>JAGFBZ010000120.1:1065000-1702500 GCA_018398805.1 Hirundichthys speculiger
GTTCCTCTAAGTCTTAAATGTCCGGCAGTGAATGTTATGTTCAAGTAATGTTGGCATAATCAGGAAAACGATTTCTCAATAAGGAAAATCAAGAATACCCCCTCATGCCAGAAAACAACTCGTTAACTCGTCATAATTTTGGTAGTTGATGACTTGAATTGATATTTGCAGTATTTCCCCTCATGTTACACATAAAAAAAGAAAAAATTGAAAGGCTGAAAAAACGACTAGCAAACGAGGGAACATCGGAATTTACGTTACACCTTGAATGCAGCCTGCAGCACAGCGCACTGATCACAACAAACATGGTGGCGTGGAACTTCTTTAAGTTTCAGAAGAAGATAGTTTGGTGGTTATTTGTGACGAATCCTCCGAGTGAATTCTACGAGGAGGGAAGCACAAGCTTTAATACATAAAACCTGATCAGCCACCTACAACATAACAATCACTTCCATGTAGTTTTGAAATCGCGCTAACGCGAGCTAATGCTAACGTGCACAACCAAGCAGCAGTCTCCCCTCATCTCTCCCTCATCTCTCTCATCTAAAGCTTCCATGAGATAAAAAACAAAAAATCACTGAACCTCATTTACTTTAATCAAAGGTATTAATTTAAATGGAACCACAAGCCAAAATCCTTTAAATATTAATCCTTTTTAGTTAGTAATTCTGATGTATGTATTTCCATCAGTTCAAGGAGCCTTTATTTTTTATATCAATCAGTAATGAACCTTATTTAAGTTGATGTGAGATATAAAAGGTTTGTTTGATAGCTTTACAAAAATGTTTGAGAGGAAAAAATAAATATCTGTTCATTTAAAGAGTTCAAACTATTTTTGATTTTGTTCATAGTATTGATATAATGATCTTAGGTATATGTGTGTGTTATCGGTATCGGCCTTTAGGAGCTGAAAGTTATCGTTTATCGGTATTTGTTTTAAAAAATAGTTATCGTGCATCCCTACATATGACAATGACAATGCAGGTGACATCTTCTTCGGTGATCCTGAATGAGCAGTAGTGAGCATCTTTGCTGATTGTCACGTCACCTCAGCACGTTCACCCAGAGGCTCATTAGCAGCTTGAACTTTTAATGGAGATGCTGCTGGAAACGCCCGCGGCGCTGCTGCATCCTTGGCTGCAACAGCAGAAGAATATCTGCTGATATAAATAAACCCGTGTGATCTTTCCTTTCCAACAGGTGACTCTGTCTTAGCTGGTAAAAGCAGCGAACGTCTTGAGACGGGCTCCTTCTCCTTCGTCCGGTCCTGTAACTGTGATTGCGAACGCGTCCAAGGCTGCACCCCGACTGACCCTGAACAGGATGAGGCGGTTAATGATACAGATGAATGGATGGACGTTTCAGGCCTGACAGGACTATCCCTTCAGGGAGCATCCTGCCAATTTAGACCTTGCCCACTTCTGGATGGTTTCTATGGAAACTTGTCCTTCAGCCTCGGCCCCGAGGTGCTCTGGGAATGTGAGCGAACCGCTGGAGGATCACTGCATCAGCTGCTCGACACTGTAGAGCGCTACCTTCTCCTAGCGAGATCAGTGCCAGCAAGTCCGTTTTGACCGTTTTTCATTGATTAAAATGCTGACCTGATTCCATTTATTTATTTGGGTTATTTTGCACACAAGATGCTAAAAATAATGAATCGGACAGGAATGGTGTGATGTTTGAGCTGCGATGTGACCTGCTTGAGTGTGTTGACGGGACAGCCGTGAAGATGTCACATCAGGTCCTGGGTCAGAGGGCAGAAGTCCCAGAGAGCATCGCTCCCAAGCAGAACCGTTTCATTGATTAATCCTGTTTTTTTTCTCAACTCTCCATTCAAGATAGCAGGCATTATATGATAACTAGGGCTGGGCAACGATCAAAATTATTAATCGCAATAAATCGCATTATTTCCCTGATTAATCGCGATTAATCGTATTGTATACGCAAAATCAAACAATGAATTCAAAAGTAGTGTAAAGGTCACTTTTATTTAAATGTTCTGCTGCCATATGAACTAAAGTGTCATAACATTTGTTGTTCAAACACTTTTAACATCAGCACTTGTCAGTAACACATATTTAGTGTAAATCTCACCTTAAAAATGTAAAATAAAATAAAGCTTATTGCCACTGCCAGGACATTAATGTCATTCTGTTTTTATTGAAAATTTAAAAAAAAGTCTACCAATAGAATCCTGAGCCACAATCAGAACATTAAAACAGGTAATTTCTGAGGTAACAGCAGAAACTTTTAACGGGGAGTTCAACTTGTCAGTTGTTACAAATAACCTTGTTTCTGTTGAATCCTCCGTCTGGGAGAACTTTAAAATGAAAATGTCCATGTTAAAGTTCAGTAACTTTACTAATCCATGTATCAATCATTCTTTCCATTTTCTATTGTCATTCAAAAATTAAAAAAAAAAAATTAAAAGTGACATTTTATTACGTTTTTCGTTTTTTAATCTAACAAAAAAACAAACAAAAAAATGCCTGTTTTTTTTATATTTTGATTTTAGACTTGGATCAAAAATACAAAATTAACTGAACAGAACTGAATTAGTTTTATAATGGAGGACTGGACTTTCTGTTGTCATTACACATCTGTGCCACTAGATGGAGCTGCACTGCAGTAACCAGCTAGAGAACAGCAGGACAGTGAACACATGGAGCAGATCTGATGGAACATGGAGGAATGACACCAAAGTTTTGTTGCAGTCCAGAATATTATTTTGTTTTCAGACAGAATTGTTAATATTGCTACCTGAGTTGCTACCTGAACTGTAAAGTTCACAGATTTTTAGCGTTCTCCATGTCTGTTTTAGCTTTTCTAAAATTGTCTACCGGTTTTGCAGCAGCCAGAAACAGGCTTTTCAAAACAAAAGCATGTGAGCAACGCGTGATACAATAAATGTCGGCGTTAATAAATGAATGTGTTAACGCGATAATTACGCATTAACTTGCCCAGCCCTAATGACATCTAAAGCTGATAATCAGGGAAAATGACATCAGTGAAGACATCTTCAGAGACTGGGCGTATAGACCTCCATCTCTCTTCCCTCGCATCCCTCTCAGTGGTGGAGATAGACGCGGTAAAGAGTTTCCGTGACTTCAATAAAGGGCGATAGGGATTCATTACGAACTGGTTCTTATTCATCTGATTTTGCAATCGTTCTTTTCAGATGATTAGGCAGGATGTCGCATCCATCGTTTTAGCCAGACTATCCAAACCCACAAACCGATTTATCCTTCGAGCAGAAAAGGTTTGCACCCTTTCATGCTTGCTTTTTAAAAGACACATCAAGCAACAAAACGGTCATGCAAAACTACAGAAATGGATGACAAATGAACCCATTAAACTTATTAAGTTACACTCACTCCTTTTAGCCGACATCTTTGTCCATAGTAACTTAAAAGTGAGCAGTGCACTGCAGTGCAGAGAGAAAACTGTAGCTTTGTCTTCTTGATATTGCTGATTCTGGGTAAGTGGGTGGAAAAGGCTCATTGAGGCCTCTCAGGTGGGTTGACTGAAATGTGGGACCACAAATTCAGCAGTCCAGGACCGTAAAGGAGGGAGGCAGAGGATTTGGCTGGTAGGAGGCCTGTGCAGGTGCAACAGGGGCGCGTCATGCTCTTGATTCAGCACTAATGAGGCATGCGATCGTTTGGAGATGATGTAGAGTACAGAGTTTTAGAACAGTGGATCCTCCAGAGGACTTCCACCGTGATGGAGTCACAGCAGCGCTGATGGAAACCCAGCTTCAGTTGCTCCGTCCTGGTCCTGTCCTGATTGCAGCCCTTAGAAACAGCGTTTAACATCGTGATTAAAGCTGGATTCACTGCTTTTGGACAGATACAATGAAAGAATTCAGAGGACGGGACAGACGTGACTCTACCCAACAGGCACAAGCCAGTTTCCTGATGAAACAGCGTCTACGAGCAGCGCTGTTTCATTTGCACCAGCGTGAGAAGAATGCCAGAGCGGGATGTGAGACATCTTTTACGTGGCCTCGTGCACTGCCCTCCTGAAAGGAACGATGACGGCATGAATACCGGGACTCTGTCACGAGACCTCGCTGCTTTCCCATCTCTTGTCACGGATGTCGGCTTATCTTAAAGATGCAAGAATAGGACAAGCGGAGGACGAGGAAGGAGCGATGTCGGTCACTGGAAGGACTGTCGTTCAGGAACCAGATGTGGCTCTCTTTGCTTGTGTCAAATGTTGTCGCATCACGACTGCCGAGAGAAACTATAAGTGAAGAAACTGTACGTTTTGGTTTGGGTGGAGGGTTGAGTTGGTACCTGACACATCAAGATGTTTAACAACGTCATTTGTTCCAGTTACAGCTAGGGGTGTGGAAAAAAAAATCGATTTGGCAATATATCGCAATTTTCAGGTGCTCAATATGATATCGATTTTTCAGCTCCTAATATCGATATTTTTATGAAAATTCATGTATTAGATGCATTGTGAAATTCAGGAGAAATAGGAGAAATTATTTTTTCATATTTTTGTCCATTATCAGTAACTATGGGTACTTTATCCTTCATGTTCTTACTTACAGTGGTTACAATGCTGTCAGTATGTTGTAATGGTTACTTAAATGTGCAAAAACACTAAAAATAAACAATAAATAGGTTGTTTTGACTCAAGTTGTCTTCTGAATGATCAATATCATCTGATAAACATACACAGCAACTTGATTTTTCATCTCTACTTTTAATTTTGATATTAACTGGGTAGAATAACGCAATATATCGTGATATCATGATACCGTGATAATATTGTACCGTGACCCAAGTATCATAATACATATCGTATTGCGAGGTCCTTGCAATACGATATGTAGTTACAGTTACAGCTGTTTGTCAAAATCTCTGCCATCTTTCAAACATGCACAATACCCCAAGAAATGTGATTTCACAGCAGCGGGGGCTCCTACAGGGAAACGGTCTTTAAATACCCTGTTGAGTCATTTGGCAGCTACCTGTGATGTCATCTCAAGTCCAGGTTAGCGGAGGGTTGCGGTCAGGAGGAGCATCCGGCATGGGACCTGTGCCAAATTAATATTCTGAACACAACGGTCAGCTCAAAGGGAAAACTGACTATGTTGCTCTGCAGAAACACTGCTGATTCCCCTAAAAACAAAAATAAACTTACTGGGAAAGTTTATCTTTAGCAGCATGGAGATTATCTATAATTTAATGAAGTTTTCATTCTTGCCTCCGGATCCAGACATTATTGCAATATTACAAAGTTCACCTCTTTCCTTCTTCTAAAATGCAATGAATCCATGCACAAACAGATGCAAATGAAGGTTAAACCCTGATAAATGGCTGCTCTGCAGCTATGAGACGCAGCTCTCATGGTTGTCCAGAGGAATCCAGCCACCGGCTGTTTGCTCGCTGTTCTAATAAGCAGAATAGTTAAGTGTGTCACTGATGTTGTGGAGGAGTGCTTGAAAATCACCTTATCTGGCTGATAAGGAGGCTTTCTAAGTGCTGCCCACACTCTCTTAATCTGGAGCGCAGCTCCTTCACGGTCCGCTCTCATCCACGTACGTGGGAAACGCAGTCTTGAGCCCGGAGGTGTTAGAAATGATGTGAGGAGGGGGTGCACGCACACACTCAGATGCCTGTTAGTGTGTGTGTGTGTGTATGTGCTAACAAAGAGATTGGCTTTCAATTTGAATCGCAGTTCACGCCTCTTTTTTTTCTCTCCAAATCTGCTTCATACGTGTTCTTTGTTCGGCTTGCGTGATGATAAAAGTAGTTGCTTGTGAGTGGGAGCGCCGTACGGAGCAGAACCTCACAGTTAAAGGGCGAGTTCCCTTTTCTTTTTGAGTATTTTTTGTAGGGATGCACGATAACTGTTTTTTAAAACCGATACTGATAACCGATAACTTTCAGCTCCTAAAGGCCGATACAGATAACTGATAACACAAACACATATACCTAAGACCAAAAACAGTTTTGACTCTTTAAATGAAGACATTTTTTTTTCAATGAAAAACTATTGTCAAGCCTCTAAAACATTTTTTATAAAGCTATAAAACAAACCTATTTGATATCTCACATTAACTTAAATAAGGTTCATTACTGACTGATATAAAAAATAAAGGCTCCTTGAACTGATGGAGCTTTACAGATCCTTTCAGTTTGTAATTTTGATGCATGTATTTATGCATCAAAATTACAAACTAAAAAGGATTTACAATTACATTTAAAGGATTTTGACTTGTGGTTCCATTTAAATTAATACCTTTAATTAAAGTAAATGAGGTTCAGTGATTTTTTGTTTTTTTTTTTATCTCATGGAAGCTTTAGATGAGAGGGATGAGGGAGAGGAGAGAGGAGACTGCTGCTGGCTTGGGCACGTTAGCATTAGCTCGTGTTAGCGTGATTTCAAAACTCCATGGAAGTGATTGTTATGTTGTAGGTGGCTGATCAGGTTTTATGTATTAAAGCTTGTGCTTCCCTCCTCGTAGAATTCACTCGGAGGATTCGTCACAAATAACCACCAAACTATCTTCTTCTGAAACTTTAACGAAGCTCCATGCCATCGCCGCCATGTTTGTTGTGATCAGAACGCTGTGCCGCAATGCTGCATTCAAGGTGTAACGTAAATTCCCACGTTCCCTCATTTGCTAGTTGTTCTTTCAGCTTTTTCTCTTTTTTTCTTTTTTATGTGTAACATGTGGGAAAATACTGCGAATATCAATTCAAGTTAGCAACTACTAAAATTATGACTGAGTTAACTAGTTGTTTTCTGGCATGAGGGTATTCTTGATTTTCCTTGAGTAATTGTTTTTCTGACGTCACTTAAACATAACATTCACTGCTGGTCATTCAAGTCTCAGAGGGATTGAGGCACTGCTGCGTTGACAAAAATATATATGTTATCGGGGCTATTTGTCGTGATATCGGACTTATCGGGATGACGCCATAATTTCCTGATTTTTTTCCTAATTTTTTGTAGAGATGACTACCACAGCAGTGCCCAGCGCAAGCCCCGACTGCATGAAACCAAATGTCAGAACATTTATTTGGCCGTCAGGGTACTCGCCTTTGGCGCCTTGAGGCCAGCAAAGGATTGCGAGTGCACTGATGCATCGGTGAATTAAATTTGCCACTGCCAGTGTATGGAGACTGGCCTCAGACCTCGGTGAGGCTTCTCGCAGATGACTGAGTGTTCCCAGATCCTCACACGACAGCAGCCTGCCAGATTATTTAGAGCTGCGACTCTCTTCTCTCTCACAGATTCCTCACCTTCCTGTTCCCGCTGTGTTAGTGAAGCTGAGAGCTTATCTTTAGTTAGAGCATCTGTGTTGGCTTTTTTTTTTCTTTTTTTTTAAAGCTGGGTTTCAAACCCAGAAAAAAAAAATCTGTGCACAGGCGTGTCTTCTGTAGATGTCCATTCAGGTCCGAATTCGAATGGACCCGCAATATTTGGACCCAGAACCGACCCAACCCGAGTCTTTAGTTTCCAACCACGAACCAAACCGAGTTATCTAAATAGAACCGAGAGAATCCAGCCCATAGTTGCTCATGTTAAAATGTGTTTAGCGTTGAATAAAACTTGATTTTCTTACCTAAAGTTGTCTTCTTCTACCCGGTTCAGTTGCTACATAGGCTACGTGATGTAAACAACAATAAATCCACGTCGTTATTTTCTTTGTGGATACAGATGCTATTGGTAGCAACTGCTAATTCTAATAGTCTACACCGGTCAGGACGTGTCGTGAACATGTTCTCTCATCCAGCGTTGTCATGTTGGCGATCCGTTGTGCTTTACAGCTGCCGGGCAAACCGCTAATAACACGCTACGGCAACACGATTGTTTCATGACAATCACGCCACGTTAATTAATAATTAATTAAACTGCCCCGAGTCCTGACATTGGCTGCCACCGCCAAAATCTTTACTTCTCTCGAGTAAACACGGACCCAGCCTGTCAGAGAGCACCGACCAGACCCGAGACTAACTGTACCGATTCCGACCCAAACCCGGAGTCACATCTTTTCAATGGACCCGAGACCCGATTCGGGTTGGGTCGGAACCTCGGGTTTTTGAGTTGTCAGGTTGTTCCGAAGACTTCTATGTTATGGGGAAATGGATGGCAGGCTTAATATTATTCCCTCCAGCGACACCACGTATGACGTGCAGCCGCAGATATCAGAGCAATACTGACCTACAGCTGTGATTTTGCGTACACAATGTGATTAATCGTGATTAATCAGGGAAATCATGTGATTAATCATGATTAACAATTTAAATCGTTGACCAGTCCTAGTATTTAAAATAAAATAAAATAAGACCCTTCTTTGCACAATTTTAAGATCCTCTGTAGTGTTACAGCTTAATGTGTTTGTACGAGTCCATTTATAAACTGTTAATAGTTTCTGCTTATAGCATTAATATACTGTATTTGTGCTCAAATCCATCTGTATAGTCAGTTCACAGAACTTTTTATGCTCACAGCGCATCCGTCTGTATATAATATTGAGGTTATAAAGCCACTGTAAATGATGTCTGTAGTTCTGCCTGAACCTGCACATGTTATTACATGATACTAAATCCTGCACTCTCTGCTTGTTGCACTTCTGCTTAGATACTGAACTGCATTTCGTTGCATCCCTGTACTTTTACATGTGCAGTGACAGAGTTGAATCTAATCTGAGATGGTCATCATTGATCTGGTGACACTGTACGACAGCTGCACCATCACCAGCAGAGTCATTAACTGGAAAACTGCATCATTACATAACTGTAGGTTTGCAATAATGCAGCTGCTGCAACATTATTAAAGGTTTTAGTTCATATTGCATTTGGATAACTTAAACCTTAATGAGTCAGATAATCAATTGTGAAGATGAATAATAAAGGCAACAGCTGCTGTTATTTTGTCCCATTGACCATGTTCTTTAGTATTAACACAGATATAAACTAGTTCTGTGCTAATTTAAGGCAGACGTCTACCTGGAATATATATTCATCTCACTGCTTCCCCTAAAAATAATCTAAATATTTACCTCGACAGTTCAGAGGACAACTATGTATATTTGATCTGCACGTGACCTTCCACTTTAACAGGAATGAGCTTTTAATATCTTGAGTTTTGCTGTGATTATAAAAGCATATAAATGGCAGGATTTTCAGAATGAAAAGGTATTTTAAATGTTTCCCAGAGAAAGTCCTGCATTCACAGTTAAATCTGAACACCATCTATCAGGTTGATCATACAGACACTAATTCTCAGGACCAGAGTTGAAAGTGTTTTTCTGCAGTAAGTAACTGAACTTTAACCTTTAGCTCAGTTTTCACATTTAGAAACACCGTCATTTATTCAGCCACAACGTGACACAAAACATATAGACAGATATTCAATTAACCATTAAAGAAGTTTTAAAGAAGGTGAAAGAACAGTACATTCAAATGTCCGAGTTTATTATAGACATTGTAATATTTACATTTTTATGTATTCAAATGAAAAAAGGTTTTTTTGGGGGAAACCGGAGCACCCGGAGAAAAACCCGAACAAAACACAGAAGGACGTACAGCACATGAAGACAGCTGAAAACACGTTTCAAACACGTGTCCTCACTCGTTGTTGTTTCTTGTCAGTTTTGTGTCGGAGGGATTTTCTGAGGCGCTTCCAGACTGAAGGTTTCCTGTCTCTGGTCTGCTCTGGTCCTGTGGACTTGGTTGGTGCAGACACGTGTTCCTGGACAACCGTGTCCTGGAGCTGCAGAAACCCGTCTGGTTCAGAGGAGCCTCTGATGTCCTCAGGTGGTTGGAGACACATCTGACTTTTATGTTGGCGGAGACGTGATGGTGTTACGAACTTCTTGAAACGCCTCAAGAAGTCTATACAGTCTATATGGATGTAACCTATATACATCTAATTATTTTAAATTAGGCTGTTATGACATCAGCACACCCAACAAAATTCCAGTGTTTTTTTTAAATTTGAAACAAATAAAGAAGAAAAACATTCAAATATAATATTAGTTTGGAGTCATTTCTTTCAGGAGAGCCTTCACAAAACATCCTGCGTTGCATTACTGCATTACTTCTGTCTGCTGCAGGTCTGACCTACTAAAGCTGCAGTAAACGCAATATATCGTGCTGCAGAAATGCAATATTTATGACTCAGATATATCGTAGTGCTGTGGTGTACTTAAAAATGCATTTTTCCCTTTCACGCAACTGCAGCTTTTTGTTCCAGATAAATATTCATGTAATGAAAACGTTTGCTTGATCATCCATATTTTATAGGTATCAAGTCAGTGAATATACTTGTTCATCTACAAGTTGAACAAAGGGAAGCGAGCGGCCGGTGAAGAGGGACAGAGCAGCGTTCAGGGCAGGTGTGTTCAGGTGTAACACCGGGGTCATCCCCACCACTGAATCAATAACTAATGACCTGATCATTGAGCAGTTTGCTCCTGTCTTTGATTGACAACCCCAGCTTCAGGAAGTTTTTGCCAGTGGTAGAGGAGCGATACAGTCCAGTGGCCCACATCCGATGGATTACAGCTAATTAAGAAGGACAACTAATTGCAGGCTTTCAAGTTTTTTTAATTTAAGAAAATTGTCGGTTCGCTGCTTTTGCATCGTGTTGGGAGTAAGTTCAGTGTCAGAAGAGATGTTTGACTTTAAACTCTGAAGGACGTCGTTCATGAGGAGGTCGAGCTCAGACGGTTCTGCAGGTTCGTTAATGTATCCTGTGAAGCAGAACAGAAAGTAGAACAGAAAGAGTGCAGGACACATTTATCAACTGCAAACAGAGCTTTCATGGTGTTTCGTCACATCGTACTGAAGCAGCCCTCTGTTCTGGCCCGCTTTGATACTGTAGTATGATAATAGATGATGGTGCAGGCCGTTCTTTTATTGAATTACAGACAGCAGCGCCATGTGATCTCAACCAGGTGGAAGACATCTAAGAGAACGTTCATTTCAGACACTGGAGCCTTGAGACGTGAAAAAGATGACTTATGAACATCTCTGGTGTATATATACTGTATGTCAAATGTTTTTATGATGGTTCACGGGACAGCAGAGCAGTGTGTTTTTTCCTCCTTCTGCTGTTTGGACCTATCAGGGATCCGGTTAACTGCTGGGTTATGTTGCTGTGGCTTCCTGTTCATGTACGACAGAGCGACCTCTCTTTAGTTCTTGGGGGACCGGTGATCTAGTCCTCTGACCATCTCACCTCAGTGTTGCTACCTGCATCTGTTTATGTAGTCATTATATTTAGTCATTTGTTCAGTCATATGATACAGGTCCTGCTCAAGGTTTCTTCCTCTTAAAGTGGAGTTTTTTCTTGCCACTGTTTTGCTTAAAGGTTTTTTTACTTGCCATTATCTTTGATTTGGATTTAATATCATAATTACCTCCGCCAATGAGGTTATGTGTTTGCCTGCGTTTGTCTGTCTGTCTGTGTACAAGATAACTCAAAAACGTCTGGATGGATTTTGATGAAATTGTCAGGAGTTGTCAGAAATGTGAAAAGGAAGAACTGACTTCATTTAGGGTGTGATCCGGAAGAAATCCTGGATTCTGGATCACTTTCAAGTTTTCAATAACATTGCGGTCAATGGGGCCAAAAATTTATTTTCTCAATATCTCTTTGCCCAAAACTCATGAAATTTGACTCAGGGATTGACAATGGGAACCTCTATCAAATTTCAAAGGCTGATCCGGATCTGATCCAAAAGGCGGATTTTATCGCAATTTGTAAATCGCTATATGGGGGAATTGTTGCGCTTGGCGGAGGTCTGTGCTCTCTGAGTGCTTTTCTAGTTTTAGTTAATGATATTTGCTTGGGGGTCATGATCTGGATCTCTGTAAAGCGCCTAGAGACAATTGGCATTGTAACAGACCCTATACGAATTGAATTGAATTGAATTGAATTGAATTGAATTGAATTGAATTGAATTGAATTGAATTGAATCGAATCGAATCGAATTGAATTGAATTGAATATCGGTTCCTACACTCAACCTCATCTCACAGCAAGAGAGAGGTTTGTTTTAATGCCGGCGCGCTGAGGCTGCTGTATATCTCTGGTTTGGATTAGGGAGCTAGAAAAATTAACTGTGACAGAGTTTAACTTCAATGCCACTAAATCATGACATCATCATCATTATCAGACATTTAGAGCAAAGACCTTATCTGGTAGCTGAGTTATAACTAAGAGGTTTCAGCAGATTTCATTAACAGGTGAGTTAAATTCATCGTGTCAGACATTTTCATCTCCAGATATATATGTGACTGCGCTACAGCTACCCCGCTGTGTGCTGTTGCAGCTGGCACAGAGGTATATCTTATTATTGTCCATGTTAGGATTTCAGCATTTAGAGCGCATGTTAATACCAGGTATAAATGTGAGGCCAGAGACACCATTTAAATATATATGAAAGAAGTCTTTCCATATTTAACCGGCGCCTTCGGGCTGCCAGAGCTCTGCAAATATCAGCTGACTTATTAAGTGCGGGTCCCACGGCACATGGAGGTGCTGCGAAACTGGCAGCGGCGCGGTGAATCACGACCGTTCTGGTCGATGAGAGCAGTCGCACCTGCAGCGCTGCGAAGGTTTACAGGTCACTGAAACCCTGCATGAGCTGGAGAAATGCACAACCACTATTGGTGTCCCATTTATGTGGTTTTGGAGCATATCCCAGTTGCAAAATGGAAAAAAAAAACAAAAACGTAGGCTACAACTTGGAAGGGCTGTAAGTCCAGCGCAGTGCCAACACAGCAACACTCCCTGCAGCCAGTTCAGAGCCTCCACTTGGTCTAACGTGCACATGTTTGGGCCGCGCAGAGCGAGCATAAATCATTTTATTTGTGAGCTGACAGCGATGAACGCTGCAGTCTGGCCTCCTTTACTTTTCCATGAGGTCACTTGAGCTTAAACGTGGTATATTTGGGTCTTTCAGTGATATGTTTTAATTTCAAGACATTTTTATGTCATGTTTAATTGTCCATGTGATGTCATTTGTGTTTTTAAAGCCCTAAGTGATAGAAAATACGTCAGACACTCGGGCAGTTACACCCTAAACTCCTCACAAATTACATTTATTTCTTTGTCATCCTGGTTTCACCGAGGCTTAAAACAGTCCGGAACCGATGCAGCTGCCCGGGTTCAATGCAGAATCATGGTGGGTTTTCTTGCAACCAGTCAGACCTCGTGAAGTTGATAAAAGGGTGAACGGAAGTGGTTTGAACTCCTCTCTGCGTGTCCCTGTGTACGATGGTGGTGAGACAGTCACCAGTAGAAATGAGCTGCGGCGTAAAAGCTGAATGAAGCCTACAGTTAGGATGTGTCTGCCTTCGTCCTCCGTTCTCAGCTCCGTCTGCATGCCTCGCTCTGAGAAAGTGATCTCTGGCTTTACTCCATCCGTCTCTTGAGGAGGCTCTGATAGGCCCTTCAAATCCTCTCCACGGTGATAACCCCTCTGCTCTCAGGTTCACCACCTGCTGGGAGAAATCTCTTTGGATTTTCTCCACAGCTTTCCTTTCACCTCTCACCCATAAAAATTACCCTTTTCATGCCGCACTTTTTTCAGTGTTTTTTACAGCTGTTGATGGAGGGAAAAAGCATACCGTAGAAACGAAGCACATTTAATAGCAGCGATCACAAATTAACAACTTTAGATTCACAAATGTGCTAGGAAGAGTACATTCTTGTCTCAGTCAAGACAGTTTTTTATTGCGCTGCATTATCTCTTTATGTCACCAAATTTTCCCACCAGATATTCCAACACACTAACTGCATATGAGGACACAATAGCTATTTTTATTTATTTCAATTTTTTTCAAAAATAAAAGGCTCACCTCTTTACATCGACTGAACTCCCCTTGAATCTGACATGCTCACCACAACCAGGTAAAACTCTGGTTTCCTTCCAAGTGGGGAGCTGATCTGAACCATATTTCAAGGTAACAAGTAAAAGAGTTGTCAAATAAATGTTGTGCTCCTTATATGATGTCAGAAGAAGGAAACACCTGTCCGGATGTACCTGGCTCCAGAACAAAACGGTGCTGTTGATGACCTGGATGCGACAGAGTTGTGGAAGGAAGTGAGTGTTGTGCAATAAGGCGTATAACCTGCTCGTTTAGTCATAAAAGGGGGTTATTACCAACTGTCTTGAGAGACAGCCGCTAATAACCAGAAGGGTATTAACAAAGTTAATAAATTGAAACGGGGCACCACCTGATAAATCAGGAAAAAGGACTAAACGGCACAATCAGTCTCAAAGTGGCTGTTGTTCTATGCGTTTCCAGCCTGTGACCAGGTGTGGCGCTATAGAGCAACAGAGAAGGTGTGAGTCCGAGCACAGACCTCTTAAACCAGAAAATGTTACAAAGCTGTGTAAAATAACTACAAACAACTTCTCTCATTAGAATATATCAGAATTTATTAACACAAGTATTAAAATGAACAAACACTTGAATCATGATCCTGATATCTACTAACTCAGGGATTCCCAAAGTGTGGGCCGCGGCCCCCTGGTGGGCTGTTGCAGTACTGCAGGTGGGCCGTGAGAGGTCATTAAAATTAAACAAATATGTTTTAAATCCTCGATCTTTTCAAAATATGTTTTTAATTGCAGTAAAATATTAACAACATGATTTAAAAACATTAGGAAGTAAAACATTAGGAAGTAACAAAACAAACCAAGTGTTTAAGTGTTATTCTACTGTCATCTTAACTTTATAAGACAAGTGTCATCTTATTTGTTGACCCCTTACATTAATATCAGAACGTGGTTCCTAGTCCTGTATGTTGATCACAGTTGTAATTATAGGTTTGGGTGGGCCGCGGAGACTTTTCACATTTCAAATTGGGCCTTGGTGTTCTGAAATTTGGGAATAGGCTGCACTAACTAAAGGACAACTAAACTAACATAAGCAAATAAAACATTAAATGAAAAAGAGTATCAACTTATGTACATGTATGCTGGGAGACTATGTGTGTGTGTGTGTGTGTGATAAACTAAGATGGCTTAATACTGTGAGGAGGATTCCAAGATGGCGGCCGAGATCATGGGATGCTCTCGTCCCTCACCAAGATGGCCGCTGACTCACACGATAGGGCGCTACAAGATGGCGGACGAGACCACGTGGCGCTCTCGTCCCTTACCAAGATGGCCGACAAGGTCACGCGATAACGTCCTCACAGAGATGGTTAATAAGAAAAAAAAAGGAGGAAAGAAAAGACAGAGTAAAATCAACAAAGCGAAGGTGAATTCCGCACCGGGCATGTGAACCGGTCTTCCTTACCGGTGGCTGACTAGCGTGATGCTGGATGGGCCTCGTGGTTGCTGGCTGGCAGCTGTGGCGGGCCGGAGTAGGCCAAAAGGAAGGATGCCTTGAGTCGTGTAGGACAGGTCCAAGCAGGAGAGCCGAAGCGCAGGGAAAGAGAGCGAGCTGAGGGGATTAGCAGGTATTTAAGGCTGCAGGGATGCGATCCGCCTTCGTTGGGGTCCCTGCTGTGAGATGAGGGTCCTCAGCCAGTAAGACGAGCATGATGTCACTTTTCACATCTTGGTGTAAAACTGAAATCACCGAGCATGCTGGGGATTTGAGTTTTAGTGTTTCTTTTGTCTCCTTTTTGTGTGAGTTACATTAGTTAAAATACGGTAATCTGAGTAATGTTTGCTGTTAAATCGGATCGGCTGCAGGGACACAGGCGCAGCTGAGAGATCCGTTCAAAGTCAGTTGGGAGACAATGCAATAAACCGGCTATAGGTGAGGCTGCGTCAAAGACTCTGCACATGTTGCTAAGGGCTGCTGCACTTTCTAGAAAAGTGACATTTAAATTCAATGATCAGATTACTAGAAAAATCACTCTTTGCTGTGTCCAACACAATGTTCTCAAAACCACTCTTGTTTTAGATTCAGTCTCATACAAATGATGTTTTCATGACCAGGCAGAGGAATCTCTACCTGAACTTCCGCACTGAACCAATTTATCATATTTTTGCTCATATTTGTATTTTCCTTTCCTCAGATTAAACAACAACTTTATGATGATGAAGAGTTTTCAAATTAAGATTATAGCTCAACTAAACATGACAGAGTTTGGGCTGAATTAAAACCATTCGCAGGAGCGAAAGGCTTTGCCAGACTGAGGATAGGATTTCAGCGGCGGCTGCGTCCAAGCGTGTGCAGGTTGATGTGTGTTTGCACACAGAGGAGATGCTTGTAAGCGATTCTGCTGCAGCTAATCTCCTGTTCGGGCTTCACGCCGACACACACTCATGCAGGGAACGTTGCCGTGGCCCCAGCGGAGCCGAAGCGGCGTAGCTTCGGGCCTCCTCGGTGCCACGCCGGCCATCTGGCGGCTTCAGATGGTTTAGTAACTCCACACCAGGGTCCTGCTCTTTCATCCAGGGGGGACGGAGACAAGTGAAGACAAACGGATGCCTCCTCAGCCACTGAGCCCCAAAGTGCTTTAATGGGCAAAACATTTTGTTACGTGGCATTCATTTTTTATTTGTTCTTACAGATAAAGCTTTTTTTTTTAAATTGCTCATAGGAAAGGAAAGTGTTTGATAGATGTTTGTTATTATATGTGTATGAAACGATCATGCAAATGTTTACTCGACCAGAGGAAAAGACTGTGATCAGAGCGTGAAAATATTGTTGTCAGTTAAAAATACTGACTTTAATTCAAAAGATCAAACTACCTTTTTGACTCAGGGGGTCGTGCTGATTGGAACTCATGGAAAGACCACGGTGGCTTAGAAAACAACTCAAAACAGATCCACAAACAAAGATTTGAACCTCTGCCCTTTGAACAGACATCACATGAAGTTTAGACGCTCTCCTTAATCCACAGTTTGATGTTTGGTGAAAGCAAACACAGAAAATCAGCACAAACTGACCTGAAACGAGGTTCGGTAGAAAAACCCGGAGATGAGTAAACTTTCAAATCAAGGAAGTCAGTTCATTTGACTTGAGTATGTTGTAGGGGTTGAACGGTTACCAGTATTACGGTAAAGCGTGGTAAAATTTGACGCAATAACGATTACCGTTTATGTTTGACTTAATCTCAGTATCGCGGTCGATTACCGGGATATGTAATATCAGCCTCATTCAAGTCTGCGAGCGTCTGTGTCTTGCGTGAATATGTAGCTTGTATCATCGGCATTGTAACGTGAGCATGGCGGAAACTGATGATAGCCGCAGGACATTTACCAACCCACTTAAAAGGACGAAATCCAAGGTCTGGGCATATTCTGTTTTTTTTTTTTTTTTTTAAGAATTCAGAGGGACAACTGGGGGGACAGTTATCTGTCTGCAGAGCACTTGTTTACATTTTATTGTAATTTGTACAAGCAACTTGAAGGAGCTGAGGCTAATGCTTCAAGCTACTGAGATGTTTGACCAAGAGTAACCTGGTCGACGCGCTTCGCTAGCTCACATTTCGTAAACGTTACCGTTGCGTGTTGATTGAAAAAGGACCAGAACGATGTTCTTCTGATGCAGTTAAAATATTAATTTATTCCATTAACTGATCTGAAAACCATAACCCCGGCAGTTAGCGCCACAGCGGTCAAAAACCTTTTGCCCTTCCGGGTTAAACAGCTAACCAATAACAGGCAGCTACCTTTATACCTGACCCTCAGGTAACAACACAGCGCCACCCACAGACACACAGAGTGAACTACAATTCATAACAACATATTTGGCTCCTAAACAACTGTTTCTTTATTTGCACATTTATACGTATTTAAGGTTTAGCTTAAAGTTAAAAGTTTATTTCTTTTGAAGTTGCACTATAATTTTTGTTCCTGATAATTGTTTGCATATTTTGACCTACTATGGTTGTTAAAGTGTTTATTTCAATTTGTACCAGACAAATAAGCTTTGTTCCTGTTATTGATTTTGTTCATTTAAAATAAAACCTCTTTCTGTGCCAGTTTTTTCTCTGTTTAATGTGAAAGTTTCATTTTGATCAAATTTTGGCTTCTGATGTTTTAGTATGAAAGAAAATCACAAGATTTTGTGAAATTATTTAACTGTATGTGTGTTTTGGACATTTGCATGCAATTAAGAATACCACGATAATATCGTAAACCGTGATAATTTGGTCACTATCATCGAGATATCAATTTTCCATATCGTTACATCCCTAGTATGTTGTCTCAGTTAAGGCCGTAACTTTAAAAAGGCATCATAAACGGAGGCTACGATACCGCGATTCAACATAGGAAATGTCAACTAAACAGAAGATCCTCCCAAGTCTCCTAGTAATAATTAAAGCTTTTATTCCAATCGCATAGTCAAGTTGGGCATATTGTATCTTTCTGGCAAAAAAAAAAACAAAAAAAAACACGACTGCAGCAGTGAAGGAGAGTTGGCGTGGGAGAAATTAAACTAAGAGTATATGCAATTTAAAATGAGTAAAGCAACACAAGGTTTTCTCAGTGGAAATTAAAGGTTTTTGGGTGAATTCCAGTTCCTCCCTTAACCCTCAATATCAAAAATGCACGCTCCCTTGAAGTGCAAGTGTTTCCCGATTCTTAGAAAGTCAAGTTGAGGGACAAGTTTGAGGGCTTTATCGCCCTCCATATTGAAATTCTCTGGCACCACCCTTGGAAGTAAGGGCTACCCAGAAGGCATTGCGTATTTTCACCAAGACGTCTTCGAAAAGGATGGTGCCGAAAAAACGAGTTACAAATGTACGTATTTTCGTAGTTAATAAAGATATAAATGTTACAAAACTATCTTACTGTCTTCATTATATATATATTTATATTATCTTATTCTTCTTCTGCTTCTTCTTCGTTGTCGTCGTTTTCTTTACAGACTGGATGTAGCTTTGGCATAAGGTCGCCCCCCACAGTCTGAAGACGTAACTGCACTCAAGGGGTGTCCCATTTCTAAGTCATGAGATAGTCCTTACACTTACTTTCAAGGGCCAAGATTGAGGGCCAAAGACTGAGGGTTAAGGGCGAGGGTTGAGATTGAGGGTTAAGGGAGGAATTGGAATTGGCCCTTTATTCAGGGTTTTAGTTTATTTCATGGTTTGTAATGATGTTGTACATCAGGATACAGTAAATAATATATTCAGAGGCTTAATGTACTTTCGCTACACAAACGCAGCTCCAGTCTGACCAGTGCAGCCTCTTCGATCAACACAAGGACATCATTCAGACATCTCCAAAGTGTGACTTACAAGGCTAATAAAATTAAAGCTCAATGAAGGAGAAGAGATGAACTTGGGGTTTGTGGAATAAAATCTGCTCTTAACTCTTAACTGCTCTTCTGTTGTTGGGATATCTGATATCCAAACACATACGCTCTATGAAGTGGGTGACAACAGGCCCTGCCCCTTTGGTAGTGACACTACAGCGATCCCTTATTTTTCAGGGTTAATGTGTAAATCAAAATCCGCAAACGGAAGCCGGAGCACCCCGAGCCTAAATAACGTGTTTAAAATATGTTTAAAAACCGTGAAAAAATAGCGAGACATTGCAGCAAAACAAGACAAAGGTTCAACTATGGTCTTTCTGTTACCTTCACAGCCTCTGGTCTCTGAACCATAGTAAACAAACCGCTGGTATTGTGCTATTTTTGGCTCCTAATTAGAGGCTAACATGCTAACAACAACAAAAGAAAAAGTCCGGTTTTCTCTGCATGGAACGGGAACTTTATTCTGGCACTGCAGGAACTTGTAACATCACACAGGTTGTATTGTTGGGCTCCTGTCAGTTAACAGAGAATGTAAATCTATACACGCTGGGCTGCTGTTGATGCTCACTACACTTTTCATCTAACCCCATTTTCATTCTGCCATCCCACGATACACACACTACATTACCCATAAGGCCACTTTCTTAAAAGGGCCAGGCTGGCTCACAGCATTTCTTCACTGAGAGAACGTGCACAACATCCTGTGATGTCTCCGCGACATTTTTTATTATATTATATATTTCTGAGAAATCCGTGAATAACTAAAACCGCGGAACTTAAACCGCGAATTGGCGAGGGATCACTGTATCTGTTCTCTTTCAGGACAGCCGTGTCTACCTGCTACTGCCCTCAAATGAACACAGAAGACCACGAAACACACATTTATTCAACATTTATATATATATATATCTATATATATATAGATATACAGTCATGGAAAAAAATTATTAGACCACCCTTGTTTTCTTCAGTTTCTTGTTCATTTTAATGCCTGGTAGAACTAAAGGTACATTTGTTTAGACAAACATAACGATAACCACAAAGATAACTCATAAGAGTTTTATTTAAGAGCTGATATCTTACCATTTTCCATGGTTTTCTTGATTATGACCTAAATCACTTAAGTTTTTACATCAATAGCTATGGCGTTGTACTGCCAAAAACACTGCTTTTATGCATTCAGTGTTTTCTTTTCTGTCTGTTTTAGTCACATGATGACGTTTAGTGGTACCAGGTATTAAAATGAACAAGAAAGTGAAGAAAAAATGGTGGTCTAATAATTTTTTTCCATGACTGTATATATATATATATATATTATATATATATATATATATATATATATATATATATATCTATATATATATATATATATATATATATAATATATATATATATATATATATCTACACACTCTGGGCTGGACAGTGGCCTGTTAAAAGCAGCACAGAGGACTTCTGCAGCATTTAGATCTTTGGATCTCCCTGTATGTGGTGGAGGTTAAATCTAAAATTACATTTCGTTTGGTCTCTTCCTCAGTCCCTCTCTCAATTTTCTTTCGTCATTACTTTCCTGAGCATCGTAGTTGCCCGTGGCATGACGCCGTGATTTAATTCCACCACTGTTGATGTGTGTCCACAGGGAACGGGATCAGGAAGTTACTTTGCCTGATTTTTATTGGCCGTGGTGGATCACCGCAACTAGACGGTGCTAAAAGTGAGCAAATATTCCTTCAAATAGAATTGAAACAGATATTTTATGAACACAAACAAAGTCTTTTGTTCTTTGGAGATCTCTGAAGATCGCAGCCACACCTCTTCCAAGACTTTCCAAGAGTTTGTTTATTAAATATTCATTTATTCTTAAATTGTAGTCCAACAATATAATTTCCTTTTGGGGATTAATTAAGCATAATTAAATTCTATTCTATTCAACGTGATCCCTGAAAGGCAGCCTCAGATGGAAACAAGCATGCGTGAACGTGATATGATGAACACGCCAGTGACTTGGTCACATTATCCTTTAATCTGGATGGAAACAGTAGATGCAGCTGTTACAGCCAAATGAGTTGTTTGCGTATCACACACCTAACTGTTCTTGCCTGCAGCAAAAATAAGCACTTTGAAGCAAAACATCGTCCTCCATGATTAAATTGCAGTTCCCAGAGGGTGAATCCTAATGGCTCCTTTCCTGTCTCAGATCCATTATAGGCATCGCTTCCAGGTTTCAAGGTGGGATAAAAGCCACAGGCTCTGCTTGACCACTAGAATGGTATGAAGCTACGGGATAGTCATCCCTGCAAAACTCAACGGCTGTGGCAAAATGCACATCTGCCTTTTCGTATTTATTGCTGTGTGGTCACATTTTGAAACAGACAGTGGAGCTTCCTGCACACTGGTTCAGTCACCGGCTGCTGATGCCTCTCATTCAATAAGCAGTAATCATGCTAAGTGCACAGGGACATCATAAACTGCACAGATTGAGGTCGTTCTGGCCTTAATATGTCCTGTGCCCATGCAACAGTAAATGTAATATCCTGCTCCTGTTATTTATAGCTGCCAAGAGGGAGTTGATTGTTCCCCCTCGCCCTCCCTCGCACACAAAGGTGCAGTTTCGTCATCTTTCCATCTTCTCTTTTTTTTTTTTTTACTGTTGGAACTTTTGGGACTAAGAATGTTTTAGAGGCGAATCTCTTCTGACTATTCTTGCATTTCTCTGCGCAGGCTTTCAGTCTGAATTGGTATCTTTGTATGAAGGTTTGGGGCTCTTGCAGCGCTGCAGCCTCATTATTTCTAGGACAAGGCTTCCTACGGTAATTCCTCACCGCCTCTGTCAAAGCTAGATTTCTGTTTGAGCTGCAATGCTTAGAAATCAAAGGACAGACTCTGCACCTTGTGCAAAAGGTGCGCTGTTATTATGTTTTGTAATTTCTTCACCATGCTATTGTCATATGTAACTATCTGGTCCACCAGGAAGGATTTTATTAGTCACTAAGCCTTTAGGTCTCTTAAATCAGACTGAATGGCGAAACAAATTTGGTCAGAAAGTAGGTATAAAAGGAAGCATTAAGTGGAAATCCTTTTATTCTCATTTGTTTTAACCCCCGAGGCTCATAAATGTTATACTTTCCATTGTGTCGGATACACATTTAGAAACAAATCATAATTTAATTTCCATTTTGTAGTTTCGTCTCATTTGGCTCATTTGCCCCCCTTTTTTTGTAAACCCCGCAGTTAATTCTTTTACTTTCTGACTTGGAAATTCTCATACTTTAGAACATTGCAGAACAGGAGAGAGTCGGGTAAAAATATCAAATAAAATATAATGAAAAAAAAATGTATAAAAGTATATATTAGACAAACTAACCCGAAGTGCTACAGGTAAGGAAGAAACATCCACTGATCAATCCAAATGACAGCAGATCGATGCAAAAAATAAAATTGAAAAAAAAGGGAATTTTTGAAGGTACTGTATTATTATTATTATTATTTATTATTACTGATTGTTTAAGGTTCCTGTTTAATTTTAAATTGTGATCATTGAAGAGTAATAAACGATGATGTCAAACCTTGACTCCATACAATGCATTTAAAAAAATTGTAAGATTATATAAAAATATATAATTCCAATTATTTGGCCCTGTTGGCCATCCACAGAACCTTTTATACGCTCTTATTATACAACATTTACCATAGCTGTTTGTAACATTGTCAGTCTCATGAAATTTGATGCTTTAGATCAAATTTTGGCTCATTTAAAGGTCTCAAGTCACCACTTTTATTACATACACACTAAATGCGTCTGGTCTTGTTGGAGGTTTTCAGCACCCTGCCTGCACCTTAAGCCCGTGTTCAGTGAACACGGTTCTGTCTATATTAAGTGAAAAAAAAAAACTGCTGAGGTCTGTGAGTCCCATCAGGAATATTCCTGCAGCTTGTCAGCAGTAATCACACTGAAAATTCCCTAATGTGCCCATTTTAATGGGCGCGTGCACACTTTTCCAGTCTTGCCTGTCATAACTGGCTGATATAACATCATAAATAGACAACACGATGTCAAGAGACATTTCTCCCTCTAAAATTAGCCACCTGGGCTTTGGCTTATTTTCCAGTCGGCTACTTTATACCTAACAGGCGTGTGTTCTGATTTGTTGTACAGGGTCACCAACTGGTTTGTTCTCTCGAGATCCAACACAAACTCAAAGTGGTATTAAACTGAACAGTGCATGCTGGGAAAAAATGGCCATCATCATCTGTTGGAGTCTTGCAAATAGAAATTATAGATAAAAAACATGTTGTGCAGCTGTGGCTCATTCTTGTGTTGGAACATTCAGGGACAGAATCAGCTTGATTTCTATTTTTGTACAATTATTTTGATATCAAATTGTGAGCTGTTATGGTAGATTACAGTTTCTACAGGTTGTGTGTTGGATTATGTGGTCATGTGCTGTATTATTCATATACCTGGTAAATACCAAGTGATTTTTTATTTTTTTTAGCTGATACAGAAAACCAGTCATATGGGCAATCATTTTGACAAATAATTGCTCGCGGCAACATTAAAAAATAATTTTTAAAAAATGAACTATTTAGTTCATTTTTTGAAATGGTGAACTGAACTAGTTCGTTTTAATTTCTGTGAACTATGAACTGAACTAGCCAGTGCAATAAACGAGCCAGTATCCATCTATCTGTCCATGAGACTACAGAGCAGATATACAAGCATAAAAGAGATAATAAAAAGTGGGAATATATTAACGTTTTATGTGATTATTTTGACCTGTAAACCGAGCTGACGTCCTTTTACGTCATCACCATTACTTTCCCATTTTCCGCTCTGTGCCTGAAAGCGGCACGGCTGCGTGCACGTGCGTGTAACGCTGCCTAAATAACACCTGGCTCATTGTGGCCAGGTGTCTGATGACGTCGAGGCTGCTTCACCAGTCTGAGCCGTCATGCCGGAAAACGCCAGTTTCCACCACTCGGTCCATCACTGGCACTGGGACCTGAAGGACAAGACGTCCAAGGTTCACATCTACGCCACCTGGTCCAAAGTCAGGAAACGGGTCAGCAGAACCAACCTGCTGTTCGAGAACAGCGTCACCAGGTGTTCCGGGGCAAACGTGGGAAAAAGGCGCAGCCGCGGGGCCACGGTGAGTCGGGTCTCTAAATTCTTTCCGAAATTTTTCCCTTACATTCTTACAGCAGAAGGGAGAGAGAAAAGGTGCGTTCTCGACCACGAACATCCGGGCCACTGGCCTCCGCGGGCCATAGCAACCAGGCCATAGCAACCAGCCCGTGGGGGCAAACAATCGCTCATTGTTGCTAGCGAAGCCGATGCAGAACGTTTGGTTCCTCATAATTGGAACATCACTTTCTTTGAATTAACATTTTGGATTTCCATGCGGATGAGTTGAAGTTAACAAGCTGTTAAATTTGATTCAAACGCTCCTAATTGAACGGAGCATCCTGACGATGCGGTGGCTGCCCTCAGTTAATGTCGGCTCGTCTTTGGTGACGAGTAGAGCTAATTAGAGTAATGAGCGCGTGAAGGAGGGAGGGGCCCGGGTCGGACCGTCTCTGTAATTACAGATAAACCCTCAGTGTCTGCAGAGCGGGCTTTAACCGGTTTGCATGGGACAACGTCCCCGGATTAAAAGCGCAGTAAACCGGTCACGCCGGCGTGTTTTTGCGGTGATGTGAAGGCGTCTTCCAGGGGCGCGTGATGCGGCGGGAGGAAACGAGGCTCGCGACTTTCAGGACAGCTTATTATGGTCTGGTCTGGTTCACTGGCTTCCAACATTAATATGGAATTATGTTCATGTTGGGTCAAATAACTGACTGATGAGCAATTAAAAACACATTTTCCTTACAAAGCCATTACTCTCACAGAAGGTTAAGTGAAAGTTTCAGTCCAGATGTGTAACTATGAAGGACCAAACCTAGGGATGCAGATAACTATCGACCCGATAACAGGAAATTATGACATCATCCCGGTAAGTCCGATATCATGACGAATAGCTCCGATAACATATATTTTTGTCAACTCGGCAGTGCCTCCCTCCCTCTGAATTACCAGTCATTCAAGGCAGTGAATGTTATGTTCAAGTGACGTCGGCATAATCAGAAAAATGATTACTCAATAAGGAAAATCAAGAATACCCCCTCATGCCAGAAAACAACTTTTTAACTCGGTCATAATTTTGGTAGTTGCTGACTTGAATTAATATTCTGCACGTGAACCCCTGCTCGCATGTGCATGCTCGCTTTGTGGGCGCTGCTGTGAGCCATCAGAGTGGGTGCTGTACGCTAGCACATGCTTGTAGAGTGTTACCGAATCTAATTGTGTCCAGAACTGCATTTACAAAATGACACAAAGCTGTAGGGCAGAGTTGAGAGATAAGGCACACCCTGCAGGGGAGAGATGTCGTTTGATGGCTCGGTGAATCCCCTCAAATTGATTCAGCTGAACTGTTGAACCCTTCTGAGGAGTCATGTGACCTCTTAAACCTGGTTGCGCTGTCAGTAACACTTTAGATCCATAATGCAGCTGAGGATGAGCTCGAGCTCAGCTGCTGCATCTTTCCTGCGTTTGTTTGAGCCTGATGCAGATAAGTTTGAACAAGAATTAGGTTTATTTAACACAACCGGACGTGCATCTCTGATTTTAACGTTTACCCTCATTTAGGCCCATGCAGATAATGTATGTATTTATATATAATTATTAGTGCCACGCTCTTGTCTTTAGATATTAAAGTGCACGTGCATGGTACGTGTCTGTCCTGTGCAGCTGCACATCTGCAGCTTAAAGCGTAGCTTTGCATTGAGTCACAGAAATTCAAAAGACCACATTTCGGCTTTATTGAATTTGTTTTATTTTAGACCGACTCCAGAAGCTGGAATTCCTTTGTAAATGTAATTTGCTCATTTCGGTTGTAGTCTTGCATTTGATCTCCTGGAAAATGATCTCTTTAATGATGCGAGCAGAAATTACCACTGCCGAGTCTTCCCAGTGGCCTCGGGGCTGGAGTTGAAGGTCTATGGATTACATATTAAGATGGCCGATACGACAGCGGAGCCAAACTGCTGCAGACGCGGCGGCGTTGTTGTCTACGCTGGGAATCAGGTTTTATGGCTGCAAGCAGAAGGTGCTGTGATGTCCTCCTGGCTTCCATCATGGCACGAAGCCAAGAGAGAGAGAGAGAAATCATCTTCTATGTTTTCCACCTTATGTGATTCATGATGCGTTTTGATTGGCCACGTTGCGTTTATACTGTCGGGATGATGAGAACTGCTGAGGGGTGCACTACGAAGCAAGTTCAACACAGCCAGGCTTTCTTTGGGTGAGCTGGCTTAACAAACCTGAAACTCTCCATCAGAGATAACTGGTACCACGACGGTGGTTATCAACTATCTTTGTTAACCGCGGCTTTCTGCTTTCTGCTCTGTGCACGTTCACATAAAAGGGGGCGTTTGACGCGTCATTTGACGCCTATTCCGGATCAAATGGATTGATGGCGGTCCGTATATTTCAGTCAGGAGGAGCAGGTTTTAATAATGCAGGGCTATGAGGATTTCAAAGAAATCTTTACGGCCAAAAGCAATACTGTAGGTGCGAATAAAGCCAGAGAGGAGTGCTGGCAGAAAAATTGCAGATCGTGTAAATTCGTAAGTTATATTTATTTCACCACTTAATGCACCTTAATTAATCTCCTTCCCTCTTTTAGAGCACTTAAACTTTAAACTTAATGCAGCAGATTTAAACATTATGTAGGTCTGACTGTCCCATTATGAATGATAAATGAAAATCACTTTAGTTTTTTGCTAAATCTATGTGAAATTAATTTAAGATTTAATATTATCTGTGATACCAATATACCCTCACTGGCCACTTTAATAGGTACCCTATCACCCTGGGGAATCTTATGAATGAATTATATTAAAACATTTCACATGAAATTCCACGTCACATTGATTATCAATATAATGGACTATTAATTTATGTTACCTGTGATTTAGTAAAACGCTTCTTTTATTTGAAGCGTGGGCAGATGGCCAGGGAATACTACAAACATATTCAGCAGTTCAGTAAGAGCAAGTACAACCTTTATTCCAGTATTCTGGCTCAGATTTTCTGCATCACCAACTGAATGCATGTAGGTTCCCGCGGCAAAGAAACGCAAAGAAATGCACACCGTTTGCGCTACTGTGAGCGCACGGCTGCATTTGGTGGAGCTGCCAATATCTGGCTCTAGCAGATTACAAATGTAACGTATTCCCTCAGCTGGAAATCTATAGCGTTCATAGAGAATATGGTCATGGGAAGCCAGCGGATCAGTCCGGTCTCTGAATTCTCTCCCTCCATAGAGATCCTTGCACAATCCTGGCGCTAAAGTCAACGGGATTTCTCTAAAAAGGTGATGCCATCTCTGAAAGAGGTGGTAAGTGAAAGGGTGGCGCTTTTTATAGCCGATTTGAGCCTAAACTCTGCACATAACCTGCTCCGGACCAGGTTAAGCTTGCAGAGTAAGTTACCATGGTGATCTCGCCAGGTTGAAAAGAGAGCCACCTTCGTGGTTCTGGAAATCCTGGCTTTAAACTCAACATACCTCGCTAACCCTCTAATCTCGCTTCGTAGTACACCCCTCTGGAAGAGAATGAGAGAAGAAAACGATGCTCAGAAAAAACATTTGGTTCAGTTCATGTGATGCTGAACGCAGCCTGACAGAATCTAGTTTCTTCTCTGTCCAGTCGTCTTTTTTTTAATCTCTTTTTCATAAAATGTCATATAGGTTGAATTGGTGCTGCAGCAGCCGCAAAGCTGGCTCACGTCTGTGCTTTTAATTTAGCAGAAATCGGTTTCTGTTGAGCAGAAAACCCACTGATTTTCATGGTGCTTGTGACTTTGTGTACAAAATGGTTAATTTAAAAAATATATTTTGGGCAAGTTAATGCGTTATCGCGATAACTTAATAATTTATTAACGCCGACATTTATCTTATCGCGCCTTAATGTATGTTGCTCACGTGCTTTTATTTTGAAAAGTCTGATACTTGGCTGCTGCGGAGCCGGGAGAGAATTGGCAGGTAAATATGCGCAAAAGGACATGGAGAGCGGCAAAAATCTGTGTACTTCACAGTTCAGGTAGCAACTCAGGAAATAATATTAACAATTCTGTCTGGAAAAAAAAAATTCTGGACAATAACAAAACTTTTAAATCCCTTTGTTCAAGACAATCGCGTCATTCTTCAGAAATTACCTGTTTTAATGTTCTGATTGTGGCTCAGGATTTTGTTGGTAGACTTTTATTTTTATAAAAACAGGATGACATTAATTCCCTGGCAATGGCAATAAGCTTTATTTTATTTTACATATTTTAGGATGAGATTTACACTAAATATGTGTTACTGACAAGTGCTGATATTAAAAGTGTTTGAACAACAAATGTTATGGCACTTTAGTTCATATGGCAGCAGAACATTTAAATAAAAGTGACCTTTACACTACTTTTGAATTCATTATTTGATTTTCCGTATACAATGCGATTAATCTTGATTAATCAGAGAAATCATGCGATTAAATGCGATTAAAAATTTTAATCATTGCCCAGCCCTAATTTTTTTGTCTCCTGTTCTGTGTCCGCTGCAGGATTTCTGAAACTATTGTCAATGTTTTTACGTTCAGATATGCAAGTTGAAATAAATAAATAAATAAAATAAAATCTTGACATTGCAGTGATGCAACAGGATGTTAAACATGACTTTTCTCAGCCAATTTTTGTATTAGAAGACATCATCATTATTTTTTTTATCATATGTTCAACAGAAATATTGTCTGTCTGGACAGTGTGACTGGGAAAAAGTCCTGCCGTGGTTTTTTTGGAGCTTCATAAAGATATTTAACCGTAACTGGTTGTAATATTAAAACTCCTTTTTGGGGCCTTATTGTATAATGCTGATTCATAGGTCCACGACTTTTGTTCTAGATTCTGGTCTGTTGAGGGCCACCGCTTCTGTTGATCGTTCTGGCTCCATCAAATCACTAAGTTTTGACACGTAGGCGTCTAGACAACTTATCTCAAGGTCTCCATGTTTTTCATGTGATGCTTAAAGGCGACTGTTTCCTATAGGCAATTTGTCATTTCTGACCATCCTACTTGTCTGTGATGTGAGTTTAATAACCTCTCTGAATTGTATACAACTTGGAGAATAAATCCACTTCGCACCTCTGTCGTGGTCAGTGTATCGTTTAACTGCTGATTACCTGCCTCACCAGAGCACAATAAGAGTATATACTTAGAAATAAGTTATACCTAAATTTACAAGTCACACTGATGCAGCGAGGAGCTTTTCATTCCTTAAACACACATTGGACTGAAGTCCGAGTTCCTGAAAAACATGTTTCAGAGTCGAATTATTGGTTTGCATCAATGAAACAAAGCAGCTCAGGACTAGGGCTGTGAAAAATAAATCGATTTGGCAATATATCGTGATTTTCTGCCGCCCAATATACAGTGATCCCTTATTTTTCGCGGTTAATGGGGACCGGCGCCCCCCCCCCCGCGAAGATCAAAATCCGTGAACTGGAGCTGGAGCCCCCCGAGCCTAAATAACGTGTTTAAGATATGTTTAAAAACCGCAAAAAAGTAGAGAGTCACTGCAGCGAAACAAGACAAAGGCTCAACTGTGGTCTTTCTGTTACCTTCACAGCCTCTGGTCTCTGAACTATAGTAAACAAACTGCTGGTATTGTGCTATTTTTGGCTCGTAATTAGCGGCTAACACGCCAACAACAACAAAAGAAACAGTCCAGTTTTCTCTGCACGGAACGGGAACTTTATTGTGTCACTGCAGGAACTTGTAACATCACACAGGTTGTATTGTTGGGCTCCTGTCGGTTAACAGAGAATGTAAATCTATACACGCTGGGCTGCTGTTGATGCTCACTACACTTTTCATCTAACCACGTTTTCATTCTGCCGTCCCACGACACACACACTACATTTCCCATAAGGCCACCTTCTTAAAGGGGCCAGGCTGGCTCACAGCATTTCTTCACAGTGAGGGAACGCGCACAACATCCTGTGATGGTTCCACTATTTTTTTCTTTATTTATTTATCTTTATTATATTATATATTTCTGAAAAATCCAAGAATAACTAAAACCTCGGAACTTAAAGCGCGAATTGGCAAGGGATCACTGTAATATTGATTTTTCAGCTCCTAATATTGATTTTTTTTTTTTTTTTTTTAAGAAAAATAGTTTTATTTCCACATTTAAATTGTTTAAAATTTAAATGTGCAAAAACACTAATAATAAACAATAAATAGGTTGTTTTGAAGCAAATAGTTTTGACTCAATTTGTCCTCTGATCAATATCATCTGATGAACATATACAGCAACTTGATTTTTCATCTCTACTTTTAATTTTGATGTTAACTGGGTAGAATATCGCAATATATAGTGATTTTGCAATATTGTGATATCGTATCATGACCCAAGTATCATGATACATATTCTATTGTGAGGTCACCCCTACTCAGGACCCAGAGATCAGTTGAGCGAATCCATCGATGCTGCTGAAGGTGGTCGACATTAAATTTCCAACTCCTTCATGAGGTCACTCATTCTTGCTTGTTACAGACGTGTTTATGATCTAGTCCACATCCCCCTTTTTTGGTAACCTTTTTCTTTAAATTTCACAGACTGTAGATGTTTTTAATAAAGTTTTCTTTCTCTGAAAGCTCGCTCTTGAAGCTGTCAACCTGCCGCAGACGTGGAATAGTTGCATATTCAGTATTTGTTCATGTGAGAACGGCCGGTCAGACGTGTGACCTGCATGACTCTGAGCTCAGACTGCTGCTGAACTGCACTCGGAGTGTGTGTGTGTGTGTGTGTGTGTGTGTGGTGAAAGGTGGAGATGCAGGGAGGAACAGTGCCGTTTTTAATTGTTTAGGACCACCTCAGCTCGTCTGATGACTCGCTGACAGACGTCTCATGTCCCGGAGCGTAAAAGGAGCTCCGTGCTGTCGGCGGTCCGTCACGTCCCGCCGTCCTTCCTCTCCCATTTTCTTCGGGTCAGTGTGTTTCACTCAACACATTTAGTAAATCTGCTTCCAGGATTACTGCTTCCCAGGGATTTAGGATTTCTGCCCGGCCAACACATGTCACAGTTACCTTTTAGGTGTCTGTCCTGCTTCCCGGCTCCACAGCCCTTCGGCCTCATTTATCACAGAAGCTGGCGGTCTTCAGCTGAATGCCAGAGGAGGACAGGAAGTGATGGCACGGCACAATGACGGATTGTTCTTCTGAAAGAACACTGCTGCTTATTTTTGGGGCGTTTTGAGATGGACGATATTAAGATCACTGCGTAACTGCAACTCTGGCTGGCCAGGGACATCACAAGGTTATTAACCAACTGTTGCTGCTGTTTGGGGACGAAGGATTTGTCTTTTAAAGTTGTTTTTTTCTCTGATGTTCTGCTTTAAACCTGGGAAACGAGCTACTGCAAAGTGCTTGAACAGAATAATTTTGTGTGTAGTTTCTCAAAGTGGTGGAATAACGGAGGCTTGTGCAGGAACAACCCCCCAACTTTAAGGCAACGAAACAAAGAAAAATCTCCTAAAATGAGTACGTCTAAGAAGACTAGCTTCACGCCCTTCTGTCCCGTGTCTTCGGTCATGATGCGCTCGGCCGCTGCCGTCGCCGCCGGAGACAAACCTGCACCTCCAGCTAAAGGGGCTTTCTACTTGGAGGAACACAAGGGCAAACACAAGGAGGGGGTTGGGTGTGAGGGCCGGCAACAGCCCTCGCTGTCCTGCGTGGTGGAGGACTTCTTCTGGATCGGCAGCAGCATCGTAGCTTTTTCCAAGTGGCGGCTCGGCTACATGGGTAAGTTTCTCCAGACTCGGCACACCGAGGAGGTTTTCCACCGTCTGAGGTTTAGATAAAGGTGGCCTTTCGCTGCTGGTTGGTCGTAGAGGAAGGGAGACTGGCTGACCAGTTCGCATCCTAAAAACACAACTGAAATGGGGAAAAGCTGTTTTTCAGCTGGGTTGTCTTTACAAACTTTGCAAAGGTAAAGAAAATGGAGCCAAATGCTTAGAAGCAACTTTCAGATTTCTGTTTAACACTTTGGTATATCAGCTTCTCATGTCCATAAGCGTCTGATTACAGAGCTGTTCTCCAGGATTCCTGCTGAGACAACGCTTTTTTTTTCCCTCCTCAAAATAGGCCGATTCCAGATCGCAAATCGTTAAATTGGCGCATATCTATTGTCTAACACGCGTGTCAAACACAAGGCCCGCAGGCCAAATGTGGCCCGCCACGTCATTTTATGTGGCCCTCGAGAGCTTGTGCATTATTAGCTTAAAATTTAAACCCATATTTTAAGACTTAAAATAAACTTACACCGCTTTAAAGCGCATATTGACAAACTACATCTCCCACAATGCATTTCCTTGTCACAACGATAACAGTATCTCACCATGAGCAAGACATTAAGACAATTTTCAGAACTGATGGACTTCAGAAAAACCTCTACAAACTAACCCCAATATGTCCAAGAAAAGAGAAAGATGCACAAGGAAGGGCAGTTTCATGAACGATGGGAAAACAAACACAAGTTTGTACCTCAAGGTGAAAAAAACCAGTATGTCTTTTGTGTTATGAGGCGGGTGTCGTGAAAGAGTTTAATCTACATCAGCATTTTGACAGAAAACACGGAGCTGAGTATGCTACATTTAGCCTACAAGAAAACAAAGAATCGCTTCCGCTTCTGAAACCAAAGTAATGGATACTCTGAGTGATGTTTAGAGAGTCCGTTACCATGGCAGCAGACTCTGTAAACATCACCTGTGCCAGAGTAGGTTTACAACCACAAACACTGAGTTCAATATAATAATGAGTTAAATATTTGAAACTTTAGGACATAATAAATGCAGAAACAGTTAATTAACAATATAATAGGGTGTAGTTAAATTTATTTGGATTTACATTGCAATTTGTTGCTGTATTCATGCTGTTAATCTGGCCCTTCGAGGGCCACCATGATGCTGATGTGGCCCTCAGTGAAAATGAGTCTGACACCCCTGGTCTAACACAAGCTAAATATACCGTATTTTCCAGACTATAAGCCGCTACATTTGTCCCACGCTTTAAACCATGAGGCTTATACAGAGATGCGGCTTTTCTATGAATCTTTCTTCAGCCTTCAGGGGGCGCTCTAGCAGGAAGTGCAAAAACCAAAAACAAACCAAGTAGTTAAAGGCTACTCTGTTTTTGTTCAGTAGCCTATGTTGGCTATGCTACGCTGCATTCATTTTGTAAGCATCAATACCTGTTATTATTGGACAAACTGATTAATCCAGGTGTGTCTGACCATTGTAGCTACTCAGACACACCTGGATTTATCAGTTTGTCCAGTCAGTTTGCTGGTTCCGCAGCAGATTTCCAGGTTCTGAGCGGACCCGCCACTGAGGTAAGGTTTTAATCGCAGATGCAGACTGGACACAGCGTGGAGCCAGCAGTTCCGCGATCCGGCTCCAAAGCGGATCCGGCACTGAGTGCAAGTGGACCCCGATACGGGTCCGTTTCACGAGTCCATTCCGGATGTCTTTGCTGTTAGGGTTTAGGTTTGGGTTAGGGTTCAGAAATAATCAGAATAAACACTGATGGTACAAAATCTTTCGATGTAAATATCTTATTTCTCAGCCTGGATACCGGCGGCTTATAGTCCGGTGCGCCTTATATGTGACAAAATATATATTTCGTTTAAATTTTAATGGGTGTGGCTTTATAGTCCGGAAGATACAGTAAATAAGGTTGTTAATGTTGATTAAACATGGACCAGAAGTATTTCTGGATAGTTGTGCTGCTTGTCAACAGTGGAGACCAGAAATTAAAGACGTTCCTTTATAAGTTCTTGAGAAGAAAAGGAGAGAGTGTGTGTGTGTGTGTGTGTGTGTTAGGGGTGAGTATTGGCAAGGACTTCGCAATAGGATATGTATCATGATACTTGGGTCACGATACGATATTATCACGATATTGCGATATTCTACCCAGTTAATATCAAAATTTAAAAGTAGAGATGAAAAATCAAGTTGCTGTATATGTTCATCAGATGATATTGATCATTCAGAGGACAAACTGAGTCAAAACTATTTGCTTCAAAACAACTATTTAATTGTTTATTATTAGTGTTTTTGAAAAAAATTGATATTAGGAGCTGAAAAATTTATATTATATTGGACGGCCAAAAATCGCGATAGATTGCCAAATTGATTTTTTTTTTTTTTTTCACACCCCTAGTGTGTGCGTGTGTGTGTTTACGGCCTCAGACAGACAGTAGCAGGATGGTGAACTAATCTAGCTGCCAGCAGGTTCGAGGTCACAACATCAACGTTCTTCACCAGGACCACCCAGCTTGCTAATGCGACAGGATTTGTCATTTACGTTTGGAAGCTGTCCAGCTCGGCTCCACCACAGTCTCCAGTTACTCATGACTCACTTAAACGCACATTAATTTCATTTCTCCTGTATTGCAGTTGCACAACCGTTGAGTCACTGAGTGCGTCAGCGTTGACCCAGCAGCATCTCCGCCAGTCTGACCGAGGCGTGGGGGGGGGGTCACCCACTGGTGTGTGTTGTTTGTGTTTGCAGCATATGGTCTGAGACAATCCTCCTGGGTTTAACCCAGAGCCCTGGCAAAGTGGCTAATTCCACCCCGGCACACATCCCGGCCGTGACGGCGGGTCGGCAGCCTCACAGGTTGAGCTGCCGTGACACGCGGTGATCTGGCCCGAGTTATTACTGATGTAGGTTCACCCGGGAAGAGGACCGGCGTTACTGCTGCAGGGAGACTTCACGCCCAAAATACAGAGTAGGAAAATATAAGTTCAAGACCAACCAGGTGATTAGAGGAGAAACGGCAGACGAGTTGGCTTAATGATAATCCACTTTTGAAAATGATAATCTGCAGCAGGAGGCTGGAAAAAAACAAGCTGGAGACAGATGTCGCTCTGATTCCTTCGCATGCTTTGCTTTGTGCTCCCGCAGCAGATTTGTTGCTACTTTTAGACTTTCTAAGAGGCTTTCTGCAAACCGTGGTGATTTTGTTCCGTAAGACTACGGAACTGAGAGCCATTTCTCTATCACGACTCCCGGTGATTGGCAGCACTCGGCTCTTCTGTTGAGAACGTACCCTCTACATCTCAGTCTGATCGGAGCGGGGGGGGTAGGAATCTGTCGGCGCAGCAGAAACTCCTGCATGCAGGCGCGGTGACGGTGGACGTCTCTGTCCCCATACGGACACATAGACCCCTGAGTGTGTAGTTAATGAAAAAAGCTGTGCATTTTAGTTGCAGCCTTTCTAAATATTTCCCTCTTAACTCGAACGTCATGTTGGCATTCAGCAGCTCTTTGTGCTTTCACCCATCACGCTCACAGACTGGATCGGAGCTCGTTTTTCCATCCATTTTACCATCCAGCTCTTCTCTATATCCACATATGCTTTAACATGTGATGTTGTAACCATGGCAACAGGCCCGGCTCCCCGCCGGTAAAGGCTGCGCAGGCTTTCTGCGTGTCCTGTGCACCGCTTTAGTGTCTCCACCTCTGCATGCTGTCTGTGTGCATGCTGCTGTGGCATCTGAGGAACGGTGAGAAGTACATTGGGTTGTGTTTTTTTTTTTTTTTTTTTTTAAACACCTGGAGTTTCAGGTCTTACCTTAAAAGTTGGCTGACTTTGTGTGAAACTGATCCAGATCAGCTGCCGTGACGGGTGACATCGACCCGTCCATCGTGCGCCAGGGGCGGAGCTTCAGGGGGGGTTGGGGGGACAGTACTCCCCGGTGAAAGACGAAGAAACGGGTCTCTCCCCAGGCATCGGTTACGCCTTACGCACTTCTGGATACAATGACATCTGCGAAAAATTTCACGTGCTCCGTACGAGGTTATATATAAAAAAAAAATAAAAAAAATGTAAGACTGACTTTGGTCATGTAGGTTTATTCAACACAGTGAATAAAATGTCGCACGCTGCATGGCTGGCTTCATGTTCACTCACAGTTAACTTAACAATGTGCAAATTTTACAAGTGGATCACCGGTAACATCTGAGCGATTTTATCGATTCTGCGATATATATATATATATATATATATATATATATATATATATATATATCTCTCAATATTTTATTTCCCCAGAGAGTATCGATTTTTCAGCCACGGGTATCGTTATTTTAAGCTTCTTTCAAAACCCCCGTGTCCCACCTTTTTAAAAGCTTGCAAGCAACAATTTGCACTGTTTAAATAAATGAAACTATTTTTTTTCAACACATCTTTTATTCATTTTGTCCAGCATTTGCAAGCTGCCTGTCAGCCATATAATGTGTAATTGATGCTTTCAGTTCAATTAATTCAAACAAAGTCATTGGAACGCTCACAAGATGTCACCAAAATCACTTTGTCCCTTTAAAATCTTTCAGAAAATGATGTAAATGTGTTGTTAGATGAATATCGATATATATCATATCGTGTAACATATAGCAAGATTAGTGTATCGCTACAGCCCTAATTACCGGTAAGATCTCCAAATGTATTTTGGGTAAAATTGTCAACAGCCGTCCATCAGCGTCATCATCAGTCACTAGTCAACAGTCTTTGCGGTGCAGGGTAGGTGGATCACGGATTAATCTAATCATGAGTGACAGTTCATACTAGGGCTGGGACGACGCGTCGACGTCATCGATTACGTCGACGCAAAAAATACGTCGACGCAAAATCTGCACGTCGATGCGTCGTCACTCAGAATCAAAAATGGCGGCGGCCGCGGTATCGAGTAGCAGCGAGTCGGGGGAGACGAAGCTATCTCGTAACAGGATGTCAAAACTATGGGAGTATTTACACCTAAGGGAACGATTCGGTGGTCTGTGACCTGTGCAAAATAGAGATGGCATATCATAAAAGCACTAACCGCGATGCACCAGCACCTTGAGAAGAGGCACGCGGGAGCTGCTTGTGTGGAGGAGAAGACGCCGTAAGTTTTCAACTTTTTTTCTTTCCTTGTTTGCGGTGATTAACCCCCCGTCATTCATCCAAACCGCACCACGTAACTTGTGCTCCAGCTAGAGATGCGCGGATGACGTATATTTTAACCCGCAACCGCTTCTTAAAATCTCTATCCGCCCGCTATCCATTTGCAGGAACGTTTTTTCACCAATTTTCAAAACCGAACCGACCCGCCATCCTTTTTTAATAATATGTAAATATTTTTTCTATATTATTATTTGAGTGCTTCAACCGCAACCCGCCCGAATTTAATTAAGTATTATTTTTTGACGAGTCATCCGCCCGATATGCGGATTATCCGCTCCGCCCGCGGGTGCACGGTTCAACCGCGCACCTCTATCACACACTCGCCTCTTGCTGACACACTTTTTTTTAACTGACACAGACACACACTCCTCAAATACACGCTAAAGTTAGTTTAACTTTCAACTTTTAGGTTAATGTATTATTATTATTATACTTTATTGGTATGGGCAGATCATTTAGAAGTATATATTTTTATTAACCTGTGCACTATGTTTGTGATTTATGTTTTCAGGGACAGGGATAAGCAGAAAAGTTTGTACTATCAGATGAAAAAAAAACACCCCCCTGCAGGCTGCTGCACTTACTGAGAGCATCCTAACTACTAAAAGTTAAACTACTGTTCACTTAACTGTAATAGGCCTAATACTTGAATTTATTTGTTATTTATTTCACAGATTTAAATGATTAGGCTAAGTTGCTGCTGTCACACATTGTGTTGTTTTGTAAATTGCAGCTGTCACTGCTGCTTTATTTTTTATTTTAATGTTGATAATTTTGGTTCATATTGTGTTTTTTGCAGTTTTATTTATTGAAGGAAAGTTTTATTTTATTATTTTTTTATATAGGATTCCATTGCAACTATAACTGTGTGCACTTTATTGTTGTATTGTTCAATATAATTCATTTTTGAACTTGAAAGAAGAAATTTGTGTTTTATTCATGGAGATAAATTTGCATTAATTGCTATATAGGTCAAATTATGGGGAGATAATCGATAATTGAATCGAAATCGAATCGAATCGGATTTAAAAATGAATCGTTAGATTAATCGATGCATCGAAAAACTATTTTCTAGATTAATCGATTACAAAAATAATCGTTTAACCCAGCCCTAGTTCATACAAGCATAAAAGTGTAGCAACAAAATGCAAAAAAAGGAAAAAAGAGCGCAGGAAAAGACTAAACTAAAAAAAAGCTGCTCGGAGTTGGTATTAACAGCAATGGAAACACATCAGGTGAAATCGGCGCTTGGTACTGAGCAGATCAAATAAATGCCGGTAGCTACTAGGGGTGAGTATTGGCAAGAACCTCACAATACGATATGTATCATGATACTTCGGTCACAACACAATATTATCACGATATATTGTGATATTCTACCAAATAATATCAAAATTGAAAGTAGAGATGAAAAATCAAATTGCTGTATACGTTCATCAGAGGATATTGATAATTCAGAGGACAAATTGAGTCAAATCTATTTGCTTCAAAACAACCTATTTATTGTTTATTATTAGTGTTTTTGAAAAAATAAAAAGAATCAATATTAGGAGCTGAAAAATCGTTATTATATTGGGCAGCCAAAAATCGTGATATATTGCCAAATTGATTTTTTTTTTTCACACCCCTAGTAGCTACTACAACAAAAACGGTGGTGTGTCACATTTTAGACATTATATTATTCCATAATACTACAGGTTTGATTGATTTCAAGATGACATGGTCGCTCTTCATGGTGTTGAACTCTTTACTATCAAATGCTTTGAACTATGTGTCAAAAACGTAATGCTTGTAAACCCCGCTGTTGCAGGCATATGTATGTTGTAAAACGATGTCATCACAAGCTTTATTGGGTTTAAAGGGCCCGGTCATTTGCCCCGCCCCCGGCCCGGCAGTGACATGTTCCGCTGCTGTCGTGCACATCGGTCGGCTGGTGTGCCGTTCAAGCATCTGCCTGTTTTAATAAAGTCGAGGACGTGTGTGGTCTGAATGTTGAGGACGTAAAGCTCTGAAGCTGAAACCACTTGACTGATGCTTAATTAAATGAGTCCTCTTTAATATCCAGGTGCACTTAGCTTTCCTGAGGCAATCTCCAACCTTTCCACCAGGCAGGTATGGCTCAAATGCATTTCTTCCGCCACTTGTGGCTAAATTAATGCTGGTCTGGGCTTTTTCTTCCCCCCTTTCTACTTGTCTTTGAACACCCGTAGACCTCATTTTAAAGGTTTTCTTCCACTCTTCAGGTTAAGCCCCTGAACTATGCTCCTCTTCAGCGAGCTTACCTCTCTGCAGTACAGTGGGAAGATATTTCAAAGATTAAGCTTACTTCCTAAGACGCATCACAGGCGCAGGAAACTGTTCCTCATGGGCAAACGCATTGATCCTTCAGGTGATTGTGTGGTTTCTTAGCTGCCCACTGCCCTTTCACATGTGAGGAAAGAAGCTGCAAAGCAGATTGTTGTCTGCGTTGAGTTTAGTTCCCTGTGCTTTTACATGTCAGTGAACACAACACCCCTCCCCCTCCCATGAGATGTATTTGTGAAACAGGGTGTGGGTTTTTTTTTTTCTCTTATGAAGATGCAGTGATTGACTGCAGATCAGAATAGTGATATCTCTACCACTGAGCATCTGTACCAACTGCTGTCCTTCGATCCTGAGCTGGAGTTTGGTCTCAGCTGAGTGTTGGGCATGTTGATCAGTAACTGATGGAGATGAGAAGTTCAAAGCCTCTAACGTTCACTGTTATGTAACCCGTTACCATTCCAGCGGCCCGTCAGTCCGTTATTTCCGTAATTTACAAAACTAAACCGCAATTTACACAGCTCATATGTTACGTGAGGTAGTCATGCGGCATATCTTTGGAAAGCTAAGATTCTTGTGATTCAATCGATGCAAACCATTTCAGGGTATAATCATAACAGCAGGTACAATCAACAATTGTGTCGTGTAAAAACTGAGCCAGTTAGAACCAGTCGTGATGACTGGCGCATTGTATAGCCAATGAAATTCTGAACACAGCGATGTGTCGCTTCAGGGGGCGGAGACAAAGCCACAACCAGGAAGTACCTGCGTAAGGCAGCCCGGTCAAAACGTGCGTCAATGCGTCATTTATGAAATAGTTTATGTAAAAAATACTGCAAATAACCTGTAATTGGTTATAATTGTAAATGTGTGTAAATATGTGACTAGTTTGCTATTTTTGCTGTGTTGTAAAAGGTAGTTATGACTTTTTTATCCTAGGTATGTGGACATGGTTATCCAGGCGTCCTTTTGGAGTCTCCAAATGGACATTTTTGGAAACGCCTAGACATACTCTTCCATAAACGTGTAAAATACTCATTTTTAGTGGTATTGTTATCAAATTTGAACTTGCACTAGGTAAGGCTTCATGCTGTGGTCCCATTGTGTTTTCCAGCTAATAAGTCACAGCTGCACTCATCTGCAGACATCTGTTTACAAATAATAAAAAACTTCTATTTCAGTGTCTTTAAAGAAGTGGTAAGAGGTTAAGTTGGTGTTAATGGTTGATGATGGCTGTGAGAAAACAGGGGCTACCTGAGTACCATGAAAATCATGTCCTCTTTGTGGCAGCACCAGTCAAAACCAGTTGTCGTTACCGCTACATTTGGGGCTTTTGGAAAATATAAAAACGTCCGCTTTTGATTGCAACAATATGAAACTTCCACTAATGAGGAAGGTTCTGGCTTTAGCACAAGGTAAGGACAAAACCCGGAAGACTGGCGACACGCTAAATACCACACAAGAAATAGCCATGTTCCCATCATTTCAGTAAGGAAAAGATCACTGATCCTGTCTGGTTTATCTGGAATTACCAGAGGAAGCCATAGTGCAGAAAGATACGAGACTGAAACGTCCTGTTGTCACGAATGCAACGTTTCATGATCAGTTGCAACTGAATAAACAAATTGGTCTGAATCATTTGACAACTTGGATCTAATTTGTATTTAATGATTTATTTACTGGTTACTTCCGTTATACTACCGGTAGAAAGAGATACTTTTTAATTTTGCAATACTCTTTTATATTGTTCTATTTGGAAATAAATATAGACATAAATGGTATTGATTTGCTGTATTTATTCATGGTTTACAACAATAATTGTATTGCAGTCAGGGAATTTTTTTGCAAATATTTTTTGGATCAGTAGTCAGTATCGGCCGATACCTACAGCTTAAGAATTGGTATCGGGAGAGGAAAAAATGGGATTGGAACATCTGTAGTGACATCATGCCAATTTCTTTTTCTTCTTCTGTTTGCCATTGCTGTTGTCTTTTTTTTTAACAATTCTTTTTCTTTTTTGGCAGTTGGCAAACAGTAAAAATGATGCACGACAAGGTTTGTGTAATATTACTTCAGATTCATATTACAGTTAATTTTTTTTCTTTTTTTTTTTTTTTTGCCCTGAAGGATCATTGATGAGGTTTTTGTTGCAAATGTGCTCAACTATTAAAACCAGGATATTTTTCAAAAGTTTGCATGTCATTTGTGATTTTAAAATGAGCACATGGTCATGCACTCAGATGAACAATTTATGGTTATTTAAATATTTCAAGCAATGAAAGAAACTGAAATGATTGACATGGACGTTAGTTACAGGTTCTGAATATCAGTTTTGATTAATTTTTGATTGAATGAACAAAGCATTATGGAGTGGTTGGTTGTAAAGTCAGTAGATCCTACCGGGTCCGTTATGGTAATGGAGACACAACAGCTGAAGGACCGCGGGAGAGATTGGCCCTGTCAATAATTCTGGTCTCCTCAGTTGTCCCGGGCCAGCCGGTGATGGAAGCCCGTCAGTGGTAAATATGTGTATGTGGATCGTCATCTTGGTGGTTCTCTGTATCACTGCTGTTCATTACTCTTGTCAGGTTATTACGTTTGAAAATGAAGCATGGTGACAGTTGGAGAGAAATGTTTTCATACACTAAAGTTGCTAAATGTGTTTAGCAAAAAGCACCACATGCGTTTCTGTGTTCATCATGACATGATACCCATGGAAACCACTTCTTCTTGCGGTCTCGGTCAATATGACTCTTCCTGTGAGATCAATGAAAAGCTGTTCTACAACATGACGCATTTATCCTGGATGGGTTCATGCTGTAAAATCATTACCGAATAGATCAAGCTTTTATTTGTTTTCTTTCTGTGAAAATGAATTTTATTTGGAAGCATTCATACCTGATCAGGTTTTTCTGTAATTGAAAAAGTTAAAACTAAATGAAAGCTTTGGTGAAACAACGTGATTCTGAACAAAGCTGGGTTTTGGAGAACACGTCTGATGGCCACGGCTCACCGCAGGACGTCTTTCTGATCTGCAATTTTGACATAAAAGTGCACCTCATTTCACTTCACCTTAAAGAGGACTTTAAAGAGATTATTATGAAGAAAACATTCCATATCTAATTTCTGACATATTGCAACCTTGCAACTTAATTTGAAGCAGCCTGAATTGTAGAATAACTTTTATATTGAGCTGTTCAGATTTCCTGTTTTCTCTGACATCACAGAGTCATTTCTGAGAAGAAGCTGTAAGACCCACTTTCCTTCAGAGGAGGAGGGTTGGAGTCGAGTGGTCGTCTCCAGCTGCTCTGACCTGAGCTCCATGAACACATGGGTGAGAAGGGAACTGGAGCTCTGCAGCGAAGCATGTCGCTGACGCCCTGAGAAAACGTGTTGACCTTTGGAGGGAAACGGCTTGTAGATCTCCTGGTAAAATAATAATGAACAGCACAGGGACGCAGCCGTTGAGTCACTAGCATCACAGACGTCTCATCTCGTTCAGAACACAGACGAGTTTCTTTGCACCGCTGACATTTAAAATGCGTCCGAGTTTCTGTGACGCGACTGTGCAGTAATGCGTCATGTGCTTTCAGCTCCAGCTCTAAATCAGCTGCAGCGTCTGGGACGACGCGCTGACGGCACGTGACACCCTGCAGTTTCAGGCCTCGTTAAAACATTTAAATCAGTGAGCTGAAAACGAGAAGACACTGATGCACAGTACATTATCATTATTGATTGATTTTTACTTTGTTGCAGCCTGATTTTTTGGTCAAAATAAGCTTAAGATTGTTTTTTGTGATTTCAGTGGTCACAAAGAATAGTTTAAAACCAGATTGTTCGGTTTTGGAGGTTTCTGGATTTCTGTTTCTTGGTTTGGTGTTTCACTGTGGGAATCGCTTCAGGCGAGACCATTACGGAAGCTCCAATGACATCACATCTGTCTCTGACAGGTTGACGTGTGGGGAAGGCCACACCCCCTCTATATTCCACGGTCGACCGCGCCCTCCGGGCCGTTCTCGCTTTCTTCCTCAGCTTCCTCAGCGCAGCCGTTGGTCTGTTGGGTGACTAGCTTAACTAGGGATGCACGATAACTGTTTTTTAAAACCGATACCGATAACTTTCAGCTCCTAAAGGCCAATACTGATAATCGATAACACACACACATATACCTAAGATCAGTGGTGCACAAACTGCGGTACACGTACCACCTGTGGTACGCGAGCACTGTCTGGTGGTACGCGGAGGAATGTCATGACTTTCCACATTTTTTCCACATTTTCACTTTAAAAAAAATCGGAAACATACAATGCATTATAAATATATGTTTCAAATGAAATGTTAAGCTTGAGATAATTAAAATTGTCTCATAAAAAATATTTGTTGCATATTCAGTTGCAGTGCAGATGTAACAACTTTTGAGTGTGTTTATTTTACTCTGTTTATGAGTATGAGTATGTGAGAATTGTTGGACAGAGTTGTAAATGTCTGATTCAGTAAAGTAATAATTGGGGCAACAATAAATAACCACAATAAGGAATAAACATCTCTGTGTGTTTAAAGCTAATTGAGAAGGCATATATGGCTATATTTCAAAATTGGTCATCGTGGTGGTACTCAGAGAGCTGAACAGTTTCTCAGGTGGTACGCAGTATTAAAAATTGAGAACCACTGCCTAAGATCATTACATCAATATTATGAACAAAACCAAAAGCAGTTTTGACTCTTTAAATGAACAGATATTTATTTTTTCCAATGAAAAACTATTTGCCAACAGCGAAAAAATTTCACCACGCTGTACCGTAATACCGTACTCGGATCCTTTTATCCAGCGTTTCTTTCTTTTTCTCATTTCCTCATATCCTGTTGGCTGTTTGGTTTGGGATATAATATAGGAGACTTTTCTCCAGAGAGAAACCTGGAGTTGTAATTGTGTCACCCGCTGCGACTACATCTGCCAGGATCCCTGGACCTGCAGGGAGATCCAGAACGGTTTAATGAACCGGGCCGTGCCTGCGTTTGCGGTTTGGCCAACATGGCATTGGTTTTGTGGAATTAGTTGGTATTTCTCTGAGCAGGAATTCGATAGCGGAGGTCAGGAGAAGGATGCTGAACTGCATTAACAACACCCCTGGGGGACGGTCCTGATCTGCAGCAAGACCACAGCGAGGCCGGATCAATTCTCAGAGATACGCATCGCCACTGCTTCTCTCGCTTACGTTCACAGGGCTGTGCATGCGGTGGATTCAGGTTTCTCTGGAAACCGTTGTAGCTCTGATAGTTTGACGTTTTTTAAATTTCTGAACTCATGATGCAGGTGTTGGAGATTTAAAATGACCCACAGCTCCTCAAATCACAAAATGCATGAGTTGGAATCGATGCGAGTGAGGGGAGGGAGGGAATAAGAGCGGAGCGTCGGTGGCTGGAACTATTAAGTGGGGGTGGGGGTGGGGGATGGACTTCAGAGCAGCATGACTGAGACCATGAAACTATCCAGTAACTATGTAGAACTATTTGTGTTTTTACAATAATGCTAAATGCAGTATTTGCAAATGCAGTCATTACTCGCTGCAGTCATGTCCGGTGTCGTGCACGGCTGCAGCCGAACCTCCTGCACGCCTGCTGAGCTGGCCTAATTTCTTGCATGTTGCAGGGTGAGATGGTTTGATGCGATGCGACGGGCAGTTGATGGTTAATATTATGGGCTGAGTGTGTGCAGCTGCAGCCCCAGGGCGGGCAGCATCCCTGCTGTAACTCCATTACCGCACGTGGACGCCTGTGGTGGAGCCGAACACTCAGTCCGGTCTGTGGTCTCAATCGAGCCGTTCAGGACAGTAGCACAGCTGACTGAAGTCACTTCTGAGGGGTTTTGTTGTGCTGGACGACGTAGATAAAAATGAATATTTACTGACAGACTGGTCTACATCTCTGAATGTCTGATAACTTATCAACGTAACAGTCGATGTGTGTTGTATCCAACCTACAGTCGATGTCTGATCTGGTGTTCTGGATTTTAATGCAGCTGGATTCTGAGTAAAACAATTTTTAGTTACATTTTTATTTCATCTAGTAATTAGGGCTGGGCAGGTTAACGCGTTATTATCGCGTTGACGCATTAATTTATTAACGCCGACATTTATTTTATCGCGCGTTAACGCATGTTGCTCACATGCTTTTGTTTTGAAAAGTCTGTTACTGGCTGCTGCAGAACCGGAAGATAATTAGCAGGTAAACAAGTGGAAAAGCTAAAACAGACATGAAGAATGGTAAAAATCTGTGAACTTTACAGTTCAGGTAGCAACTTAGGTAACAATATTAACAATTCTGTCTGGGGGAAAAAAAACAAAAATTCCTGGACTGCAACAAAACTTTGGTGTCATTCCTCCATGTTCCATCAGATCTGCTCCATGTGTTCACTGTCCTGCTGTTCTCTAGCTGGTTACTGCAGTGCGGCTCCATCTAGTGGCACAGATGTGTAATGACAACAGAAAGTTTAGTCCTCCATTATAAAATAAATTTAGTCCTGTGACCCGTGTTTCAATTTTGTGTTTTTGATCCAAGTCTAAAATTAAATGTATAAAAAAAACAGGCATTTTTTTCATTTTTTTTGTGTTAGATTAAAAAATGAAAAACGTAATAAAATGTTATGTTTTTTTTTTTTTTTTTTAATTATTTTTGATTGACAATTGAAAATGGAAAGAATGAATGATACACGGATCGATAAAGTTACAGAACTTTAACATGGACATTTTCATTTTAAAATTCTCCCAGACGGAGGATTCAACAGAAACAAGGTTATTTGTAACAACTGACAAGTTGAACTCCCCGTTAAAAGTTTCTGCTGTTACCTCAGAAATTACCTGTTTTAATGTTCTGATTGTGCTTAGCCACAATCATTTTGTTGGATTTGTTCGTAGACTTTTTTTTTATAAAAACAGGATGACGTTAATGTCCTGGCAGTGGCAATAAGCTTTATTTTATTTTACATTTTTTAAGATGAGATTTACACTAAATATGTGTTACTGACAAGTGCTGATGTTAAAAGTGTTTGAACAACAAATGTTATGACACTTTAGTTCATATGGCAGCAGAACATTTAAATAAAAGTGCATTTTACCCTAGTTTTAAATTCATTATTTGATTTTGCGTATACAATGCGATTAATCGTGATTAATCAGGGAAATAATGCGATTAATCGCAATTAAAAATTTTAATTGTTGCCCGGCCCTACTAGTAATGCATTGAATCAGAATAATTTAATTTGACAGGTCTCAGGATCAAGACAACTCACCTGTTTCTTGTATTAGGTTTATACATTTTACAAGATGATATAAAAACGTGACGAGAAGGTCGTAGTGATATAAATCAAAGTAGCATTATGGACCTTTTGTTCCAGCTGGTTGCTTCCCTCCCAGCTCAGACTGTCTCCCTCTCTGCTGCACCCCCTCTCAGCCCCGTAGCCCCGAAACGTTGTTCTTCCCAGGCTTCGTTTACCAGCGTTGTGCCTTCCAACAAGAAAATCCATATGTGGCAAAATATTACCCAAACAGTGACCTCCCACGCCTGAAAAGAAACGGATCCTGCTGCAACTGTCGAGCAGGATGGATTTAGAAAACTACTTAAAATGATCAACCCCCAGTTGATGCTGCTTTTCCAGAGAGCTCGACTGGACGTGCAGGCTACAGCTCAGCAGAACTTATCCAGCCGCCTTCCACCCGTCACGCATTTCAGCTTCATCTCAAGTCGCACTTGAACCGTATACGTGTGCAGTGATCCTCTGTGGAGGAATGGGAGATGGGCTGCATGTCTCCAGAGCAGCTGGACACATGGTTGCAGATTATATTTTGCAGATGCATGTTTACGTTTTTTTTTTTTTTTGCACAGGTTTGTATGTGTGACTGATAGGGGTGAGTATTGGCAAGGATCTCGCAATACGATATGTATCATGATACTTGGGTCACGATGCAATGATTATATTGCGATATTCTACCCAGTTAATATCGAAATTAAAAGTAGAGTCAAAACTATTTGCTTCAAAACATTAGTGTATTATTAGTGTTTTTGCACATTTAAATTTTAAACAGTTTAAATGTGAAAATTAAATTTACCTAAAAAAGTTATTAGGAGTTGAAAAATCGATATTATATTGGGCGGCCAAAATTCACGATATATTGCCAAATCGATTTTTTTTTTTTTTTTTTTTTGTCACTCCCCTAGTGACTGTGCACTTAATACAGGCCGTTTTAAGTCGTATTAAAATCCAGCTTTCATTGAATTGTTGCTGGGCAGCTGTACGTGGCCTTCAGTCCTCATAAGGGCCGAGTTTAAATAAGCTTCTGTTACCCATGATGCCGTTCTGTCAGTCTGCAGTGTCAAGCAGAGGTCTGGTTTGAGGGCTTGTCATCATGGAGGAGTTGTTTCTGGCCGTTGTCTCTGTATTTCTGTTCTCTTCCTCCCACGAGACGAGACAAAGCCCTGCCAGCGGTGACGGGCAGATCCCGTGTTTGTGCTGCACCACGTCGCGTTCGTGTGTCGGTAAATAAGAATGTTGCACGAGAGCCGTGATGGAGTTTTGAGGAAAGGCGCGCAGCACATGCATATTTCTCTCACGCTCTCAGTTGGAGCCCTCACACCAACATTCTTCTTTTATATTCCCTTATTTGAATGAATTTTTCTGATTTCTTTTCTTTTCTTCTCTCCCGGGCCTCCAGTGGAGAAATGCATGAGCTGCATGCAGATGGGGACCCAGATGGTGAAGCTCCGCGGCGGCTCCAAGGGACTGGTGCGCTTCTTCTTCCTGGACGAGCACAAGTCCTGCATTCGCTGGAGACCCTCACGCAAGAACGAGAAGGCCAAGAGTGAGTTTCTGCTTCTCTGAGTCACAACGTGTGAAATGTGTGTTTAGTTTAGTTTAAAACATTTAGACTGCCTGGAGAACCTTCTATCCTGTAGTTCTCTTTTTGTTCTGTTTTTTTTGAGCTTCTCTTTCTTCTACATAGTTCTTCTACACAGTTTTGTGAAGTTAGTAGAAAACGTAAATGTATTTTCATGGTTAAGAAGCTTTAAATAACTGTTAAATAACCGTAGACGTGGTCCACCACCTGCTGTTTTTGTATAAAACGTCTGAAAGGTGAACAAATATTTTTATTTATGTGTTTTTTATTCTAATATAGGCTATTATTTCTAAAATGTACATGCTTGATGCTGGAAGTGATCAGATCTGAGTGTTTGCTGATGTTTCCTTGTTATAATAGACATCTATACGCTTCTTTAAAAAATGAAATAAAATAAAGATGGGAGGTTGCTTTACTAACGTTTGACTCCACCTCCAAATGTGATCTGAATCTGGTTTGGAAAAAAAACGGTGTAATATATAATTTTGGGTTGTTGATAATATCAAAAATCTGTCTACATACAATGTGAACTTAACCTTTTATAATCCAGTTTATTTCATTTTCTGTACATGCGTTAGCCCATTCAGGGCGGAGGCCGGGTGGCCGGGTGGCCCTTCAGGGCGGTGGCTGGAGGCCGCCCGGTCAGGGCCCTGGCCATAGTCTTTGTGCTGCTGGAAAAGAGATGGGACACCAGTCTCACAGGCTCCATTTCAGTCATGGAATCGTTTTCATTTAAAGTGATAAAAGGTTTTCTAGTGAAGGAAACGTCAGTTTCTATCAAATCCTCAGCTGGATCCAGTCTGTCGTCCTGAGCAGGTGGTAGCGAAGAGGAAGGATGACTTCTTGAATAACATTTATTGTATCATGTTTAATCTTCAAACGAGACTTTAAAGACCCTTATTGAACTTCTGGCTGTAACAGTTTCAAGTGTTCTCAGAAGTTTGGACCTCCAGGTGGGAATCTCTTAGGAGTCTTTCTACCTTAATATTTCCTTAAAGACATGAAGGCTTTTTTTTTTCTTATTTATTTTTTATTTTTTGAAGGAAGTTGACATTTATTCTCGCTGCTCAATATCTGCAACAGGCAAACCAAAACCCATTATACTGGTATTATCTCAGAGCAGCCCAAAGGAAAAGGGCTTGGGTGGCTCCCAGTGGTGCTGGGCAGCCCCATGGGGGCTCAGAGGATCAGTTTCCTGTAGCTTTCTGTCCTCTGTAGTTCTGGGGATGATAAGCTTCTTAAGTTGATTTAATTATTCATCAACTTTAATCTGCCCAAACGGTGTCTTACACACACACATACGGCTAAATAGAAACTAGAAATGCAGCACATGCATCTCATCACAACTAATATGGCTTTGCTCCAACAGAGATGAGTGGGGGGTGGGGTTGGGGGGAGACGTGGGTCGAGTTCAAAAATCAGTCTCCAGAATAAAAAGGTTTTAGCTTCACAAACAGAAACATATTTTAAATTGGATAAATTTGCTCTTGCTGCGTATGTTGGGCTGTTTTTAATACAACAGCGTCATAAACTAGAATCCAGCAAATCGATAGTTGATAAAATATCTATGTATCGCAGAATCGATAAAATTGTTCAGCTCTAATGTGAATTTATTCAATATAAAGCCCTACACTGGTTCTGCTGGACACTGCGCAGGCTTTTCTAGAATAGGACTTTTAAATATCGAAACGGGCACATTTCTGTACTTTGAATGGAAATGTGCTCTGGACAAACCATTCTGGCATAAAATACAGGAGTATCCAGAGAAATGGGCAAGAACAAGTCCGTCGGCGTCCCCCACGTCGGTGTCTTCTAGGAGGTAAAACGACACCACGGCTGATAAAAGGTGTACGCTCAGTGTTGGTTAGGGATGCAGGATAAAGGTTTTTTAAAACCGATACCGATAACTTTCAGCTCCTAAAGGCCGATAACACACACATATACCTAAGATCAATACATCAATACTATGAACAAAATCAAAAATAGTTTTGACTCCTTAAATGAACAGATATTTATTTTTTCCAATGAAAAACTATTGGCAAGCCTCTCAAACATTTTCTTAAAGCTATCAAACAAACCTATTTGATATCTCACATCAACTTAAATAAGGGTTCATTACTGACTGATATAAAAAATAAAGTCTCCTTGAACTGATGGAAATACATGCATCAAATTACTAAAATGAAAAAGATTAACATTTAAAGGATTTTGACTTGTGGTTCCATTTAAATTAATACCTTTAATTAAAGTAAATGAGGTTCAGTGATTTTTTTTTTTTTTTTTTTTTTTTTCTCATGGAAGCTTTAGATGAGAGAGATGAGGGAGAGACTTGCTGCTGGCTTGCGCACATTAGCATTAGCTCCGTTAGCGTGATTTCAAAACTCCATGGAAGCGATTGTTATGTTGTAAGTGGCTGATCAGGTTTAACGTATTAAAGCTTGTGCTTCCCTCCTCGTAGAATTCGCTTGGCGCATTTGTCACAAATAACCACCAAACTATCTTCTTCTGAAACTTTAACGAAGCTCCATACAATTGCCGCCATGTTTGTAGTGATCAGCACAATGCATGCTGCATTCAAGATGTAATGTAAATTCCGACGTTCCCTCGTTTGCTAGTCGTTCTTTCAGCCTTTTCAATTTCTTTTTTTCTTTTTTATGTGTAACATGAGAGAAAATACTGCAAATATCGATTCAAGTTAGCAACTACTAAAATTATGACCGACTTAACAAGTTGTTGACGTTACTTGAACATAACATTCACTAGGGCTGGGCCAAAAAATCGATTTTTATATTAATCGCGATTTTTTTCTCGGGATTTTAAAAAATCGATTCTCATACACGAATCGATTTTTGGCTCCGTGGAAATACTCCGCTCGCTGTCTCTTTTGTCATCTACACTTCCGGAAATAGAAGCACGTGTGTCACCATAGTAACCAGAATGCCGGCAAATTCACGCGACAAAATGGCGGAGTGTAGCGAGCGGAGTACTTTCACAGAGTCTGAACTCTTTCCCACACCGCCCCACTTCAAATCAAATGTATGGACTTTATTTGGTTTTTATAAAAAGCACGAGGCAGGAGAGCTCGATATGAGGAAAGCCATATGTAAGCGTTGTCGAAGTCAAATCTCTTACTGTAGTAACACCACGAACATGACGGCGCACATCCTTCGCCACTGTGCTCTCTGACAGGCTGGGTCTGCGTTTACTCGAGAGGTAAAGATACTGGCGGTGGCAGCTAATGTCAGGCCCCGGGTAGTTGAATTAATTATTCATTAACGTGGCGTGTTTGTCATAAACAATCGTGTTGCCGTAGCGTGTTATTAGCGTGCTATTAGCGGTTTGCCCGGCAGCTGTAAAGCACAACGGACCGCCAACATGACAACGCTGGATGAGAACATATTCACGACACGTCCTGACCGGTGTAGGCTATTAGTGTTAGCAGTTGCTACCATTAGCATCTGTATCCGCAAAGAAAATAACGACGTGGATTTATTGTCGTTTCCATCACGTAGCCTATGGAGCAACTGAGCCGGGTAGAGGAAGACAACTTTAGGTAAGAAAATCAAGTTTTATTCAACGCTAGACAACTTTTAAAATTAGCAACTATGGGCTGGATTGTCTCGGTTCTATTCGGGTAACTCAGTTCAGTTCGTGCTCGGAAACTAAAGACTCGGGTCGGGTCATTTACGGGTCCAAAAATTGCGGGTCCATTCAGATTTGGACTCCCGAACTTATGATAATAGCTCGGGTCGGGTCGGGCGGTTTCGGGTCGAATTTTCACGGCTCCATTCGGGGTCGGGTCCATGAAAGTGGACCCGTGAAGACCTCTAAACCAGAGGTCTTCAACCCTGGTCCTCGAGGCACCTATCCAGCAGGTTTTAGAGGTTTCCCAGCTTCAACACACCTGATTTTAATTAATGGTCATTATCAGGTTGTCCTCAAAGTCTGCACAAGTCTGTTGATGACACAGCCACTTGTATCACGGTGTGAAGAAGGAGAAACATCTAAAACCTGCTGGATAGGGTGCCTCGAGGACCAGGGTTGAACACCTCTGCTCTAAACTACAGAAATTGCGCTATTTTTAAAAATTTAAAACTTATAATCTTTATATTTTTATTATTATTTCATACTTAAAATAATTATAATAATAAGAATATTAAAATAATATATTATTATAATATTATATACATAATTACATATAATAAATATAATATTTAATATTATTATTATATGATTTTTGATTAAAAATCGCAATATTTGGTAAAATCGAAATGCAATACTTGTTTAATCAGAATCGCAATATAAATCGAATCGGGACCCAAAAATCGTAGGAGAATCGAATCGGCACAAAAGTGTATCGGCACAGCCCTAACATTCACTGCCGGTCATTTAAGACTCAGAGGGAGCGAGGCACTGCCGCCTTGACAAAAATATATATGTTACCGGGGCTATTTGTCGTGATATCGGACTTATCGGAATGACGTCATAATTTCCTGTTGTTGGCGCGATAGTTATCGTGCACCCCTAGTGTTGGTGGTCGGGGTAGCCTCAGCTACCACAATCATACCGAGGCTTTAGAAGGCTGTTCTCCCGTCAGTTTCACGGGAGTCGGTGCTGATGTCAGTTTTTAAACTAACATAATCACCACTTTGTCTTAAAGTGATGTTTGTTAGTTTAAAGTAATGCTTAAGAGAAAATATTCATTCTTTATTTTCTTTTAAGCTGAAAACCCCCCAAAAAAAGCTGATTAGTGCCAGTGAACAGTGTTGGTAGAAGCAGTCACATCTCGCACCATCCTCATCGCATATTCCAGACGGCATCCATCGTTCCCCCATTAAACAGGATACCTGGCGCATGCTGCTGCATAATTTATGATAAAAGTACCGAGCCCAGGAGAGCCTCTTAGACTCGTTCGAGTGTTTTCATTGCTGCTGGGTTTGTGGAGAATTTTTGACGGCTACTTGGGAGCGTACACGAGCCAGGGGCAGAATCTGGAGTGGCAGGATGAGGGCATCATTGACATCCGCTGCTAAATATTCAGCCCGCCGCCTCATGGCTGAGGTTTCACGCTGTCCGGCCTTGAGAAGAGCCAAAATGTGGACCAGGCGTTCTTGTGTGCAGAAATACTGCATTTAGTTTGAGAAACTGATGGATGTCTTAAGGCAGTGCTTCGGGTCAAATCTCTTAATGATGTGTGGTTATCCTGAATTCTGTGGACGCTGCCTTTTGAGGGGAGTAGTTTTTATTCTTACTGTGGTTTGAAGTTTGAGTATTTCGACATGCACCTGCCCTCATGCACGCAGCAGTAAATTCATCAGTATTCAAGGAGTGGGGATTCTTTAAACCAAATGATCTGCTCTGAGCGCAGATAAATCAGTCTAAAAAATCTGACTTTGACTGTCTGATAAGCTTAGGATTTGCTTACAACAAAGAATGAAAGAAGTGCTTTATGTATTGTGCTTAAGTGAAAGAAATGGGTGTAATACATGCAGAAAGAATTGAATATTCCACCACAAATAAATGTGATGGAATCATCTAATGTAAGAGGAACTAGCTCTGATTATGTAGAAGCGGTTGTCACAGCTTAAGTACATGGCTTACTACTGGTGCACGAGTTGCAGAAGATGTGAGATGACTACGTAACATTTTTATTTTTCAGTAAGGCTCTGAGGTAAAACCAGGCTGTGAAGTGCACCGCTCCCCCTCAGTCCTGTCAGTCGTTTCAGTTTATATTAGGGCTGGGCCAAAAACTCTATTTTTATATTAATCGCGATTTTTTTTTCTGGGGATTTTTAAAAATCGATTCTCATACAAGAATCGATCTTTATTTATTTAATGGTGGGGTAAAGAGTTCGGGTGGCTCCGTGGAAATACTCCGCTCGCTGTGTCTTTTGTCATCTACGCTTCCGAAAATAGAAGCACGTGTGTCACCATAGTAACCAGAATGCCCGCGAATTCAGCGTGCGAGTGCAGCGAGTGGAGTACTTTCACAGAGTCTGAACTTTTTCCCACACCGCCCCACTTCAAATCAAATATATGGACTTTATTTGGTTTTTATAAAAAGCACGAGGCGGGAGAGCTCGATATGAGGAAAGCCATATGTAAGCTTTGTCGCAGTCAAATCTCTTACTGTGGTAACACCACGAACATGACGGGGAACATCCTTCGCTACCACCCAGAGAGGTCTGAGCTCTCTGACAGGCTGGGTCCGCGTTTACTCGAGAGTTAAAGATACTGGCGGTGGCAGCTAATGTCAGGACTCGGACAGTTAAATGATTATTCATTAACGTGTCGTGTTTGTCATGAAACAATCGTGTTGCCGTAGCGTGTTATTACCGGTTTGTTTACCGGCAGCTGTAAAGCACAACGGATCGCCAACATGACAACGCTGCATGAGAACATATTCACGTCACGTCCTGACCGGTGTAGGCTATTAGTGTTAGCAGTTGCTATCAACAGCATCTGTATCCGCAAAGAAAATAACGACGTGGATTTATTGTCGTTTCCATCACGTAGCCTATGTAGCAACTGAACCGGGTAGAGGAAGACAACTTTAGGTAAGAAAATCAAGTTTTATTTAACGCTAGACAACTTTTAAAATTAGCAACTATAGGCTGTATTGTCTCGGTTCTATTCGGGTAACTCAGTTCAGTTCGTGGTCGGAAACTAAAGACTCGGGTCGGGTCGGTTACGGGTCCAAATATTGCGGGTCCATTCAGGTTTGGACTCCCAAATTTATGATAATAGCTCGGGTCAGGTCGGGCGGTTTCGGGTCGAATTTTCACGGCTCCATTCGGGGTCGGGTCCATAAAAGTGGACCCGTGAAGACCTCTAAACCAGAGGTCTTCAACCCTGGTCCTCGAGGCACCTATCCAGCAGGTTTTAGAGGTTTCCCAGCTTCAACACACCTGATTTTAATTAATGGTCGTTATCAGGTTGTCCTCAAAGTCTGCACAAGTCTGTTGATGACACAGCCACTTGTATCACGGTGTGAAGAAGAAGGGGAAATAACTGAAATATAAAAATCGCAATACTTGGTAAAATCGAAATGCAATACTTGTTTAATCAGAATCACAATATAAATCGAATTGGGACCCAAAAATCGTAGGAGAATCGAATCGGCACAAAAGTGTATCGGCCCAGCCCTAGTTTATATGGCGGTGTAGGACCCAGGAGGATCCACTGACCCAGCAAACTAACACCCCATATCACTTGGTGGTGGTAATGGGTCGCTTATTTTGTTTGCCAACTGCCAATGAAATAGTAGCAGATAGCAAGAAGCTATAACAAGATCAACATGGTGCTGTAGTTGGTGCGTTAGCATAAATAGCAGGCAGTGCATGACAAGAAAAGACTGGAACTTGAAAGAGACATTGACAGGGCTGTCAGTACTGAGCCGCCTCCACACCCTACCCAGCAATTTTTAATGGCCACGATGTATCTGTTGCAAGACCGGGACTAGTTTTGGCCCCATAAATGTTCAGAAAAATTGTTGTTGCGGGGCGTTGACTAATGATGGAAACCTCCCCAAAAAAGAGGAAAATAAATCATACGAGGTGTTTTTTTTGCACATGAGGCAATACAGTAAACACTCAGATTTCGCGGTTAATGGGGGCTGTGCCCCCCCCACGCGAATGGTGAAAAACCGGGGTGAAACGGTGCCTTCATAGAGAGTGGCGATGCTGCCATCTGGAGGATTGGATCACTAAGTACAATGTTCAAAACTATTTATTTTGACGCTCTGCCTAGCAACCCCAGTGACACATTATAGACCCAATTGACGTCTATAGACGTCAGTGGCAGTGAATGAGTTAACTTTAAAACGGCACTAAATCACTGAAATATGCAAGTGATATTCGGAACTGACGAACGGAAACACCAAGTGTATCAGCGTTAAACTCGGCTTTGTCTCACGAGAGCAAGAGATGGGAGATGCGGGGACGCATGTCAGCCAATCAGCGTAAAGACAACCGACGGCACAGTATTGCGTCATAGCAGCCAATCACAGGCCTCCATTTTTGTTCATGGGGCATCCCGTGTAGGCTCTTGTTGCTTCCTGAGACTCGTTTCTTCAGCCTTGCACACTTAGTTTGAATTTTTTTGAATATTTTTTTTCTATGAGTATTTTTGAAACCTATGTGCTGAGACCGCGAACTGTGAGGGTTCACTGTATTTGATTAAAATGTCAGGACATCATCAACTTCTTGCAAAAAGAGCAGAATGTGTCTCCTTGAAATAGTAACTTAGCATAATACCATCTTAAATCGGGGTGAGTATTGGCAAGGACCTCGTGATAGGTATACGATATATCATGATACTTGGGTCACGATACAATATTATCACGATATCGCGATATATTGCAATATTCTACCCAGTCAATATCAAAAATAAAAGTAGAGATGAAAAATCAAGTTGCTGTATATGTTCATCAGATATATTGATCATTCAGTGGACAAATTGAGTCAAAACCATTTGTTTCAAAACAACCTATTCTACTGGAGTGGGGGTGCAAAAGTGGTACAGTATTCACAATGTGTCTAATACATTAATTTTCCTAAAAAAAATCGGATCTGAATTAGGAGCTGAAAAACCAACATTATATTGGACGGCTGAAAATCGCGATATATTGCCAAATGGATTTTTTTTTTTTCACACCCCTAATCTTAAATGTATCCGATGCAGACTAATTAAATGTACATGCATATGTTACTTTCTGCCACTGATTTTTATTTAGTATTTCTTTCCTCCCCACTTCCTCAGTCTCCATTGACTCCATCCGTGAGGTGTGTGAAGGCAAGCAGTCTGAGATCTTCCAGCGCTACGCAGAGGGCAGCTTCGACCCCAACTGTTGTTTCAGCCTGTACTACGGAGAACACATGGAGTCCCTGGACCTGGTGTCCGGCACTGGCGAGGAGGCGCGAACCTGGATCACCGGCCTCAAGTACCTGATGGCTGGCATCAGTGACGAGGACAGTCTGGCAAAGAGGCAGCGCACCCGCGACCAATATCCTTCACTTAAACGGTCATATAGGAGAGACCTTCTGTCGCTGATGAGACGGTTGTTGCTGATTAGGTTGGACTGGTTACTATTTAAAAGCCAGCTGAATTAATTTTCACTCTGACTTACCTTAACGCATGTTTCATCACGTGGTTGAAGCAGACCTTCACTGAGGCCGATAAGAACGGCGATGGGAGTTTAAGCATCAGCGAGGTCCTTCAGCTTCTGCACAAACTCAACGTCAACCTGCCACGACAGAAAGTCAAACAGATGTTCAAGGTACAAACCCCAAGTCAGGCCAGTTCAGTTAGCTGTGGTTAGCATGAAAGCAGGAGTCCTTCCTGCCGTTTATTGAAGCTAAATGGGGATTAAGTCAACGTTAGCTCTTCCCTCAGTGTCCCTCAGGAGAGGAAGAGGGCTTTACTTGTAGGTGAACTACTGTTGTTGGCAATAGAGCGTATAATGTGCTCATTTAGTCATAAAAGGGGGTTATTACCAACTGTCTTGAGGGACAGCTGCTAATAACCAGAAGTGTATTAACAAAGTTATTAAATCGAAACGGGGCACCACCTGATAAATCAGGAAAAAAGGACTAAACGGCACAGTCAGTCTCAAAATGGCTCTTGCTCTATGCGTGCCAGCCTGTGACCAGGTGTGGCGCTATAGAGCAACAGAGATGATGTGAGTCAGAGCACAGACCTTTTCAACCAGCAAATGTTACAAACAACTTATCTCATTAGAATATATCAGAATTTATTAACAAGTATTAAGATGAACAAAGACTTGAATCAAGATCCTGATATCTACTATCTAAAAGACAACTAGACTAACAAAAGCAAATAAAACATTCAGTAGAAGCCAGTGGAAACTTATAAACATGTGTGCTGGAGGACTATGGATGTGCGTGTGTGTCTGTGTGAGAGATAAACTAAGTTGCTTCTTAGCATGAGGAGGACTTCAAGATGACGGACGAGGTCACGTGGTGACTTCGTCCCTCACCAACATGGCCGCCAACTCACACGATAGGGGATTACAAGATGGCGGATGAGATCACAGGGGGCTCTCGTCCCATACCAAGATGGCTTCCAACTAACAAAAGGTTGTTGGTAAAAGAAACAAAGGAAAGGACAATAAAATCAACAAAGCTAGAATGTTTCGTAGAGACTAGCAACAGCAACTCACAGATGCAGCGATGTGAACCCACTTCTCCGAGCTGCTCTGATTTTGAACTGGGAAACGGAGAGTGGAGTTGCTTTTCGCAACTCCGGTTCTAAGCATGTGACACACAAGAAAATGGAATTTGCAAACAACACTAAACTAAGCTCTGCCCAGACACAAAAGCCTCTTATGTGGATCGCTCCGGAAGTGATCGATGGCGTTGTGAAGTCTGGACTGGATTGATGATCCAGGATCGGTAGCATAGGGCAGGGTTGAACGTACGCTCCGTACGTAGGGTGTCCTTTCACACCTTGCCATAAAACAAAACGTTGCGAAGCATGTTGGGGGTTGCAGTCATTTTAGTGGTCCTTTGTCTCAAAAACCATGCGGTCTCATGGCGTGTGGCCCAACAACATAAAAACATGAGTTTTGCTGTGTGATTCACTCCATCCTTGTATACACTGGAGGAAATAAGTATTTGATCCCCCTCTGATTTTGGCAGTTGTCATAATAAGAAATAAATGAACAGTCTCAGACTTCTATGGCAGCTTTATTTTAACAGTTATAGAAAGAATATTGAAAAAAAAAATTAGAAAATTACATGAAATGAAAAATAAAAATTAATTTGTAAGTCATTAAGTGAAATATTTGATCCCCTAGCAAAACATGATCTAATACTTGGTGGCAAAACCCTTGTTGGCAAACACAGCTGTCAGACATTTCTTGTAGTTGCTTACTAGGTTTGAACACATCAGGAGTAATTTTGGTCCACTCCTCTCGGCAGATCATCTCCAAATCCTGAAGGTTTTGAGGCTTGCGCTTGGAAACTCTCAGCTTCAGCTCTCTCCATAGATGTTTAATAGGATTAAGGTCAGGAGACTGGCTAGGCCATTCCATGACCTTGATGTGCTTCTTATGGAGCCACTCCTTTGTTTCCTTGGCTGTATGTTTTGGGTCGTTGTCATGCTGGAAGACCCGTCCACGATCCATTTACAATGTCCTTGTGGAGGCAAGGAGGTTGTCATGCAAGATTTTGCGGTACATGGCCCCGTTCATCTTCCCATCGATGCGGTGAAGTCGACCTGTCCCCTTAGAAGAGAAAACACACCCCAAAGCATAAGGCTTCCACCCCATGCTTGACAGTAGGGATGGTGTTTTTTGGGGTCATATTCAGCATTTCTCTTCCTCCAAACACATCGAGTTGAGGCCAAAGAGCTCAATTTTAGTCTCATCTGACCACAGCACCTTCTCCCAGTCTCTTTCTGAGTCATTAATATGTTCGTTGGTAAACCTGAGTCGGGCCTGGACGTGAGCCTTCTTGAGCAGAGGGACCTTGGACCACTGCAGGATTTTAAACCATTGTGTCTCAGTGTATTACCAATAGTTTTCTTGGTGACTGTGGTCCCAGCTGCCTTGAGATCATTAACCAGCTCCTCCCGTGTAGTTCTGGCTGATCTCTAACCTTTCTCATGATCATTGAGACCCCACCAGGTGATATCTTCCATGGAGCCCCCAGCCTAGGTTGATTAACAGTCACGTTGTACTTCTTCCACTTCCAAATAATTGCACCATCAGCTGTCACCTTCTCATTCAGCTTCTTACTTATGGTTTTGTAGCCCATTCCAGCCTTGTGGAGTTCAACAACTTTGTCCCTGACATCTTTTGACAGCTCTTTAGTCTTGCCCATGGTGGAGATGGTGGAGTATTACTGAGTCTGTGGGCAGATGGCTTTTTATACCAGGTGACTATTTAGAACAGGTGTCTCTCATGCAGGTAATTACTTCAGTGAGATTAGGAGTATGCCAGTGGTCTGTGGGAACCAACACTGGTCAAGGTTGGTTGGGGATCAAATACTTATTTCCCTCAATGACTTACCTCAATCAATTTTTATTTTTCATTTCATGTAATTTTCTCAAATTTTTTCAAACTGTTAAAATAAAGCTGCCGTAAAAATATGAGACTGTTCATTTATTTCTTAGTATGTTCCTGATGCACGTCACAAATGAAACTGAGGATCCAATAACTGTCAGGTTCTGACGTTGACCCTCAACAGATGAAACCAGACTCTTATTTGCACGTAAGATTGAAATGCTAAATCTATGTTAAACATGCTAAACTGTATTTTTCCATCTTGCAATGAAACATTTGGTTAAGTGTGGTATCATCAGTCCTGGAAGGTCTTTAGCAGATATGGAATATAATATAATTCTCTCAATAAACCAGCCTCCATAAAAGTCAATCAAATTAGCATACATGTCTGTTTTTCAGATGAAGTAGAGGAAAAAAATCATTGAATCACTCCTTGATTTCCTTTTCTAAAACGAATGTCTAAATGCGCTCACGTGCACGTAACTGCTTTCAAACATGGATGAGTCGTTGCAGCCGGCTGACACCAAGCATCACTCCTGCACACGTCTTTTTAATCCATGGGAGAGATTATAAAAGTCACCCAGAAGGAAGCTCAACACTGAATGTAGAAGGATACCAACTGTTTTCAGTCAGTGCCTGAAACTTTTAACAAGTGGAAAAGAAAATGTAATTATTTTAAAAAAGGAAACATGCACGCAGACCAATAAAGGTGTCAGTCGGGACGGGAAGAGCAACGGGGAAATAAAACGATGCCCAGTAAAAGAAACGGAGCCGGCGTTGGACTGAGGAGAATGAGATTTACGTTAAACCATGATTAACAGCTGTAGAATAAAACAAGGCTGCAGCGGCTGAACGGAAGCAGTCGTGGAATCTGGATGATTGGATTAAAGTGAGATTCACTGATGAATCATGATGCTGCATCGGATCTGAATATGATGCTGGAACGTAATTATGACTCGGAGAACCGTGACATTTTCAGTTATTTATGATGTAACCGTCTTCAAAGAGCCTGGACTTTATATTTTATTAACTCCAGCTGTGCTGTTATGACGCTGACCTGGTTCCTGTTGAACCCTAAACACAGTAACGAGCTTCAGAACAAGGTTGTGGCCCGTGAAATGGTACTTGGAGACCTGTGTTCCTTTTAAATCAGCTTTAATTTCATGTCATACTCAAATTAGTGTCAGTTTGAAAAATGGATTGAAATTCCCAGACGATGAGAATATTTAAAGCAGAGTGGTAACATGCACATTACTCCTGTCATCGCTCTCTTAGTGAAGTTTTTTATGGCTTCTTAAATTTAAAGGGCCACGGTTGCACTTTCAGATCTGTGCAGTCCAGCTCAACATGACAGTAAAGGGGTTCATGAGGTCACCTGAGTCTGACGTGCACGCCTCCTTCCTGGCAGACGGTGAATGAGCGGTGCAGACGCTAACCGCTGCAGATGTCAGCTCGGCCGCCTACGCTGCAGCAGCGCAGGGATTAACATACTGACACGTTAAACATGTTGGTTTAGCCTTCTCCCGACAACTAGCCGGCTTGTTATCACTAATTCCAGCAGCCTGTTTACGCCCGGCCATATGGCGGTGCTGGGACACAGATGGCCCCCGGTGTAAATCGGGTAAACACACCAGGGACCGATCTGGAAGTGCATGTTCACGTGGGCGTGTGTGTCTGTGAGCGTTAATGGAGATTTGTGCGCGTTGGCAGTCTCCCGGGTAGATTCTTGGCTTAACCTACTTTGTCTCTGCCAGTTGAAGATGGTCAGTACCACCAGGCTTTCCCAGTACACGGATGATCTGAGCACCTTTCAACTACTTTTTTTTTTTTTTTAAAATCATCTAAAATGTTCAGTTCTCTTATACAGAGAGGCTTGTGGTATACATTAAAAAAAAAAAAATTAAAAATCCCAAAGCTTGTACAATTCACCATCAATCCAAACTCCAGTCTCCTTCTCTATAAATGGCAGCCAAAACTAAATAAATATGGTCTGAAGATGGGATGTAATGATATAGTAAAATCTGATATCTCGATTATAGTGACCAAATGATCATGGTTTACGATATTATCGCGTATAAAAACACATACATTTAAATAATTTCACAAAATCTTGGGATTTTCTTGTCATACTAAAAGATCAGAAGCCAAAATCTTATCAAAATGAAACTTTCACATTAAAAGAGGTTTTATCTTAAATTAACAAAATAAATAACAGGAAACAAATCTTTTTTGTGTGCTGCAAATTTAAACACTTCAACAACCATAGTAGGTCAAAATATGCAAACAATTATCAGGAACAAAAATTATAGTGAAGTTCAAATGAAATTTTGGACTTTAAGCTGAACCTTAAATACGTATAAATGTGCAAATAAAGAAACAGTTGTTTAGGAGCCAAATATGTTGTTCTGAATTGTAGTTCACTCTGTGTGTCTGTGGGTGTCGCTGTGTTGTTACCTGAGGGTCAGGTATAAAGGTAGCTGCCTGTTATTTGTTAGCTGTTTGACCCGGAAGGCTAAAAGGTTTTAGACCGCTGTGGCGCTAACTGCCGGCGTTATGGTTGTCAGATCAGTTAACGCAGCCATTCCCAAACTTCAGAATACCAAGACCCAATTTGAAATGTGAAAAATCTCTGCGGCCCACCCAAACCTTTAAACACCGCTTTGATCAACATACAAGACTAAAAGCTACATTCCAATATTAGTGTAAGGGGTCAACAAATAAGGTGACACTTGTCACTTGTCATGTTAAGATGACAGTACAATAACACTCAATTGGTTTTTGTTATTTCTTTATATTTTTTAAAATCATGTGATACATTTTACAGTAATTAACAATTTTTTTTTAAATCGAGAATTTAAAACATATTTCTTCTATTTTTAATGACCTCTCACGGCCCACCTGCAGTACCATGACGGCCCACCAGGGGGCTGCGGCCCACACTTTGAGAATCACTGAGTTAATGGAATTAATGAATATTTTAACTGCATCACAAGAACATCGTTCTGGTCCTTTTTCGATCAACACGCAACGGTAACGTTTACGAAATGCGAGTTAGCGCATGTTAGATCAACATACAGGACTAGAAGCTATGTTCTGATATTAATGTGAGGAGTCAACAAGTAAGGTGACACTTAAGTTAAGATGACAGTAGAATAACACTTAACTGGTTTGTTTTGTTACTACTTAATGGTTTTTTAAATCATGCCATGAATATTTTACAGTAATTAAAACACATTTTAAAAAAGTTCGAGGATTTAAAACATATTTGTTTAATTTTAATGACCTCTCGCGGCCCTCCTGCAGTACCGTGACAGCTCACCAGGGGGCCGCGGCCCACACTTTGGGAATCGCTGATCTGGAGGGTTAAATATCCTGTCTCCACTTTTTAATCTAAAAACCTTTGACAGTCCAAGCTTTGAAGGTAGTAATTACCGCCTGACTGATGGGATCTAAGGCTGCAGTCGGGGCGTCATTCCAGCAGCGACGGCTGCGTTCTCCTACCCATTAATGAACATGCTGCAGGGAGCTTCAGCTTTCAGCTGAAACTGACCAGTAAAGAGCTTTTAAAGCAGCTGTTAGCCAGGTCACATGAAGGCTCGACTCCATCAGGGGTTCTCTAATTAAGCATCATCACCAAAGCTTTTAACTGGCAACGTGCAAGCATGGATGAATGCGGTCATGTGACCTGCTGACAGAATAGCCACGCTGAGTGGGTGAGCGTTCAGCACATCTAAACGAACGCTAAGAGCTGGAGCCTCGAGCAGAGGCTTCGCTTAATGTTTAATCAGAGCAGAGGCATTTGGATGTAAATGCGGGGCTTTGTTGCAAAAGGAGGCTGCAGCGCTAACAGGGGAATTATTACACATTAGCTGTTGAGCGAAAGGAACAAGCCCTCTTAACAACATAAGTGCTGAGGTTCATGCATAATAAAAGTGTCTTGACTGTTCTCTTATAAAAAGAGCGTCTGATTGTCTTAGCTGTGTGTTTACCTGCTGTTCTTGACTCGATCCGTGTGGGAACGTGTGTCCCGAGTGAGAAGAGTGAATGATGATTCAGGGATGTGTTTCTTCTACAACTGCTGATCAGCTCTGAATCCTGCAGATGGAAATGATTTTACCAGCTCAGAGTTCATTTGTGTGGCGACTCTTGCAACATGACTAACAGCGTCTCGGTGCATCTGTGTCACAACTCAGCACCGGCTGTGTGTCACATCCTCCGGTCCGTTAGTCATGTGACGGTGATGCTGAATGTGTCGGTACATTCAGGAGGGGCTCGGTGGACCGATCCGCCTCCTTGTGTCTGGTTTGTCGGGGACCCTCGCGGCTTCAGTGGAGCTCCAGTACCAGGATGTTGTCCTCCATGCTGGAGCCTCTCACGTGCTCTAAGTTCAGCTCATCTTTACAGCTCTGGTTCATGACAACATTCATTTTAGAGAGAGAGTCAACATGTTCAGCACAAGTCCAGTTAAATCCAGTTGTGTTTATAACCCTCTTAAGAAGGAAGTCAGCAGGTTAGTTGATCTGCTACAGCTGTGACCAGGGAGGCTACTGACCAAAATCTGACCAGATTTTTTTTTTCCCTCTTAAACTTTAATCATTTCTGATCAGTAATCTTTCTATCAAGCACAGAGAACTTTTTTTTTTCCCAGTAACCCAACACCCAAACATGGTCCACTGTCCAGACCGTAAACCACCGAGGAGCAGCAGCCAAACCATTTGGGAGAACTTGATTCTCCAGTCCAGTGGCATCACCTTGATGAACCTGAACAGTTTAATAAATTCACAAGTTAACACGTTAACTTGCCCAGCCCTAATTTTTTTTAAGTGAGTTGATGCAGGAAACCACCATTTCAAACTTTAATAATGAAAGTCGTCACTGGTTGAAACTGCAGAAGGTTTTAAAATGTGGTCTGAGAGATTTGAAAAACTGAAAATACAAGACTGAAATTGATGCTGTGAAGTGTGGAGCGTTTAGTGGTGGTCGTCTCTGGAAACGGCAGCTGTTCTGTTTATGTGCACGGATTTGCTCTTTGTCTGTTTATGAACACTGGCACAGCTGAATTATGGGAAAATCACTCTCTGTTGAGGTGTGAAGGTGGGGGTGAAGGCTTCAGTTAGTTTTTTTAACTAGAAGACCAAGCTGTGCGATTAATCAGATTTTAATTGTTTAATTACAAAAACCAAAATTCCAATAAACGTAGTGAATGATTAGTTCAGTCTTCAATGAATCTCAGTTTTTCATCTCGAGTCGCTCTCTGTTCACCCCGACTGAGGCTGCATGTGTCTGCAGCGCCGTCATGATCTGCTCTGGTCTCATCTCCACATTCCGCAATCCGAGGTTCAGGATTCATCCTCCAGAGTCTCGGTTCACGTTGCAGAAGAAAATAAGGAATGGCATGTGCACGTCTTCAGTTAAACGATCCTCTACAAGGAAACCTGGCACGTATCCTCCTGAGAGTAACGGAACAAAATTACAGTTTACTGGAAGCTTTTTTTTTTTTTTAATTCGACGCATCCGTAGATACGTTGACATCATTTCTACGTCTGCACATTTCATCCTGTTAAATAAGAAGGGGGGTGGATTTGTATGAAGTTACTGAAGAGAGCGAGCCGTTGCCTCTGATACGAGCGAGTCTGGTCCGGTCCGATCTCTGCTGAGGGGAGACGCAGAGCTCAGCTGCCCGTCGTCCAGACTCTCCTCGGTGCAGACGTCACCGCTCTGCAGCACACGGCTCCTCCAGAGCTGCTGGCATATGGAGGCCGCCGTGGAAGACCTCGGCGAAGCGAAGCGTGGCTCACACGGGTCACAGTGTGACCCTCCGGCCTCCCGTCCACTCCTGCAGGACGTCTGGGTTTCCATCTCGTCACAACTAGAAAACCCAACTCGTCACATGAGCAGGGAGCAGAAATGTCTGTGCGAACATCCATCAGTGTCCATCAACGACGTCTGCTTGATAGATAATGTTGAAAGGCTGAATGGTTTTGTAACTGGGGGGGGGGGGGGGGGGGGGGTTTGTTTGGATTGACAGACGGCTGAATGACACTTAGGGTGACATCTCTCTTAGAGAATATACAGCGTCGAGGTGTCTGAAGTTAGGACCTTGTCAGACCAGAGTCGGTTTACTCTACTTTACTCCACGTTTGCCAAACATCATCAGAATATCTGGTTTTTGCACACACATGCAGCAGCTGCTTCACAACTCTAAAGCCACAGTCATGATTTGGATTGGGACTCTCATACCGCATGACTATTAGAGCTGAGCAATTTTATAGATTCTGCGATATATATCGATATTTTATTTTCCCAGAAAGTATTGATTTTTCAGCCACAGGTATCGATATTCTAAGCTCCTTTCAAAACTCCCTCGTCCTGCAGGGGTGCTCTTCGTCCAGCGTCCAACGTCCGGGGACTTATCCCTGCGACGCTGGACGCTCCAGTTTGTGCCCGGTTTGTGGTGATCTGCGGTCGGATGTCTACATACTGTCTGCAGGGGGAGGATCGGTCCTCTTGCGGCTGGTGGAGACCTGCCGCCGCGGACATGGACGGTGTCGCTGGAGGCCGGTTCGGGAAAGCTAAGCTAAGTAGCCCTGAACTGCTACCCGCGGCAACCACCGCCACTGGATCCAGGCTGCAGCGTCACGGAGCCGGGACGGGAGCCCCCAATGTAATGGCGGCAGCATGCTGCCCCCGTCCAGCAGTCTACACGCCGGATGGGTCAGCTGACCTGGCAGGGGCCGTCTGGTGACCTGGTGGGGCCCAGCACCGCCGGGGGAGACGACAACGGCCTGGTCCGGTCGGCTCCGTCGCTCGCCGGACTGAAGGAGCTCAGTCTTCCCAGAGGAGACGGTTTGGTTCATCGGTGTTTCCTCCTCTGACCTGGAGATATATCACTTGTCATCATTATGGAGATATACTGGTTCTAACGGCTGTTAACTGTTGTAACGGCTGTTAACTGGAGTTAACACTCAGACCACAGGACCTGGCATGAAAAGGAGCACTGGACGCTGGCAGCTCCCCTAGTACACTAGACTGGTGTACTGAAACTTGAATTTCCCCCTTGGGGGATTATTAAAGTATTTTTGAATTTGAATTTGAACTTCCTGCACTTTGCAGGAAGAGCCATTAAGTCCTCCAGCTACTTTGCTGAGATGGGTGCAGTTTTAAGGTGGCTTAAAGGAGCAAAAAGCGAAATCATTTCACCGCTAGGTTTGCTGTTGAGCACTGCCTGTAGACCAAAACAAAGTGTGCCATTAGCCACACCTCCTTCTGCCTCTGCTCGCCACCAACCCCCCCCCCCCCCCCCCTCCACACACTCCCCCACTACACCCCCGCTCGCTTCGAAGATCTACCTACACCGAGCAAAACATCACCATGGCGAGTAACAAAGTAAGTCATTTATAACATTATAATGTTTATACTGGTTTGTCCGTAAATTAATCTTTATGTCACTAATTTAGTGAGTCACCATTAGCATCAAACGTTATCTATTCGCCGCTAATTGCGTTAGCAGACAGTTCAACGTTAGTAACAATATGACGGCAGTGAATAGCTTTCCTGTTTTGTTCCGCTGTCTGCCATTTCAGTTCGAAAATGCTGGTGCCGTCACTACTCACTGGCTGTCGCGTTTTTATAGAGAGGGAGGGGGGAGGAGGAGGGAGGCGAAATTTCACATGAACGCACATGAACGCACATGAACGCACATGAACGCGCGGCCGGACCGGCTTGTAAACTTGAGGCTGGAGATCAACACAGAGAGCGGGTGTGTGACGTCATCCTATACTCCAGATGAAATTACACCTCTCGTTCTCCATGTAGCGATTTTAATTCCTTCAGTCTTAAATAATGGATTTCCACTTATTGCTCCTTTAAATGTTGCTCCAATGGACTTGAATTATTGGCTCCCATGGTTCGTTTTTACTGAACCTGGTGGCTAGAACGGCTAGTAGCTACCTCATATTCAGTATCAAGCCAAAAAAGCTGCCAAAGAAGGTCACTTGCTGTACTTTAACTCTCCAACTCTCCATTGTGCTCTTACCTTTAAAAGCTTGCAAGGCAAGTTTATTTATAGAGCATTTATAGAGCACATTTCGTGTACAAGACAATTCAAGGTGCTTTACACAAAACATTTGAAGCATTACAGAGCATTAACAAAACCCCTGTCCCGTCCGGGGTTATTACTATTTTTTTTGTTTGCCTAATAATGCTCCACCATTACCAGCGGCTATGAAGCTTCAAATTATCCATCTACCCCAGTTGTCACCAGGACGGTTTTACTGCTGTTTCATCTCTCTTTTTTTGTCATTTTATACATCTTTTATATTTATTTTTTTTGGCTTACTTTTTATTTTACGCCTTACTTGTCAACCAGGTGACGCAGCCCGGATATTAACCAGAAGCGCCTGGAACCTCAGCAGCCTGCCCCCCCAGCCAGTAATACCATGGCTACTAATCCAACGCTAGAATCGCGCAAACGCGATGTGCCAACTTCCAAATGGAGCAACAGAAAACAGCCAGCTTCACAGAGCAACAATTTGCACTGTTTAAATAAATGAAACTATTCTTCTAACACATCTTTTATTAATTTTGTCCAGCATTTGCAAGCTGCCTGTCAGAAAATGATGTAAATGTATCTTAAGATGATTATTGATATATATCGTATCGTGAGCCGAATATCGTGTATTGTATCGTGAGATTAGTGTATCGCCACAGCCCTAATGACTATATAGACTGGATCTGGCTGAAGGTTCTTTACCAGTGTTGTTACTTAATCATTCATGGACAGGAAGTATTTGATCATTTATTGATGGTAGAGGCTTAAGTACATGTTCAAAGTTGGTTCCGGTTGGATCTGTTTTTCTGTCGGAGAAGTTCTGAATCATGAAGCTTTGATGGATCTATGACGTAATCTTGTTAAAAATATCTGAGGGTGCTGATGGCTTTCATTTGAAACCTTGACTGGATGTTCAGATGAGCCCATTTCCAGTCACTGGCTGCCTCCGAGGAGCGGGTTCTGGAGTGAATATGTGGAGCTTTGAACCCTTCGGGTCTTGAAACGGTGGTTTTATGAAACATGAAGGGTGAAATTCAGAGAAGTCCGCGTGACTCGTTTCTCAAAATCTCATGAATTTATACATTTGAGGTCAGGGACCGAAGAGTTGTCTGTCAGCTCCGGCGTGTCGGTGTGTCCTTGGTGGGACGTTGAAGGCCACATTACAATATTAGCGTATGATGTGAGGATGACGTCTTTTTTTTTTTTTAAGTGAAGACTGCGACTGGTGAACAAGATGAGAACGGAGCTGCAGACTTTCAGGAAGGTACTCTGTTGAGCAGTAATTATTTTGCCTTTATTTAATCATACCCTCATTTCATGTGCTCTTTGTCTGTTTTTGTAAGTTCTGTTGGGCCTAATGTTTTTTCCTCAATTTAGCCTTTTTATCATGAAATAATTTCTTGTGCAGCACTTTGGTCAGTGATAACTGTGTTTAAATGTGCTTTAGAAATCAAGTTTACTTACTTTTTCCTAAATATTGAAGTTTGGTAACCGCCATCCTACAATGGTTTTATTTAGGGATGCACAACAACTGTTTTTTAAAACTGATATCGATAACCGATAACACACACATATACCTAAGATCATTACATCAATACTATGAACAAAACCAAAAACAGTTTTGACTCTTTAACTGAACATATATCTATTTTTTCCAATGAAAACCTACTGGAAGGCTCTCAAACATTTTCGTAAAGCTATAAAACTTATTTGATATCTCATATCAACTTAAATAAGGTTCATGGTGCTGCTGTCTGAACAATATGATCTTTTTACAAATATACTTATATAAGTTTTAACTATGTCCTCTAAAGAAGTTCATTGAGTTTAGAGCATTCTGTAAAGTCAGCAAAAGAGAGTACAGTTCAGGGCCAAGAAGAGACAAGAAATGAGAATCTGTCTTAGAGAGTTTCTGATCAATTCCAACTGTAAACTCAAGACGGTACTGTTTATGTTAGAAGAAGATGAGCAGGTAAGGAGTGAACATGTACCTGTCTCATTAACATTGACTGGTTTCATCTGTGAACTTGGGTTTAGTCACACCAAGGCTGACTCAGAAAATCCCAGACGAAGCACTAGTCTGTATTAACGCCTCTTTTTTCTTGTAATAACACCTTTTTTTTATACATTTAAAAAGTCTGCTCCGGAGCAGCATTCTTTTTCACCTTGACACTTTTAGAAACACACAGCGAAGATTGAGAGAAGAAGAAAGAAGCCTCAAAGCCACTTCTACAACAGAAACAACACTGGCTTGCTCACGTTAGCTCACGTTAGCGCAATTTCGAAACTCCATGGAAGTGACGGTTGTGTTTCAGGTGGCTGATCAGGTTTGACGTATTAAAGCTTGTGCAATTTTCCCTCCTTTGCTTGGAGCATTTGTCACAAATAACCAGCGAACTATCTTCTTCTGAAACGAAGTTCCACACAATCGCTGCCATGTTTTTTTTTTAATCAGCGCACTGTGCTGCAATGCTGCAATCAAGGTGTAATGCAAATTCCTCCATTCCCTTGTTTGCTCGTCGTTCTTTCAACCTTATCTATTTTTTCTATTTTGTATGTGTAACATGTGGGAGAATACTGCGAATATCAATTACAGTCAGCAACTACCAAAACTATGACGAGTTAACAAGTGAAGGCTTGAGGCCAATGTTGCAAAGCTAAGTTTTATTTTTTTTCTTTCCACCTGTCATGCAGGAGGCGGACACCGATGACAACCAGGGCACTCTGGATTTCGAGGAGTTCTGTTCCTTCTACAAGATGATGTCGACGCGCAGAGACCTTTACCTCCTCATGCTCACCTACAGCAACCACAAGGACCACCTGGACTCGGACGACCTCACGCGCTTCCTGGAGACGGAGCAGAAGGTGCGCGCTTTCTGCAGTGGATTCTGAAGCTGCAGCATTGATGTTTCCTGTTCTTAGTCTGAGTTTAGAGATATTTATGATGGGAAATGAAACATCTGACAGCTTTAGTGCTTCATTGCGTTCTCAGTGGCTCAAACGTTGATATGCTGATTGCTTTGCTTTGAAATGTCATTACATGGTTTAAATGACTCGGGCAGCCTTCCGTAAGTTTCTGAATTAGTTTTCTTGGTCATCTTGTCCCAGTTCTGGAGGTCCACTGGCTGTTACACCATGAAACAATAGTTTTTCTCTTTCACCTGGCAGAGCTCAAACCGAGCGCTCTTTCTTTCGCCCGCATGCTTGTTCGTAAAGATGTCTGTGCCCGTCGCTGTGCTTCTTATGGCTTTTTAATGTTTTTTCTTTTCTTTTTGATTAAGCTTTCTACACAAGCACATGGGAGGGCAGTGAGTTTTTCTTCATATGGTCCTTTGCTTCTGTTCCAGCTTTTTGCATGAAGACGTTTCTGTTGGAAGCTTCAGAATCAAGCTGAGTCGCTGCTCTGACCCTAAACGACAAATATCCAAACAACGTATTCAGATTTGAGATGCTTTTGAAAATTGATTTAGAAAATACAAGCAGTGTGTTGAAGACTGCCTTCTGAAACCTCGGGGTCGTCTGATTTCCATCATCTGCTTAAAGCTTTTCTCCTGAACTTCTGAAAATATGAATATAAACCGTGACTAAAATTATGAAAGCTTTTGGATTTAGTTCTAAATGAGTGATAACTCATTATTCCTTCTGAATGCATCAACATCTGTGATCCATGACTTAATTTCCTCCCAAAACATTCACATCCCAAGTAAATCTGTGCGTGAAGATGCATCCGCAGCACCACCAGGATACCTCCACTGCAGTAAAAACTGCAACTGTTCTACGTTTTTATTTAAACATGAGTGTCCCTTCACTGCAGGTGTTAAAGACCCTGCATCTGGCGGCAGGTCCTTTTGATTCACTCGTTCTAAAACTTCAGAAAACAGGTTTAAAAGTTCCATCCCTCTGTGGCATGGCAGCAGTTTACTTCTTCCTCTCTCAGCTCTCACACAGACTCTTCAGCGTCCAGTGGATGTGGTGTTTTGTCAAGTGTCGGTTTAACTGTAATTTCTCCGTGCGGTGAAATCCTCAGACCCCCGGTGGTGGTTTGCCGCCCTCGTCGGCGCCTCCCTCTGCTGCTCTCTGCCTCGGGCGTTCTTTATGGTTGCATGTGAAACAGCAGGTTCCAGGACGGATCCAATTTCTAAACTGCGACGCTAATTCTCACTTCTGATTATCTGTTTAAGAGACGAGAAACTGTTAACGTGGTCACAGTGAGCACAGATGTCTGACTACTGTATCTAAAGAATCACATTTCCACAGTCTATTTTCTTAAAAGCGCTAATTTATTTCCGTTGCTGGCCTGGTTGGCCTGTGGTGATCAATACTGCTGCTTCATGGCCTGAAACTGGAACAGTGGAGTCCAGCTGTTGGCTGGCCAGTTGTTTAGTGAGCTGCAACTCTGTCTGTTGGCACCAGACACCAGATTTCCAGAGCATTGTGACATCACAGACCCAGATCAGAGTATAAATATCCAGCCTCCCCGTCTTTCTGCACCCACAACTCCCAAGTCTCGCTGGAGTCGCTGTACCTCAGAGGCAGGACGTTGCAGCCGCTCAACTAGACCAGAACAAGTCCTGGTCTGCCGTTATGTAGCTAACTTTAGAAAGACATGAACTATTAATACTCAACCTGTATTCAGTGTGTTTTAGAGTCCTGACAGGGAGATCCATCCTGTGATTGATCATCTTTAACTTCTGCTGAAGTAAATCTAGAGGTGGCAGTGAATGAATGTTTGAGTCCCGGCTGCTGTGGAAAGAGCTGTAAAGATGAGGTTGAAAAGGGTGCTGTTCTATTGTATCTTTGTGGTGTTTTTAAGGCTTGTCAGAAATTTCATTAAGGTTTCAAGGAAACTGAATAAGTGACATGAAGGACGCGTGTCTGATTTTTATACAGACTGTTGCTAAAGCAACTGTAGTTGGCATCCAGCTCTTCTGATAAAGAACCGTTGACGCCAAATCTAAGAGCCAATTTAAATTCCTCCCTTAACCCTCAATCTCAACCCTCGCCCTTAATCTTCAATCTTTGGCCCTCAATCTTGGCCCTCCAAACTAAGTGTGAAGGGTTATCTTGTGACTTAGAAATGGGACACCCCTTGAGTGCAGTTACATCTTCAGACTGTGGTGGGCGGCCTTACGCCAAAGCTACGTCCAGTCTGTCAAGAAAACGAATGAAGACGAAGAAGAGGAATAAGATAAAACATATATACACACGAAGACAATAAGACGATTTCATAACATTTATATCTTTATTAACTACGAAAATACTTACAGTCGTAGCTAGGGCTGTAGCGATACACTAATCTTGCGATATGATACACAATATTCGGCTCACGATATGATATATATCGATACTCATCTTACAATACATTTACATCATTTTCTGAAATATTTTTAAGGGACAAAGTGATTTTGGTGACATCTTGTGAGTGTTCCAATGACAGGCAGCTTGCAAATGCTGGACAAAATGAATATAAGATGTGTTGAGAAAAATAGTTTCATTTCATTTAAACAGTGCAAATTGTTGCTTGCAAGCTTTTAAAGGTAAGGGCACCAATGTAGAGTTAAAGTACAGTAAGTGTCCTTCTTTGGCAGCTTTTTTGTCTTGATACTGAACATATGAGGTAGCTACTAACCGTTCTACCCACCAGACTAAATAAAAACGAACCATGGCAGCCAATAATTCAAGTCCATTGGAGCAACATTTAAGCCACCTTAAAACTGCACCCATCTCAGCAGAGTAGCTGGTGGACTTAATGGCTCTTCCTGCAAAGTGCAGGACACGGGGGTTTAGAAAGGAGCTTAGAATATCGATATCCGCGGCTGAAAAATCGTTACTCTCTGGGGAAATAAAATATCGATATATATCGTAGAATCGATAAAATTGCTCAGCTCTATTTGTAGCTAGCTTTTTTTTTTTTGGCGCAATCCTTTTCGAATATGTCTTGGCAAAAATATGCAATGCCTTCTGGGTAGCCCTTACTTCCAAGGGTGGTGCCGGAGAATCTCAATATTGAGGGTGATACAGCGCTCAAACTTGTCCCTCAACTTGACGTTCTGAGAATCGGGACAGCACTTGCCCGATTTCACGGGAGCGCGCATTTTTGAGATTGAGGGTTAAGGGAGGAATTGGAAATCACCCAAAGACTTCTCAAACTGTCCCCTCTAAATTTAATCTTAAAGGAATGTTCTGTGGTCTATTACTAAGATTTAAAACCGTCATTCTGCTTCCAGCGATGGTGTGGGTTGGTTGGTGGGTATGAAGCAAGGATATTTTAACTTCGTTTGTCTGCAAGAACGAAGGGACCGTTTGTACAAACATCTCCTTCCGTCTGCTTCGCTACGAGGTTAACTCTGCATATATACCAGATATGCCAGTAGACGCTAAATGAGCAGAGTTCATGGTCACTGCTTTCCTGGGGCCGTCACACTGGTCCTCCACTCAAAGGTTACTTGATATCGGAAGAAAGCGTTCCCCTCCGCGTGCCCTGTGACATCATTAGAAGTTACTCCTTTCAGCAGCGATCAGCGTTTGGCCTTTTCAGAGCCGAGGGCACATAAAAAGGCACTCGCTGAACCCAAAACCAATCTGCTTGAAAGACCCCTCATGGACTCGTGCTGAAACTCAGGCATGTGTTTTGCTAGTGCTTTTTTTTTTTTTTTTAAGTGTTATTGCTGTAGTTTGGGAGTGAAAAGCTTAATTGGCAAGGGAAATGTAAGGAAAGGAAATGTGGACATTGAAGCTCTGCAGATGCATTTGCATTGAATACCGTCACAGCATGCAGAGTTGGAACTGGGGAGATAAAAGAAGGGTTACTCTGGATGAAGTATGCCCTCCAAGTAATGAAAGAGTTGCTTGAAAAAGAAGAAAAAACCTAAATTGCTAATGGGTATAACACCTAATTTTCCTGAAACACCCACAGTATGCTCCTTTGGCTAATTTGCGCTCTGGAAGGCTTTTTTAACGAGTGGAAGTGTTTGAACAGCTAGACGTCGGCTCCACTAAGACTATTTTTCTCCACTTAATGTCAGCGTTTAGTCCTGGCACTGTGAATTAGACTGTTATCTTCCTCCCGTGCGTTTGTGTCGGAGGCGGTTTTGTGAGGCAGTGCGTTTGAAATGATGCCAAAACACCGCTCTGTTCGTATCATTAAGAGGAGACGGATTTTAGATTCTTTTTAAACTGGAATAACAAATGTGAGAGTGTGTATTACTCACATGTTCAGGTGTTCAGAAGCTAGCTGTGGTTTCATGGACCTGAGATGTGACGGAGGTATTCGAGAGTCAGACGGTGGTCCAGTATGGTGCAACCTAAACCGCTATGAAGGCTGAAAGTCTCTGTTCTTGAAAAAGAAAAAGTATTTCCAGTTGCCTCAGTTCGAGCCTTTGAGAGTTGACGTGACAGCAGAGCAGTTGAGGTGGATCAGCTCTCTGGTCACGACTAGGGCTGTAGCGATACGATACATGATATTCGGCTCACGATACGATATATATATCGATATTCATCTTTACAATACATTAACATCATTTTCTGAAAGATTCTGAAAGGGACAAAGGGATTTTGGTGACATCTTGTGAGTGTTCCAATGACTTTGTTTGAATTAATTGAACTGAAAGCATCAATTACACATTATATGGCTGACAGGCAGCTTGCAAATGCTGGACAAAATGAATAAAAGATGTGTTGAGAAAAATAGTTTCATTTATTTAAACAGTGCAAATTGTTACTTGCAAGCTTTTAAAGGTGGGACACGGGGGTTTTGAAAGAAGCTTAGAATATCGATACCCACGGCTGAAAAATCGATACTCTGGGGAAATAAAATATCGATATATATTGCAGAATCGATAAAATCGCTCAGCTCTAGTCAGGACGCCTCCTGAAAGCCTCTCGAGGGGAAGCGTTTTAAGGACAGTCCCACTAGGAGGAGGTCTTGGGTCAGACCCAGGACTCGATTATAGCTTGCTTTTGGAAAACCCTTGTGTCCCCGGAGCTGGAGGAGGTGGATCTTAGCCCCGCCCACTGCCCCATGACCCAGTCCTGGACAGAAAACGTGTGGACGGATCCATCATCAAGCAGTTTCCTCTGAACAGGGAATTAGTGTCTGAAATGATGGTATCGGTTCTAATCTGTCTGGTAACTTCATGAGAGTTGTCAAAGATATTGAAATTTGAAATTCTTAAGTTGCTGACCTTAATCTCTATCCTTTAAAACAGGGGTGTCCAAACTCGGTCCTGGAGGGCCGCTGTCCTGCATGTTTTAGATGTTTCCGAGGCACAACACACCTGATTCAGTTGAACAGATCACCACCAGCTTGTCATTCAGGTCTGCACAAGTCTGTTAATGACCCATTCATTTGAATCAGGTGCGCTGAAGCAGGGAGACATCTAAGACTTGCAGGACAGCGGCCCTCCAGGACCGAGTTTGGACACCCCTGCTTTAAAACGTGACGTTATAAAACAATGTTTGTCAACTTGTCCAGTAGGGGTGAGTATTGGCAGGGACCTCTCAATACGATATGTAAAATGATACTTGGGTCACGATATATTATCGCTATATCACGATATATTGCGATATTCTACCCAGTTAATATCAAAATTAAAAGTAGGGATGAAAAATCAAGTTGCTGTATATGTTCATCAGATGATTTTTGATCATTCAGAGAACAAATTGAGTCAAAACTATTTGCTCCAAAACAACCTATTGATTGTTTATTATTAGTGTCTTTGCACATTTAAATTTTAAGCCATTTTCCTAAAAAATCAATATTATATTGGGCGACCGAAAATCGCGATATATTGCCAAATCGATTTTTTTTTCTTTTTTTTTTCACACCCCTATTGTCCAGTTACAGTTCTGGATGCAGTTTTTGAAACACATCATAAAAGATTCTGTTCATAGGAAGAGTTTTGTTTTTCCTCTTTCCTGGTATTTTTTAATTATACTTGACAATTGATTCTTTCCACAAGGCCAAGCATCTCTCTGAATCATCTCTCTCCACATGTTGACTTTGGTTCATGAGGTCGTAATGAAACGTCTCTGACACGCGTTGGTCAAAGCGAAGCTCATCGCAGCTCATTTATTTCCAGACGAGCAGTTGTTGGTAATCATGTTTCCATTAGTGCTCGTTCACGTTGAGCATCCTTCAGACATTTTCATTACCTTAGACTGCCCGATCTGTATGCAGAAACGTTGCCGTTCCCCTCTTCCCTTCTGCCTCGTTGCCCCGCTAACGGGGCTGCTGATACCGGTTTAATGACTCGATAAGACGGTTCCTGGTTTAATCCTCAGCGGGGGCCTCCCAGGATGAGCCTATAACAGTTGAAGCAAGTATGTCGTGCGCGGTGGCGGTTTTTAAACGCACCCCAGGTGTATATACCATGCAAACTGTTTAAATCATTAAAACGACCGAATCGTCAAATGCTTGTTTAATTAGAGCCGATGGAAAAATATGGGATGGGGGTGACCTGAAGCTCTGGTCCGTGTGATCTGAGTTTTCACACAGTCGCATCCTGGGAGCAGAGGAAAGCGACCGCCCACTTTTAATGATTATCAGAGATGCTGTTTGTGTGAACGAACGGGCTTTGAAGAGCAGCTACCAGACAGTTGAGTCCTGCAGCCGCGATGGAAAGAATGACGACACGTAGGGGTTTAATTATCTTTTACCTGTCCTCTTCAGAGGGGGTTCACCTTTGACAGCGAGTGCTTTTTTAATTTTTGTTGTTTTTTTCACACTTTGCAGATGACCAAGGTGACCAGGGACCACTGTCTGGAGATCATCAACAAGTTTGAGCCGTGCTCTGAGAACCAGAAGCAGGGCGTTTTAGGAATCGATGGTGAGTTTTTCTCATGAAGTTCTGGTGTTGGATTTCTCACCGAATGTCTTACTGAATATTGTTGAGTGTGAAAAATGTTCGTCAGGTTGGTTTTAAAAATGGAGCCCTGTGGCGTGATGGCGTCTGGATCCAAGTCTGATTGCTGAAAACAATATCGACTGTGGTGGAGAGTTTCATACAGTTTATTCCAACGTTGGGCAGATTTATCTGATACTTTTTTTAAAGGTCACCACCCACTCGTTGCTGCCTGCTGCCGTCTTGCTGCTTTACCAGAAAATAAAAATTGTGTAGTGAAACTGCTCGTTATCCTTTACGAGCTTTTTCCTCATTATGGGGCGTTAACTGCCTTCATTTTATATCATCAATCGTTTGCAAACGGGAGCCCAAAGCTGTTGAGTGCCAGCAGCTCATGACGAAGTGCCAGACGTGAAGTGGTGCATCGTTGTTTGACCAGTAGCTGTGGCGACATTAATGCTGCTCAGTGGGTTTTGGTGATTTGAACCAACGTATGAGAAGAGGTTCAGTTTAGAAGTCGAAGAACACATTTCATCTAACATCCTTCTTTATGTGATATAATTCCTGCAAGAACAAGACACGGGGGAAATATAAAAGCAGATTATCACATGACTTTCACGTGACTCGAAGGACTTGGAGTAGAGTCGCTGCTCCTCCACATCGAGAGGAGGCGGCTTTGCTAGTTGCTTTGGATGCTTCCCCTGGGAGATGTTTTGGTCTTGTCCACCTGGTGGAGGCCCCAGAGCAGACCAGGACATGCTGGTAGGATTATCTTGGCTTGGGAGCACCTTGGACCACCTCTGGAGGAGCTAAAGGAGGTGGTCGGAGAGAGAGAGAGAGAGAGAGTCTGGGCCTGTGTGAGCCAAACTCTGTTAGGCAGAAGTTCATTGGTTAGCTCTGTTAGCTTAAGTTAGCTTATAATTGCTGCAGATGGCTGTTGTTAAATGTGACTTCTGTCCTGTAAAATTGTCCCAACCAGGACATACGTGAGACTACACACTACATATAAACGAGACTAAGTTTTTCCAGGTCAGTTAAGACTACCAAAATATCTACACATTTAGATTGTTGACTTTCCTCAAAGTCACTAAAATGACTATATCTTTAAACAATCTGGGAAAGCCCAGATGATGATGTCATGGCTTTGGAAGCTTCTGATAGGTTAACTAACATCTGATATAATTGGAGGAACACCTGTTTTCTAATGTGTTCCTCAAACACACTGTTTCCTTGTGTGACCTGGTAAAATCAAAAGAAACCAGCCAAGATATCAGGAAGAGAATTGTGGACCTCCACCAGCCTGGTTCTTCCTTGGGTACAACTTACAGATGTCTGAAGGAGCCACGTTCATCTGCTCCAACAGTTCTCCACCAGTAGAACCACCATGGGAACGTCCACCATCATAGTCCTCAGGAAGGAGACGGTTCTGAGTCCCAGAGATGGACCTGCTTTGATGGGAAATGTATCAACCCCAGAACAGAAGCTGAACAGCTGGTGAAGATGCTGCTGAAGCTGGTCAGAGAGGGTCATCACCCACAGAGAAACCAGTCCTGGACCAACATGGACTGAAAGGACCACTCAGCCAGGAACAAGACATTACTGCAGAAGAGACAGATTACAGTTTGTAGATGCTCACAGGGACAAAGAGCTTCATTTCTGGAGACATGTCCTGGTCTGATGGAACTAAAACTGAACTGTTTGGACATGATGATCATCGTTACATCTGGAGGAGAAAGACCTGAAAACACCATCCAACTGTGAAGTACGGGGGTGGCAGCATCATGATGTGGGGGTGTTTAGCTGCAGGAGGGACTGGTGGACTTCACTACATAGATGACATCATGTGGAAAGAACATTCTGGAGAAATAACATCTCCAGACATCAGCCAGGAAGTTAAAGCTTGGACACTAATGGGTCTTCAGATGAACGATGACCCTAAACGCACCACCAGATTAGTTACAAAGAGGCTTCTGGACAACAGAGTCCATGTTCTGGAGTGGACATCACAAAGACCTGGTCTCAGTCCTGGAGAACATCTGTGGTCAGAGCTGAACAGGAGACCTCCAAACCTGAGCAAACTATTGAGAGAAGCTTCTGGAAGGAAGCACAAAAAATCTGACCCAAGTCAGAGAGTTTAAAGGCAACGATACCAGATACTGAGGCAGTACTTTTTTTTTTTTTTTGCATAGAAAAATGTTTTTTGAGCCCAGAGATTTGCACATGCCATAATTCAGGAATAACCGTTTCTGTGTTCCAGGTTTTACTAATTACATGCGCAGCCCGGCGGGGGACATCTTCAACCCGGACCACTACAACGTGAGCCAGGAAATGAACCAGCCGCTGTGCAACTACTTCATCGCTTCGTCGCACAACACCTACTTGATGGGGGACCAGCTGATGTCGCAGTCCAGGGTGGACATGTACGCCTGGGTCCTGCAGGCCGGCTGTCGCTGTGTGGAAGGTCGGTAGCGGGAAATATATGTTGCGTTGGAACAGTTGAACTGTAACAGGTCATTATGAAAGCGAGCAGCAGTGCTGATATTTCTGGATCAACGCATTTGCCATTAACCCGCTACAGGACTGCTGAAAAGTTATTTCTCCCTCTAAAGGCAAACCATCAGCTTGATCTTTGTTATTCAGTTACATCCTCCTTAATTCATCCTCTGAATCATCCTGTTAAGTTAATCCTGTCACATTCGTTTATATGCATTTCTTTTTGCTGAGAAATGAAAATGCGATCTTGTAGACTGGAGAATCTACTGAGCTCATCAGCAAACTACCAGCTCAGGTCGTCTACACACGGTTGGATCAAGTCCAAAGACTCTGACGGCTCTCAGGATGAAATGAAACACTTGTGAAGGGGGCAGTTAAAGTGGCGTTCATGTTTCCGCGTCATAACGGATGGAAGTTTAGTCCGTCTGTGTTGGCAAATTGAAAATAGAACCCGCTAGGGGTGAGTATCGCAATACGATATGTATCATGATACTTGGGTCAAGATACGCTGTTATCGTGATATTGCGATATCACGATATATTGCGATATTCTACCCAGTTAATATCAAAATTAAAAGTAGAGATGAAAAATCAAGTTGCTGTATATGTTCATCAGATGATATTGATCATTCAGAGGACAAACTGAGTCAAAACTATTTGCTTCAAAACAACCTATTTATTGTTTATTATTAGTGTTTTTGAAAAAATTGATATTAGGAGCTGAAAAATCAATATATTGAGAGGCCCTAGAACCCGCCCACTTTGCCTCAGCGTCTCCTGAACCCGGAGGGTCCAATCCCACGCACGCAGTATAAAAGCTGCCACAAACGGGATCCATCTGCTCATTTATTTCAGCTGACATTTGCAAAAAAAAAAAAAGGTTTGCTAAATTTCTCTGGACAGCAGAGTTGAATTCTGTGCAGCGAGCAGACGTCCTTTCAGACGTCATGAGAAGTGCAGCGTCTTAAACCAGAAGTCTTAACGAGCCGTCTTCCAAATTAAAACAAAATTAAAGATGTTTATCTCTGCAGGGATTCCACTGGTGTTCTTGGTCCTCACCGGTGGCCCAGCATAAGAACTTTCCTTTGTCACTTCAGTCAAATGTTTACGCGAAGGCATCACCGGCCGTGAGACGGTCACCATTTACTCGGTGACGGAGCACAGAGAGCCAAACTGGACCATCATTGTTGAAATGTCTCGATGTGCGTGAGTCCTTGAACGAAGGGCAGCTTGATTTAGTTTCTTGAAGCAGCGTGATTGAACCCGCTGTAGCATCTGTGCAAGGTGATATTTATCATTTATCCCTGCTGACCACCTGACGACTTTAGAAGTGATCTCAAGGTTGCAGACAAATCGCCGCCGTCAGACGATCACGTCGAGTCCTGCTTGAGCTGCGCTCCTGTGATCCGTCATCAGGTGTGAGGAGACAATTGGGCCGTCTTTTCCACATCCTGGTCTTCAGAGGAAAAGAAAAGGACAAAAAAAAAAAAAATTGTAATATTATTGCAGGTGTTTTTGTCTTGTGTCAAGTAGGGATACAGGATAACTGTTTTTTAAAACCGATACCGATAACTTTCAGCTCCTAAAGGCCGATAACCGATAACACACACATACCTAAGATCATTACATAAATACTATGAACAAAACCAAAAACAGTTTTAAACTCTTCAAAAGAACAGATATTTAATTTTTCCAATGAAAATCTATTGACAAGCCTCTCAAACATTTTCATAAAGCTATCAAACAAACCTATTTGATATCTCACATTAACGTAAATAAGGTTCATTACTGACTGACATAAAAAAAAAGGCTCCTTGAACTGATGGAAATACATGCATCAAAATTTCAAACTGAAAAAGATTAACATTTAAAGGATTTTGGCTTTTAAATGAATACCTTTTAATTGAAGTAAATGAGGTTCAGTAGTTTTTATTTTTTAATCTCATGGAAGCTTTAGATGAGAGAGATGAGGGAGAGGGGAGGGGAGGAGAGACTGCTGCTGGCTTGCGCACATTAGCATTAGCTCACGTTAGCGCGATTTCAAAACTCCATGGAAGTGATTGTTATGTTGTAGGTGGTTGATCAGGTTTTACGTATTAAAGCTTGTGCTTCCCTCCTCGTAGAATTCACTCTGAGGATTCATCACAAATAACCACCAAACTATCTTCTGAAACTTAAACGAAGTTCCACGCTGCCATGTTTGTTGTGATCAGCACTGTGCTACAGGCTGCTTTCAAGGTGTAACGTAAATTCCTCCGTCCCCTCGTTTGCTAGTCGTTCTTTCAGCCTTTTCAATTTTTCTCTTTTTTTATGTGTATGGGAAAATACTGCGAATATCAATTCAAGTCAGCAACTACCAAAATTATGACCGAGTTAACAAGTTGTTTACTGGCATGAGGGGGTATTCTTGATTTTCCTGATTGAGTAATCGTTTTTCTGATTATGCCGACGTCACTTGAACATAACATTCGCTGCCGGTCATTCAAGGCTCAAAGGGAGCGAGACACTGCCGTGTTGATAAAAATATATGTTATCGGGGCTATTCGTCGTGATATCGGACTTATCGGGATGATGTCATAATTTCCTGTTATCAGCCCGATAGTTATCGTGCACCCGTAGTGTCAAGCACACCGTCGCTCTGTGACATGTTGTTGGTTGAAGTTGTGCGACCACGTTTTTGAAACATCCTGTGTGTTGTCGAGATAAAACTGTTCTCTCTTGTCCTCCATTCCTTTCTCGTCATCCTTGCCCTCCAACTTTTTTCGTCCCACACATTCGATGTGAAAATGTAACACTTGTCGGGGGGGCTCTGGGGTACATGAGTAAACCAGTTGTCTTGGTGTGGTCTGTCGGAGGACCCTGCTCATCCTTCCTCACTGTCTGCAGTTGACTGTTGGGACGGTCAGGACGGGGAGCCCATCGTACACCACGGCTACACCCTCACCTCCAAGATCCTCTTCAAAGACGTCATCGAGACCATCAACAAGTACGCCTTCATCAAGAACGAGTAAGTTTGAGAACACACACAGCCTGACTCTTCCATTTATACTTTTCTTTTTTTCATTGACATTGAGTGAGCCGTTTGAAGTGCTCCATTACGGTGATCAACAGACCGTGAAATGTCTGGCTCTGATGAGCATGTGGAAAACAAAAGCCCTGCGATACAGAGACGTAAATGCACATAATACACATTAGTGTTGCATTACACAACCTGCTGGAGCGTGAAGTCGGGGAAACGGGGCTCACTTGGGTGAAGGATGATGCGTTCGCAGCAGCCAGAGAGCATCCAATGTCAGGCACCTTTTTAAAGTTCTCTCCTAATAGCATTTCTAGGTAGTACCACGTAAGTGATACTGGTACCAAGTATAATGACACTGGGGACCTCTTATTGGACAGAATCATCACGGGGTTCATGCCAGGAGCTCATAAACAAAACTTGCTTGTCATAAATATAAATGCTTAAACTGCAGCAGGATGCAGCTTCGTGTGTCATTCGTGCATGGGATATTTGTAGATGTGAAGGTTTTGCATGTTTGGTATGTTGAATATATACGTTTTTTAACAGTGGAGGGAAAATTAGTAGGGCTGGGCGAGTTAACGCGTTATTATCGCATTAACTCATCAATTTATTAACGCCGACATTTATTTTATCCCAAGGTAACGCATGTTGCTTATGTGCTTTTGTTTTGAAAATTCTGTTACTGGCTGCTGCGAAACTGGAAGAGAATTGGCAGGTAAACATGCAGAAAAGCTAAAACAGACATGGAAAAACTTTACAGTGCAAGTAGCAATATTAACAATTCAGTCTGAAAAAAATTCTGGACTGCAAAACTTTCGAACCCCTTTGTTCAAGACGATCACGTCATTCCTCCATGTTCCATCAGATCTGCTCCATGTGTTCACTGTCCTGCTGTTCTCTTACTGGTTACTTCAGTGTGGCTCCATCTAGTGGCCCAGATGTGTAATGACAACAAAGTCTATTCCTTGATTATAGACCTTTTCGGGCCAGCCCCCCGGAAGTACCCCGTCCGCCATTGCTGGAGGGTGCTACAGAGCGACACAGAGCGACGATTTCACAGATTAACCAGTGTTTTTGTCTTTCTACAAATATATATTTTTATAATGTCGAGTCGGTCGAGTGGGAATACATGTTCCGCCATAAACTGTGCCAACAATGGCGTGAAAATTCAACAATGGAAGAAGAAAGTATGTGAAATACACAAGCCTTTACTGCACGAAGACTGCCTTGTTTGCAGAACAAGAAGTTAGGAAGACGAGGGTGAAAAATATCAACAGAAAGGACTTTGTTCCAAATGAATACAGCCGGCTGAGTTTTCGTTAACATTCAATCTCGTACTACTCATAGTCTCGCTGAGAGTCCCGGACGATTCTGGCCGAAAGAACAGCAGTATGAGGCTACTGTAGCCCTCTGCGCTAGCACAAGCCTATAAATCAACGAATGAATGAATGAATGAGTGACTTAGGAGAATGATAAAATAAATTAAATATAACATTAACACATAGCCTAATTTACCGCTAGCGTTAACGTTACAGTAGCATAATCTTTATGGCTTGTTGACATTAGTTATAGCCAGCGTTGCAGCGTTCCACAGTTTTTAGTGTTTGATTATGGGAATAGATCATGCTATTTCCATAACCAATCATTAAAAACAGCGTTAAACTACCTTAATCTGTAACTGGAGGCCACTGCCTAACATCATCAATCCAAGACATGTCTGCGTTATCAGTAACAGATGCTCCACGCTGCTGTGTTTGGGTTACTTGATGGAGCACCGCACACTCCAGTTATGGCGGGGCCACTAGGGGGCGCATGTCCACAATTTTCAAGTTGAAAAGGTGTATAAAACAACCCCCATTTTTGAAAATATGACTTCTAGATTAAAATATCGTCCTATATTTGGGCCAATACAGTAGCTTGATCAAGGACTTTACTGGGTCATGTAAACCAGACAACTAAATATTAAAAACAAATTCAGTCCTGTGTCCCTTTTTTTTTTTCATTTCGTATTTTTGATCCAAGTCTAAAATTTAATATAATAATAATAAAAAAAAATTTTTGATTAAATGATGAAAAAAAAAAAGTTAAATGTCACACTTTTATTTTTTTAAATGTTTGATTGAAAATGGAAAGAATGAATGATACACAGATGAATAAAGTTACATAACTTTCACATGGACATTTTCATTTTAAAGTTCTCCCAGACGGAGGATTCAACAGAAACAAGGTTATTTGTAACAACTGACAAGTTGAACTCCCCGTTAAAAGTTTCTGCTGTTACCTCAGAAATTACCTGTTTTAATGTTCTGATTTTGGCTCAGGATTTTGTTGGTAGGCATTTTTTTTTTTCATAAACAGGATGACATTAATGCCCTGCCAGTGGCAATAAGCTTTATTTTATTTTACATTTTTTAAGATGAGATTTACACTAAATATGTGTTAATGACAAGTGCTGATGTTAAAAGTGTTTGAACAACAAATGTTATGGCACTTTAGTTCATGTGGCAGCAGAACATTTAAATAAAATTCATTATTTGATTTTGCATATACAATGCGATTTATCGTGATTAATCAGGGAAATAGAGCGATTAATTGCGATTTAAAAATTTTAATTGTTGCCCAGCTCTAAAAATTATACAGTCTCTAATCTAATTATTTTGCTCTTTTAGAGGAGTTTAACATGTAGTTAATGTTGCAGAGTTGAAGGAACTGTGGAGCTTTGGCTGCTTCAGCTAAAGTCGCTTTAATTTTTTTGTCAAGAAAATGCTTGATGGGTCACATTAAAAACTGCACACATTAGACAGAGAAGACGGATGGTCCCCGTGACTCTGTGAAGGACTAAACGGGGATGGATGATGGATGGATGGAAGACGGATGGTCTGAAAGAGGAGTAAAAGAAGCCATCTATGTCAGATGTTAATGACTGACATTAAACATCTGCATCTTCAGGTGCCATTTTAAATCTACACATTTTATTGCAGTAATTCTTATGGAGATCCTACTACTGTAGTTCAGGAGAAAAGGAAAAAAAAGGGTTTTAAGATGAGCTCATGGACATCCTTTGTTTTTCCACAAACTTCAGTTTCATTCCTAACCAACGTAAAGCCATCCTTGCACCTGTGCAGACACATGAATCCTCCTCCCTTCACTGAATCGGCATCAGTAGGTGATAATCCCATCGACACGTGCGCAGAGAAAAAAATGCTATTTTTAGAAGCCGTCTCTTGAAGTAGAATTAAGGAGAAACGCTCTTTGTGTGCATGTTCACCCTCGCTGAGTGGTTATGGAGACATGATTGTGGATGTCCCATCCCACAGATAACTGGCTCGAACGGAGCACGCTGATGGATTCAACATCAAACAGCAATCAGATTTTCCAAGCTGCTAAATAAAGAAAAGCTCTATCCGAGGCCTGTTAGAGACAGTTTTGGGATTAAAGCTGCCGTTTGACTGAGAATGAATTTCTGCTGTAAATGAGCAGTGCGCATAATAATAAACGTGGCTAAGACTAAAGATGTGTCATGGTTCATTTTTTAAAATGCTGTTTATCCTGACATGCTCATTTGTAAAAATGAAATCGCATCGAGATAAAAGAGCCTTCACGGTGGAGCATCTTCCAAGTAGAGCTTCGCTCCAACATCTTCGACACTGAAGCGTTTCAGAGGCTGCTGAAGTTGTCTTCTGTGATTACATCTCGTATGAAAGCGTAACGCCAGCGTCATGTTGTAGCTCTGCAGAAGCACCAGACAAACTGCCAAATTAAATTAAACTGAAGCCGTCTGACTCTCTGTTGTTCATGCACGGCTCTGAACGTCTGGGCGGTTGAAAGTTGCTGCTGTTTTACTTGAATTAAATCAATTGCCTTGTAGTGAACGTCCACTTTTAGGAACGCTGGCAGCTGTTGTGACTGTTTCCCACTCGTGAATGTCTCACTTCAGGAATGATCGGCTCCACATCGTTTACAATGGCGCAACTGGCTCCTGTTTTAGCGAAAAACTGTAAAGGAGTTTAAGCCAAGTGAGAGGAAGAGGGCAAAAGTCAAACGTGCACGGCTGTTCAACCAGCCATGAGCCACGCAGTTGTCGTGTTAACTAGAGCTGAACGATTTTATCGATTCTGCGATATATATCGATATTTTATTGAGAATCGATTTTTCGGCCACGGGTATCGTTATTTTAAGCTTCTTTCAAAACCCCCGTGTCCCACCTTTAAAAGCTTGCTAGCAAGAGTTTGCATTGTTTAAATAAATGAAAAGATTTTTCTCAACAAATCTTTTATTCATTTTGTCCAGCATTTGCAAGCTGCCTGTCAGCCATATAATGTGTAATTGATGCTTTCAGTTCAATTAATTCAAACAAAGTCATTGGAACACTCACAAGATGTCACCAAAATCACTTTGTCCCTTTAAAATCTTTCAGAAAATGATGTAAATGTATTGTAAGATGAATATCAATATATATCGTATCGTGAGCCAAATATTGTGTATCGTAACGTGAGATTAGTGTATAACTACAGCCCTAGTGTTCAAACTGACACAAGTTACTGACGCAGTTGTGGAATGTGGATATTAGGGGTGTGCAAAAAAATCGATTTGCATAAGAATCGCGATTCTTATTTGCTACGATTCAGAATAGAAATAAAATGTCTCAAAATCAATTTTAAAAAAGATCGAAAAAAAACATGTGATTCATGGACGTCAAGAGCAACCCAGTCTTCTGTGACCTTCACCGCTCACTACACAACTGATACATGGCTGCTCCAATCCCATGTTTAGCAAACTTATTTCATAGCTAGCTGCTTAGAGTAGCAGTTAACGACTACACACTGAAGCAGTATGTGATATTGCTTTTATGTAACAGTTGCAACAATTCCATCTAAGCATGGATAAATGTTTAAAACTTAATAAATGTGAAAAAGATACTTTAATGTCCTCATTTGTCCTTCTGTCTTGTAAAGCAGATGATAGTAGATCATGATCAGAAATCATTATGAATAAAATAGTTTTGAATCGAAAATCTGTTTGAATCGAATCATGGCCCCAAAAATCTGAATCGAATTGAGTCTCGAGATGGTAAAAGATTCACACCCCTAGTGGATCTATGTTGCACGTGATGATTTTTCTGTTTTTCCTTCGTTTTTCCCTCAGCTATCCAGTCATCCTCTCCATAGAGAACCACTGCAGCGTTCCTCAGCAGAAGAAGATGGCCCAGTACCTGACTGAGATCCTGGGGGACAAACTGGACGTGTCGCACATCAAAGCCAGCGAATCGGCCCGACTGCCGTCGCCGGAGGCACTGAAGGGCAAGATCCTGGTGAAGGTAACGTCGGCATGCAGGTTTGACGGACAGATCCCTCTGTGAGTGGAGTCGGTCCTGGTGGCAGTTATCTCTGCTCGCAGCTTTATCGTCTGCAGTCTGAACCTCAGACCGGAGCAAAAACGACCCGACTGTAGGAGTAGAGGGCTCAGGCTGCTCATGAAGAACCTTCCTGCGTAAACTGCAGGGTGGACGCTTATCTGTGAGCACATGTGCATCGTTGTGGGAAAAACTGTAACCGGAGTCGATTTAACCAAAAATAATCAGTTAAATGTGCTGATGGTTAAGATCTGGGCTTCTGGGGCGTTTTTACAGCTGAGTTTTGGGTTGATGGGAATATCAGATCATTTTGAGATTTGAGTGCCATCTAGTGAGAATCGTCTGTTTTCTTCAGGTCAACCCTGAATGTTGCTACTGCTCTTTCTTCGAGTTACTTTTTGGTTTTCTTTGGGGAAGAGAGACAAAACAGAGAGGAAAGACAACAAGAACTAAACAAAACAAAAGAAGAACTTGATCATTGATCGTTTTACGTTCTAAACGCCCTCAACTGATGAGCTCAGACCAGGGTTATAATAGTTTTGGGTTTTCCATTAGTTTTAGTTTTTATTTAGTTTTTAGTTCAGTTTTTCCAAATTCAATTAGTTTTAATTTGTTTTTAGAGCAGTTTTGCTAGTTTTTATTTGTTTTTGTTTTAAAATACTTAGTTTACTTTTTATTAGTTTCAGTGTTAGTTTTAGTTTTATTTTGTAAATTAGGGTTGTAATTTTGGTTGGAGTGAAACACTGAACTTTTTGAAGGCTATCGAATCACATAGTCGTGTTTACATTCTGGTCTCAATAAACATATTTATCAATACGTCTTCCCTCTTGTGGTGTTCCTGCGTATTTACTGACCAGCAGTTATCTGGTCTCCGTGGAAACAGTCCATTATAGTTGCTGTTTTCTCCCGTTCCTTCCCAACGCTGACTGGCCTGCAGCTGTAGCTTCTTTCCAGGGGGCTAGCTTAGGCTAGCTTATCCAGCTAGTCTTGGTTAGCCTTCTTTCCAGGGGGCTAGCTTAGGCTTATCCAGCTAGTCTTGGTTAGCCTTCTTTCCAGGGGCTAGCTTAGGCTAGCTTATCCAGCTAGTCTTGGTTAGCCTTCTTTCCAGGGGGCTAGCTTAGGCTAGCTTATCCAGCTAGTCTTGGTTAGCCTTCTTTCCAGGGGGCTAGCTTAGGCTAGCTTATCCAGGTAGTCTTGGTTAGCCTTCTTTCCAGGGGGCTAGCTTAGGTTAGCTTATCCAGCTAGTCTTGGTTAGCCTTCTTGTGCGAGGTTTTCAAATGGACTTTCAGATTCGTGGGTTTTTTTCTCCTTCAGAAGTATTCCACACATTGTATCACCTGCTTCTACAACAAGGCACTTATTTTTATCGTTAACACAGTCATAGTCAAAGAAATCCCAAGTAGGACTGTGTCGCTTTCTCACAACTTTTGTCGCAGCCATCACTGCTGATCACTTTATTTTTTTTGCGGTTGTTGTTGTTGTACGGCGGAGCGAAGTTAATAGATTTCAAACATTTATGAGAGAAAAAAAATTACAAACACATGAAAACAAAGGACGTTCTTGATATTATTATAGTTCATTTTAGTTTGTTTTATAAACACATAATACAGTTTCAGTTAGTTATCGTTTTTTAAAAAACTCGTTTTTGATTTTATTTCAGTTAACAAAAATGTTTTCAATTCTAGTTTTTGTTATTTCGTTCATTTTCGTTAACGATAATAACCTTGACTCAGACTGGAACATGTGACTGATGTAGCTGGATATGAAGCTAGCTTCACTCTCCTGAACTGATCAGAGGATGCTCCCAGGCTGTGTGACGTGGCTTCTGAGCCACAGCTGAAGTTTTGATGTGCTGCCTACATTTGATAAATGAGATAACCGTCGTCTGTCGTTCCTGAAAAGGTTTGAAGTTCTGCCTCGAAGCAGAAGACGCAACCTGAAAGGTTGATTGAAATGCAAGTTAAAAAAAAAAAATTAGAAATCAGGAAAACAAACAGTATATCTGAAAAAGGGCACCACAGGGCTCTTTATGGACGAGTCCAACCGTCAGTCGGAGGTCCCCAGTCAATACATCAATAGTCTGAGCGGCCCAAACAAATTCAGGCCAGCGTTTTGAACTTGTCTGTGTTTTGCACCAACAGCCTGCTGTTAATCACACAGAGAACAATGGAGAGGTTAACGAAGCTTCATTAACACGGGGCCAGTTCCCGTTACTGAGGATAACACGGCCAGCTTTTACACTTGCACCTCAGTGTTGGTAAAGGCACCGATGTGAAAGCGCTACATAGAGCACACATGTGCACCATTTTTGGCCTCCTAAGCGTGTTAAAGCAGTCTCGCTGTGGCTACAGAGCGAGTGTATTCTCAGCCAAGAAATGCTCCTGCAGACCTGCTCCTCACTGTGGTTGGAAAGGAGTGTTTTATGGTCATTTAGCGCTAAGTGCATGCAGTACAGCTCAGGAACATGGTCACTCAGTGGTCAGGAAAAGCTGGCCGTGCTCTGAAGACTGTTGACAAACCTACGACTGCGTTGAAGCCATGTCTCCATGAGTCCATCACAGAAATGCGACACCCAGAGATGCCAGAACTCGTACAGCTTGGGCTGCCTACATAGATTAGACGTAGATTAGAGAGGAGCATTTGTTTGTGAAGAGCCACACTGGGATGCAGCACCACAGATGTTGGAGGGGCTGCGCACCACCGGAGAGAACCTGAGTTCTGCTCGATGGATTGAAGTTAACCTCATATTGCAGTTGTTGTGGAACATAGGCCCTGACCATACACTTCCCGCTAGCCGCTACCCGCAAATTGCAGGTTTAGGAACCTCCGCTAACCGCTAATGCAATCTTCCCTAAAGCCGCTACCCGTTATGCAGACTCCCTTACTCACTTTGTAGGTGCGGCAATGGGCGTGTCTTTTGCTTTTCCGCAAACTCGGTATCTTGCGATCGCGGGTTGTGATCCGCATGTCGGCGCGTAAAAGAGAACGTCCAAATGGCATCAGTGCGCGTCCACCTGGTCACATGTGGACGTGCACAAACAGGCTCCACCTCTCAAATTAACTCTTGTATAAGAAGCGTGATTTGGCCTCAGTTGAACCCCTGAGAAAATAGCAGCAGCTTGCTCACCAGTTAAACCACAGACGACCAGAGCGTGTTTACTGGGAGGACACCAACTATCTGGGACTTTCAGGTAGCTGATAGGAATTGTCTTAGAATATTTTTATGTATATATCAATGCAGGAAGAGGAGGAAGCTCTACAGCAGAGTCCCAGAGAGTTGCTCCGATCTGGATGAGAAGACGCTCCATAGCAGTTAGCGGGTAGCGCAACCTGCTCTTAAAGGCAATGACTACTGAGGCACTGATTGGTTTAACAGGTGGAACGTCCCTAACCTCTCCTTCGCATAATATAGCAGGTAGCGCAGGTGGGATAGCGGGTTTAGCAAGGATGGAAGATTGCGTTCTTTGCAGGGGAACGCCCCTCCCACTACCCGCTACCCCTCAATAGCGGCTTTAGGAGATGTGGCGGATGATCGGGCCCATAGCCTCTGAAGGTACATGCCACAGTTTCTTTTTGTTAAAAGTAATACACCACAGAAGTTAGAGGCTGAACACCGACTGAGAGAACCCAAGCTGCAGAAGTTACTATGGTCATCAACACAATACGAAAACGAATAAACAAATGTTCACTGGACACAGTTGAGATGATTTTCTGCGCCGCTACCATCACGACCAGATGGACATGCTCTGTCATCACCATGCCGACAGCTCAGCTGCATCGTTGACGGGAAGTGTCTGTCCCAGGAAAGTGTTAGTTACATTATTAACACTGAATTGGCTGGATCTGATGGTGTTTGTGAAATGTCTCAGCAAGTTTAGTCAGAGCAGAAAACACTGCTCATTGTCGTATGTTAAAGATATTTTTGTCAGTTAAAGACTGTTGGAATCATCAAAATGTAGCAAACTCGCCTTTACTTCGGCTTTACTGAAGCTCTAAATGGTGAAACGGTAACTACGGTTCATGATGAGTGGCGCTCTGCCCTGATTTCATTTTTCATGACAAAAGTTGCACCGGTTTGTTGAAATGACCTGTTCTTTTCTCTGAAAGGGGAAGAAACTGCCTCCTAACATCGATGAGAACGCAGAAGAGGGAGACGTGTCCGACGAGGACAGTGCCGATGAGATGGAGGACGACTGCAAGCTGATGAACGGAGATGTACGTATCCCCTTGGTCCTCCGTCCCCCGTTTGTGTTTTCATGTTCAGGTGTAAAATGTGCATGTATTCAAAGCTTTGAATGGTTCGTGTTTGACTCCAGCTCTCTTGTCGGTCTTTTTCTCTGCCGATTTGCTCTCCTTGTGGCCATTTGTTCTCATTTCCTCCTTTTTCTCTCTTCCTGTTTGTCCTTTCGTCTTCTCTTTGACTTTCGCTTGCTTCTTTCAAAAACAGTGGAAGGTATGTTTCTAAAAGGCTCATCTCCAGCCGCCTGGGAAATGCCACCCAGCCATGCGCCATACTTTCTGACCTTGCTTGTGAAAGTGTCTTTAAAAACGCCAAAAACACTCCATCAGCTGTGTTGTGAAAGGACCGCTCATCTGGAACCAAACATGCACATTGAGACGCAGGAACATCTGGGAAACCAGCTGTGTTCAGCAGCAGCTCCTGAGTTATGCTCGGCTGTCACCGATGCTGATGTTGAGGAACATGACTGCATCACCACAGGCTTGGAGTGGTGATTGGTAGGGCTGGGCCCATACGCTTTTGTGCCGATTCGATTCTCCTACGATTTTTGGGTCCAGATTCGATTGATATTGCGATTCTGATTAAACAAGTATTGCATTTCGATTTTTCCAAGTATTGCGATTTTTATATTTCAATTATTGAAATATAAAAATCATATAAAAATATTATAATTATTATATATTATTATATTAATTATTAGATAATAATATTAATAAATATAAAAATTAAATAAGTTTCAATATAAAAAAAAATGCACAATTGCTGTAGTTCCCCTCGACGACTTGTCTGATCCAGCTGGAAGTTTGTGAAGAGTTAAATCCAATGTCTGCTGCACTGCCAGTACCAATGGCCGCTGTTTAACTTTCCCCACATCGTTTTTTTTTCTCTGGGTGGTGGCGAAGGATGTGCGCCGTCATGTTCGTGGTGTTACCACAGTAAGAGATTTGACTGCGACAAAGCTTACATATGGCTTTCCTCATATCCAGCTCTCCTGCCCCGTGCTTTTTATAAAAACCAAATAAAGTCCATACGTTTGAATTGAAGTGGGGCGGTGGGGGAAAGAGTTCAGGTTCTGTGAAAGTACTCAGCTCACTGCACTCCGCCATTTTGTCGCGTGCATTTGCCTGCATTTGGGTTACTATGGTGACACACGTGCTTCTATTTCCGGAAGTGTAGATGACAAAAGAGACTGGCGGAGCCCAGCGAGTGGAGTATTTCCACGGAGCCACCTGAACTCTTTACCCCACCATTAAATAAAAATCGATTCTTGTACGAAGAATCGATTTTTAAAAATCCCCAGAAAAAAAATCGCGATTAATATAAAAATCGATTTTTTTTTGGCCCAGGCCTAGTGATTGGCATGGTTCTCTCACAGCTAGAAGGTTCCTCGTTAGGGCTTTCATGCTTCTCCCAGTGTCTGCTTGGGTGTTCTCGGGGTATTTCAGCTTCCTCCCATAATCCAGAATCATGCCCTGTAGGTGGACCGGTCCTAAAGTGATCATGGAAGTGCATGTGAGCGTGCATGATTGTTTGTCTTGTCTTTCTGTGACCTGAACAGGGTGCAACCTGTCCAAGATCGTGCATGGAAACCCGTCAGAATGAAGCACAAATGTCATGTTTGTCAATCAAAATGTAACTGACTCAAAGCTGATGGAGTCCATCAAGGAAATCCTCTGGTTTACATCTTTCAAGTGTTTTGTTTAGGTCACATGTGTCAAACACAAGGCCCGCGGGTAGAATGTGGCCCGCCACGTCATTTTATGTGGCCCTCAAGCACTTGTGCACTATTTGCTTAAATTTTAAACCAATATTTTAAGACTTAAAATAAGCTTACGCTGCTTTAAAGCACATATTGACAATAAACTACATCTCCCATAATGCATTTCTTTGTTAACCACAACGATAACAGCATATCAACATGAGCAAGAACTTAAGAAGAATTTCAGAACTGATGGATTTGAGGAAAAACCTCTACAAACTAGTCCCAACATGTCAAAGAAAAGAAAAATTGATACACAAGGAAGACAGTTTAATCAACGACGAGAAAACGAATACAAGTTTGTCTCTAAAGGTGAAAAAACAGTATGTCTTTTGGGTTATGAGGCCGTGTCAGTCATGAAAGAGTTTAATCTATGTCAGCATTTATGACAGAAAACATGGAAATAAATACAGAATCCATTATTTAACATTATAATAAGGTGTAGTTTCATTTATTTTGATTTTCATTGCATTTTGTTACACTCATGTTGTCAATCTGGCCCTTTGAGGGAAACCATGATGCTGATGTGGCCCTCAGTGAAAATGAGTCTGACACCCCTGGTTTAGGTGCTCTGTGGGTACAGTCTGCCATCATGTGGCTAAACTGAGCATGTGCACAGAAATCCCCTTTCATTTATTCGCCTTCATCTTAAGCCTCAAAGAAGCTCTTCAAGAGCAAATAATGTAGCGAGCTGATCTTCTTATGAAATCTGGTCCAAAAAAAGAAACGTTAAAGCACTGTTGCTTTTTATTTCATCAACTTAAAGGAAATAAAAAAGAGACATTCATGGCCCCTGAGCAACTAACTGATGCCAACAAACGAGAAGGCTTCAAAAAGAAGACGGCTTTCATACTGACTGGTAAATGTGCAGACGTTTAAAGCAGCGTCCCACATGCTGCACTGGTTCCTGCACTGTCCTGGGGCTTAAATCCGGTTCCATCTGGATGAGAATAACGTCTGGCAACTGGTCCCAAAAGCCAGCTCTTAACCGCCTAAAAATATAGACGAACACAGAATGCTGTGATTTACAAGTCCCAAATGATTTTTCTCAAAGAAATAAATGAGCTGTTTTAACATCCTCCCATTTAAATGAATCACATCGCACTCACGATGAAAAGGTGCAAAATAAAACCAAAAGACTCTTGAAACTAGAAAAAATACCTGCACACTTACATCCTTTTAATTTAACAGCCAAGCTTTTGGTCAGAAACCTTCCTCAGGGCACAAACAGATGGAGCATACAACAAACTAATCAATTAAGATTCATTAAGGTGCTCAGTCACACCTGCACAGATGAGTTGTAGTCCAAGTGTGGGAGTTGTAGTTTTTCTCTTTTTCCTGGTTTCAGATTTCCTCTACCCAAGGTAGCTGGCATTAAATTGACCCCAAATGCACCAATAAAATTACCCACCACAAAAACATACATATTTTTACATACAAACTCTGAGTGTGTGGAAATATGAAAGCAGGAAGAACAGAAAAACTACAACTCCCACACTTGGACCAGGGTTATAATAGTTTTGGATTTTTCATTAGTTTTAGTTTTCTAATTTCTAGTTAAATTTTTCAAATTCAGTTAGTTTTAATACATTTTTAGAGCAGTTTTGCTAGTTTTTATTCATTTTTGTTTTGAAATACTTAGTTTCAGTTTAGTTTTTATTAGTTTCAGTGTTAGTTTTAGTTTTATTTTGTAAATTAGGGTTGTAATTTTGGTTGGAGTGAAGCGCTGAACTTTTTGAAGGCTATTGAATCACATAGTCATGTTTACATTCTGGTCTCAACAAACATATTAATCAATGCGTCTTCCCTCTTGTGGTGTTCCTGCGTATTTACTGACCAGCAGCTGTTTGGTCTCCATGGAAACAGTCCATTATAGTTGCAGTTTTCTCCCGTTCCTTCCCAACGCTGACTGGCCTGCAGCTGTAGCTTCTTTCCAGGGGGCTAGCTTAGGCTAGCTTATCCAGCTAGTCTTGGTTAGCCTTCTGGTGCGAGATTTTCAAATGGGCTTTCAGATTCGTGGGGTTTTTTCCCTTTGAGAAGTATTCCACACATTGGATTATCTTTTTTTTTTGTGTGTGGGGTTGTTGTTGTACGGCGGAGCGAAGTTAATAGATTTCAAACGTTTATGAGAAAAGAAATTGTAAATACGAAAACGAAGGACGTTCTTGATATTAGTTAATTTTAGTTTGTTTTATAAACGCATAATACAGTTTCAGTTAGTTATCGTTTTTTTTTTAACTCTAGTTTTTATTTTATTAACTAATATGTTTTTTCAATTCTAGTTATAGTTATTTCATTTGTTTTCGTTAACGATAATAACCTTGACTTGGACTACAACTCATCTGTGCAGGTGTGACTGAGCAACCACATCCTCACATTTAAAATGATGCTTGCAGCTCATTCAGGAGAAGTCGCCGCCGGGGGACGAAATGGTGGAGCAACCGTTCAAGGCGTCAGACGTGGCGCCGGTCACTGAGAGGGCGAGCGTTGCAGACGGGCCGAGGCTCTGGAAGACTCTGCCACCTGGTGGAAGTCCGTCAGCGGTTCGCTCACTGATGCATATCATTCAAAGACTTGGAGGGTCCGTAGAAACATTTAGTTTCAGTCGTCGGCCGTGAGTTAAATGCAGCAGCAGAAATCGCTACAGGGGTTGTAACTACTTCTGTTCACAGGGAAAATGTGTCATCTGAGCAGAACTGCGTTAGCCCCGTTCCACCTGGTGTCCAGTCATCAACCCTCCTGGAAGCTCTGGGTTATATCTCAATGCCTTTGCTCCAGTTCTTGTTTGAGTTCTTGTGGGATTCGGTTTGGTGCCTTTAACACTTATCAAAGGGCTCTGCTCGGGAAGATTCTCAGACAAACATCTTAATCTTATTTAAAACATATTCTGACGTGTCTTCAGTGGTTTGGATCATGTGATGCCTGGAGTTTTAGCTCTTTCAAACCCAGCACGAATGTAGAAAACATTTCCTCTGACACATGGACCTGTTTTATATTCTGACTAGTGTAAATTTATACTGTATATACAGAATATGAAGTCAAGTCCAGATGGTTCAGATTTCTGGGCTCCTGAGTTCTGCTCCAGGGTGAACTCTCACCTCTGGAATGATTTATTTTTCACTGCAGCTGCCGTTGTTCACATTTCTTGGACGGTTTTACATGTTATGTAACATGTTGTGTAAAAACATATTTTAACTTGTCAAATGTGTCGTCTCGATGGATCTCCCAAAACAGACCAGAACTGAGCAGACTTCTCAGAAATATCTTTTGGAGCAGCTTCTCAAACCAAAAGCTCTTATTTTAAAGAAAGGTTAGTTAATGTCTCATTACTCAACACTCGCTGGAGTTTGAGCTGAAACAAAAAATAAAAAATGTAGTAGTTTAACTTTGTGGCCAGATAGGAAAGCTGAAGGCATTTACAAACAACTTGGTTTAAATTACACATAAAAAAAAAAAAAGTCCATCACTAAATCACTACAAGTACAAGTTTGCATTCATTTTGATCTCTTGAAACTCTTCAAACATTTATGGCCTTGTTGAGCAGAGTCCTGTGTCTGAAAAACGTTGCTTGACCTGCAGCTCATGTGGTTGCAGTCGCCTGCAGCCCCTCCCTCTGCTGGGAAGGGTCCTGAGATGAGCTGCAGAGTTCCTGGTAGATGTCTGCACATGGACCTCCCATTTCACATGTATGAGCGGTGACATCAGAAATGATGCACGGTTAGCACAAGCTGCCAGCTGCTGAGCTGAGCTTCATCCTCTGAGCTTTTCCAGTCCAACCCCCAGTGGGTCGTGGTGGTCTCTTAGTACCCAGAACAGCATAGAAAAATGTTCTCTTTAAAATAGGAGTGACGATGCACAGTTGGACCTTCATTCACAGCTCATATGTCAAGATGGAGCTAATGCTCAAGAAGTTAAAGTAATAATAGCTAGCCATGGCTCCTTGTGGTCAGTTGAGGAACTCCAAAGTAAAATCATGTCCTGGTCCAAAATCCATTCATGATCTACAAGTCCTCCAAACAGGAAGTGTCCAGTTGGTCTGTCATGTGGTGCAGCGAGACTCGCTGTCTTCTTCGTTCCACCGATAACTGTCGCTTCGTTCTGCAGACGTCCGCCAACAGGAAGCAGGTGGAGAGCATGGCCAAGAAAAAGCTGGACAACTTGATGAAGGAGTCCAAGATCCGGGACAGAGAGGACCCAGACAGCTTCACCATCGCAGCCCTGCCTCCTGCTGGGAAACCTGCGGAGAAAACGGGCACCAAGGTAATGGCTGACCGGGGGGAGGGGGAGGGGTGTTAGACGAATAGTGGGCTTCTTTCAAACTGTGGCTAACGATGCTCGTGTCGTAATGCCTAATGAGAATGCATTTTGGATTTGCCTGAGTCACAACACAATTTAACAGAGCACCTCCAGTGTTGGCGGTGCCATTACTACTGTATACATCAGGGGTGTCCAACTCCAGTCCTGGAGGGCCGCTGTCCTGCATGTCTTGGATGTTTTCTGGTTTCAGCACATCAGATTTAAATGAATGGATCGCCATCAGCTTCATCCAGGTCTGATCCATTCATTTGAAGCAGGGAAACATCTGGGACATGCAGGACACCGGCCCCCAGGACTGGAGTTGGACACCCCTGATACACATGAATGACTCTGCATCAGCCTGATCAATACTTCAATAGATCTGGAGCTGCAGTGGATGTCCATGGTTTGCTTTTGCTTTGTGAAAATCTTGGATAGGTTGACTAGTGGCCACAGTAACATAACATTTGTGGTTTTCAGTTTGACATACATTTTGATGTATAAGTTGAATATAACCGTCTTTGTTTGTACAGTTAAGCTCCATTCATGTGTGGTGGGTTCATTGTGGCGTTTAGTAGGAGGTGATGCACCACTGGGAAAGAAAACGCATCTATAGATATTTACGTATACATTTGTTCCCTTCAGTATCAGTTTTCTCTGTGTGGAGAGTCATTTAGCATAGAAAGAACTTCTTGAACCTGATATGGAATCTTCCCCAGAGACACTTGGATCTCATCTCCACTTTGCCTCTACGTTCACATGAAAAACTCTTCGCTTCCTTTTCTTTCTTTCCTTTCTGAAATTGTTCATGTGCACGTATGTTGGGAAACGGGCTGCAATGTAGCAAACAGGCTAACGGACTAGTAGCTCGACAGTCCAGCTGTGTTCTGAGTCGTTGCTTGATACTGAAGCATCCAGGTAGGGCTGGCCGATACGGACCAAAAGTTATATCCTGATATATTTAGGCTGAATATCGATATGCGATATATATATATCTCGATATTTTTTCCGCAAAGTGAGATTAAATGCTCAGTCAAAGCCAAATATGACATGTCACAAGTAGTTTTATTGAAACCGGCTATTTCAGTGAACAGTGGCAATCAAATTGATGATAATTAATAAACAGGTTTCTTCACCTGGTTCTTGAAAAAATGCTCAGTTGTTCAAATAATAAAATGGAAACATAATTACTGTAGTGCTCCTCGTGCAAAGTAATTGCGACTGGGAAGCTCATATCTCTGGTTCATTGTTTTCAGTAGCTTTTTGAATCCAACTTGTTCCACAGTTGCAACAGGGACCGTGTCTTTAGCGATGTGATAGAACGCCACTTTCGTTATAGTACAGCAATAGTCACTTTTCTAAGGCACAGTAGCAGCGGGCTTTGTTTCAGCTGGAGCTTTTTTGGGATGTGGATGGCTTGCAGCTGGGCTTCTGCAGCTTCACACACTCTTCGTACTGCAGTTTGTGCTCTGTTTTTAGGTGGTGTAAAAGATTTGTAGTGCCTCCATGCCTGGCTGTAACTTGTTTATCACACTCCCTACATATATCGTGATTTTTGTTGCTCATCTGATACTTTAAAACCGAACCGTCTCCAAATTACTGAGCCGCTGCTTTTTCTTTTACTAACCAACTCCTCTGCAGCCGTTGTCTCTTCCACCATGCTTGTTGAAGAGTGCCGGGGTGTCTCTTCCTGCCCTTCCTCCCTCTGTGCATGAAAGAGGAGGGACGGGGGTGCATGGAGCAGCAGAGCAAGGATCACAGCGCAAACTTAAACTATATCGATATATACGATAGTCTAATTCCATATCACATCTAAAAATATACCGATATGATTTTTATATCGATATATCGTGCAGCCCTACATCCAGGTTACTTTCTTAAATCTTTTAAATTAAGTTTGAAAGACCCCTGAGAAAATTTATCTATTAACATGTAACAGATCCCTTTCCCAGAGAGCTAAAAACACTTAAAAAGCTTGAAGGCAGGAATCTGGGATCAGATTGTGTTTTTGACGGGATGATGCGTCAGTCGAGGTGTATTGATTGTGTAGCGCGACCGATGGCTGATCTCCACGCCGTTTAAAGTCCGTCTCAGAAACATGTTTGTCCTCTGCTGTCAGGGAAAGAGTGACGATGGGACGGACACGGCAGACGAAGCTAATCCCAGCAGCACCAAGCGTTCAAGCCGTTCCTTCATTGGGACCTTCTCCAAACGCAAGGTTGGCCTTTTCATTTTACCGGTCACTTTACAGTTTCCTTCACGTGCCTCTACTCGGTCCTGGGCTGACAACATGAACAAATAGGGGAGGATCTTGCACCAATGCTTGACTTTCTGATTTTTCTGAAAATCCTCTGTAGGTTTTGTCATTGCACAACTTAATTGAGTCCCTACTGAATCCTTGTGCACTTAAATATTCATCCTTCTGCAAAGTCATGAATACGATAGAGTCCACGTGTTTTATAGTAGCTTCATATCATGAGCCATCCTAAATTTTGACCTAAATCATCACTTTAAAAAAAAAAAAAGTGTTCTTGCTGTCTACGTGTCTGTTTTTAACCTTCAAAAATGACCATCAATATTGGAAATGTTGCAAATGTTCTTTCTGAAAGCTGTCCAAAGTAAAGGCTTTGTCTCCATTTCTTGGGTCCCTGATTTTAAATCTGTGTCTGCAGAAAAAGTCGTCCAAGCTCAAGAAGACATCGAGCTTAGAAGACACGGACACGGACCAAGAGAGCACAAGCAGCGCCTCTCGAGCCCCGGTGCATCACAGCAAGTACGTCACTCACCCATGAACGTACAAAACGCACCCTCAAAGACAAACCCGTGCAGCTGTCCTTCGCCTCACTGCGTCCACTTCCACTCTGCATGTATGAAAGAACCTCAGCTAACGTATTAGCCTTCGTCTTAACCATAGCCAGTGGGAAGAGTCTACCCTCTTTACCCAGACAATTAAATATTAAAAACAAATTCAGTCCCATTGCCCGTTTTTTAAATTTAAATATAAAAAAAACAGACATTTTTAGATTATAAAACAAAAAAACAAAATAAAAAGTCACTTTTTAATTTTATTAATTTTTGATTGACAATTGAAAATGGAAAAAAAATGATACATGGATAATTACAGGTTGATAAAGTGACAGAACTTTAACATGGACATTTTTATTTTAAAGTTCTCCCAGACGGAGGATTCAACAGAAACAAGGTTATTTGTAACAACTGATAAGTTGAACTCCCCGTTTAAAAGTTTCAGCTGTTACCTCAGAAATTATTGTTTTATTATTATAATTGTGGCTCAGGATTTTGTTGGTAGACTTTTTTTAAAAAATTTTTATAAAAAAGGATGACATTAATGCCCTAGCAATGGCAATAAGCTTTATTTTATTTACATTTTTTAAGATGAGTTACACTAAATTTGTGTTACTGTTAAGTATTTGAACAACAAATGTTATGATACCTTAGTTCATATGGCAGCAGTACATTTAAATAAAAGTGACCTTTCCACTACTTTTGAATTTATTATTTGATTTTGCGTATACAATGCGATTAATCGTGATTAATCAGGGAAATCATGCGATTAATCGCGATTAAAAATTTAGATCGTTGCCCAGCCCTAGTCCTGTTTAAATATTTTGTAGAGAAGTGATTTGTTTTTTATGTGCAGGCTTTGATAGTCCACTTGTTCTTATTGACCCCACAGAAAGAAGAAAACCATGAAGCTTTCCAGAGCCTGTCTGATCTGGTCAAATACACCCGCTCTGTGGGTTTCTACGACATTGAGGCTCAAGGTGAGCAGCTCTGGTCCTTCAGACACTAACCTGATGCTAAGATGGTCTTTTCCTCTGCTGAATGAGATTACAGGTTTTCCTGCCAATTATTCCAAATAAATTAAATCAGCTATGTAGAAAATATAGATGTATTTTACATGTCTTTGTTTAAGAAGAGTGACTTTGACTGCAGCGGGTCACATGGTCTCTGTCACAAGAAAGAAAATCAGATTCCTCAGACTGTTATATTGGTGCACTTCCACAGTAGATCACAGGTCAAAGCCAGTCGAGCTGAAGATGATTCACCTTCTGGTCACTTATCTGACCTAATCTGATGCCAACTATATAAAATCAGCAGTGATTACAGTTTCAAGTTGCCTTATATCCAAGTATCCAACGTCTATTATAAGTTTGCATCAGCTGTTCAGTGAAATTCCTTGGTTTTGTCCACTTCTGTGGAGATGAACTGGTTAATCTCTGGTTTTCTGTTTTAGTTTCAATAGGCTACAGTCCAAATCTGTGCTCAGATTTTTAATCATGCTTCATAAATGGTTTGAATCAGACCTGACAAACAGAAGTTTTTCTGTAATGATTTATGACCTGTCCTCCTCTGCTGCTCCTTTGTTCTGTGGTGTGCCCCAAGGCTCAATACTGGGCCCTTTATTGTTTTCACTCTATATGTTGCCTCTGGGCTCTATCATAGCCAGGCACAACCTAGCCTTTCACTGCTATGCAGATGACCTGCAAATCTATCTTCCTGTGCTCCCAAACAAAAGTGGTGCTCTTCAAACTATTACTGACTGCATTGCAGATATTAAAATGTGGTTCGGGCAAAATTTTCTGCAGTTAAATGAAGACAAAACAGAGTATGTTCTCATTGGAGATTCAGCACACTTTGGTGATCTATATTTTAAGATGAAATCCTTCTGTGAGTTATTCTTCTTGGAGTTATTTTTGATAGCAGCATAAAATTCGATAAGCAAATTGACAGCGTAGTCAGGGCCAGTTTTATCAGTTACGGGTTTTAACAAAAGTAAAACCATTCTTAAATCGTGAAGACTTGGAAAAAACCATTTATGCTTTTATAAGCTCAAGATTTGATTTTTGTAGTGCATTGTACAGTGATCCCTTATTTTTTGCAGTTATTGGGGACCAGCGCCCCCCAGCGAAAATCAAAATCCGCAAACTGGAGCCAGAGCCCCCCGAGCCTAAATAATGTGTTTAAAATATGTTTTGAAACCGCAAAAAAGTAGCGAGGCACTGCAGCGAAACAAGACAAAGGCTCAACTGTGGTCTTTCTGTTACCTTCACAGCCTCTGGGCTCTGAACCGTAGTAAAGAAACCACTGGTATTGTGCTATTTTTGGCTTGTAATTAGCGGCTAACACGCTAACAACAACAAAAGAAACAGTCTGGTTTTCTCTGCATGGAACGGGAACTTTATTCTGTCACTGCAGGAACTTGTAACATCACACAGGTTGTATTGTTGGGCTCCTGTCGGTTAACAGAGAATGTAAATCTATACACGCTGGGCTGCTGTTGATGCTCACTACACTTTTCATCTAACCCTGTTTTCTTCTGCCGTACCACAACACACACACTACATTACCCATAAGGCCACACCATTACCCATAAGGCTACCTTCTTAAAGGGGCCAGGCTGGCTCACAACATTTCTTCGCTGTGAGAGAACGCGCATCCTGTGATGTTTCTGCAATTTCTTCTTGATTTTTCTTTATTATATATCTCTGAAAAATCCGCGAATACCTAAAGTTGCGGAACTTAAAGCGCGAATTGGCGAAGGATCACTGTAGTTTTGTGTCTCCAAGTCATTACTCAGCCGTCTTCAGCTTGTCCAGAATGCCGCTGCACGCTTTTTAACCAACACTCAACGTCAAGAACACATCACCCCAGTTTTATTTGCCCTTCACTGGCTTCCTGTTTCTTTTAGAACTGATTTTAAAATGTTGATCTTTGTTTTTAAAGCCCTTAATGGCCTTGCCCCTCCTTATTTATGTGAATAAGTGCGTGTTCAGAACTCCACTAAAGCCTTACGGTCCTCAAACCAGCTTCTGCTGGAAGTCTCCAGAGCGAGGACTAAACTCTGGGGGGCTCTGGCCTTTTCGGTTGCTGGGCCCAGACTCTGGAATAAGCTGCTCCCTGACATGTGCACCATTACTGACTTCGGGCTTTTTAAATCCAGGCTTAAAACATATTTATTCAGACTGGCTTTTAATACACAGTAATGATGTGAGATTTTTTTCTATTTTTAACTGTATTGTTGTTATATCAAATTTAAATTATTTTGTTTTAATGCAGATTTTAATGGAAAGCACTTTGGTCACCTTGTGTGTTGTAAAGGGCTCTACAAATAAAAGTTGATTGATAAAACTTACCTGGAAAGTTAATGGAACCAGTGAAAATGAGTCTTGTCCATTGCAGCCAGCTGCAGCTGGCAGGTGTCGTCGCTAAGCGAGACCAAAGCCCACCAGCTGATGCAGCAGAAGGCCGCAGGCTTCATCCAGTTCAACCAGCGGCAGCTCTCCCGCATATACCCTTCCTCGTACCGCGTGGACTCCTCCAACTTCAACCCCCAGCCCTTCTGGAACTCCGGCTGCCAGCTCGGTATGTGCTCCCACCCCCACCATCAGCTTCAGGACTTTCACCGCTTCACACAGCTGACGGCGTCTTCTGAAACGTTAAGGAAATGCATTCACACCTGATGAAAGTAACAGTCAAATATTTTGCTTTTAGTTGCACTCAACTACCAGTCCGAGGGCCGCGTCCTTCAGCTCAACAGAGCCAAGTTCTACAGCAACGGCAACTGTGGCTACATCCTCAAACCTGAGTGCATGTGTGAAGGTCTGTGCAGGAACAGGAAGTGTTGTTGCTTCACTTCAACCTCCAAGGATCGTTTTTTTCTTCTTAAGCTTTTCACTGTCTGTTTTTAGCAGTCCAATTCTAAATGGTTTACCTCTTTTCCAACAACCTCAGGTGCCTTTAACCCAAACTTGGAGGACCCTATACCAGGTAGGATGAAGAAGCAGCTGGTTCTGAAGATAATCAGTGGACAGCAGCTGCCGAAACCCAAAGATTCAATGCTGGGAGACAGAGGAGAGGTAGGACGCTCCTGTAGCGATCATGTCATTAAACGCACCAAACAAAATCTGTTCTGCTTCTGTTCGTTGATGTTTCTTGGTCAGTCATGGAGAAATGGAACCTCTGAGAATTACAAACTGGTGTTTATTAAATTCAGTGATGATAAAATGTTGAGAGAAACCAGAGACTGTAAAGGGGAATATTCCAGTAAAAAAGGTCTGAATAAGTATAAGCTAGGCCATAAACTGGGGTATGTGGTCATCTTTTAAATCTCAGTGGTTTATGTTGCTGGATGATGGTGGATGAATGGTTTCTCAATAATCAACAAACTGTATAGATGAGGCAAAAATCAGTATGCAGATTTCATGTAGTCAGTGAACAGAGAGCAATAACAAAAAAAAATCCTGACAAACATGAAGCAGTTGAATTTGACAGTCAAAAGCCTCCATATACACATGCTGTATGAAAAAAATCCCATAAGTGATGCGCCATGTTGTTCTTCCAGATCATTGATCCTTTCGTGGAGGTGGAGCTCATCGGCCTCCCGGTGGACTGCTGCAAGGAGCAGACCAGAGTGGTGGATGATAATGGTGGGTTGATCCAGAGGCCTGTCTTCTTGAACACCACATGGTTGTACAATTATCAGAAAAAGATGATCGAATCTGTCTTGTATTGATTAAAAAATGTGACAAAAGCAGTGAAAATGAATCCTTCAGTTAATTTGTGATCTTCCAGTTGAGTAAGATTGAAGGCTCTCGTCAGGGTTCCTGTACGTGCACGATTTCTGCAGTCGTATATATGTATGATTTCGCATTTTGCTTAATCCCGGGTACAATGTTAGGAATGTTGTGCATAGACTGGTGTTGAGGGTTGGGGTTGCAATCATTGGCTGTGACTGATGCAGGGATGTGGGCAGGTGTAGAAGTGTCACCGGTGTTTGTGACGGTACACAAATAACCCCTGTTATAGCATTAATGTGTATTGAAAAGGCTTTAAAAAGAAGGTGGTCAACTTGGGATTTACATCTCTCTTTGGTTTGGTGGTACGTTACATTAATACGTCATTTCACAGTGCATTTTATTGGCTTGTAAGCAGACGCAGTGGTCAGATTTCTGACGCTGTCGGAAGTTCATACCAGGTAGTTTCTGGTCACAAGACCAGCGTGATGGCCGCCGTCAAGCCACTCGTACTGTAGGAAGGAGGATAGACGAGGATTGACGATCTTTATAAAAGACGAGAGAGACCCCCACGATTCTTTCACGATGGCGATCTTATGTTGACGACAGTCCAGAGTTGTGCAGGGTAAAGGGGCCTCAAGGCTACGTTCGTCGCTCACACCCGACCCATATACGTCTGGGACGTCCTCAGTAGAGGGTGTTTTGGGAATTCTAGTTTGTAGCTTCTGAAATCTTTGATCTTTCAAAAGTAGTAGTAGTGGTCGTGGTCGTAGTAGCATCTCTCAGGATACACCAATGTTAGTTGATGATCTTGTTTTGGATTCGTTCAAGAACTGTCATTTAGTTCAAGTGTCTTGAGGTAGAAGAGTTTTGTCTTCCATGGGTTTCCTGTAGATGAATAGTTGTGTAATGGTTGTAGTCATCACCTTGTTTCCTTTAAAAGTTCCTGGAAAGTAGACGCATACGGGGCTGATCTGTTATTTTTGGCACATTTTGGTTACAGCAATGAATGAGGGCCAGATGAGGGAAGAGGTACTGAGCTGGGACGAACTTGGGTTGTGCTTGGATTAAATGGGCCAGATGTCTGAAATGCTTCGATCAGTCTGTTATTAAAGAGTTGTGACAGCCCCGACGGCCGAAATGGCCAATGAACAAGCAGCTCTGGTTGATGTTCAGTGGATGTGTGGCTGAGTTTGACAGCCATGTTTACCTCAACTCCTCAGATCATCCAAGGCCAAATGTGGGACAAAAAAAATGCTTATGTGAACAATATTTGGACCAAAAACCCTTTTAGCTGGCTGGATTGCGCTGGAGTGCGTTTCTTATTATGCAGACTGAAGGCGAGGATGTCTGTGTTCGTAAGCTGACAGCTGTCTTTGACGGTTTCCTCACCGGATCCTCATAGGAGGATCCGGTGAGGAAACCTCACAAACCTCCGGAACATCCGGAGGTTTGTTTTAATGAGCGCGTCGTGTGGTACGCGATACACTTGCTGTTGAAGCGCAGATGTTTAGCATGAGGACAGTTGTGGTTTTCGTCAGGTGATTTATGCGTGTGGTGACCGGGGCAGTGCGTCGTCTTAAACTGATTCTTTTACTGTACGCGTGGAGCTGCCAGTACGGGCTCTGATGTATAATTGATGAGCTCAGCATGAAGGAAAAAAGTGCGAAGGCAGCACCTCACAGTCTGCTGTCTCTGTCTCCCACAAACTCTGAATAATTGATGAGTGCTGAGCTCACTCTCCGACTCTCTCCTGGTCCGTCTTCTCTGAATCGCTTTCTGTCTCGTCTGTTTTTCTGCGTAATATCTTCTTACTCAATTGTCCTCCTTACTTTTATCTCCTTTCTGACTCGACTCATTTTCCCATCCCGTTCTCTCCCTCTTGACCCACTTCCTCTTTCCACCTCCTCCTCTTGACCTCTCTCGGGACGGTTTCTCAGGGTTCAACCCGATGTGGGAGGAGACTCTGGTGTTTACAGTCCACATGCCAGAGCTGGCCCTAGTGCGTTTCCTCGTGTGGGATCATGACCCCATCGGCCAAGACTTCATCGGGCAGCGCACGATTGCCTTCAACAGCATGATGCCAGGTAAGATGCCAGGAAACCCCTGGTTTTATATGAAACCTGTGTGGTGTTTCTGGAGTGACCTCTAAAAACCCTGCTGCTGCGCTTTTATGTTGCAGTCCAGTTATACAATAGTAACAGACTTGGAAAGGGTGAATGGTGCAGGTTTAATAGATCGGTCAAGGATTTGATCATTTATATCAGACTGCATTGTCTGTTCTGCCTCAAATATTGTCAGACTTTCTCTGGAACGCTTGTGAGATCAATATTGTGACATTTTAACTGGCTATATCATGATATATTGCGATATTCTACCCAGTTAATATCTAAATTAAAAGTAGAGATGAAAAATCAAGTTGCCTTATATGTTCATCAGATGATATTGATCATTCAGAGGACAAATTGAGTCAAAACTATTTGCTTCAAAACAACCTATTTATTGTTTATTAGGAGCTGAAAAATCTATAATATTGGGCGGCCGAAAATCGCGATATATTGCCAAATCGATTTTTTTTCACACCCCTAGTTTCAGTTTAGGGAGTAACTGCTCGCTTTTAGGTAAAAACCAGCCAAAATTACTTTTTTTTTTTTTTTTTTTTACTCCAGTTCTGGTCGTTGTTTGCGTTAACTGAATATTTTAAATTATAATGTGGCACATCAACAACAATGAAAGTAGCTCCAGCGGACTCTTTGAATCCACTTATAACAGGGCCGTTTCTGACATGTTTGTATGCAGGTTATCGACACGTGTACTTGGAAGGTATGGAGGAAGCTTCCATCTTTGTTCATGTGGCTGTAAATGACATCACTGGTAAGGTAGGTACAACCCAGGAAGTCGGATGAAAATCTGCGAAAAAGCCCTGACCTTTGCTCTGCAAATAAAATAGAGACAGCATTTTACCCTTTTTTTAAATAATGAAAATGCCTACATGTTCTTGAATTATTGGAGTATCTGGAAAGACTTTGCAACAACCAACTCTTGGGGACTTGACCTTGACCCCATCAACACCCTTTAGTTGAGTCTGGAGTCTGGATACTAAGTCCTGTTGTGTTGCCAAATACCAAATGGGAATATTTTTATTGCAATCTGGTCAACAGGGTAAAAATATGGTTTGACTATATTAATAATTCTGTCGAACTTCTGTTCAGTTGGATGCATTCAGTTCAGTCGTTTCATCTACCAACAACAACAAAAAAAAAAAAGTTATTCCAGATTTGGGTAATGAGAATCAAGCTGTTTCTCTGTGCGTACTCGTCTGCACTTGTGTTCTTGTGAAACATCATCGGTCGCAGCCGAAATGCTGTTCAAGTTCAAAATCTGGACCCAGACGAGGTATACCCATGTGTTCTCGTGCCAGGATCCTTATCCCAGGATGCATCCGGTGGACGCTTGTATAGGCTTGAGACTGCAGAGTATCCCAGGATGCATTTTGAGTCTGCTGGAAGAAGCAGTGGAGTTGTTGTGTCATGGAGTGTTTTTGTGGCAAGTCGATCAAGACAGAACCCAGTTGAACATTTTCTTGTGCACCCTCAGGTTTTTTTTCCCGCCTACTCTGAACTTTAAAACATGGCTGAAATACGTAAGCGCAGCGCACATTAAAAACACATCGTAGAAAGGAATGCCTGCAGACTAGAGGTCTGTGGAACAACCCGAAAACCCAAGCCTCCAACCCAAATCAGGTCTCGGGTCCATTCACAAGATGCGATTCCAGGTTCAGGTTAGAATCAGTACAGTTAGTCTCGGGTCCGGTCGGTGCTCTCTGACAGGCTGGGTCCACGTTTACCTGAGAGAGGTAAAGATATTGGCGGTGGCAGCTGTCACTCATCTCCGCCCCCTTCCATCCAACAGGCTGTGAAATGTCAGGTGACAGGTCAAGCAAAAGTAAACAAACAGTAGTTTGGTTTAGCCAATGTCAGGACTCGGGGCAGTTTAATTAATTATTCATTAACGTGGCGTATTTGTCATAAAACAATCATGTTTCTGTAGCATGTTATTAGCGGTTTGCCCGGCAGCTGGAAAGCACAACGGATCACCAACATAACGCTGGATGAGAGAGTATGTTCACCACACGTCCTGGCCAGTGTAGGCTATTAGCGTTAGCAGTTGCTACCAATAGCACCTGTATCCACAAAGAAAATGACTGGATTTATTGTTGTTTACATCACGTAGCCTATGTAGCAACTGAACCGGGTAGAAGAAGACAATGTTTAGATAAGAAAATCAAGTTTTACTCAACGCTAGACAACTTTTAACATGAGCAACTATGGGCTGGATTGTCTCGGTTCTATTTGGGTATCTCGATTCATGGTCGGAAACTAAAGACTCGGGTCGAGTCAGTTCCAGGTCCATATGGGGTCCGGAACCCGGACTTATGACAATAGCTCGGGTCGGTTTTGTCCATTTGGATTCGAGTCCATGAAAGTGGACCTGTGAAGACCTCTACTGCATGCACGTTTACCAGAGGAGTCCATGGTCCACTCTGAGCAGTTTTAAACTTCAGTGTTTATTTTAAAGCGTTTATTTTTGATTGCGTTAGAGTCACGGCTATCAAAGAAATATATGAGCACTGCTGCCCTGGGCGTCGGCGGGCCCGGGCGCAGGACCGCCAAACTGCGTCCTCCTGAGTCACAATTGTCATGTGTGAACTTCCAAGAACACAAGTCCAGACTTGGCGTACGTGGAAATTGAGGAATGGCTTCTGGCTGTTCTGTGTTTTTGCTTTTATTCGTGTTTTTAATCATATTCTTGGGTTTTAAATACAGCAGTCTGCAATGACCGTTCAGGTTTTTCTTGTATTTGCTTTAAGCTGTGCGTGTCAGTGCCTCGTTGTTTCCAGCCTCGCTGTCAATGACTGTTCTGTTCGTTTGTCCTTGCTTTGAACTTCTTTCTCAGCTGTCTGTGTGCTTCCTGTTGTGATTTCTGACTTTACCCTCCCCCACCTTGTTCCCCTCTCTTCCATGCTCTCTCTGATTTTCATCCTCCTCCTATGTCTGTTTGTGATTTCAGTGGACCCCTCTTTTGTCAAACGCTCCACTTAGAAGCAGGAAATTTTTAGGAGCCTTGAAGCTGCCTCTCAAAACTCAGGTGTAGTGAGACCCAGTTGGCATTTTGCATGAACAACTCCGTCCACCTTATTAATATTACACCAAACCCACACCCCCTGTTGTCAGCCAGTAAACGCAATGACAAAAATGTAAGGCCAACTCATGCCTCACATGAGTTATGAAGGCTCGACCTGCCTGCATTTCCATCAACTCTGCAAGTAGATCCAATGTTGTCAACCGAAACTCAACTAAAGATCTGGATAGAGAAGACAGATATCAGTCAGGAGATTCAGTAGTGGACCCCCCAGTGTTCAGTATGACGTTGGTATATAGAGGTGATTAGAGCTGAGCAATTTAATCGATTCTGCAATATATATCGATATTTTATTTCCCCAGAGTATTGATTTTTCAGCCGCGGGTATTGATATTCTAAGCTCCTTTCTAAACCCCCGTGTCCTGCACTTTGCAGGAAGAGCCATTAAGTCCTCCAGCTACTCTGCTGAGATGGGTGCAGTTTTAAGGTGGCTTAAATGTTGCTCCAATGGACTTGAATTATTGGCTGCCATGGTTCGTTTTTACTGAACCTGGTGGCTAGAACGGCTAGTAGCTACCTCATATGTTCAGTATCAAGACAAAAAAGCTGCCAAAGAAGGCCACTTGCTGTACTTTAACTCTCCATTGTGACCTTACCTTTAAAAGCTTGCAAGCAACAATTTGCACTGTTTAAATAAATTGAAACTATTTTTCTCAACAAATCTTTTATTCATTTTGTCCAGCTGCCTGTCAGCCATTTAATGTGTAATTAATGCTTTCAGTTCAATAAATTCAAAGTCATTGGAACACTCACAAGATGTCACCAAAATCACTTTGTCCCTTTAAAATCTTTTAGATAATGATGTAAATGTATCTTAAGATGAATATCGATATATATCGTATCGTGAGCCGAATATTGTGTACCGTATTGCAAGATTAGTGTATCGCTACAGCCCTAGAGGTGATGCACTTGAGGGCTTCGCTTGATATCTACCCTTATTTGTCAAGCGAATTCAGCTGTTAATATACAAGATCAGAATGCACGGTGCTAAGAAAAACTTATTCAGCTCAAATACTAGAGCATTAGAGGACACTGAGAATGTAATGTAATTTTATTTTCTTCAATTTTAAGTCTTTCTGGTTCCCTTACGATCATGTAGAATCAAATAACTGGACAGCTGTTTGGATCACTAAAATCATTCACTGAAGCAGTAGAGTAGCGATAACGAAGAACATCTCATCCGTCCCTGGATAAGACGGGAAGGAAGTGGATTTCAAAGCCTTGAACTTGTGCAATTCAACCACATTTCACTCACTCAGCTAGAAATATCTCTGATCATCTTGTCTTTGTGTTTGCTGTTTAATGTAAGTCATCTTAACCGGCTACAGCCGTGGTCAGCAGACTGATTGGATCTACTTCTTTCCCATTGGGGTTTTCAGTGTTGATACGTGGCTGCTATTTCACTCCATGTTTCAGGATCTTTAACTGCCAGAAAATGTGTTGTAAGTCCAGGATTTTCCCCAGAGGCAGAGATCTCTCGAGCACATTTGTGTTTGGGCGTTGACCAACCAAAAGTGAGTCCCTTCAAAAAGTTTCCTCTTGCGAACATGAAGGCTGAGACCAAGTACGCTGGTGGCTCTTTGACTTGGGGAGCATCTACAACCCGCAGGGCGGTGGCCCTGCTCAGTTGTCAGTCCAACTACCCTAATTTTCACCTGAAATTGGTGTGCTACCATACAAACCAACCAGAGGTGCTGAACATTGGAAGTCCCACACCAGAACTTCCTGATTGTTCAGGACACAGAACCTCTCTAGGAAAACCTTCCTTTAATCCAAAAACGGGTAGAGAAGCTGAGGTCTCCATAATCTTCCTCTGGGGAATTCCCTGTTCCCACTAAAGCATCATTTGGTTGTGTGTCCAGGATCACTGTAACCAATAAGAAAGTTAAAGGTAGCTTCACAGTCATCACCGTCGTTCACCTGATGATCTTTGACCCATAACTTTAAACCAGAAGGCATTTGAAATTTCCACTTGCTGTCGTTCTGACTGTAAATTAATGTTAACTAAGTTAACTAAGGTCAGCTGTACCAGTCGTTTTTCAGGTGCCTCCTGTAAACACATGAAACCCTAAACCCCAGTCTTGAAACACAAATGTGTTTCATGCATATCCTTCATCCTGAAAGTCTGGATGTGCTGACTTCAGTTCTATTTCTTTACTGCCGTGTCCTGGTCGTCAGATCCATCCCGTCTTTTATCTTTTATCTTTTATGATCTACCAGTAGGTAGCGTCAGAGTAGCAAGTCCTAACATGGGAGAAAACGGTTGACAACCTTGTATTCTAACCAGTTCGAGGAACTCGGTGGGTTTAATTTTGACCGACGGCTTCCAGCATTGTTTTGCTGTTCAGCTGAGACTACAGCTGCTGTACGCAGATGTGCAGGTGCTCAAGCGTCTTAACACTTTGAATCCGGTAGGAATTCAAAGTTGGGCAGCATGTTTTACAGCCGAATGATCATGTATTAGCATAATATATAGATGATCATTCAAGGATGTAACTGGAAATTTTATAGGTGGACTTTACTTTTGAAGCATGCTCACTGTGCAAAACCTGCTTGTGTGTTGTAGTAATACAGTGTGGACTCATGCCACTTGCACTATAACAAGCCTTTGACTCATTTCCATTGAACATATCCTTTTGTGTTTTTTATATGCTGATGTTTTGTTGCTTTTTTTTTTTTTTTTTTTTTCGTCAGGCCAGAGTAGCCAGCGGCATAAAAGGGCTGTTTCACAGAAACCCAAAGCAGTCTTCCCTGGACAGCCATGCTGCTGTGCAGCACAACCGTAGACACCCGTTTGGCGCCCACCTCCTGCGCCGCACTGCCAGCGCGCCCACCAGAGGTCAGTCCAAAGTTAGGAAGGGCTTTCCAGAGATTCCCATCGACGCCAAAGACTACAGGTCAGAGGGTGCCAGTGAGGAACGAGAGTCTGAGGACAGGGACAAGGCCTCTTCTGCTGCCGCCTCTTACAACTTCACGCCACCACGACATCGCAATGGGGACTCGCTTGCATCCCATCCGACCAAAGGCGCCTGGGACCACCCTGACACAAACGGAGCTTTTCACCCGGAGGAGGGTAAAGGTAAGAGCTCGCGTTTCGATCAGCGGCGTCCCATGAGCGAACCTCTGAAACGAGCCAGCCGTCTCCGTTTTCATGAGCCGCTGGACGCGAAGCCGGGGGTGTTTGCCCGGGTCGCGCTGAACGGTTCGGGCAGGGTGGGAATGTCTTCCAACTGCATCACGTGTGTGATCGGCTCCAAGGAGAGTCCAGAGGGCGAAAGAAAGGGTCAGGATGAGGAAACGCAAGAGTGCGAGTTGAAAAGAGCAGACCATTCCTCCTCAACCAAGAGACGAGTCGAGCCAGAACCTGTCGCCAAGACTCAGTGCCAATCTGAGCGTACAGACTCGCAGCAGTCTCCTCCCAAACCCGAGTCCAGCACTGAAGACCGGTTTCAGTACTCGCCCCAGGCTCTCCTTCGAACCCTCCCTTTCCCCAGATCTAAAGCCAGGCAAACTCTGGGTCCCCAGCATTTCCGACCCCAGACCGATGCGTCTCACAAGAGCGTGCGGTCCTGCAGCGTCCCCCGTAAACGTTCCCCCAACGCTGTTACGCCGGCTCCAGGCTTCACGCCCGACTGCAGGACCGGCCTGTGTTGGCAGCAGGCGACGCCCCCCAACTACGGTGCCGTTTGTGGCCCTTTGCTGGCGTCATTGACGGACAATGACGTAAACGAAGCCATCTTGCTCAGCGACAGCAGCAGCTGCGACAGCTTTGGCAGTCTGAGCAGCTTGGAGTCGCCTCCTATGCTGCCGCCGCCGTCGGTCCTCGACAGCCGCAAGAGGGCCGCGGGCACCCTGCAGCGAGAGATGAACGCCCTGTTCGCCCAGAAAATGGAGGAGTTGCGCCACAAGTCCCCCATGTTTTTTGCTGGTAAGGTGCATCTGAGGAAGACGTAGCGATGACCTGCTAGATGCTGAGCTGTAGCTAGCAGAGACCGTAGACTCGGTTTGCTTCCATGTCGTAGCTGATGGGTCAGAGTTTCTCCTCTCCTGTGTTTCTGTCCGTTGAAAACCTCTTCAACCCTCGTGGCCCTGATAGTATGAGGTCAACCCTCCTCACCCTCCTCTTAGTGATGTAGTTTTCAGCTGTAGCTTTGGTTCATCTCAACCTTCACCTCTTAACTGATTCTGGGTTTGTCTCTACCTGATGCTGCGACATGTGCTTGACAGATGAGAAAAGTGGTAAGTTTTACTCTAAATGTAGGTTTCCTTTAGGTTTTAGGAGCTTCCAGACTGTATAGTTCAGTTTACCTTGAACCAGTGGCAAATGAACATACCTTTAATCTGTTAATGCAATCAAAGCAGTGGTCCCCAACCTTCTTGTAACTCCGGACCGGTCAACGCTTGACAATTTTACCGCGGACGGGGGGCGGGGCTTCCTTGTTACTCGTTACATTACACCAATAACATAACATGAGTATAACATCAAAGTCTCTGCTAACATCCTCTGTACCCATTAAATAAATAACAAAAAAAAAACAAAAAAACAAGCAGAGTGGGCTTGTTACGTGGGATTCACCTGTCGGTATAAATCCATGTTTCAGTAGGACTCCTGGTATTGTCTGTTAAAATCTTTCTTTTTCTTGGAAGTCGTCGGCTGTTCTTCTTTGTCTTCACTGTGCATTTTCCCCTTCACAAGGAAACTTTCCAAACACGTCTGTGTCTTACTCATTTTGCTAGCTGGGTTAAATTCTGGCGCTCAAGTGACCGAGATGTAACCGTGAGGATCCGGTCATTTTTCAAAATAAAAGCTCATTCAGAGTCGTATAATAAATAAAACTCAAATAGTTAATTTTTCTTGCACGGTCCGGTACTAATTGATCCACGGCCCGGTGCCGGTCCATGGCCCGGGGGTTGGGGACCACTGAACTAAAGGATGAACCTGGTTGACCATGCAGAGCTTGCAGGGAATCTCAGAATTAATTGTACCATTACAGCTATCAGTCTTTAAATTTGGACAAAAGCTATTATTTGTATCCTGAAATTGTCATGTGACATTTTCCTGGTAAAATCCATCTTTAGTGAGCAGTATTTTGCCCAACATCCCACCGGAGTTTTAGTTTCTGCTCAGTTAGAGGCTGGTAAACGTAGTTTTGGACCTAGGCCCGAGGTGCTGAGGCTGCTGCTGCTACCTCTCCTGTCGTGTTTCAGGGGGTCTCGCTCCGGCCGGACCTCAGCTGTTGGACTAAAACCTCTCGTTCCATCATGTGATGGACATCACGTTTTTATCAACAAAATAAAGAGCTGTCACAAGGGCATCGTAAAATAAAAGCTAAAATCCCATGATGGCTTTCATCAACGTGAATGTTGGAGGAAAACTGAGTGTTTTGGCAGATGATGTGTCAGATTTCTGGCTGCATTGGAAGAGGAGACATCTGTTTAGTCACAAGACTCTGGCAGATGCATATTGTACTACTTGAAGGTTTATCACATGATTGGTCTGTCTTTTTCCCAGATCTTTTATTTCTCTCTACTTTAAAATGCTTGGAGACCAACTTGCAATAATCCTGCCTTGATAAGATGCTTTTTCTGTTCTAGATGCTTTTTTTTTCCTCCCTTGCCTCCACTCTTCCCCCCTCCCTCTTTCCAGTTTGGCTAAATTCATTTTTCCTCTTTGTCCCTTTTGCACGCTCTCTGTTCCTAGTGCAGAATTGAGAGGATGACCAGAGCCAGGTAAACTTTCTGAACGCATGCAGCCCTTAAATACATTCTTCACCCATCAGACATTGTCTCCACTGCCTGCTTCCCTCACGACCTGCACACCCGACACCTGCGGGGGCTGAAATCAATGTTCCTCTCCATTTTCACTCATTCTCAAACGACACCGGTGGCACTGACGGGAGCACCGTGGTGGCTTTCTCTGTCCACATCACTGAGGGTGAAGGTACCGAGGAGGGTGAACGGTGCATGGAGACACAACTCCTGGGACTTGGAGATTAAATCTGCCGGCAACTGTCATGAAGTTTTAGTCGTAGTCTTCTTGGCGACATCTTGTCTTCATTTAAGCAAGATTTTAATTGTCTAAACTGGTTTCAGTTTAAGTCCACCAAGTCTAATGTGAATTTTATTCAGCAATTTAGTTGGACAAGATATAAAACGTATTGATGATGCTGGTTTTTTTTTTTTTTTTTTTTTTTAATTCTTTAGAGCAGTGGTGCGCAAACTGTGGTATGTGTATCACCAGTGGTACGCCAGCGCTCTCTGGTGGTACATGGGGGACGTCATGACTTTCCAAATTTTTTCCACATTTTCACTTAAAAAAATTGGAAACATACAGTGCATTATAAATACGTTTCACAACAAAATGTGTAGCTTGAGATAATCAAAATTGTCTAATGAAAAATATTTGTTGCATATTCAATGGCAGTGCAGATGTAACAACTTTTGAGTGTTTATTTTGCTCTGTGTGAGAGTATCTGAGAATTGTTGGACAGAGTTGTAAATGTCTGATTCTGTAAAGTAACAATTCAGGTAATAAACTAGAAAAGCACTCTGAGAGCGCAGACCTCCGCCAAGTGCAACAGTTCCCCCATATAGCGATTTACAGATTGCAATAAAATCTGCCTTCTGGATCAGCCTTTGAAATTTGATAGAGGTTCCCATTGTCAATCCCTGAGTCAAATTTCATGAGTTTTGGGCAATAATTAATGGAGATATTGAGAAACAAAAGTTTCGGCCCCATTGACCGCAATTTTATCGAAAATTTGAAAGTGATCCAGAATCCAGGATTTCTTCTGGATCATAGGCCAAAATGAAATCAGTTCTTCCTTTTCACATTTCTGACAACTCCTGAAAATTTCATCAAAATCCATCCATAACTTTTTGAGTTATCTTGAACACAGACAGACAGATAAACGCCGGCAAAAACATAACCTCTTGGCGGCGGTAATAAACATCTGAGTGTTTAAAGCTAATAGAGGAGGCATATATGGCTATATTTTAAAATTGGTCATCATGGTGGTACTCAGAGAGCTGAACAGTTTGTCAGGTGGTACGCAGTATTAAAAGTTTGAGAACTACTGCTTTAGAGCACATGTTTCTTGATTATTTCAGCTTCTAACGTCTAACGCCATTCCTTACAAGGTCAATAATGTTTGAACGTGCAGTAGAGACGAATTTAGTGCAAATTTTAAACAGAAACACGACTTCAGTTTCGGACCTTGTGGTTTCATTTAAAACAGTAGCGATGAACATCATGTAAGTCATTGTCCTCCCAGAGCAGTTTAATGTTTAACGTTCTTCATGTCATCTCCAGTTTGACGTGCAGTCGTCTACCTCCTGTTCTCCTCTGTTCAGCTTCTGTCCTGTATTTCAGCTTCCATCTCGGTGGACCAATCGCTCCTCTAATCAGTAACACCAGGGTCCATGGGTCATAGCAAAAGTGGTGTCTTTTAGTTCGCAGGACAGTTAAAAACCAACAAAAGCACCAGTAGCTCATGGATGATCTATAGTTTTAGCTTCAGCCTGCTCTTGTATGAATTTGAACTCATCAGACAGTTTTCATTAATCTTAATGAGAGCCAGTTGTTTTCGTCTCCTGGTTAATGGATCAAATGTGTGGACATGACCCTCCTTTACCCCTGAAGGTTTACAAGTTTAGGAAGTTTTAAGACCAAGTATCGTAGGTCTCACTTACTTGCTTTCATCAGCAGGTCTTTTTTCTGCACAAAGGAAGAGATTTACCCTTTAAGACCATCACCAGCCCATCATGTTTCCTAAACCTTCGTCTCCACTTGTACGTCTGAGTTTTTGTTGACAGCTGACACGAACCATAAATCTGATGGTCTAAAGCTGGAAATATCACCAAGGCTTCAGTTGGGAGCATCATTCTCAATGAGTGTCATTGATGGCAAGAGTGAATGAGCTAATGTGGGCCGTCCTGCTGGATAATCTTGATGTTTGAACATCTCTTAGGCGACCTGCTTGGATGTTAATTGGGAGACTGGTTTGTAAGGTACATGTTGTTCAACAAAGATTGATTAGTATGTAATGTCTAGAGGTAATGAATGACTTTAGGAAACGAAACTTTTGTTATTTTTCCTTTTCTTGTTTGATCTATTAAAACAGCCATTCCCAAACATTAGAATACCAAGGCCCTATTTGAAATGTGAAAAATCTTAGCGCCCCACCAAAACCTTTAATCACAACTGTGAGCAACATACAAGACTAGAAGCTATGTTCTGACATTAATGTAAGGGGTCAACAAATAAGGTGACACTTGTCATATTAAGTTAAGATGACAGCAGAATAACACTTAACTGGTTTATTTTGTTGCGTCTTAATGTTTTTTTAATCATGCCATTAATATTTTACAGTAATTAAAAACATATTTTAAAAAGTTCGAGGATTTAAAACATATTTGTTTAATATTAATGACCTCTCACAGCCCACCTGCAATACCGCAACGGCCCACCAGGGGGCCGCGGCCCAAACTTTGGGAATCGCAGTATTAAAAGATCGACTATCCTCAGGCTAAAAAGAGAAAAATAGATGTCGTCAAATACTTAACTTCTTTGGTAAATCATGAGCTGTTCTTGACACAAAAGACAACATTTTACCAGACATGAACCCATGTTTGTAGCCTAACGATAACTAATCCCATACATTCATTAGAGCTACTTAAACCATCTACTTTTAAGAAAGTTGGCCTCGTACACACACTCATATTACTAATATTTAGCCATCTTCGCTACATGCATATGAAAGAAACAGCAATATTTTAGGTCATTTTTAAAATATTTTCATCCAAGATGCACTATTTTTTCTTTGTTCATTAATATAGTAACAATACAGGCTGGCAACAATACTTGAGTTCCACCAGTTTACAAGAGCAGGCTAAACACGAGGGAGCTCACTGGGACACCTAGCTACCGACGAGGACATGAACATGTCTTAGTCAGGACACAACAAACTGACTATGGTCCAGGAAAGGTCACGAGTACAGCCAAGAACACCAGCTAAACAAATTTAATTGCGTAAAAAACTGCATCACTCTCTTACTGTCACTCTAATGTGCAGCAAGGAATGCTGGGCCCCTGTGCACATTATACTTTGGACGGGGTTTGATTTGGGGGTTGTTAAATTGATACGTACTGGAGGCTGTTAGGTATTTGCTGTATTATGAAATTAAAACCTGACTTGTGGAAGTAAAATTAGCTTGTCTCCATGAAGGTTGATCACCACCCAGTTTATCCAGGTTAGACGAGGTTTCTGTAATTTTCCCACTCTGTGTTGTCTGCATGAAGTCCACCAGACTCTGAAGTCATCAGTGTCTTCTGCTTGGAGTTTCCTCTGTGCAACACAGCGTCCAGCCCGTAGAGTACTGGTCATTCTCACTTTGAGTTGGCGTCTTGGTTTTTTAGGCTAAAACAACTCCAGCTCACTTCACTGAAGGCTCCTGCCTGCACGTCTGAGCTCAGAGAGCCTCATTCATGAAACCTGAGCAGAACTGGTTCGTTCCTAAACTGTGAGCAGAGCCAAAGTTACGCCGTTTCAGCATTCGCGGAAATGTTCGTAGTTCTGAACTTGTCGTAGCTGCAAGCAAAACCTTCTCAAGCATTTGTAAAAATGCTATAAACTGTCTAAAAACATGAGAACAAACTGATTCTCTAAAGGACATTTCACATATTTAAGCTTTACATTGTTTCTTAAAGCGTCAACGGATTAATTATAAATCGGCTTGACGCCAGTATAGCGACTCAGAGGATTACCGAGCGCACCGACGTTGTCATGGAGCCGTGGAGCGACCACACTTTGCTCTATAAACTTCTATAAACCCAAGGAGGTGTGCAAAATATATAGCCAAAATATTAACCGCTGACCTCGGAGTTAGCTGTGGAACTGCCGACCACGGAGTTAGCTGTCGAACCGCCGACCTCGGAGTTAGCTGTCGGACCGCCGACCTCGGAGTTAGCTGTCAGACCGCCGACCTCGGAGTTAGCTGTCGGAACCGCCGACCACGGAGTTAGCTGTCGGACCGCCGACCTCGGAGTTAGCTGTCGGACCGCCGACCTCGGCGTTAGCTGTCGGACCGCCGACCTCGGCGTTAGCTGTCGGACCGCCGACCTCGGCGTTAGCTGTCGGACCGCCGACCTCTCTGTCACTTTAAGTCCTGAAAGAGGTTTCCCAGGCAAGTTGGACAATCTGGTTGTTTGCATCAGAGCTTTGCTGAATAGAGAGAAATGCATTTATGTCTAAAGCATCCAACATCAGCGCTGTGGTCCAGTTTAGCTCTGACCTCAGATCTCACTGGAACCATTTCAAAAAGTGGAAATGGATTAGTGAGATTATAAATTTGCCTAAAGGTTTTGAGATCACGTGACAATCACACAGCAGCCTAAACCTCCTATATGGTGGTTTCTGGGCAGGACTTAATATCCTTTTTCTTAAAGCACACTGCCACCTTGCAGGTGATTGGAATTTATCATCCCACACACGGCCTTACGAAGTTTTATGCAACGTTGGTAGGGGTGTGAAAAAAATCGATTTGGCGATATATCGCGATTTCCGGCCGCCCGATATATCGATTTTTCAGCTCCTAATATCGATTTTTTTTTTTTTTTAGGAAAATGCAATTCATTCACTTAAATGTGCAAAATCACTAATAATAAACAATAAATAGGTTGTTTTGAAGCAAATAGTTTTGACTCAATTTGTCCTCTGAATGATCAATATCATCTGATGAACATATACAGCAACTTTATTTTTCATCTCTACTTTTAATTTTGATATTAACTGGGTAGAATATTGCAGTATATCTTGATACCACAATATCGTGACATCGTATCGTGACCCAAGTATCACGATACATATCGTATTGCAAGGTACTTGCCAATACTCACCCCTAAACGTTGGTGACTCTGCAGTAGGTTTTCCACGTGCAAATCTATTCTCAGATTTACAAAGATTTCATGAATGAGGCCCAGAGAACTTTCGGAACTACTGAATGCATTTAAGTTGTTTTGGAATCCTGCATTAACATCAATTCTCTACAGCTGTCAGGAACAGGTTTTGTCTCTACTTTAAATTGAAATAATAAACAGCAGTTCAAAACATCATGAGCTCCCTACACCCTTTCACATTAACTTCATCAAACCAACTTTGCAAAGCGGTTACACATCCACCGAGTTGAAGACCTGAAGCACCTGCTGAAAGGCAGCTGAGGAAATCCAGGTTCTGAGATAACTCACTGTTTTAGGGCGTTCTCCTATTTTTATAACCACAAGACTTGAAGTGACCATGAATGACATCTGACAGTAATATTTTCTATATTTCCACAGACTGTTCCACAGTGCAGAGACCAGCCATCCCTCCTCAATATCCTGCACCGACTGCAGACGACACCAGTAGCAGCCATCTGATCTGCACTGCCTCCACTCCAGCTACACCACTTCACTCACCACCCACAGCAATAAATGCACTTTCCCCAGTGACTCCAACCACTAACGGGGTGGTTAACAGTCCCACCAGGGTGAGCGGAGACCCCAAGAAAATGGCTACCTTTTCCAGAACCACGTCTGTCCCTGTCCAAATCCCCGATGAAGCGAAACCTCACAGCCAAAAGAACCAGACAAACAGAAGCGGTCTTTCACCCACAAGGGACGGAACAAACCAGAAGGATGACCAAGGAAACCATGATGGAAAAGAAAAGCATGACAGCGGACTTAAAGTCGAGCTGTAAAGCGGACCCCCCTGCTGCAGCAAAGTCCACTGGAACCACCGCCGTCCCACTAGTCCAGACCAGGAGGGCACTTTTTAGCCCTCTGGCATCGCACGCACCAGTAAGACGAGCAAAAAGTGAGGGCCACGTTCGGAGGGGTGGACAGGCCCAGTCAGCGGTACCGGAGGTCATTACAGACGCGACCATGAACGACCGCCTTTGGAGCAAGCTGGAACCGGGCAGCCACCGGGACAGCATGTCCTCCTCTTCTAGCATCTCCTCGAGCGACACCGTCATCGACCTGTCCCTGCCCAACCTGGCCAGAAAGAGCCTCGTCATCCTGCCCAGCAGCGGCAAAACGCACGAGCCTTCCCGGGCCAGCTACCGTCACTCTGCTCTGGTCTCATACGACACCCTGCGAGTCGGCAAGAGCAAGTCCAACCCAAATCTTCAGCAAAGTGACTGTCTCAAAGATGAGCTCAGGCCACGCCCACTGCAGCCAGTTCAGGATGTCTCAGAAGACTCGCCCAGCAGGTTGACCCAACGGAGGCACACCTGGAGTCGGCTTTACATGGAAGGACTCAAGCAGTCATCGGCCAGAGGGTCCCCAGCTCCAACCGTGACCTCTGCTCCCACGTCCTCCATGTCCAAGAGCCTCGGGGACCTGACTTCTGACGACATCTCCTGCAACTTTGACAGCAAGTACCGCAGCATCAGCCGCAGCTTCATCGTCAGGCCGACCAGAGACCAGCTCCGCAGAGGCGGTCCACAGAAGTCTCGGCCGCATAGCGACCTGACGGAGCAGCTGCGTAAGCTGACCGACGTGGAGCCATTGACCGCCAGCGACTTCGCTCCTGAAAACGGGCCCGACGACTCGCAGGAGGACCCGGTGGACGAGACCCTGGTGCGAAGGACCTCGTCCAGGAGCCAGAGCAGGGTGCGGTACATCGCAAACCGGGCCAAAAAGGCCCAGGAGAGGCAGAGGCTCCAAGGCCTGGTCCAAGGCAGAAGTGCAAGCTTCAGGCTCAGTGGTACCGGTCCGGTTTGCCCCATCGAGGAGAGGGGGATCCCCGAGGGGGCCTGTTGCGTGGCCCACAGTCCCTGCAGCGGCATGGACCTGCTGAGTCAGCTGACCCCGTTAGAATCGTCCTCCCCAGTACCATCTCGCTCCTCCCAGGACCCCGAAAACACTGATTTCTTTTTCAGGCTCAAACTCTGAGAGCTGACGGACTTGGAACCGAGTGTGAGAAACACAGCTAGAAACTTGTTTGGAAAACATTCGTTTTCCTCCAGTTCATTCTTCCAGAAAAAAAAAAAAAGTTGCATCTGCAGGTTGTTTCATTACTGATCTGTCCATGAACAATCTATTCTGCTTCTTAACGTTAATCAAGATCCTTTTTTTTTGTTATGTTTAGTTTTTTTTAAAGCTGTGCAGGCAGAAAACATGAGTTGCCTTTCCACTGCTGTAATTTAAGTGTGCCACCCCACCGGTACCCACTTCTGATTCTTTATATTTCCATATTAACACAGAACCAGCTGACATCATCAGCTGACATCATAACCTGGTGACGGTGACAGTGAGGCCAACTTTAAGCACATCAAAACAATATGTTATGAATGTAACTGCTGCCAAAACCACAGTGAGGTTGAAGGAAATCAAGTTTGTTTGGAACTTTAACCCACAAGTCTCCGCTCCCACCCTAGAAACCAGGCCTGGCCCGGTACCGGAACTGTCCCGTCTCCTGAAAACAGAAGGTCCCTCAAGAAAAGGAAAGCGAAGCTGCAGACCGCTCTGAAACCTGCCGCTAGTTTCTGCTGTGGGTAAAAACTCTTCCATCATCTTCATGCAGTTCCTTCAAAGGAGCTAGCACAACTCTGTCGACTGATTGCCAGATTGTAATTAGTGAAACGTACCACAAACGTGTATGCTGTTTGTGTTGACTGTCATCTGCATTTGTGTTTGAGTTTTTTTTTTTTTTTTTTAAGAGCATCATGTTGGCTCAGAGTAGCAATAGATAATAGAAAACAGGATTTTAAATAGATTTTTTTTTTTTTTATTTACTTGAACTGTATTTTTTTTTTTTTTTAACTGTGCTGAAAATTAGATACTTTATGTCCAGGCATTATAAGTCCATCCATCCACTAGCAATATTTTAAAACTAAAGGTGAGATGTGCGGTTTGTTGCTGGAGGACAGAGATGTGATTCCTACAATGCAGGACTGAAGGTGTTGATTTTAAGTGTACTCTGTGTCGTGGTTACGTGGTAATTTGACTGAGCTGCCGATGTTTTTTTTGCTAGCGTCCTAACCTGCAGCATGTCACAGCACTGAGATCCTGTCGTCTGGAGCGGCGGTCGACGCCAGCGGAACACTTCATACGCCGTTTAGCCGTCTTACGTTGACTGCATGCCTTTTATGCACTGTAACGATCCTCGAGGCCGTGCTTTGTTTTACAAAAGATTTTATATGAAGATTCACGACTCCAAGCTTCTTCTCGTCTTGGATGGTTTCATGGTGGTCGGCGGGGCGTCGCGTCCCAAACCCCTGTGTTGTTGTTCATCTGTGGTACTAAAACGAGGCGGGAATGACCTCTGTCCGAGCACGTTCGTCGACCGGCTGCACCGTTTCCCTTCCCCTCCGAGTTTATCTGTGCAAAACTTTTAAGGACAATGTTGAATTTCAAATGATGTGTAATTATGACGTAAATAAACCTTACATCAATATTGCTGAACGTCTCACGGCTCATTTACTTCCTTCACGCACCAGTTAGTCTCACACAAACTGACACTCGGCGCCTTTGGCCTCGGTCTCGTCTAATTATGGACTCGGCTTGGGTCTGTGTTTTCCAGCCTTCACCTCTCTCAAACTCCCTGATGGGGGGTAAAGACTAAAAGAGAAAAATAAAAGGAGAATCTGACCCCCTGCGGGAAAATACTGCTCCAGAACAAAGACGCAAGGCTGCACAAAAGAAGACGTTAAACCAGGAGTGTCGGACTCATTTCCACTGAGGGCCACATCATCATCATGGTTGCCCTGGAAGGGCCAGATTGACTGCAGGAATGTAACAAAATGCAATGTAAATCAATATAAATTAAACTACACTTTAATATATTGTTAAATAAGTTTCTGTATTATGTATTCAAGTTTCAAATATTTAACTCATATTAAACTCAAGGTTTTTCTTTGTTTTTCTTGTGGGCTAAATTTAGCATACTTAGCTCCGTGTTTGCTGTCAAAATGCCGACTGACACCTGCCTCATAACACAACAGACATACTGTTTTTTTTTCACCTTGAGATACAAACTTGTGTTCGTTTTCCTGTTGATGAAACTGCCTTCCTTGTGCATCAATTTTTCTTTTCTTGCACATGTTGGGGTTAGTTTGTAGAGGTTTTTCTTAAATCCATCAGTTCTGAAAATCGTCTTGTCTCGTTAATGGTGAGATACCGTTATCGTTGTGGGTAACAACGAAATGCATTGTGGGAGATGTAGTTTGTCAATATGAGCTTTAAAGCAGCGTAAGCTTATATTAACCATTTAAGCACCAAAGTCGCAATATTGCGATAAGCAACATTGCTGACTATAACAGGCTGTTTCTATAAATGTGATGCCGAATCTTGTTACTACTTTTCACCAGGAGATGGTGGACATGTGCGCCTGTAATGTGAAAACAATTAAAATGAGTTTGAAAAACACCCCACCGGCGCGCGGCGCAGCAGTGGTAGAAATGCTGAGCGTAGCGAGAGCAGAGTGAGTTTTTTTTTCTCCATTTACTCCACGATTTCAAGAGACCAGTTTACCTTCCACAAAGTACTTTGTCAGATTCTGGCTAACTCCGATTCAGAGGAGGAAGACATCCAGTTGTCCAGTGAAGCAGAAACTGACATCAGTAGTGACGGCGAGTCCACGCTCCATAGTCCACAATCAGCACATCGTATATCGGATGCTTCACCTCAGTGTGGCCGGGGTGGAAACATTCTGCGATCGCCAAGCAGGTCGAGGTGTCAGGGGGGGCTCATAACACCGCAAATATGGAAAAATGTAGCAGGGATGTAAACAACCACGGTTGTCCTGGCAACGCGGGAGAAGCCCTGGGGAAAAAAAAATACACAACTAATGGTGCACTGGAAATCACGGTGAGAGTTCTTGAGAGAAGAGGAAAAGTATCGAAAGTGGAGCCTTAAACTTTTGATAAGTCCAGTTGGTTTTTGTGGAGACGATCTGACAAATTCTGAGCCCATTGATTTCATCTCTTTTCCAAATGATGAATTCTGGAGCCTCATCACTAATCAAACAAACAGATATGGACACCAGTTCTTTGAAAGGGAAATATTAAAACCAAACTCCAGATTTCATGACTTTATGATGTGATTGTCCCTGAAATGAAAGCTTTCATTGTGCATGGGGCTGCAGGAAAAATCTGAAAATGAGGACTACTGGGCAGGTTTGGGCAGGTGATGTCACAATAATCATAATTAGATAATAAATCTACTTCCATTCCAAATTTTGGTTAATACTGCAGATATTTCTCATTTACAGTCTTTATCTCAAACCACTTTAAAGTTATAGCCTTTTGAAACCTTGATATCAAAATTAAACATTTTCCAATATGGCCGCCACCTTGTGATGTCATAATATGCTAATTATATGAATAATTTCACTCCCATCACAGACTTTGAGACATACTGAACAATTTTCTCATTGACAGTATACCTTTAACTCAAACTGGTTTCAAGTTAGAGCCTTTTGAAATCTTGATATCAAAATTGCACATTTTTTGAAAGAACTCCTGAAGAGTTAAGTCTTAAACCTGATTTATACTCGAACATCAGGTCGTCTGCTTCACCTACGCAGACGACGCAGAGATGCCCCCCCACCCTACGCAGAGACTACGCAGACACTCCGGTGCACCTACCCAAAATTGTAGGTCAACGCAGACAGTGTCACAGAGAGGAGAGAAAGGAGGCCTCTGATTGGTCAATTCTACATCCACATAGAAAAGGCCGCGTCATTGCAGAAATGAGGACGTACCCACATCTGTACGATTCTGGTTCTACACACCACAAAGACAGCACATATTCTAGTAATTCATGGAGGGAGATAGCGATGAATGTGGGTCTGGATACGGCCGAGATGGTGAAGAAGTGGAAAAACGCAAGAGATACGTTTAGAAAGTTTAGCTAATTAGTGATTGTCCCTCTTGCGTTGTGGTGTGGAATAACATAGCGGCGACCGTGCGAGTATAAATCAAAAGTGACGGCGGCATCTCTGCGACAAGCTGACGGCGACACATTGACACGAGAGTATACACAGCCCTTTATAATATTGGTTTAATATGTAAGCCAATAATGCACAAGCTCTTGAGGGCCACATAAAATGATGGGACGGGCCACATTTGGTCCGCGGGCCTTGTGTTTGACACGTGCATATGTTTCAGTCACCACCCACGATCAGACGGTTTATCCGTTTGAACATCTTTTAAGGATCAAGTCCAGACATGAGATGATTTTCTTGCTGAACATTTGCAAATGTATTCAGCATCTCTTTCACATCTGAGGGTTTGGTGAAATTGAAACCTTAAAGCAGCGTGAGACGCTGAATCAAACGCAGCAGCTGTGGATTCCTGCAGAAACTCACGGAAGCGTTTCAGTAGAAGCTTCATTAGGATTCGAGGTGAAACTCTCCGCTATACTGCTGAACTCTATAAATTTAGGATGTAAACATCCTCTCGCTGGAGTGGATAAAAGCCTTTGGAAGTGTCGGCCTGTTTTCTCAGGACACTGGTTTGTCACTCAGAGGTTCGTCCATTGTCGGGTCTGCGGATTTCCAGAACTGACGGCCACCTCTGGCGCACTGTCAGACACTGCCGGCCCTTCTTCGGCTCTCTGGGACTTTGTGAGGGCCGATATGCTCATTTCGGCACCACAGACTCTGCTCCGGCCAGCACACAAACACAAAAGGCGGATTCATTAGAATTCCAGGAAAACCGCGGAGTTCCTCTTAGGGCCGTATTTATCCAGACAATTTGGCACGTCTTGGCCCCTCAACTGAAACCTCGCAGCCCCGTCTAGCACTTCAGGCCTGAGAGAGTGTTTTTGTCTCGGGGGGGAGTGAATGCGGTCCCTCCTTTCAAGAAGAAATCGCTGCCTGTTTTTCAGGGGGGGGTATTGTGCAAATAAATCAGTTTGATTTGTAAGCATGCTGCGGGATTTTTCCTGAGACAAAGTATAGATTTTTGTGGATTCTGCTTCTAAAATGGGATAAACGAAAGGATTATAAAACCCCTGACAGGGTCGGGGCGCGGGGGGGTTCAGTCTTCATGTCAAACCTGGAAGACTTATTTTACTTGCAACAAGCCGTTATTTTTTTTTTTTCTTTCTAGTCGGTTACATGCTGTCACAGTTATATAATACGTTATATAATATAATACAGGGGAGTATGGATTATACGGACAACTGGTTTGAAATCCCCTTATGTTACTCTGGGACCGCCGCTCATCTGTCCACTACACCCCTCCCCCATCCCCCTCACCTTCCTGTTTCAAACATCTTATGTAACATTACAAGAACAATGTAGTAATTTCTGAACAATCGTTCCAAACGGTCCCTGACTGAGCCGCTCCAACAGACGGGTTTTTACTCCGGTGTTTATGGTCGACGTCCTGCTGCTTCATCCAACCTCTGCTGCTCTTCAGCTGGCAGCCAGCCAGCTTTACATCATCTCAAAGGATATTTTGGGTCATTTTAGAATTCATTTTCACTCCTCAATGATGCCATGCCCCGCTCATGATGCACCCTCCACCGTACTTCACCGCTGGGATGATGCTGCTGAGTATTCTTTACAACTAGGGATGCACGATAACGTTTTTTCAAAACCGATGCCGATATCCGATAACTTTCAGCTCCTAAAGGCCGATACCGATAACCGATAACACACACATATACCTAAGATCATTACATCAATACTATGAACAAAACCAATTAATAGTTTTGACTCTTTAAATGAACAGATATTTATTTTTTCCAATGAAAAACTATTGGCAAGCCTCTCAAACATTTTCATAAAGTTATCAAACAAACCTATTTGATATCTCACATCAACTTAAATAAAGTTCATTACTGACTGATATAAAAAATAAAGGCTCCTTGAACTGATGGAAATACATGCACCAAAATTACAAACTGAAAAGGATTTAACATATAAAGGATTTTGTCTTGTGGTTCCATTTAAATTAATACCTTTAATTAAAGTAAATGAGGTTCAGTAGTTTTTTTTTTTTTAATCTCTGGAAGCTTGAGAAGAGGGAGAGGAGAGATAGGGGAGGGGGAGGGGGAGGGGAGAGGAGACTTGCTGCTGGCTTCCGCACATTAGCGTTAGCTCACATTAGCGTGATTTCAAAACTCCATGGAAGTGATTATATTGTAGGTGGCTGATTCAGGTTTGACATATTAAAGCTTTTGCTTCCCTCCTCGTAGAATTCACTTGGAGCATTTGTCACAAATAACAACCAAACAACCGTATTTTCCGGACTATAAAGCGCACCTTAATATAATCCGCACCCACTAAAATTTTAAAAATATATATATATAAATTGTCACATATAAGCTGCACCGGACTATAAGCCGCCAGGTATCCAGGCTGAGAAATAAGATATTTACATCTGGAAAGATTTTGTACCATAAGTGTTTATTCACATACCTGAACTGATTGTTTCTGAAAAGAACCTGTAACACGGCAGTAAAAGTGCTGATCAAACAAAACAGAAAAGTCATTGATGGTTTTATTCATTTTCCTCCTGTACACTAAAACCAAGTTGCTTTATTTTTCCTTCCTCCTGTGTACTGAAACCCCCCCACACAGCAAATACATCTGGAAGAGACCCATAAAACGGATCCCGTATCTGGGTCCACTTGCACTCAGTGCCGGATCCGCTTTGGAGCCGGATCGTGGACCTGCTGGCTCCACACTGCGTCCGGTCTGCATCTGCGATTAAAACCTTACCTCTGCGGCGGATCCACTCAGAACCCTGAAATCCAAGAAACTGACTGGACAAATTGATAAATCCAGGTGTGTCCGAGTAGCTACAATGGTCAGACACACCTGGATTAATCAGTTTGTCCAATAATAATAATAATAATAATAATAGGTATTGATGCTCACAAAATGAATGTAGAGTAGCATAGCCAACCTAGGCTACTAAACAAAAACAGAGTAGCCTTTAACTACTTGGTTTGTTTTTGGTTTTTGCACTTCCTGCTAGAGCGCCCCCTGAGGGCTGAAGAAACATTAATAGAAAAGCTGCATCTCTGTATAAACCTCATGGTTTAAAGCGTGGGACAAAAGTAGCGGCTTATAGTCCGGAAAATACGGTATCTTCTTTTGAAACTTGAACGGAGTTCCATACCATCGTCGCCATGTTTGTTGTGATCAGTACGCTGTGCTGCAGGGCTGCATTCAAGGTGTAACGTAAATTCCTCCGTTCCCTCGTTTGCTAGTCGTTCTTTCAGCCTTTTCTAATTTTTTTTTTATGTGTAACATGGGAGAATACTACGAATATCAATTCAAGTTAGCAACTACTAAAACTATGACTGAGCTAACAAGTTGTTTTCTGGCATGAGGGGGTATTCTTGATTTTCCATATTGAGTAGTCGTTTTACTGATTATGCCGACGTCACTTGAACATAACATTCACTGTCGGTTATTCAAGGCCTCAGAAGGGAGCGAGGCACTGCTGTGTTGACAAAATATACAGTAATCCCCCACACTTCGTGGTTAATGGGGGCTGTGACCCCCCCCCCCCCCCCCCCCCCCCCCCCCCCCCCCCCCCCCCCCCCCCCCCCCGCAATAGGTGAAAACCGCAATGTGGAAGTACATGTATATGTACATACAGTATACATGTACTCAAAATCTACGGAAGGTACACTCACTTTGACGATCTTTCCTCTGTGCGTAGCTGACAAGAACAAGAGATGGGAGATGTGGGGACGCGTGTCAGCCAATCAACGGCACAGTAATGACCGTCATAGCAGCCAATCACAGGTCTCGATATTCGTTCATGGGGCCTCCCCTGTCTCAAAACAATTACAAGTTTGTATCTCAAGGTGAAATAACAGTATAACTTTTGTGTAACTCGTGAAAGAGTTTAATCTCCGTCGGCATTTTGACAGCAAACACGGAGCTAAGTATGCTAAATTTAGCCTGCAAGAAAACCAAAGAACCGCTTCTGAAACCAAGGTAATGGAACCACAAACTCTGAGTTTAATATAATAATCAGTTAGCCTTCAATTGATCCAGAACGCAGCAGCGAGGTTGCTGACAGGAATCCACAAGCGAGATCACATCTCTCCCATGTTAGCCTCCCTCCATTGGCTTCCCGTGAAATTTAGAATTGAGTTTAAAATTCTGCTTCTCGCATATAAGGCCCTTAATGGCCTAGCTCCGCACTATTTACAAGACTTGATAGCATGTTATGCTCCTAATAGAGCTCTCCGCTCTCAGAGTGCAGGATTACTCGTCGTTCCTAGAATATCTAAAAGTAGGTTTGGAGGACGGGCCTTCTGCTACCAGGCACCTTTATTCTGGAACCAGCTACCAGTTTGGGTTAAGGAGGCTGATACTATCTCCATTTTTAAAACTAAATTGAAAACATTTCTGTTCAGTAAAGCCTACAGTTAGTCTAATCTATAGTGTGTAGGGGCTAATAGTTATAACTATAGTTGTAGTAGTAAGACTTGAGTAGCTCGTCTTAATCACAGCTTCGTCATAGTTATGCTGCTATAGGCCTACGCTACAGGGGGACAACAACATGATCTGCTGAGTGGTGTCTCCACTGTTCTTCTCCTTTTTCTTCCCTTTCTTCCTCCCTTCCTCCTCCTCCAGCTCATTTATAATTATTTGGGAGCACCCTGCTACTGAAACTGTGCTCCATTTTCTTTGCTTTCCTGTGTTTGTTGTGCTGTTTCTGCCCCCTTTTCTTTCTGTGTATTTGCAGGCCAGAGTTTCCTGGGTTTCATGCTGACTTGCAGTTCCATCCTCTGTCCATCCCGGGGTTCTCCTCCACTTGTGTTTGGGTGCCGACTGGCGTGGTGATCGGCGACCTGGTCCTCTGGCCATCTCATCCCAGTGCTGCTGCCTCCATCTGTTTATGTTTATATGGTCATTGTATTTAGTCATTTGTGTCTCTCTTCTCTCTGTCCTCCATCCTCTCTCTGTCCTCCATCTTCTCTCTGTCCTCCATCCTCTCTCTGTCCTGTCTCTCCCCTCTTTTTTCTTTCTCTACCTGGCTGGCCTTCGGCAGGAAGGTCCCCCCATATGATCCAGGTCCTGCTCAAGGTTTCTTCCTCTTAAAGTAGAGTTTTTCCTTGCCACTGTTTGGTATAAAGGTTTTTTTTCTCCCTACGTGGGAGTTTTTTACCTGCCATTATCATTGATTGGATTTAATTATATAATCTTAGTTGATGATATTTGCTCGGGGGTCATGCTCTGGGTCTCTGTAAAGCGCCTAGAGACAATTGTCATTGTAACAGACGCTATATAAATAAAATTGAATTGAATTGAATTGAATTGAGTTAAATATTTTAAACTTGAATACATAATAAATACAGAAACCGTTATTTAACAATATAATAAGGTGTAGTTTAATTTATTTTGATTTACATTTCATTTTGTTACATTCATGCTGTCAATCTGGCCCTTCAATAATGACGATGATGTGGCCCTCAGTGGAAATGAGTCCGACACTCCTGTTCGAGACTGATGGATGACTAAACGCTTCAAGGTGACTTTTCCTGCCTCATGGATTTGATACATTTATCCATCAGCCCGTTGAGTGTTTAATGGGCGTGTTTAAGAATAACTTTAAAGATTAGAATCATATGTTTCAGTTCAAGCTCCTGATGTTTGTCATTGTAGATGAAAGTTACATTTCATGAGAAGTTGAGGCAGAAAATCATTTAGTTTTCAAGGGGTTCACATACTTTTCCTTCTCTCTGTGTAGAACCGGACCAACACAGTACCAACAGACCAGTTATTCACCTCAGTTTATTTGGTGCCGTTAGTTGGACTGGAGAGAAAAATGTGGTTTTCCTGAAAAGTGTCTGGTCCTTCCAGACTCTTCTTGGCTGATCGGTTTTAAGTGCATGTGCCTCCAGTATTTGAGATCCCCTCCTTCCAGATCTGATGTGGCCAGCAGCTGTGGGTCTTATCTCCTCCCTCCCACTGCTCCCCATATAAACCCCCAACTAGATTCTGCAACAACCAGTCCCTCCCTCTGCTCTCAAAAGCCTTGTTGTAAACTTCTTAAGCCCTTTCTTGGAATCGGCCCTCGTACGTAAAGTTTTCATCCACCGGACGAAACTAAGGTAGGAGAGTCGTTCACGTGTGGCTCTAATTAGATTTTCTCTTTCAGGTTTTATTTTAAAGCCAATATGAGCTGACGGGAACTGTGGAGGTTTGAAGAAAGAAAAGTCCAACATGAATTTGTGTCGTTTTCAGGGTTGCGGCAGCATGAAAGTCTGCGTGGTTCTGGTTTTGTGCGGGACAGTCCTGGCTGGATGGGCTGCTGCTGCAGGTGAGACTGTTGGTTTGATAATTAACGCAGAGCACATTTACTGCACCAGATAACGGGAACACAGCTGTGTCATCTCTACTGACCAGAAAACCCTCTTTAGAGTTGCTGCGGTTCATGTTTTTGCTGCAAACACGGAGGTTTTTCAAGCGAACTTCGAAAACAGGTGTGATGGGTAAAAGTCCAGAAGCACAGTGACTCTGATTGGTTCTTCATCACTGAGCACCACACCTGCTTTTACTGTTAAACTCGATCAATTACTAAAATGTAATTCAAGCAGGTTACGGCTAGATGAGAACATCTGTTTTCTTGAACCATATTCTGTTTATTTCCGTAATAACATTACAGATGTGCAGTTGCTGATTCTTACGTTTCTCCTGTCAGTGAATCGTCGTATTTATGTACATTTATATACCATCTGTTAAAAATATGTCTTTTCAGAGCCCCGGAGCATGAATTCAGTTATTAAAACTGACAAGTAACTTTGAGCTCCTCTCAGTGGTTTGGTGGCAGTTCTTCCAGCTGTCAATTCAATTCAATTCAATTCAATTTTATTTTATTTGTATAGTGTCTGTTACAGAGACCCAGATCATGACCACCGAGCAAATATTAACTAAAATTATAAAATTAAATCCTAAACAAGGATAATAGCAGGTAAAAACCTCCCACAGAGGGAGGAAAAAAAAGCTTTAAGCCAATCAGTGGCAAGGAAAATCTCCACTTTAAGAGGACAATCAGGAGGTCCAGGTTCAGAACTGGTTCCAGACCAACCAGATCAGTCTGCTGCGGTGACGCTGATCAGGAGCAGCACAAAGGACAAGAAGAACTGGAAACTTTGAGATTTTTTCCTCCCAGTTCAAAAGAGATCACCATATAGCCATTATTTCAATTATTACAATTATAAACAATTATTGGAGGAAAAATGTTGTCAATAGCCTACTATAAAAATATTCCGTTTTCTAAAAGTCATAATGAATCAAGAAAAAAATGAGTCACAATGAGAACTGAGTTACTGCAAGAAATAGTTAATAAATCTGCAAGAAAAGTCTTTTTTTTTTTTAAGTCAAAGTTATGAAAATGAAGTTATAGATATGAGAGACAAGTAACGTTAGATTTCATCCGTAATGTATTTACTTTACTTATTTTAAAACAAGAAAAAAGTTATGAGAGCAACATCACAGTTGTTGGAGGGAAAAATTTACAGGATGAAAGTGATAATTTTCTGAGGGGCAAAGTTTTAATGATGTGGCGGGAAAAAAGATAAATCATAATAATATGAAAATCAGGTTGTAGTTGTACAGTGGTACTTCTACTTATGAAATTAATTTGTTCTGGAAGTAGTTTCGTAACCTGAAAGTTCTGTAAATAGAGACGCGTTTTCCATGTAAATGCTCTAATCCGTTCCAAGCCTCCCAAAATTTCATAGATTTTTTTTTTAATTTAAAAAAATGCATCAAAACAAGTAACAAATACATGTTACCATTAAATTACTGCACAATAAACATGAAATGAGAGTTGTACATAATAAAAAACAAAGAATAAAGTAAAGAATAAAAATTATGTTAATTTACCTTTTAACTGCTATTGTCGTCACCTTTTCTCTCTCAGCAGTACTTTTTGTCTGATGTTTTGTAAAGAACCGATCCAAGGACGTTTGCTTTTCTCAGCTTTTAACAATCCTTTGAAAATGTGCAAGTCAAACATCATCATAATGAGCGAATAGCCCGACTAGTGAACACTTTTTCTGGGTGATTCTTTTCAATGAGTTCTGAAAACTTCATGGAATTTTCCTAAAATGTCAAAGGGATGCCAAGAAGATGCTAGCTGATAGCCAGGAAGATGCTAGCTGATAGCCAGGAAGATGCTAGCTGTTAGCCAGGAAGATGCTATCTGATAGCCAGGAAGATGCTAGCTGATAGCCAGGAAGATGCTAGCTGATAGCCAGGAAAATGCTAGCTGATAGCCAGGAAGATGCTAGCTGATAGCCAATGGCAGAGCAGCTACAGGTATGTTTACATTCTGTAAACTCTGGGAGCTGCGAGTAGTCACTGTAGTTTTGCCTTTTGTATCCTGAAATTTCTTTCGTAACGAGGAAATATTTTCCCATTGAGGCGTTTCGTAACCTGAAAATTTCGTATTCGTTCGTAAATAGAGGTACCACTGTATAAGAAAAAATAGTTCTTACAACAATTGACTTGTAGTCTTGCTCAATTTTTTTTTGATAAAAATTTATTTTTATCATATTCATTTATGTTTTATTTACATTTATATTTTTTATATTTATTCTTATTATAAAGTCATACATTTCTGAGGAAAACAGTTATATTACTATGAAAATATTATAGGAGAGAAAAAGCTGAAATGTTAAGACAAAAAAATAAACTATAAAAATGGATCTTCAGTTCGAGTAAAAATTCATTTTTACGCTAAAAATGTTTTTGGAGAAAAATTGTAATACTCTGAAAATAGTCCTTTTTCTGAAAAATAAATGTAATATTATTACGTGGGGGGGGGGGGGGGGGTGGGTGTTAACATGAGAATTAATTTGCAGTCGTACATGAATAAAAAATGGTTTTACGACTAAATAACTTCCCCTGAATTAGTGTCAATTCTAAAACGTCTTCAGCGTTTATTACCTTATTAGGATGAACTACTGCAGCATCACCACTAACTACAGAAATATGTTCAGAACTGTTGTGTTACAATTTTTCTTTCATGACTTTTATCTCATAAAATGATGGCTCAGTTGTCATCAAACTCTGACTTTAATCTTAGCGTTTCAGATCTTTTCCTCTCGGTCTAAATACCGTTACAGTTCAGTCTGTTTCACGTGTTCAGAAAACGTTAACAGTTAAAGTTGAGTTAAAACTGATCTGTGAGCTGGTAAACTTTAGTTTGGGTCTCATCAATCTGACCAGAACCTTAACTATTTCAGTGTCTTATGTTATTTTACTCTAGTTGGAATTTTAAAGCCTTAAAAGTGTCACTGACCAGTTCTAAAAGGTGTTTGCCAGCGTTGCCAGGTGGGAAATGTAGGATTATCGTACCAGGGACTCAAAAGTATCGTATTTTGAGGGAAATTATCGTAGATCTGTCGTAACCAAAATAATAAGCCCAGTGATGCGCTGTAGTCAAATTTAATCACTCTAGTGATCAATAGCGTCCCACAGCTCAACGCTTCGTGGCGTAAGTACGGAACGGGTTAGCGGCACCACATCGGCATAAAATTTACAGTTGCGTTAGACTAATGTGTCCCCCAAAAACAAATTAGAGGTGGGAACTAAGAGCCAAATTATGAGGCCTGGAGGTGATTTTCCAGACTTATTTTTTTTCTCTTCTGATTAAACTCCGTTGGTGTTTGTTGATGTTGTTATTCTGTTTTGACCCAGTCAGGACGCCGCCGGGCGCCAAACCTCCAGAAAAGAGGCGGCCAGTCGCAGCCAAGGCCCGTTTTTGAAATCGAACTGCGGCCAACGTTCAGGTTTTTGCCAGTTCCCTCTTTCCGCCGATCCACCGCCCTTGACTTTTTCACTCAGTCGGTGAGATCATTTCCTGTTGCAGACTGTCTGCCAGGCTCGGTGCCAGCGGGCTCTGGCTCACCCGAGATAGGGTCGCGCTCCCAGATCACTCCCCACATTTGAGCAGCACTGCTGGAGTCCGGGGGGGTGGGGGGGGGTTCTCACCACTGGAGGGGCTGCTGCCTCGCTGTGAGGCAGAAAAACACTGTGATGAATCAATTACCCGTAGGCGGGGAGCGCCCTGCAGGCAGGCGGTGAGATGACAGGCATCTCCGCAGATTTACGACGCTGCCATCTTCTCCGGGGGAGGTTGACGGGGTGTCATCGGGTTGATGCGATCCGACCGGACCTGCTTTTGTTCGGCATGCAATCGTGAAGAACCCGCACCCTTGGCACCTCGGCCCGTCCTGTCTTCCCGACCCTGGCAGCGCATGTTAGGTCCCGCTGGACACGCTGGCACTGCCATCAGTCGGTTATGACCGAAGGAAAACAACAGTGGATGTCATGAGTAACGAAGGGGGGGGTGAATAAGCAGGGGCGTGTTCGTTCCCTGCTCTGATTACACGGTGGAGGCAGGGGGTTGAAAGAGAACGGCTCTCTGCTTTGATTCCCTCACAGGGGCCCGGTTACCAGCACCCCCCCTCCCCCACCTCCCTCCCTTTGTACCTTGCAGCCTCCCCTCAGTATGGAGCCACTTTCTCAGGTCTCCTGAAAAACAACCTTCAACAAAACTGGCATTGTCCTCCAAGGCTCTTTGACTAATTTACAGCTTCAGCTTTTTAAGAAAAAAAAAAAGAAAACACATGAAGGGGATTCCAAGCAACAATATGCTTCATTAGGATTTCAGAAGTCGCCCTGCGAGTGAGCTTGTCGAAACAAAACCACCAATCAGCCAAAGAACTGGCACAGACTAAATCCTCTGACTTTGCTCATGCTCGCTCACGCTGACATGCTTCATTATGGAAATCACAAATGTGTTGTTTTTCTCTCCATTTCAGATGCCAAGGAGTTATCCATCACCACGATAAAGGTATTCTCTTTTTGTGCCTCCCTTCAGATAGAATGATGACTCTGAATCACAACAACAAAACAGAAAATCCATTTTTTAAAGGGGGACATACATTTTCATCAAAAGGGGGAAGGAGTTGTTAGAGGCTGACATGTCTTTCGATGAGCTGTTTAAATGTGAGGGATTCTCTCACATCACAGACCCAAATAAGAGTAGAATTATACGGTTTTTTCCATTTTTATATGCTCATTTCTTGTAATTACTGGGGCTGGGCAAGTTAACGCATTATTATCGTGTTAACTCATTAATTTATTAACGCCGACATTTATTTTGTCGCGCGTTAACGCATGTTGCTCACATGCTTTTGTTTTGAAAAGTCTGTTACTGGCTGACATTTTCATTTTAATGTTCTCCCAGATGGTGATTTGACAGAAACAAGGTTATTTGTAACAACTGTCAAGCTAAATTCCCCGTTAAAAGTTTCTGCTGTTACCTCAGAAATTACCTGTTTTAATGTTCTGATTGTGGCTCAGGATTTTGTTGGTAGACATTTTTAATTTTTGATAAAAACAGGATGACTTTAATGCCCTGGCAGTGGCAATAAGCTTTATTTTATTTTACATTTTTTAAAATGAGATTTACACTAAATATGTGTTACTGACAAGTGCTGATGTTAAAAGTGTTTGAACAACAAATGTTATAACACTTTAGTTCAGATGGCATCAGAACATTTAAATGAAAATGCACTTACACTACTTTTGAATTCATTATTTGATTTTCCGTATACAATGCGATTAATCGTGATTAATCAGGGAAATCATGCGATTAATCGCGATTAAAAATTTTAATCGTTGCCCAGCCCTAGTAATTACATTTACTTACATTTTGTTATAACATACTAGAATAGACTTCTGGATGCGAGCAAACATGTCGACGACGAGAACACACCTGAGAACGTCCCGCCACTACTTGGGTGAAAAACAGCCCATCAGAGCTGACGGGCGGCAAATCATGTCGCGAGTAAACGGTTATTATTATAGAAAAATGTTTCCGACATCACGATGGAGGAACATCTGTTCAGTCTCTACCTTCTGTCTTTAAAAAAGTAAATGAAAAGCAGAGCAGGACTTTTTTTTTGTTAAATAATTTGACGAGTAAAACGTGGCGTAATGACGCTAGGTTTTCCACCGTTCCGCCAGTAGCTCTAGATGCCCTCACAGAGCCGTCGTACCTGGTGTGTCCAGAAGTGTGTGACAGTCACCAGAGGATGCATCGAGGCTCCCAGTTAATGAGCGCATCCCCAGTTATTGGTTGTGACTATTAGTTTGATCCCTCACTTTCTGGTGCAAACCTTTTTAGTAGAAGCTTATCGACCGAAGCAGGGTTTCTGAAACAGCTCAGGGTCTGCGATGTTCATTCAAAGGTGTCCATTTCCGACCTGTTTGCATTCAAACTATAGCTATGGGAATATTTCCCCCAACTACTTCATCACTGCACCACCTACACGCTCCCACAAAGATTCATCACTGACGGCCGGTTGGGTTTTTGTCAGGAGGAGCCGTACACCATGAGCAGGGGCTCGCAGCTGGAGGGCTACTGCATCGACCTGATTTCAGAGCTCTCCAAAAAGCTGGGCTTCAAGTACAAGATCCACCTGGTGAAGGACGGTCGATACGGAGCCATGGACTCCAGCGGCAGCTGGACTGGTATGATTGGTGAAGTTATGAGAGGGGTAAGTCATCAACCAGAAACTACTATCTCTCTCTCACTGGCTCAAAGGTCTTTGGACAGTTAACCTGACCAGCTGGGTTCCAATTCCTCCCGTAACCCTCAATATTTGGCTCTCAGTCTTGGCCCTCGGAAGTATGAGTAAGGGTTATCTCGTGATTTAGAAATGGGACAGCTCTTAAGTGCAATTACGTCTTCAGACTGTGGGGGGCGGCCTTACGCCAAAGCTACGTCCAGTCTGTCAAGAAAACGACAACGAAGAAGAATAAGAAACTATAAATATATATAACAAAGACAATAATTAGTTTTGTAACATTTATATCTTTATCAACTACAAAAATACATTTGTAGCTCACTTTTTTAGGTGGCATCCTTTTCGAAGACGTCTTGGCGAAAATACGCAATGCCTTCTGGGTAGCCCTTACTTCCAAGGGTGGTGCCAGAGAATCTCAATATTGAGGGCGATACAGCCCTCAAACTTGACTTTCTAAGAATCAGGACAGCACTGACACTTCACGGGAGCACACATTTTTGAGATTGAGGGTTGAGATTGAGGGTTAAGGGAGGAATTGAAATTCACCCCAAGTCAGAGGTGGCCAACCCTGGTCCTTGAGAGCCACAAACATGCATGTCTTAGATGTTTCCATGCTTCAGCGCACCCGGATGACAAGCTGATGATGATCCATTCATGTGAATCAGGTGCGCTGAAGCAGGGAAACATCTGACGTGCAAGGTGGCGGCTCTCGAGGACCAGTGTTGAACACCCCTGCCCTAAGTCTATAAGAGAGACTGCAAAAACCCCAGGTGTGGGCAAATCAACAGTTTGGTACGTTCTTAAAAAGAACGAAAGCACTGGTTTTGGAAGATCACAGAATAGTGTCACTGTCGAAACTGAAGGCAGAAAAGCCAGCAAACAAGCAGCTGCAGGTGGCTGCAGTAAAGACCTGACGGGGGAAGACCTTCCTTCCCAGGGAGGAATTCCAGACTTCAGCCATGAAATTATGGTTATATTTACAGTTGCATCATTTTGTCCAAATTCTCTTGAAGTGCTTTACCTTAAATGGCTCAAACTCCTAAATGGTAAAAGCCATATTTTTGTGGAGCCTCTTAAACTGAAGTTAACCTTGGCTGCACAGTGATCCCTTATTTTTCGCGGTTTCTGAGCCCCCCGAGCCTCTATAATGTGTTTAAAATATGTTTAAAACCGCAAAAAAGTAGCGAGTCACTGCAGTGAAACAAGACAAAGGCTCAACTGTGGTCTTTCTGTCACCTTCACAGCTGGTATTGAGCTATTTTTGGCTCGTAATTAGCGGCTAACACACTAACAACAACAAAAGAAACAGTCTGGTTTTCTCTGCATGGAACGGGAACTTTATTCTGTCACTGCAGGAACTTGTAACATCACACAGGTTGTATTGTTGGGCTCCTGTCGGTTAACAGAGAATGTAAATCTATACACGCTGGGCTGCTGTTGATGCTCACTACACTTTTCATCTAACCCCGTTTTCGTTCTGCTGTCCCACGACACACACACTACATTACCCATAAGGCCACCTTCTTAAAGGGGCCAGGCTGGCTCACAACATTTCTTCGCTGTGAGACGCGCACAACATCCTGTGATGTTTCCGCAATTTTTTCTTGATTTTTTTTAAATATTATATATTTCTGAAAAATCTGCGAATAACTAAAACTGTGGAACTTAAAGCGTGAATAGGCGAGGGATCACTGTATACTCTATAGACTACAGATTTGGCTTCATGTAGCATATATTCAAGTAAAAATGAATATTAGCAATACACTGGATATAGAATTAAAATTATGTAGGCTAGTATGTTCGGACTAGATTCGGCTACGGAGAACGGGAACACTGATGTACAAGAAATCACAGACCACACGGAGACCAGAGGTTTTGTATAATAGGTACCATTATTATTATTATTTGTAGTGCAGAGACAAAAAAATAGAAATAAAGTAATCAAAAACAACATAACCCCAAAAAATATGGCCATGAAAATAAATAAAGACAAATAAATACAAAAGAAAAACTCAGCAACCAGATGCTATGGTTGATGCCATTAGTGCACTTATTCCTTTCCACAATTAGCTTAAATTAATAAACCAATTACTGAACAAATCATAAATCAAGATCGCAGATCCCAACTTCAAAACAATGCATTATTGTGGACTCTCTCTTTCTCACACAGGTGTTTCCTCTTCTTTTCTTTTGCAGCACAAAGTCCCGTCAAAAGTCAATATATAGTCCAAAAGTCAAGTATATGCTGACAAATGTATGTGTGCGTGAGAGAGAGAGAGAGAAAGAAATAGATGGGGGGGAGGAGTGTCTGCAGCTCAGTCCTACCACGGTAGGGCCATGATGATTGTGATACGAGCACCTGGGGATCCTCCAGGTGTGGCTCTCAATTTAATTCAGTCTGGTAGCTCGCCATCAAAGTCCTGGCTCATAAAACCTGGCCTGGATTGAATACACAAGCCAAACAGTCCAATAAGCATTCATTCATTTTACCTAATTAGCACTAGTGATATCTGGTTGCAGTATTAATGTTTAAAATAAAAACAATCAACCATTACAATAAACAAAACAAAACCTGAAACAGTTATACAGCAGCGTACATGTGTCTACTCCGTACAGGCACAGATCAGCTGACTGCTGCTGCAGACACTGATCAGCTGACTGCTGATGAGCGCTGCGCTGCATGCAATTAATTAAACAGATAAATTAAGCACTTAAACTTGCGCTACGTTTAAAACAATAATACACGCTGCAGTGTGACAGACAGCGCAAAACAATAACCATTGATAAATTGCATGTGCATGAATGAGAGCTACAAAATAAACAGTAACTCACCAATTCACAGGTTCAGATTCACAAGTTTCAACTTCACACGCTCCCAATACACACTGCTGGCGTCCCCGCTTCCAACAGGACTACAGCCAGAATAAACGTGAAAGTTACAACCATATATTTAAAACAGTGTTTGCCGATTTCAAACTTTTCTCTACTAACCTGCAGCCGCTCCGCTCCCCACACCAGCCCATCTACCTGACTAGTGTGGCACCCCACTTCCTGTTTATAGCGGGAGCGGCCAGCGGATTGGCTACTGACGTCATGTGATCGTTTATGGCAATTAACGTAGTTAGTTTATGGCAATACACGTTTAGTTTGTTTAGTCTGTTTTGAACCCTGGGTTACATCCTCCCCTCCTAAATCCATGCACGTCCCGCTGCATGCTAATCGGCTACACTACATGGACATTGGAACTGGGAAAGGTTGTAGACCCCATACTTTCACTTAAGGCTTCAGTGTAGGCTACTGACAGACTTTGAAAAAGAGACTGTACAATGTTAATTAAAGGATTGCCTAACTGATGGTACTGAAACCTCTTTGGTTGTTCTCGGCGTCTTTGCGAACGTCTGAGTGAACTGTCAGCCTCAGGTGAACCACTTGCACTGTCAACCGCTTCAGCGGGTATGTCAACATTGCACCTTGCAGCTTCTCCAGGCATTTCACTCTCAGGTAAGTGTCCATCCAGTAGAGTATCAGCAGGTAAGTCTTCCTCCACAGGTTCAGGTAAGTTTTCCTCCACAGTTTCAGGTAAGTTTTCCTCCACAGTAGTTCCAGGTAAGTTTTCCTCCACAGTTTCAGGTAAGTTTTCCTCCACAGTTTCAGGTAAGTTTTCCTCCACAGTTTCAGGCACATGTCCTCCGTCAATGTCCTCTTCCAGTTCCAATGAGTGTTCCACAGAGATCGGTCCGAGTTCCTGTCCCTCTGCACTAGGCAAGGGGCTCAAAGGTGATTGAGACGGAGGATTTGATGACAGAGAACCAGAGTCAACAGCACTGTGGGTCTCCACCCCGTCTCCAGCTTTACGATTGCTCTCCACAGTGAGTTTAACTGTCGGCTGAAGATTGCTTCCCAAGCCCCATCCACTAGCATCCTCCTCATCCTTGTCTACATCAATCACGTCACTGTCACAGTTATCAGGGTGACGACGTGTTCGTGGCCTGCGAACTGGTGTAGACCGAGGAAGTTCTTCCACAGATGCCACCGGAAGGAACCCACAAGGAAGAAGAAGGTCTCTATGTAGAGTACGAGTTGGGCCATCTTTGTTTTCCGGCCTCACAGTGTAGACTGGGAGTTTCCCTGCACGCTCGATCACAACATAGATATCCGCCTCCCACTTGTCCACAAGTTTGTGCTTGCCGCGTATCCGCACGTTTCGAACCAACACCCTGTCTCCCACATCCAGATCTGAAACAGTCACTTTTTTGTCAAACCGAGCTTTGTTCCTCTCGGCAGTTTTCAGAGCATTTCGAGAAGCTAGTTTGTAGCACTCTTCCAGCCGAGACTTCAGATCTTGGACATATTGAGAGTGAGATTTTGGCTGACCTCCCCTCACAGGCAACCCAAATGCCAGATCAACAGGAAGTCGGGGTGAACGGCCAAACAAACATGAGCTCATAAGGAGTGAACCCAGTTACTTCGTTGCGGGTGCAGTTATAAGCGTGAACCAATGGCTTCACAAAATCCCGCCATTTCGACTTCTGCTTGTTTTCCAATGTTCCCAGCATGTTCAGCAAAGTCCGATTGAATCTTTCAACGGGATTTCCCCGTGGGTGATACGGAGTGGTCCGACCCTTCTGAATCCCAGCAACTTCACACAGTTCTTTTATCAGACGAGATTCAAAATCAGGACCTTGGTCCGTATGTAACCGTTCTGGTATGCCGTAATGAACCAGGAAATTTTCCCACAAGCATTTTGCCACCGTTTTAGCTTTCTGATTTGGTGTAGGAACTGCTACAGCAAACTTGGTGAAATGGTCAGTTAGTACAAGGATATCTTTGGTATTACTTGTGTCAGGCTCAAGGCTGAGGAAATCCATGCACACCAACTCAAGAGGGCGTGTCACTCTTATATTCACCAAGGGAGCAGCTTTTGCAGGCAAAGCCTTTCTGCGTACACAGCGATCGCAGGTCGTAATCTTGTGCTCCACAGCTGCTGACAATTTGGGCCAATAAAATCTTGAACGGACAAGATCGAGAGTTCTCTCTATGCCCATATGACCCATGTCATTATGCAAACTCTGCAGGACAAGTGCTCGCAGGTCTTCAGGCAGAACCAGCTGATAGGAGGTCTGCTCACCTTCCTGCCGTCGTCGATACAAGATATCATTCTGCAGCTCAAGTCGATTCCACTCTCGCAGCAGATATGGAAGCTCAGGGAGTTCAGCCCTTACAGTTGGAGGGATCTTTTCTCCAGATTCCATTTGGAAAATGACTTCCCGAATACACGGATCTGCTCGCTGCTTCTCTTTAAGATCATGATGGGACAGAGAAGGAATGACAGGTAAGCCATGTTGATCTTCCGTGACATAGCTGTCTGGAATGGCTTCTGCAGAGATTGTGAGGGACTCTACCAGAGTGATGCCAGCATGACAAGAATCTGAGTCAACTGATGTTCTGACCAAGCAACTCTGACAGATTGCATCAACCACATCTGGAGAGATCACCTCTGTAGCACCGACAGCTAGAGGCTGCTGAGTAAATCGGCTGATGCGATCCTGCTCCTTCTGTGAATGGCTGTCATCCAAATAGTCTCCATGAGATCGTCTGGAGAGACCATCGGCATCAAGATTTTGTTTACCAGCCCGGTACTGAAGTTTAAAGGAGAAGTTAGACAACGCAGCCAGCCACCTGTAGCTGGTAGCATCCAACTTGGCAGAGGTAAGTATGTACGTGAGAGGATTACTGTCTGTGACTACAGTAAAATCACCTCCATACAAGAAATCATGAAATTTTTCAGTTACACTCCACTTGAGTGCAAGAAACTCCAGTTTATGTGCTGGATAACGTGACTCACTATGGGACAGCCCACGGCTGGCAAAAGCGATGACTCTCAGCTTCCCCTCCTGCTCTTGATATAGGGCAGCTCCCAATCCCGTAGTACTGGCATCGGTGTGCAAGATGTAAGGTTTCTTTGGATCGGCGAACCCAAGCACGGGAGCAGAGGTAAGCTTTTCAATGAGAGAGTGGAAAGCATCTTGACATTCTGGTGTCCATCGACCCTCAAAAGGCTGTTTTGGGTCATGATATAGAGCACCAGTTCCCTTTACTTTGCTGTTCCCACGTAGTGGTGGATAACCACGTGTGAGCTCATTAAGGGGTTTAACTATGGCAGAATAGTTTTTAATGAACCGCCGATAGTAACCGGAGAAGCCTAAGAAGGACCTCAGCTCTTTCAAATTTCGGGGAATTGGCCAGGATTTTAAAGCAGCAACTTTGTCAGGATCTGTTTCCACACCATTCTCAGATACCACATGCCCCAGATAACGAACAGACTTCTGGAAGAACTTGCACTTCTCCGGAGACAGTTTCAACCCATACTCTTTTAGATGTGTGAGTACTTTCATCAGTCGCAGTTCATGCTCTTCCAGCGTGTTGGAGAAAATGATCAAGTCATCCAAGAAGACCAGCACTTCCTTCAGGTTTAAGTCTCCCATGCATTTTTCCATCAATCGCTGAAATGTACTAGGTGCATTTGTTATGCCCTGTGGCATGCGATTGAACTCCCAGAATCCAAGCGGTGTGACGAAAGCTGTCTTAGCCTTGTCAGCCTCTTCCACTTCGATCTGGTAATATCCAGATTTCAAGTCAAGCACAGTGAACCACTTGGAACCTGTCAGTGCTGAAAAAGTCTCCTCCAGATTGGGTAGTGCATAGGCATCTTTCACAGTCTGTAGATTCAATTTCCGGTAGTCTATGCATAACCGGACATCTCCATTACGTTTCCGCACAACCACAATGGGTGACGAAAATGGTGACTCTGACTCCCTTATTACACCTGCTTCCAACAACTCATTAAGGTGCTGGCGGACCGCCTCGATGTCTTGGGGATGGATAGGGCGGGCGCGATGCTTGAAAGGAGTCTCGTCATGTAGTTTGATGTGGTGTTTCACTTTATCAGTGCATCCAAAGTCCAGATCATGATGAGAAAACACTTCAGACATTTCACTGAGCCTTTGGGTGATTCGCTCCTTCCACTCGGCCGGCAACGGAGAGTCACCGAAGTTGAAGTTCAAGTCGGGCTGGGAAGGTTGCTCAACAAGAGAACTCACGACACTGTGCTGGGAAATGATGCTGTGAAAAGTCCCAAGCTCTGCAATGACACTGAGAGGTGGAAGAGTGATGGCTTGCTCTGTCTCATTGGTAACCACAACAGGTATTTTGTGTGGTGCCAAAGAAGGAAAAGAAACAAGACAACTCTTGACACAAAGGCCACCCGGCAAGACTGACTGGGTTGGATGTTCCACAATCACCCACCGGTCTGTAGAAGGACTATAGGCCTTTGCTGCCCCCTCGAGGATTACACTGTGGCCTGCAGGAACGAGCGTCGGTGTCGTGCTCAGCAGCCTCACAACTCCCACAGTGCCCTCTTTGTTCTGCTGGTGCCGTGATTCAAGGGTTTTCAGAACAGCTCTGTAACCATACAGACTGGGCTGATGCTGCGTAGCCCCACTGTTACAGTATTGCTCATAGAGCACATCAAGCGTATTCGTTCCAATAAGAACTTGAGATGAAACTTCAGAGCGTAGATCCGGAACCACAAGTGCGAGGGTGGGCACCTCAATGTCTGCTCCCAGAAAGTCTTTGGGAAAGCCAACTGTCATCTCCACATAACCCAGGTAAGGAACAGATTGCCCAGCTGCACCTTCAACCTCTAAAAGGTCATCAAGAGAATGTATGGGTTGATCTGACAGGTTCTGATTGTAAAAAGACACTGGAATGGTGGTTACTTGGGAACCGGTATCCAAAAGGCAGTTACAGTCACTACCAGCTATGTTGACTACAGCTGTGCACTTTGAACCAACTAAACCTTTTGGCAATTTAACGGCTGAGTTCTTTGCCTTGGATTGCTTATTAGCGCATCGCTTGCGCTGAATTTCAGCAGGACATTCTTGATCGGTTCCAGTCCCCATTCGTCCTGTAACAGGAACTGTTGTTAGTTTAAAGGATCACGGGCAGTGGATGAATGATGCCTGTCCCATGTTTGACACTTTTCGTTGAATTGTTGTCTCTTTTCTGCAACTAATGCAGGGTTCGGCTCACTGTCACATTGAGGTTTCATATGGCCCTCTTCTCCACACCTGAAGCAGTAGCCTGGTTTTGGTCTCCCGGTTGTCTTCCTCTGCGATGATACTGCAGGCTGCTTATCAAATCTGTCAGTTCGCTGCCTCTCACCCTGTTTAATTGCAGATGACGTCTTGTGAGGCACAGCTGTTTTTCCCCTCTGCTGGCTGGCTGTTAAAGCTGCCAGTTGTTGCTGCATCTCCGCCATTTGCTTAGCAAGTTGCTGAGTAAGCGTTGCTAGTGCTGCACATGCTCCTTTCTCCTCATCATCTCTGTAGGCAATCTGCTGATGGGATAAAGCTTTCTGCTTTGTAGCACCAAGATGCTGCTTCATGCGCAGACTTTTAGCTGCATCACGATCCTCTTCTGCGCGTAAAAGTAAAAGCACCAGCAGCTCTGCAAAGGAAGGAGGATTTGCTTTCTTCTGTTTCAGCTGAAGCTCAGAGATGAGTGAATCGTTCCAACAGCCTCTACAAAACTGATTAAGCAGCTGCTTTTCAACATCTGCAGCAGGTACCCCGCCCCTCTTCACAGTAAGGCTCAGTGCTGCCTGCAGACGTTGCAAATAGGCTGATGGCTTTTCACCTACATCCTGAAAGGTGTCGATGTACTTTGCATACAGTTCGTCGCCGTCTTGAACTGTGCCGAAAGCTGAATCAAGATGCTGCAAATACACAGCAGGCAAAGTATCATGACTCAAATGCTTGACCATATCAGAAGCTGGAGGCCGAAGACTCTCAAGAAGTTTCCTAGATCGCTGAAGATCTGACACAGCAGGATCCTTTATGAGTAAGTCGACACTTGAACGCCACATGTCGTAATCTGCTTCCTGGGGCGGCCTGGGTACTCTGCCCGAAAAGACACACAGCCGCTGAGATGAAAGCATATGCATGGTATTATCCCCACTCTTCACTATATGTTCAACCACACATACCTGTGGACTTCAGGAGGATTGATGTCACTGGCAGTGATGGTGGGATTGACTTTTGGTCCCGCACTGTGCACTTTGGGCAAAGACTTGAAAGCTGAATCGGCTAAATGAGCTGCACTTCCAGAAGAGATTTTAAAGGGTGACTGCGGTGGAGGTTTCAGCTCAACCCCTGTTGGCCCTTCTGCACATGACATTTCTCCAGTTGCAGAATCAAGATCAGCGATGGATTTGCCTATCTGAGACATCATGCCTTTAAGAACATCCACGTAGTTAATGCCACTTAATTTAGCAAGTTGTTTCAGATCAGACAGATATGATTGAGTCTTTTTATTTCCTTCTTGTTCAGCATAAACACTGGCTAAACATCTGATAAGGTAGGTATTCTCCCCTTCCTCTGTTTCATAAGTGTATGGCAGTAGTGGCTCTAAAGCTAGTAAAGCAGCTCCTGAGTTGTATTCCACAATCCAATTATTATGAAACTCTGACTCTGGCTCATCCACTACTTTTGCTCTATCAATATCCCCATATCGTTTCAGAAAAACCATTACCTCCTCTACTTCTGTTAGTTCTTCAGTGTTTCCACTAACCAGCACAGCATTTGGGATTTTAACACCAAGATGTTCAAATACCTCCATTGTCTTTTTATGAAGGAGTACTTGTAATGTTCAACTGTAAATGAGTGTGTCTTGATTCTTGTTCATCAGTAATGTTCTCCTGGCTAGCTCGCCAGATTTATGTAGCATATATTCAAGTAAAAATGAATATTAGCAATACACTGGATATAGAATTAAAATTATGTAGGCTAGTATGTTCGGACTAGATTCGGCTACGGAGAACGGGAACACTGATGTACAAGAAATCACAGACCACACGGAGACCAGAGGTTTTGTATAATAGGTACCATTATTATTATTATTTGTAGTGCAGAGACAAAAAAATAGAAATAAATAAAGTAATCAAAAACAACATAACCCCAAAAAATATGGCCATGAAAATAAATAAAGACAAATAAATACAAAAGAAAAACTCAGCAACCAGATGCTATGGTTGATGCCATTAGTGCACTTATTCCTTTCCACAATTAGCTTAAATTAATAAACCAATTACTGAACAAATCATAAATCAAGATCGCAGATCCCAACTTCAAAACAATGCATTATTGTGGACTCTCTCTTTCTCACACACAGGTGTTTCCTCTTCTTTTCTTTTGCAGCACAAAGTCCCGTCAAAAGTCAATATATAGTCCAAAAGTCAAGTATATGCTGACAAATGTATGTGTGCGTGAGAGAGAGAGAGAGAAAGAAATAGATGGGGGGGGAGGAGTGTCTGCAGCTCAGTCCTACCACGGTAGGGCCATGATGATTGTGATACGAGCACCTGGGGATCCTCCAGGTGTGGCTCTCAATTTAATTCAGTCTGGTAGCTCGCCATCAAAGTCCTGGCTCATAAAACCTGGCCTGGATTGAATACACAAGCCAAACAGTCCAATAAGCATTCATTCATTTACCTAATTAGCACTAGTGATATTGGTGCAGTATTAATGTTTAAAATAAAAACAATCAACCATTACACATAAAAAAACAAAACCTGAAACAGTTATACAGCAGCGTACATGTGTCTACTCCGTACAGGCACAGATCAGCTGACTGCTGCTGCAGACACTGATCAGCTGACTGCTGATGAGCGCTGCGCTGCATGCAATTAATTAAACAGATAAATTAAGCACTTAAACTTGCGCTACGTTTAAACAATAATACACGCTGCAGTGTGACAGACAGCGCAAAACAATAACCATTGATAAATTGCATGTGCATGAATGAGAGCTACAAAATAAACAGTAACTCACCAATTCACAGGTTCAGATTCACAAGTTTCAACTTCACACGCTCCCAATACACACTGCTGGCGTCCCCGCTTCCAACAGGACTACAGCCAGAATAAACGTGAAAGTTACAACCATATATTTAAACAGTGTTTGCCGATTTCAAACTTTTCTCTACTAACCTGCAGCCGCTCCGCTCCCCACACCAGCCCATCTACCTGACTAGTGTGGCACCCCACTTCCTGTTTATAGCGGGAGCGGCCAGCGGATTGGCCACTGACGTCATGTGATCGTTTATGGCAATTAACGTAGTTAGTTTATGGCAATACACGTTTAGTTTGTTTAGTCTGTTTTGAACCCTGGGTTACATTCATGTTTCAAATGGCTGAATCCACCTTTTATTTACAGGTTATAGCTTGTTGCTGCAGAAATATTGCAGCCAAATTTGTTGATTTTGTTCAGAGACTTGGATGCTTCTCAGACCAATTTATGGTTTGGAGCTTTTCTTTTGAATCCCGGCTCAGAGGGTCCCCCTACTGGCATGTCTGTTAACCTGCACTGTCTAGCATTTATTCTCATCATTCTTTTCTTGAGTCTCTGAGCTGCCTCTGCCATGACGTCCACTGTAACTCTGTGAGCGAGTGGTGATGTTGCTGATGTGTGAAATAGTGTCGAAGCGATAAAAGCAGTTGTTCCAAGACATCTGGGATATGTTGGGTGGTTTTAGTCAATTATGGAGATGGGGAAACCAACATTTCCTGAAAGGAGTTCAGTATTCCTTCAAATGAAAGTGACATGCTAACATGAAAGAGCTTTAATGCCATGTGGCTTTGTCCTCCACCAGGAGGCCGACCTGGCCGTGGCGCCGCTGACCGTCACCGCCGTCAGGGAGCAGGTCGTGGACATGGCCACCCCCTTCATCCAGACGGGCCTCAGTTTCGTCCTGCACAGAGATGCCGAGTCCGAGGAGAGCACCTTCAGCCTGCTGTCCCCGTTCTCCACCGACATGTGGGTCGGCGTTCTGATCGCCTTCCTACTTACGGCTTTCTGCATGTTCCTGGTGGGCAGGTGAGTCTGACCCCTGAAATTCACTAGCCCTAATTTCAGTATTTTCCGCATATCCCACAGCAGACTGTCTTTGCCGTCCTACTCTGTCTTCTGCATCTCCCTACCGAGCTGCTCATCGTGTTTCAACATGTCCAGAAATCTTCTGTGGTCTTCCCTCTTTTCTCCAGCATCCTTCCACCAATATATTCACACTACCAGCTCTTTTCAGGTCCAGACGTCTCAGTCTAGGCTCTGTTACTTTGTTTCCAAGATGTCCAACCCTGGCTGTTCTTCTCATGTGCTGGTTCTTAACCCGATCCATCCTTGTTACTCCCAAAGGAGATCTTAACTTCAAGTCTGCTGTCTCCAAGACTGAAAGAAGGGCTGGTCTTATCAGTATCTAGTAAACCTTTCCCTTTTCTCTCATTGATACTCTTCTATCATAAATAACTCCACTCTTATCTGCCTGCTCTTATTTCCATCTCTTTAATTCCTGATTGCTCTGAACAGTTGAGTATTTAAACTCCTGCAGCTTCTTCATCTCTACTCTTTGCAGCCCAACTGTTTCCGCCTGCTTCGCTATTCGTTTTAAACTGTAACTGACCTCCATCACTGTCTGGTGGATATCTCCACCTCTGCAAGTCAACTGTGAGCTCGGGTCAAACAGTTAGGTGGAGAACTGTCCTGGTCTGATGGTGAATTACTGGAACACCCACTTCTGTATAACATCACTGTTCAAATCTGACGTTTGTAAGATGATCAGAAGATGCAAGAGAGCAGATAATCAGAGGAATCCCACTGTGAGATTTAATGCAACGTGGGTTAAATGGCTTTATAATCTATTGAAGTCTGAGAAAACCGAGGGATGAATGTTGATGAGTGTGACTGAAACCGTTTTTAATTTACAAGAAACCAGAGAAAGACAGAAATGTAGAGTGATGCATGGACTAAGAAGAAGCTCCTGCCTGGTTAGACTCCCTGTCTGTAACTCCTCAGATATCATCATGAGATGTGGAAAAACTGAATGTTCTGCTTCAGGTGCACCTTTGACTCTGATGGCTGTAAAGCCTGTAATATTTTCCTTTTCTTTACAGGATCAGTCCTTGTGAATGGGCCGAGCCAGAAAAAGACGAGCACAGCTTCACTTTGCTGCACAGTTTCTGGTACATCACAGGAGCTCTCACCCTGCAAGGTAACGAGGAATCACCTCGGTGAAGTGAAGGGAACAGGATCACGCTCAGCTGCTGCTGGACGTCTCTTTCTGCAAACCCAGACATCTTGGACTAGAGTGTCATTTAGTACGGATTCTGCAGCGTTTATGGGTTGCAGAGGTCTCACACAGTATCTGAATAACACCCCCTAGTGTTCATTAGGGGGAAATGCATTTCAGTTCTGATGAGTTGCTGGAAACATGAACTTGAGTTGTTTTTTTTTTTTTTTTTTTGACATCCTGTCTTGCTAAAGACTTGCTAAAGAGTTGGGATCTGTATTTATATAACAAATTACATTATTATTGGACCGATTCAGTGATGTAAATATCTATTTAATGAGATAAAGATCTGATTAAGCATTAGCATTTTTGATCACCAAGAGTCTGTTATTTGATTTTATTTTATTTTGTGGGGCCAAACTGAGAACTGGGTTTTTGTTTCGACGGTTTTGCAGCCTGGGTTGTGAACACACGGCTGTCTTTGCTCTCTCAGGGGCCGGCCCTCACCCTAAAGCCCTGTCTGGACGGCTCGTCGGCTCCATCTGGTGGATCTTCTCTGTGCTGCTGCTCGCCTGCTACTTCAGCAACTTCAGCTCCACGTCGCACTCAAACAACAAACCCGCCTCCATCACCAGCTTTGATGAGCTGGCCAGCCAGGATGTGATCGATTACGGCACGCTTGAAGCCGGATCCACCATGCTCTTCTTTAAAGTACAGTCAGCAGCTCCTGACGAGGCCTCGGAGTCACTGCAGGGTTACGGATCTGAACCTGGGACGGCTTGAAATGTATTTGTCTGTCTTTGCTTTCCCAGAACTCCAACAACCCCGTGTACCGGCGCATCTACCAGCACATGGAGCGGAAGAAGAGCTACGTGTCCAGCACGGCGGAGGGCATTCGTCGCGCCCAGGAGGGAAACTTCGCGTTCATCGGTGAAGCAATCTCCTTGGACTTGGCGGTGGCCCGTCACTGTAATCTGATCCGTGCACAAGAGGTGATCTCCATGAGAGGCTACAGCATCGCAGCTCCTCTGGGTGGGTCGCCAAAATCTGTCACTTATTAAGGTTAAATTTACTGAGTTTGCTTTCTAAAGTTCATCGCCATTAAAATTAGGGCTGTAGCGATACACTAATCTCACGATACGATACACGATAATTGGCTCACGATACGATATATATCGATATTCCTCTAAAGACACATTTACATCATTTTCTGAAAGCTTTTAAAGGGACAAAGTGATTTTATTGACATCTTGTGAGTGTTCCAATGACTTGAATGACTTCCAATGAATTATCGATACCCGCGGCTGAAAAATCGATACTTGATAAAATATCGATATATATCGCAGAATCGATAAAATCGCTCAGCTCTAATCAAAATACAATTCAATTCAATTCAATTTTATTTGTATAGCGTCTGTTATTAATGACAATTGTCTCTAGGGCGTTTTACAGAGACCCAGATCATGACCCCCGAGCAAATATCATTAACTAAAATTATAATATTAAATCCAATCAATGATAATGGCAGGTAAAAAACTTCCACATAGGGAGAAAAAAAACCTTTAAGCCAAACAGAAAGAAATGTATTCTGTAACTAATCCCCCGACTACCCATGTGTGCTCCTGAAAATTGTATGTCTCAGAAATTTCTTCCTAAAAAAAAAGAGACAAAGACCAAAAGTTTCATGCCCTTAAAAGGGACGTATCATGGAGGTAAAAAACGAAAACCCCTTTTCTGAGCTTGGGAGCTTTCTATTTGGTCGTCTCATGTGACAACAACATTAAAAAGTCCCACATAACTCCACCCCACCACTTTGTTTGGCGCTGCCTAGATCTGACTGGTCATATTTGTGATCCAGTGTGCTGTGTTGAGTTTGGCCGAGTACTGTGACATCACCATAGACTCTAAGAACCGGACGAACCCCCTGTGACGTCACCCAACGGGTTTTCTGAAGAGTGTTTGTAGGGTGTTTTTCCTCGTTCTCCGAGGAGGCCTGGAAGCCAGCTGGAACATGAACTCCTTGGTTCGGTTACGGGACGTTTAGCTTCGGCTGCTAATTGATATTACTTTACATTCAAACATCCTTATTTCAAAACCAGTGCAGCCAGGTGCTGAAACGAGGACCACTGGAGCTCCGCTGCACGCACTCGCCTCCCCACTGGCCGGTTACGAGCACCAGGCCAAGTGACGGCGGGTCCCAGCTAGTTAATGCTTCAGCTCTGGCAGCACTCATCGGTCCGGTTAGTGAACTTGGAAGGGTTTTGAAGTGATCTGAGGCAGAAGCTGATGATGGAGAGGCAGTACCAGCTGGAGTCATGTGTGTGGGGTGAATGTGGAGGGATGTCAGCGGGGGAGTTGGGATGGACGGTCAGTCGCCTCCAAAAGCCTCCTGCTGGAGAGCAAAGCAACATGGGAGGAAGGTCCATACCACTTCTGATGGATGACAAGTCTCCTCTAAAATGACTTGCATCTTTATTTTATTTTATTATTTTTTTTTATTGTCCAGTGAATGGGGAGAGATGTGCATGCTAATCTGGATCTGTGCATACTGCCACCCACCAGCAGATGGCGCTGACTTGTCATTTTCCCTCTAGGTTTATCTCACGGTCCAGATCCGATAGTTAATAAGGCCATAAAAAACTAGATCAAGACCTTATTAACTTCACATAGAAATAAAAGGGAAAAGAAACTGAATGTTGAAGTGTCTCACTTTCAACAATATGAATATTAATGTAGCAGATGATTTAAGCCTTTCGTGTGTCGCCTGTTATCAGCTGGTGAGGTGAAGCTCAGGTGAGCAGAGACGGCTGTTCTGATCTCAGATCAGATCTAGGAGATCGTGTACCACCGCAGCAGAGCAGCTCTGATTGTTCTGAATTATTAAAAATGTCAGGGCTGCGTTTATGAGTCCGTTGAAGACGGTTGATCAGCTCACCCTCATTTATGCTTCCATCTCCAACCTGTCCACTTTCTTTTGGGTCTGGAGCTGTCAGTCCCGGTTGGTTCATGGGCCTCTTGGCTCCAAGACTTGTTCTCACACCGTTCACGAATATCCCAGACAAGTGCTGACATTTTGACCAATTTGTTCCCAACGTACTGACTTGATCAGTTGTAATCAGTGTCCCACCTTTAAAAGCTTGCAAGCAACAATTTTTACTGTTAAAATAAATGAAACTATTTTTCTCAACAAATCATTTAGTACTGATTCTGCAGCGTTTATGGGTTGCAGAGGTCTCACACAGTATCTTTTATTCATTTTGTCCAGTATTTGCAAGCTGCCTGTCAGCCATATAATGTGTAATTGATGCTTTCAGGTCAATTAATTCTAGTATAAAGGTTACTTTTATTTAAATGTTCTGCTGCCATATGAACTAAAGTGCCATAACATTTGTTGTTCAAACACTTTTAACATCAGCACTTGTAACACATATTTAGTGTAAATCTCATCTTAAAAAATGTCAAATAAAATAAACGTTTTATTACGTTTTTCATTTTTTTAATCTAAAAAATGCCTGTTTTTTTTCATATTTCAATTTTAGACTTGGATTTAAAAATACGAAATTAAAAAACGGGCCACAGAACTGAATTAGTTTTATAATGGAGGACTGGACTTTCTGTTGTCATTACACATCTGTGCCACTAGATGGAGCCGCACTGCAGTAACCAGCTAGAGAACAGCAGGACAGTGAACACATGGAGCAGATCTGATGGAACATGGAGGAATGACATGAAAGTTTTGTTACAGTCCAGAATTTTTTTTTTCAAACAGAATTGTTAATATTGCTACCTGAGTTGCTACCTGAACTGTAAAGTTCACGGATTTTTACCGTTCTCCCTGTCTGTTTTAGCTTTTGCTTTCCGCAGCAGCCAGTAACAGACTTTTCAAAACAAAAGCATGTGAGCAACATGCGTTAACGCTAGAACGATAGAAAAAATGTCGGCGTGAATAAATTAATGCATTACCGTGATTATAACGCGTTAACTTGCCCAGCCCTAATAAATTCAAACAAAGTCATTGGAACACTCACAAGATGTCACCAAAATCACTTTGTTCCTTTAAAATCTTTCGGAAAATGATGTAAATGTATTGTAAGATGAATATCGATATATATCATATCATGAGCCGAATATCGTGTATCGTATCGCTACAGTCCTAACTTGTGTCCATTGGTAGCAACTACATGGAGCTTGTTTTTCAGCAAACCCGTTCCTGTAAAGGATTTTGTTAGAAACCAAAAGGTTGTTGGATCTGATGTTCAAACAGAACCGGTGATCTGTGTGTCGGGTTAGGGTTAGATGATCCACGCTGATCTCTATTTCAACATGTCAGGTTTACGTGAAGCAGATCAGCATCAGAGATCTGTAGGCTGAAACCAGGAGGACGGAGGCTCCCGCAGCAGCGCCTCTGACCCAGATGTTGAGCCCCTTTTCTCTGTCACACCATGTCTTTGTGCCCCCCCCCCAGGTTCCCCTCTGATGAAGAACCTGACCATCGCCATCCTCCAGCTCAGCGAGTCTGGCGAGCTGACGCACCTGCGGGCCAAGTGGTGGGCCAGCAGCTGCCCCGGCCAGGACGGAGGCCACGCCTCCGACGCTCTGCACCCTCACGACCTCAAGGGCCTCTTCCTCCTCCTGGGACTGGGCCTGGGCGTCGGGCTCCTCCTGTCCCTGCTGGAGCTTTTATCCAGGGCCCGTAGCCAAGCCAAGGACGGCAAGGTGAGGACGGGTCTCTCACGGTGCGGTGGCGCCACCTGACGGTGTCCGTTCTTGATATTTCCTCTGTTTCTTTCGCAGAGATCCTGCTGCTCGGTGCTGACGTCGGAGCTGAACCGGAGGTTCGGCAGCGGTGGAGACGACGGAGAGCAGGAGAGCGCAGACAAGAGCAAAGCTTAATAAAAATCTAGCTGTGATGAGGTGAAAGTGAAAGTAAAAACACACTAGCTTTCTGTTTGTTCCACTGTAACAAACATTTGACTGTTATCGGTCTCTTTTAATTGTAGAAAACACTAAAAAGCCTTTTGGAGCTTCTATAACATGAGCAGCAGCACGTTGAGCTACAATCTGAGGACCATAGATCTTCAACCTCTGAACACTAACCTCTGTTCTGATCCATGTGTCACTCCTGACTGACATCTGAATACATCTCCATCTGCTCATTTATTCCAAATAATTCCTCCAGTGTTCCACAGGGGTGTGAAAAAAAATCGATTTGGCAGTATATCGCGATTTTCGGCCACCCAATATAATATCGATTTTTCAGCTTCTAATATCGATTTTTTTTACAAAGCTGTCACTATGTTGTAATGGTTACTTAAATGTGCAAAAACACTAATAATAAACAATAAATAGGTTGTTTTGAAGCAAATAGTTTTGACTCAATTTGTCCTCTGAATGATCAATATCATCTGATGAACATAAACAGCAACTTGATTTTTCATCTCTACTTTTAATTTTGATATTAACTGGTTAGAATATCGCAATATATCGCAATATCGTGATAATATTGTATCATGACCCAAGTATCATGATGCATATCATATTGCGAGGTCCTTGCCAATACTCACCCCTAGTGTTCCAGCTGCTTTTTTTGCTTCAAAGTTTACAACTTTATTGGAATTTGTCAGATTGTCGTTACGTCACCTGTGTTTCCCAGAAAACTGGTAACAGACGGCTGATTTCCTGTATGAAACGGCACTAATCCACATCTTTGTTCCCAGTAGATTAAAGGGCTACAGAATGTGAGTTGTGATCTTTATTGTTTGAATCCAGAGGTGTCATCTGCTCTGAAGAGCTGCAAACTCCACTGAATAAAGTTTTTATAAAGCCACTCGGCAGAATACAGCAGACAGACACATGTACGGAGCTGTTGGTGGGTCAAAGCTGATTCACTTTCATCATGAGCAGGTGGGAACCAAAAGAGGAAAAAAACAAGCAGGTTGACTGGATCATTACATGTTAGGGATGTAACGATATGGAAAATCTGATATCTCGATTATAGTGACGAAATTATCGCGGTTTATGATATTATCGTGATATTCTTCATTGGTGTACAAATGTCGAAAAACCAGATACATTTAAATAATTTCACAAAATCTTGTGATTTTCTTGTCATATTAAAACAGAAGCCACAATTTTATGAAAAATAAAAATTTCACATTAAAAGGGCAAACAACTGGTACAGAAAGAGGTTTTATTTTAAATGAACAAAATCAATAACAGGAACAAAGCTTATTTGTCTAGTGCAAATTAAAATAAACACTTTAACAACCATAGTAGGTCAAAATATACAAACAATTATCAGGAACAAAAATTATAGCGCAAGTTCAAATGAAATAAACTTTTAACTTTAAGCTAAACTTTAAATACGTATAAATGTGCAAATAAAGAAACAGTTGTTTAGGAGCCAAATATGTTGGTCTGAATTGTAGTTCACTCTGTGTGTCTGTGGGTGTCGCTGTGTTGTTACCTGAGGGTCAGGTATAAAGGTAGCTGCCTGGTATTGGTTAGCTGTTTGACCGCTGTGGCGCTAACTGCCGGCGTTATGGTTGTCCGATCAGTTAATGGAATAAACTAATATTTTAACTGCATCAGAAGAACATCGTTCTGGTCCTATTTTGATCAACTCGCAACAGTAACGTTTACAAAATGCGAGTTAGCGAAGCGCGTCGACCAGGTTACTCTTGGTCAAACATCTCAGTAGCTTGAAGCATTAGCCTTAGCTCCTTCAAGTTGCTTGTACAAATTACAATAAAATGTAAACAAGTGCTCTGAAGACAGGATAACTGTCCTCCACCAGTTGTCCCTCTGAATTCTTAAAAAAAAAAAAAAAATATGCCCAGAACTTGGATTTCATCCTTTTAGTGGGTTGGTAAATGTCCTGCGTGCTATCACCACTTTCCGCCATGCTCACATTACAATGACGATGTTACAAGCTACATATTCACGCGAGACACAGTCGCGAGTCGCTTGCTGACTTGAATGAGGCTGATATTAAATATCCCGGTAATCGACCGCGATAATGAGATAAAGTCAAACATAAACGGTAATCATTATCACGTAAAATTTTACTGCGCTTTACTGTAATACCGGTAACCGTTCCATCCCTAGCACATGTTGACATTAGCTTTGTGTTAATAGGCAGTTATTCTGAGCTTCTTTTGGTGGGAAATAAAACAAAAAATACGTGAATGAGATTAAAAGGGAGAAAAAAATTAACATGGTTCAGAAATGACCTTAAATTCAATTTTACCTGAAAAATCCATAAAGATGAAAAACATTCAAGACTAGTAGCAGTATTCCAGGAGTGGACGTCCCGGCAGGTTCACCTCCAGATCAGACGGCGCAACACTGAGAAACTGTAAAAACCAACTGCATGTGTTTATCATCACACATCAAGAAAACAAGAATGAATTAGGAAGATTTCCAGGACAGAGCTGTTAAGTCTTCTGGCACAGTGTTTGGAGATGATACACAGCTCCACATTAAGTGAGACTTATGAACCCCGACCCTTCAAACGTTGAAGCAAAGTGGCGAAGGTGTTCATTTGGACTGTTTTTATTCAGCCATAAAACCATAAAACCATCACCTGAAGTTCCTGAAGCTGAAGGAATTTTTCCAGCTATTAAATCATGGAGTGTGCTGAGGTTTTCACCCCTTTGCTTCTGCATTTTAACTTTGCTTCAGGTAAATAATGACGTGGTGTGATGTCATCTTAGTTCAGCTAAAAAGGTTTTTACCTCATTTAAAAATTACACAAAGTGTATAGCTGCGAGGTTCCCCTCTGTAGACGTGGAAGTTAAGGCACTTTTAGGACACTGTCCGGGATGTGCTCTTCTGTCAGTTGATCACCTCTGCTGACGGGAAAGAATCAAGAATCAAGAGAAGAAGAAGAAGAATCAAGAATCGCTTTATTTGTCATTGAGCCAGCATCCCAGCACAACAAAATCATATCCAGGAAGGCTGCAGGAGCTCGACGACGCCTCCTGTGGAGTTAGGTTGACCTACTCTTGTCAACTATTTCTTCATATTAAACTGAAAGGGACGTTCTGACATGAAAACTAGAAAAAAAAAAGCTCCTTTGTGCTGCTTTAAGACTCAGAATGGGCCAGGTGATTCCTTAGAAATGAAGGGTGGAATTTACTTTTACAGCTAGATTAGACTAGAAAAACATTAGCTGCTAAATTAGTAACTATATGAATTTAAAAAAACCTGTGAACTGGTCCTTTATGCTAAAGTGAAGCGACCCAGATCAACGGTGGCCTCGGACCTGGAAAGTTGCTGGTTTGAACTCCAGCTTCCCCACTTCGCAGCCTGAAGGGTCCTTGGGTGAGATACTGAAAAACCACACCGCGTGTTGGTTAAAAGCATCAACTAAATGAATGCAACGCAAACATGATTATTAATAATCAGAAGGAAAAAGATTTGTTTTGCACAGAAGCTCCCAAATTCCCTAAGTTAAAGCAATGCAATGAAGAAGAGGAGAGGAGACTCAGCTCTGAAGCAAAAGCACGACTGTGAAGGGATGAAGGGACCAGGGAAGGAGGTCATTACTGCACGGTTCCCATCTGTGTAATTCAGCCTGACAACGGAAATCATTGTAAAGTTTACAGCACGTGTCAAACACAAGGCCCGGGGCCCAAATGTGGCCCGTTATGTCATTCTATGTGGCCCTTGAGAGCTTGGGCATTATTGGCTTAAATTTTAAACCAATATTTGAAGACTTAAAATAAGCTTACGGCGCTTTAAAGCTCATATTGACAATAAACTACATCTCCCATCATGCATTTCATCATTACCCACAATGATAATGGTAGCTATGAGCAAGACGATTTTTCAGAACTGATGGACTTAAGAAAAACCTTTACAAACTAACCCCAACATGTCCAAGAAAAGAAAAATTGATGCACAAGGAAGACAGTTTCATAAATGATGGGAAAACAATTACAAGTTTGTATCTTAAGGTGAAATAACAGTACAACTTTTGTGTTATGAGGCGGGTGTCAGTCGTGAAAGAGTTTAATTTACGTGGGCATTTTGACAGCAAACATGGAGCTAATTATGCTAAATTTAGCCTCAAGAAAAACAAAGAACCGCTTCCGCTTCTGAAACCAAGGTAATGGATATTGTTACAACCACAAACCCTGAGTTTAATATAATAATGACTTAAATGTTTGAAACTTGAATACATAATAAATACAGAAACTGTTATTTAACAAAGTGTAGTTTAATTTATTTTGATTTACATAGCATTTTGTTACACTCATCTGGCCCTTCGAGGGCCACCATGATGCTGATGTTGACTCCCCTGGTTTACAGCAATGGAGAACTGGTCCTGCTCTGAACATCTCACCCTTCAGTGTCCCAGTACGACCACCTGGAGGTGCTCTAGGACTCCTTTTGGCGCAGAAGCTCCGGGAGGTTTCACTCACGTTCACAGGCGCTGATGGGAAATCAGGCGGACTCACGACCTTCAGTATTAGATGCAAAAAAAAAACCCACTTTACTGAACATTTCTGCACAAATACAGACATATGAGCTGAAGCACTGATATTATTCAGTGGTTTTGGCAGCAGCGACGTGGTGGTTAATAAAAGAGCAGGTGAAACGTCTGAGTAAACAAGCCAAGTAATAAAACAGCAGTTTCATGACCTCAGAAGCAGCTGAGATGTAAAACTGCTCCTGCTCAGATATTCTGGTGCTGAATGATCTTGACCTGATTTTTCAGAAGAAATAAGTGTTAAAAACATGCCTTTCTAGAATATTTTCATTTTCTTCACTTATTCGTGGTTTTTACTGTAACTTACAGCATTGGAGAAACCTAAAGATGCTGTCTGCAAACTTTTACGATACAATATGATACGATACATGATATTCGGCTCACGATGCGATATATATCGATATTCATCTTACAACACATTTACATCATTTTCCGAAAGATTTTAAAGGGACAAAGTGATTTTGGTGACATCTTGTGAGCGTTCCAATGACTTTGTTTTTAGTTTTTAATTGAACTGAAAGCATCAATTACACATTATATGGCTGACAGGCAGCTTGCAAATGCTGGACAAAATGAATAAAAGATTTGTTGAGAAAAATTGTTTCATTTATTTAAACAGTGCAAATTGTTGCTTGTGAGCTTTTAAAGGTGGGACACGGGGGTTTTGGAAGAAGCTTAGAATATCGATACCCGCGGCTAAAATCGATACTCTCTGGGGAAATAAAATATCGATATATATCGCAGAATCAATAAAATCGCTCAGCTCTAACTGGTGGCATGTCATACGATGTCCTTTTGAATGATTTTTCACAGATTTCTATAATGTTTCTGATGATGGATGACGAGGGCCGCGACCAAACATTTGGATTTTGAGGGAGTCCTTTTGTGGGCTTTGAGGAGTGTTTGACAGCGGCGTGGAACCGTGCACGTTTGGCTGAAGCACGTTTGACTTCAAACTGGCGTCTGGATTTGACCTGTTAGCAGTTACCTGTTCAGTAGGACGTTTTTCTTAGATAACCCAGAGTCTGTAAAATTGGACGACCTGGTAGACCAAAGGACAACCTCTACAGTGAGCTCTGGTGTTGTTTGCCACCTCACACACCTGAAAGACCTGAACTCGTCTGAATGACTACCTTATCCAAAATAAAATGGATCTCCACTAAAAATCAATGATATAAAGTTCATATGTTAAATTTGATGCAATTTTCTGGGGTCTCAATTCTGATGGCATTTGGTTTTCTGATTTATTTATCTTGACCCAACCTTATTTTATGTTCAATTAGTCTAATCTATGTAATTTTGATCAGTCTGTATTTTGTACTTGCACTAAGCACTTTAAATGTTAACTTTTTATTGTGGTTTCATGACATTGTACAGTAGTCTGTTTCTTGTATTTGTATTTTAATACTGTCATTATTGTAAATCCTAATGTGTACTATTTTTGTTTGTCAAGGACTACAGATGGAAATTAGCTTGTGGCTAACTCTGGTGCAGCCATCTTTTTAATGTACCTGCACATTGTCCTTTAAATAAATAAATAAATAAATAAATTACATTTTTGTGACACGCTTTGGTCAATCTATCGCAGAACTGCAGGACAACAGCTCCAGATCTGTTCATAGCGACAGGCTTCTAGGGGGGTCAGCCACTCAACTTGACTCCATCCCCCCTCTCCCATGTGGGTGGAGTCTTCTTCAGAAATTAATGTTTAAGTTTTGTGCTACACACTTTCAAAGTGCTGAAAAAAAAGCAACATGATATGAGGTTGGCTTGGAAATAAAGATGAGGAAACTGAATAATTCTGCTTTGATCGGGATCTGGGAAGTCACAAAACCCTAATAAATCTGAGCGGCTCGCTGCGAAATGTAAGACTTTTGAGGTTGTAGTCACTTCAGACTAGGGGTGAGTATTGGCAAGGACCTCACAATACGATATGTATCTTGATACCTGGGTCACAATACAATATTATCAGGATATATTGCGATATTCTAACCAGTTAATATCAAATTAAAAGTAGGGATGAAAAATCAAGTCATCAGATGATATTGATCATTCAGAGGACAAATTGAGTCAAAACTATTTGCTTCAAAACAACCTATTTATTGTTTATTATTAGTGTTTTTGCACATTTAAGTAAATGAATGAATTTTCCTAAAACATCGATATTAGGAACTAAAAAAAAACCGATATTATATCGGGCAGCCGAAAATCACGATATATCGCCAAATCGATTTTTTTTCACACCCCTACTTCCAGGCACTCAAATAAATGCTCTCAATTATAGAAAAGGTTGCTTGTTTCATAATCTGTACCCTTCAAGTGCTATTTGCTGCTTTGCTCTCCATAAAATGGGTAAAAAATAAATAAATCTAGACACTTCATTCCTGGAATCTTAACATGTCACTATTCTTCTGCTTCTCATGTGGCACCAGAGTGAACTTGATGGTCTTGGACCTGTGGCTGTGTGAAATGACCTGCACGTGAACCTGCTGATCAGCTTCAGAGCTCATTGATCGACTGCCAGCAGGAAAGGGCTGATGGCCGATGGGGGAGGGGTGGGGAGACAAGGCTGGAGACGCTCGGTGGTGGAAGTGGAAAACGAGCGGTATCGATCCGGCAGCACTGACAGCACGTGCGCTCCCGTCAGTCACAGTCTGCAGCTCGGGCCGACGGGGAAGTGCTTAAACAGATTAAGCTGTAAATCCTGCAGATTTCCTTCCCAAACGTCCCTGCTCCCACCACCTCCTTCCATCACCCCGCCGGCATGGCCTCCTCGATTAAAAGCTTATTGATAAGCTTCACGGGGATGGAGAGTGGAGGATGTGGACAAAAAACACTGGCTGTCAATAATTAAAAAAAAAAAAACTTGATGTCGTAAAAGCACAAAATCCAATGTTGGGTTTAAAGAAAACTGGAGAATACAGAAGAATCTATTCTTTGCCCATTTGTCATAGACATAAAAGCTCAAGTTCCATTTTAAATCATTTTTGTGCACTTTCTGAGGCGTCTAAAAGTAGAATCAAACAATTGTGGCTTTCTGTCATAAAATCGTTAATAAGACGGTGGTTCGGATGAGCGCAGATGGCCTGAGTCTTCTTCAAAGCTCCCCGACTTTGAGACGTCTGTTAAGATTCCTTGTGGTCATAGCTGCGATATTTCCACTCACCTTCCCAACTCCCATCAGCTAGCTTCAGTCGTCGAAGTGACCTGAACCGACAAATCAAAGAAAAAGGAAGAAACGATTCACAGAGGTATGCTAGGAGTTGCTGCCATTTTAAGCAAAGTAGGGCTGAACGATTTTGAGAAAAAATTGTATTGCGATTTTTCTGGCAGATATATTGCGATTTCGATTTCATTCACGATTTTTCCCCTTTCAAATCAAGTTCCAGTGAAAATGAACATTTGCGAACATCACAAAACCCTGTTTGGCCGTACTAGTAGTTTCACTTACTGACTTCTAGAGGAGTGTTGGCAAGAACCTCGCAATACGATATGAATCATGATACTTGGGCCTCAATGTGATATTATCATGATATCGCGTTATCACGATATATTGCGATATTCTACCTAGTTAATATGAAAATTAAAAATAAAGATGAAAAATCAAGTTGCTGTATATGTTCATCAGATGATATTGATCATTCAGAGGACAAATTGAGTCAAAACTTTTTGCTTCAAAACAACCTATTTATTGTTTATTATTAGTGTTTTTGCACATTTAAGTAACCGTTACAACATACTGACAGCATTGTAAAAAAAAAAAAAAAAATCGATATTAGGGGCTGAAAAATCGATATTATATTGGGCGGCCAAACATCACGATATATTGCCAAATCGATTTTTTTTCACACCCTTACTGACTTCTCTCTTGACTTCTTCGCCATGCACTCTTCTTGCAGGTTTACATGGTGGACTTTAAGGTGTCGGTACAAATTTGTCGTGTTTCCACTCGACGTTGCAATTTTTGCATGGCATGCTCTGCACAGCACCTGTTTCTGATGCTCATCTTCAGTCTCAAATCTAAAATTTTGCCAAATGACAGATGTGCTATTTTTCTTGGAGCTCCACTTCTTCCCCCCAGCACCAGCCTTTCTATGAGCATACAGGAGCATGCAGCGCATGTGTGGGTTTTTAATTGACAACCCCCCTCCCCGTGAAAAATCGTGCATTTTGACAATTCCAAAATCACGTTGTCGGAGATCGCGATCTTCTGTATGAAACGACAGATTGTTCAGCCCTAAAGCAAAGTGCCCTTATTTCCAAGGGTTCAAAGGGTTTCGGGCAGCCGATGGAAAAGAAGTCAGCTGGTCGGGCGGGGTCCAGTCACTCATCACTTCAACGCTAACGAAGGGGGTAAAAAGGTCTGGAGTTGATATCTGGTAGCAAAGACAGCTCTGTCTGCGTCGAAACGACGCTTTGATTTGGCTGAAATCAAAAGGTGAAAAGCTGTCATTTGAAAAGACGTTGAAATGTGTCTTTTCAACATCTCTTGGGCCAGATGTGGGCCACGACAGGACGGCTAAACACAGACGGGCTTCTTGCGGGCTAAATAATGGTCCTGACGGGCCGACCTTATTCATACGTAAAAAAGACATCCATGGTCCTGGAAACCGTCTGGAGCTTAGGGGTGAGTATTGGCAAGGACCTCGCAATACGATATGTATAATGATACTTGGGTCACGATACGATATTACAATATCGCAATGTCACGATATATTGCGATATTCTACCCAGTTAATATCAAAATTAAAAGTAGAGATGAAAAATCAAGTTGCTGTATATGTCCATCAGATGATATTGATCATTCAGAGGACAATTTGAGTCCAAACTATTTGCTTCAAAACAACCTATTTATTGTTTATTATTGGTGTTTTTGCACATTTAATAAATAAAAAAATTTAAATAAATAGAATAAAAATTTTCTAAAAAAATCGATATTAGGAGCTGAAAAATCAATATTATATTGGGTAGCCGAAAATCGCGATATATTGCCAAATCGATTTTTTTTCACACCCCTACTGGAGCTACTAATATAGTCCAGGGAGATCTAAAAGCAAGTGACGAAGATCTAGAAGAAGATGATCTAGAAGAAAGAGAGCAAAAATCTCAGATATGATCAAATCAGCACAGAAACATTGAGAAAGCACCGGAGACCTGAACTATGTCGGAGGGCCCTTTACCTCTGTGGAGGAAAACCCCCTTCACAACATCAGCAGTCGCTGGAGATGATCTGGATAAGGCTGGCGCATCGTAATCAGGAGACGCCCTCATGAATGTTTAGAAGAAGGTGGTAACATTTACGAACAGGAAAGGAGGATTAACCTTTTCCAGAAAACATCTAAAAGCCTCCCCGTGTTCTGGAAACAGATCCCCTGGACAGATGAAACCTCGTATCAGAGTGACGGGAGCAGAAAAGTCCGGACGAAGGAACAGCTCGTGATCCAACGCAGAAAACCTCCAGTGTGGAGGTGGAGGTGGAGGCAGTGGCATGGCACGGGGATGTAGAGCTGCTGGGATGGCTGCTGACACTTCTGAGGTGTAGAGGGCCAGACTCACAGCTCACATTCAGCCAGACGATATAAAACCAACAGGAGAGGCCACATGGATATTGACCATGAGCATACTGCAAAAGAAACTCAAGATCTCTTGAAGGCAAAGAAAAGAATATCCATCAGTTGCTATGTCACCTGATCTCGTTTCCTCGTGCCCTTAGTTCCTAAGAATACTGTAGAATTTAAGCATTGATATTATTTTGAGGTCGTACAGCTGTAGTGCCACTGGCAGGAGGCCTGTTGTTACAGTTTCCTGTTTCCTGTGTGCTTTAGCATGTGCTTACACGCCTTCAGGTGCTTTTTGTTTTCTTGGTCATTTCTTGTGTGGTTTCCCTGCGGTGCTCGTGGTCGGTCCTGAACTGACTCTGCACCTCTGGCAGTGTGGATGTGATCTGCAGTGATGACCAGCCTAACCCCCAGTGTGCCTCATGGGAGATTATAACGTCCTTTTTTTAAACTGTTAGAATAATTCAAAAATGGCTTTTATTAAAAAATGTTGTTGGATGGAAGCGCGTCTCCTGCTGTGAGGCCGTATGGGTTAGTGAGTAGGGCTGTGAAAAAAATCAATTTGGCGATATATCGGGATTTTCAGCTGCCCGATATAATATCCCGATATCAATTTTTTAGGAAAATTAATTAATTCACTTCAATGTGCAAAAACACATAAACAATAAATAGGTTGTTTTAAAGAAAATGGTTTTGACTCAATTTGTCCTCTGAATGATCAATATTATCTGATGGACATATACAGCAATTTGATTATTTTTAATCTCTACTTTTAAATTTGATATTAACTGGGTAGAATATCGCAATATATTGTGATATCGCGATATCGTGATAATATCGTATCGTGACCCAAGTATCACAATACATATTGTATCACAATACATATTGTATCACGATACATATCGTATTGCGAGGTCCTTGCCAATACTTACCCCTATTAGTGAGTCGTGTTAAACGCTGTAAAGATGAGCAGTAATCCTTGGGTGAGACTCCCAGTTCTTCTTGACTACATCTGCCTCCACAAAGGCCCGGCGAAGCATCTCCAGGGAGACTTCGGTGATGTCCGTAGGGTCCAGACGTCAGAGTCATTGACAGCGAAGGACATTGTGATTACATTTACAATTACGTCACTTCTGAGCTCCTGTTGCTTTAAATGGCTGTAATTCCTAAGTGGTAAATGCCATGTTCTTGTGAAACCCCACATATTAAAACTGAGTCTCACTTTCAATCACTTCTTGATTGTTTTATCTCAGATTAACTCAAAAATCAACAAATGTTCGTGTGAGTTTGTCTAAATTGACGTCTTTGGCTTTGTGATCATTATAAATGTAATTAAGGCTTTAATTCCAATGGTGATGGGCTTTGTGACCTGAAATTTTATTGACCTCAGACACTTTCCTTCATATGTTTCTCATGAACAAACTGCGGTTGTTGATGATCAGAAATGGCAGAGGCTGCAAAGATGATGACAGTAACGTTTTTTTCTTTCAATGCCATTTACAGTTTTGATACCTTCAGAATATCAAGTCAGTTTCAGGCTTTCTTTGTAAATATTAAAAGAAGACAACAGTGCAAAGGTTTGAAGCGGTCGTGGCGTTTCCCATTAATTAGGAATGATTTAACAATACAGTCATTATCCGAGTTATGACTTAGATCGGTTGTAAGTAAACCAGTTGTAAATCAGATTGGTCGTTAATCGGAGCAAATACAAGATGAATATAAAATTGTCCTGTATAACTTATTGGCTGCCAGCCAGCTGCAGAGCATGTTTACTGATAGAATATTGTAAAACCGCCATAATAAAGGGTAGAGCCTCTTTTTTCCTCAGGAAAAAAAAGTACGTCCCTACCGTTTTCCATTCCTTCGTAATCTGCAGTAGAACACGCCGCGCCATCTTGTTTCTCACTCGCAATTTATTGGGAGTATCTATAAAGAGAGTGGAGGTGCTGCCACCTGGAGGACCGTAACACTAACTACGATGCCGGGCTACCACAACTATCGTATGCACTGTGGTGCCACCTGCTGGACGTGATCGTAAGTACAGGTGGTCGTAACCCGAATACTCAGTGTATACCTCATTTCAGTATTTTTGAGCTCATACTTCTCCACACCAAATATCACGTGTTAAGATTTCAACTCATCTTCATTACACAAATGCACATTTCAGTCCAAGACAAGATGAAAGTTTATTACTTTTACAAAACGGATAAATTGATTTTTACTGGATGAAGGTAGTGAGGTTTGAAATGAGGTCTCCCTCATTCTACTGACCAGTTGACGTCAGTCAAGACCGTTGTCTTTTTTTCTTTGGAAAATGTTGGAGATGTGGAAAACTTCCTGTCAGTCTTGCTGTTTCCTGCATGAATTTACTTGTCGGCACATTAAGACATAATGTATGACCACGGAAAAAGTCTGTCCTTGTTCCGAGGTTTTTGTTTGGGATTCCTCATTAAAAGAAATTCCAACGTAGTTAAATCAAATCAAATCAAATCAAACTTTATTTATATAGCACTTTTCATACAAATTATGTTGCAACGCAAAGTGCTGAACAACAAGAAGATTAAAAACACAGAGACCCCCAAACCCATATACAAGTGCCCACACACAGTATATACACGGACACACATTCAAACATACATCCACCCACCGACCCACCCACTGAGCTAAGCACCCACCCACCACCCCTCACCCAACCCCAAAAAAGAGCGACATGACCAGAACAAACTGTGTCTAAAGCATGGCTGAACACTGAGGGACCTACTGAGGAAACACCATCTTTTGGGAGCCGTCCATACCGGGAATAGCACCGCCCGTGGCTACAGATGACGCCGCCAGAGACCACCCCGACCCGTACTGATAGGGGGAAGCCCCCACATGGTGCAGGTCCCCCCCCCATCCCCCGGGCCTGAGCGATCCTCGAGACGACGGCCCCACGGCAGATCATGTGCACCTCCCAGCATGGAGGGCCCCCATGAGGAAACACTGGAGTTAAAACCAATAATAAATCTAGAAAACAGACCATGTTAAAGTATATTACTAAGAGACTAGGTAAAAAATAAATATAAATAAAAAATTATAAATAATAGATAAATGAAGGAGATAAAATCATACAAAAGCTAGATTAAATAAGTGAGTCTTGAGCCTCCTTTTAAAAATATCAACAGTCTCTGCGGCCCTGATGTTCTGTGGCAGGCTATTCCACAGCTGTGGGCCATAATGGCTGAAAGCAGCCTCCCCGTGGGTTTTTGTTCTAATTTTGGGAATTGTTAAAAGACCGGTGCCAGAGGACCTCAGGGTCCGCGAGGGTTGATATGATAAAAGCAGGTCAGATAAATAAGATGGCCCAAGACCATTAATACATTTAAAAACCAATAAAAGAACCTTAAAATCGATCCTGAAACACACAGGGAGCCAGTGCAATGATTTTAAAAATGGTGGTGTAATGTGTTCCCGCCCTCTGGTCTTTGTCAGCACACGTGCGGCTGAGTTCTGGAGCAATTGTAAATTAGAGATTGTCTTTTTGGGCAGACCAGAGAGCAGGGCATTACAATAATCCAAACGACATGAGATAAAAGCATGCATCAGCACCTCAGTGTTAGCCTGAGAGAGAAACGGGCGGACTCTGGCTATGTTCTTAAGATGGTAAAAACCTATCTTTGTTACATTCTTAATATGTGGAATAAAATTAAGCTCAGAGTCAAAGATGACACCCAGGTTCTTAATATATTCTGAAGGTTTAAAATCCTGTAATTTTGGTAAAAGTTTTCTCTCTCTTGCCTTCAGGACCAATAATTAAAACTTCTGTTTTGTCCTGGTTGAGCTGTAGGAAATTCTCTGCCATCCATGACTTGATGTCTAAAATGCAGTTTAAAAGGGTATCGATTGGCCCTGTGTCCTCAGGAGACACGGCAATATAAAGCTGTGTATCGTCAGCGTAACTATGGAAGCTAATGCCGTGTCTCCTGATGACGTCCCCAAGGGGAAGCATGTAAAGATTGAAAAGTAATGGGCCTAAAATTGACCCTTGGGGTACCCCACACTTCACTTCATGGGTTCTGGAGGAACATGTATCCATACTTACAAAGAAACGTCTATCTAAGAGATAGGAACTGAACCAGTTAAAAGCAGTACCAGAGAGGCCCACAAGGTGTCTGAGTCTGTTTAACAAAATGTGGTGATCTACTGTATCAAAGGCGGCGCTTAGATCCAGTAGCACCAGGACTGTCAGTTTCTGTGAGTCCGCGTTACACCTGATATCATTTAAAATCTTTAAAAGGGCTGTCTCTGTGCTGTGGTTCATCCTAAAACCAGATTGATATTTCTCTAAAATACATTTTTGTGTTAAAAAATAATTTAGTTGGTTAAAAACCAATTTTTCTAAAACTTTACTTAAAAATGGTAAGTTGGATACAGGTCGGTAATTGTTAAAAACATAAGGATCTAGATTACTCTTCTTCAGAAGGGGCTTCACCACTGCCGTTTTGAAGGCAGTGGGGAAGACACCCGTCTGAAGAGAGCAATTCATAATGGTTAAAATCTGTTCCTCAAAGAATCCTAAATCCTAAATGCACCTAACTTTCATTTGTAAGTAAATACTTATTTTGCAAACGATCTCTTTAAGTTAGAGATCTTTGGAACAACCCGACAACCCGAGGTTCCGACCCGACCCGACCCGACCCGAATCGGGTCTCGGGTCCATTCAAAAGACGTGGCTCTGCGTTCGGGTCAGAATCGGTACAGTTAGTCTCGGCTCCAGTCAGTGCTCTCTGACAGGCTGGGTCCATGTTTACCTGAGAGAGGTAAAGATATTGGCAGTAGCAGCCAATGTCAGGACTCAGGGCAGTTAAATGATTATTCATTATTTGTCATGAAACCATCGTGTTGCCGTAGCGTGTTATTAGCGGTAAGTCTGGCAGCTGTAAAGCACAACGGATCGCCAACATGACAACGCTGGATGAGAGAACATATTCACCACACGTCGTGATGGATGTAGGCTATCAGCGTTAGCAGTTGCTACCAATAGCATCTGTATCCACAAAGACAATAATGACGTGGATTTATTGTTGTTTACACCACGTAGCCTATGTAGCAACTGAACCGGGTAGAAGAAGACAACTTTAGGTAAGAAAATCAAGTTTTATTCAACACTAGACAACTTTTAACATGAGCAACATGTGGATGTTCAGGTTTTTTTTGGGTAATTCGGTTTGGTTCGTGGTCAGAAACTAAAGACTCGGGTCGGGTCGTTTCCAGGTCCATATATTGCGGGTCCATTCAGGTTTGGACCCCCGGACTTATGATAATAGCTCAGGTCGGGTTGATTTCGGGTTGAATTTTTACAGGTCCATTCGGGTTCGGGTCCATGAAAGTGGACCCGTGAAGACCTCTACTTTAAGTGTTTCCTGACCATCGGATAATTCTGCATCAATCGGTCCACTTCTGTCTGCCAGGAAGACTCTGGAAATGAATTAACATCTCTTTTTTTTTTACTTTTCTTGTTTTAGGTGTTGAACCTCATGTTTGAGATGAGATTTCAAATGTTTCGTTGGTGGGTTTTTTCTTTTATTAAAAAAAAGATGCCACAATGAAGCGCAGGTCTGGTGGCATCCTGACGGAGCAGGTCAGCAGCTGAGTCCAAACCCAGCGGCGTTGAGAATTTAAAGGCCTCATGGAGATTCATGAATGTTGATGCTCCAAAGACGCACCGCCCTGGGTCTGAACCCACCACGCCAGGAAGTGTCGTGGCTCCGGCTGGAACTCCTGACAGTCATTGAAGGTAATCAGACGGTGACAGTCTTCCTCCATCTTGCAGACAAATGCCGTCAGGTGTTGTTGTTGCCATTTTTCTGTGTGCATGCTGCTGAATAATTAATGAGCTATGAACATGGATGTGCAGCATGAGGCTAAATGAGGGTAAATATTAGCATAAACAGTGTGCCGGATGAGATACTTACAATGGAGTCTTCGCAAAGGAGTCAGACTTCGGCCGCCCCGGTAGCGCAGTTTGTGGGCTTAAGGGTTAGGGTTAGGGTTAGGGTTAGAGGGTTAGGGGGTAGGGTTAAGGTTAGGGTTAGGGTTAGAGGGTTAGGGTTAGGAGGTAGGGTTAGGGTTAGAGTGTTAGGGTTAGGGTTAGCCATGTACAGAGGCTGCAGTCCTCCTGCAGCTGGTTGCAGGTTCAACTCCTGGCCTGTGACCGTTTGCCGCATGTCTTCCCGTCCTCAAAAAATTCTTTAAGACGAGTTAAAACCCACCAGTATCAGGTTGAAGCAAATGCAGGAAACAAGAGCTCTAGTTGCTGTTTCTGTGACGTTTCTTGGGGATACTGCAACTGACATCAAGCTGGACCTCAGCTTCAGGTATAGAAGACTTCAGGTAAACATAGAAGTCCTGTGGTGGACCGGTGACTCCGTCCAGGTTGCAGTCCTGCCTTCCACCCAGGCAAAGCTGGGATGGGCTCCAGCAGATCCCCGTGACCCTGAATAGGACCAGACGGGTACGGGTAATGGATGGATGGACGGATGGAACGTGGAAAACTAAGTATCGAACAAAACAAATCCAGGTTACGCTGTTGAGTCATGAGCAGAACGAAATGGTAGTTGGACTTTTAAATGCTAAGAAACTTAACTCCTCTCAGCCATCCATCCTGGCGCTGCAGCCGGAGACCTGTCGATGCAAAGAGAATTAGAAATTCTAATGGACTTGTCACCGCTTTGAACTGCAGGCTTGAAGAGCTTTGAGTCTGGGCCGCCCTTGGATCCTCAGGGCAGAGTCTGAGCATTGATCCCCCTGAATTTGTTTGACTTTGACAGTCTCTTTATTTCTCTCCTCCAGCTTCATTCATTTACTTGCTCGATGGCTCATTCTCTTTCTTCTTCTTCTTCCTCTGCACTCCTTTTTCTTTCTGTCTTTCTTAAATCTTGCTGTTTAGCCCGTACAGTACAAGCGGTGCAGAGCTAAGCAGTTTTGCTTAAGTTCAGCTCTCATTAGTCATTCAGGGCAGGTACTTCCTCCTGCTCTTCTGTGGACTCTTTTTGACTGCAAACTTGTTTAAGGATGCACAGTCCACCATTTCTCACTTTTCTTAATGACCTCAGCATATTAAAAATAAATAGTTGAATAAAACAGTGAATAAAACTGTGTTTGATTAGTATTGATAACGATATCGGGCTCTATGTTTCCTGACAGAGACGCTTCTCCAGGGAAGTGAAGTTGACAAAGGATCTAAATCTTTAACATTTTAGCACGCATTAGACCGAAGACTAGAGCTGAGCGATTTTATCTATTCTGCGATATATATCGATATTTTATTTCCCTAGAGAGTATCGATTTTTCAGCCGTGGGTATCGATATTCTAAGCTTCTTTCAAAACCCCCGTGTCCCACCTTTAAAAGCTTGCAAGCAACAATTTGCACTGTTTAAGTAAATGAAACTATATTTTTCTCAACAAGTCTTTTATTCATTTTGTCCAGCAATTGCAAGCTGCCTGTCAGCCATATAATGTGTAATTGATGCTTTCAGTTCAATTAATTCAAACAAAGTCATTGGAACACTCACAAGATGTCACCAAAATCACTTTGTCCCTTTAAAAATCTTTCAGAAAATGATGTAAATGTATTGTAAGATGAATATTGATATATATCATATCTAGGGCTGGGCAAGTTAATGCGTTAACGGGATATTTATTAACGCCGACATTTATTTTATCACGCGTTAATGCATGTTGCTCACATGCTTTTATTTTGAAAAGTCTGTTACTGGCTGCTGCGGAACTGGAAGATAATTGGCCGGTAAACAAGAAAAATCGAAAACAGACATGGAGAACGGTAAAAATCCATGAACTTTACAGTTCAGGTAGCAATTCAGGTAACAATATTAACAATTCTGTCTGAAAAAAAAATTCTAGACTGCAATTAAACTTTAGCGTCATTCCTCCATGTTCCATCAGATCTGCTCCATGTGTTCACTGTCCTGCTGTTCTCTAGCTGGTTACTGCAGTGCGGCTCCATCTAGTGGCACAGATGTGTAATGACAACAGAAAGTCCAGTCCTCCATTATAAAACAAATTCAGTTCTGTGGCCCGTTTTTTAATTTCGTATTTTTGAACCAAGCCTAAAATTGAAATATATATAAAAAAACAGGCATGTCACTTTTTAATTTTTTGTATTTTTGATTGACAATTGAAAATGGAAAGAATGAATGATACACGGATTGATAAAGTTACTGAACTTTAACATGGACATTTTCATTTTAAAGTTCTCTCAGACGGAGGATTCAACAGAAACAAGGTTATTTGTAACAACTGACAAGTTGAACTCCCCGTTAAAAGTTTCTGCTGTTACCTCAGAAATTACCTGTTTTAATGTTCTGATTGTGTTGAGCCACAATCATTTTGTTGGATTTTGTTTCTAGACTTTTTTTTTTTTAAACAGGATGACATTAATGCCCTGGCAGTGGCAATAAGCTTTATTTTATTTTACATTTTTTAAGATGAGATTTACACTAAATATGTGTTACTGACAAGTGCTGATGTTAAAAGTGTTTGAACAACAAATGTTATGGCACTTTAGTTCATATGGCAGCAGAACATTTAAATAAAAGTGACCTTTACACTACTTTTGAATTCATTATTTGATTTTGCGTACACAATGCGATTAATTGTGATTAATCAGGGAAATAATGCAATTAATCACTATTACAAATTTTAATCATTGCCCCGCCCTAATTAAAATGTGTGGAATATTCCTTTATTGATACCAAAGGGATACTGTGCGGTTATGGTGTGAATTATAGAGGGGAAATAAACGAGTGACTGGATGTAAAATTTGTTGAGGAGCTGTTGGAGAAGTTGTAAGTAGAGCAGAAACAGAAGCAGGGTTGAACCCTCAAGAGATCTTCGAGAATGAACCGTGTTGTGATAAAGTGATGTTTAATATTTACTCGATTTTAATTATTTATGTCTAATTACTTCTAACTATAACCCTGTCCGTGATCTCGTACAACAATCCCCATAAAACAATTTCCTCATTAGTGCAGTTGAAGTTGGCCTTGAATCTGCACCTTAGTAAGAAAAAGAGGGTTAGGGTTAGAAATTAACCCTTAGAAATTAATGTTGAGGAACTTTATTTATTATTTGACTCCAGCCCTGTCTACACCAGCTTTTAAAAGCCATCCTCAGTGATGCAGTCACATCAGGTGTAAACGCTCCCAAGACCGATAATTCAAACCGCATTTGAAGGTCGTCCGCACCACATGTGACCGTACTCTTTCAGCACTGTAAACCCAAACCACGTTGAAGAGCCTCCTTCAAAAAGGAAAAATAAATAAATCAGACATACAGGATGGTGTTCTTCTTTTTCCTGGCAGCGAGGCATGGTTAGGTGCACTGTTGCCTGCTGCAAGTAAAACATAGTAACACATTTGGTCTCTGTAGACGGAGGAGTGAGATCACGAGTTGCCACTCGACGTGCATATGGCGACTCTTCATTCCCACTAGGGCTACACTAATCTCACGATACAATAAGATACGATACACGATATCCGGCTCACGATACAATATATATCGATATTCATCTTACAATACGTTTACATCATTTTCTGAAAGATTTTAAAGGGACAAAGTGATTTTGGTGACATCTTGTGAGTGTTCCAATGACTTTGTTTGAATTCATTGAACTGAAAGCATCAATTACACATTATATGGCTGACAGGCAGCTTGCAAATGCTGGACAAAATGAATTAAAGATATACAGTGATTCCTTATTTTTCGCGGTTAATGGAGACCGGCGCGCTCCTGCGAAAATCAAAATCCACAGGTTTAATACATGTTTAAAGACTGCAAAAAAGTAACTGTGGTCAACTGTGGTCTTTCTGTTACCTTCACAGCCTCTGGTCTCTGAACCGTAGTAAAGAAACTGGTGGTATTGTGCTATTTTTGGCTCATAATTAGCGGCTAACACGCTAACAACAACAAATCAAAAAGTCCGGTTTTCTCTGCATGGAACGGGCACTTTATTCTGGTACTGCAGGAACTTGTAACATCACACAGGTTGTATTGTTGGGCTCCTGTCGGTTAACAGAGAATGTAAATCTATACACCCTGGGCTGCTGTTGATGCTCACTACACTTTTCATCTAACCCCGTTTTCATTCTGCCGTCTTACGACACACACACTACATTACCCATAAGGCCACCTTCGTAAAGGGGCCAGGCTCTTCATCTCTTCACTGTTAGAGAACGCGCACAACATCATGTGATGTTTCCGCGATTTTTAATTTTTTTTTTTATTATATTATACATTTCTGAAAATCCACGAATAACTAAAACCGCAGAACTTAAAGCGCAAATTGGTGAGGGATAACTGTAGTTTCATTTATTTAAACAGTGTAAATTATTGCTTGCAAGCTTTTAAAGGTAGGACACGGGGGTTTTGAAAGAAGCTTAGAATATCGATACCCGTGGCTAAAAAATCGATACTCTCTGGGGAAAATAATATCGATATATATCGCAGAGTCGATAAGAATCGCTCAGTTCTAATTCCCACATACTTCAACATGATTCTCATCGTTTTGTTTTCTCTCCAGAAGTCGCATTTAGAAGCAGCCAAGTCAAAAGCAGATCAAGACAGCAAAGAATGTTGGTCCCCAAACATGGGCCACATCTGCAGTTTTATTCCTGATTTTTCTACCTACATTTGTCCTTGAATGGTGGACCTCGAATCACGGTGAGTGTCACTGCCTACATTCAGACACGCATCCACCAGATGAGGCCCTCACAACACTTTCTGGAACCCACGTCAAAGCCATTTTATGACATTTGGGCCACATGTGGCCCTGCAGCACATTCCAGTGTACTAACTGACTTATGAGCGCCAAAAGTACCTCACGTAGAGCCCAAATGTGTCAGTAATTATAAACCTTCATTAGAACAGAGAGCTCTGCCTCTAATGTTTCTGAGATGCTTCTAAAAAGCACTCTGACATTTGCTAGAAGAACATTTTCTTGAATATGACAGCAGGGACGGGTTATCCTCGGCTTGAGTTTCCCACGTTTCTCATTCGTGGACTAGTTTCATCTACAAAGCCCAGAAACTGAAACGCACCCTGGTGCCCGTACATGTATGGCTTTAAAAAGAAAGAAACAACTGGGCTTTTACCACACGGGATCAACTCCACCTGGTTTGGTGTCAGCTCCACCGACGACGGGAGGTTTTCCTCTGTCAGAAACGCAGCGTACCGTTTCACCGGGCTGACCGGTCACCGACGGCCGGAAAGCCCACGGGTGATCACGAAGCTCATGGACGGTGCGTGTCAGTGTGAGAACTGCTGTTGCCACGGCAGCCACTGCAATCACAACAACCACAGCTCATCTGTTTCCTCCAAAAGCACTCTCATAGTTTTCAACAGGGACTGTTGGATTACGGTACAAGGCCGGTGAAGCGTGTTCCGCTGGACACCTCTGCACAGTTAAAAGACAACTGACTTCCCTGCTTCAGCAACACCTGTGTTCCATGCAGTCGCAGAAGCAGTTATTAAATTTCAGTGGTGGTTCTTGGCACAGTAAGATAAAACTTTAAAATTATATCCTGTAAAATCCTGTTCTCTTAACTATGTGGACCTCACATTACAAAAACTATATGTTGTTTCTATAAATGTCCCTGGACAGTTTAAGGAAGCCGTGCTGAAGCCCTGTCATGTGCATTCAATTCAATTCAATTCAATTCAATTCAGTTCAATTCAATTTTATTTTATTACCTCTGCCAAGGAGGTTGTGTTTTTGCTAGCGTTTATCTGTCTGTCTGTATACAAGATAACTCAAAAAGTTATGGATGGATTTTGGTGAAATTTTCAGGAGTTGTCAGAAATGTGAAAAGGAAGAACTGATTTCATTTTGGGTGTGATCAGAAAGAAATCCTGGATTCTGGATCACTTTCAAATTTTCAATAACATTGCAATCAATGGGGCCGAAAATTTTGTTTCTCAATATTTCCGTTAATTACAGTGATCCCTTATTTTTCACGGTTAATGGGGACCCCCCCCACGAAAATCAAAATCCACGAACTGGAGCCGGAGGCCCCCCCCGAGCCTAAATAATGTGTTTAAAATATGTTTAAAAACTGCAAAAAAGTAGTGAGGTGAAACAAGACAAAGGCTCAACTGTGGTCTGTTACCTTCACAGCCTCTGGTCTCTGAACCGTAGTAAACAAACTGCTCTTTCATCTAATCTCGTTTTCATTCTGCCGTCCCACGACACACACACACCATTACCCATAAGGCCACCTTCTTAAAGGGACCAGGCTGGCTCACAACATTTCTTTGCTGCAAGAGAACGCACACAACATCCTGTGATGTTTCCGCAATTTTTTCTTGATTTTTTAAAATGTAATATATTTCTGAGGGATCACAGGGCGAGGGATCACTGTATTGCCCAAAACTCATGAAATTTGATTCAGGGATTGACAATGGGAACCTCTGAAAGGCTGATCCAGATCTGATCCAGAAGGCAGATTTTATCGCAATCTGTAAATCCCTATATGGGGGAATTGTTGTGCTTGGCGGAGGTCTGCGCGCTCTGAGTGCTTTTCTAGTTAGTATAGTGTCCATTACAATGTCTAGGCTCTTTACAGAGACACAGAGCATGACCCTCGAGCAAATATCATTAACTTAAATTATAATATTAAATCCAATCAATGATAATGGCAGGTAAAAAACTCCCACAGAGGGAGAAAAAAAACCTTTAAGCCAAACAGTGGCAAGAAAAAACTCCACTTTAAGAGGAAGAAACCTTGATCAGGACCTGGATCATATGGAGGGACCTTGGAACTGCAAGTCAGCATGCAACTTCCATTCCAGTAACATTATAACGTTTGACGTGCTGCAGACCACTATCTTCCCTCAGCTTCGCCTCGGGGAATCACTTCTGCGATGTTAACAGATGAGATCCTGGCCGGTTTATTCTTGATCTTATGATTTATCTCGACCGTATTAAGCAGATTTCTCAGTTCTCACAGAGCTTTCCGTTTTTCTCAACGCGTCGAGGAACTCAACTAACCATGATGCACTTTTCTCGATCCGTTTCATATGTGTGCTGGCGTGAATGTCCATGCAGCTTCTTGTCGAGCTTCGGCCACTTTCCAGCAGCACTGGAAGATGTAATCCTGGAGTACATGTCTTGAAACTGCTCTTTGGCCTCTGTGCTGTTAATACACATGTCCTAGAGAGGCCCCTTGCTCTTTTCTTCAACCGCCAACCGGACTGACTGACAGCCGTGGTGGAACAACAACGAAGTGACGCCATTTGTTGTCGGATCTTCCCGTGAAAGGCTGTGACAGTCTGAGAAGAGTCCTGCTGACACCAGGGGCACCCCACGGCGGTGACCCTGAGACCCTTTGGACCCCCTGCCTTACTTATTGATGTCTGCAGATGTGCCTGCCTGCATGATAATGGCCTCCACTGGAGGAGCCCCTTACAGTGCCCGTCTATAAATCACACAGGGGACAGAGAGTGAACCCGGCCTTCTGTGTGTGCGCATGTATTTCCAAGACTGTGTACTCGGTCTCGCTGTGAGTCTTGATACTTGATGTGTGTGTGTGTGTGTGTGTGTGTGTGCTTACGCTGCTTGAGAAGTTCCATGTTGCATTATTGATGTCCCTCAGGGAGGGATGAAAGTGTGAATAGTGGCAGCGGGGGGAGGGGGAGGGGCAGTTGCTGGAGACAGATATCAGAGTCCCTGGATGCATTTGGAAGGCCTGGGAAGCACCGACGTTCACGCTCAGGGACAGTTATGGATTTCTGCGGACTCAGAGGCTGCCAGGTGAAGCCCCTGAAGACGGCTGGATCGACGGTTAAGCAGGAGGCGGCTGGAGTGGACCTGACATCTGCTAAGCAGGCTTGGAAATTAGAAAAAAAAAACCTACTTACATGAAAGACAAACAGAAATGCATGCTCACACATGCACGAATGTTCTGAAGATGGAAAAAAAAAGATTGATTTGCTTGTTTTCGCTGCAGCCACATCAGGGGCCGGACTGCAGAGAGCCGTGAACGACGCTATTCATGAGGAAGGGAAAGTTTAGCCAAAGTATAAATCAAGAAGCAAAAGATACAAAAAAATGCACGAATAGACATAAATGGATTCAAATAAAAATATTAGGACTGGGCAACGATTAAAATTTTTAATCGCGATTAATCGCATGATTTCCCTGATTAATCACGATTAATCGCATTGTATACGAAAAATCAAATCATGAATTCAAAAGTAGTGTAAAATGCCCTTTTATTTAAATGTTCTGCTGCCATATAAACTAAAGTGTCATAACATTTGTTGTTCAAACACTTTTAACATCACCACTTGTCAGTAACACATATTTAGTGTAAATCTCATCTTAAAAAATGTAAAATAAAATAAAGCTTATTGCCACTGCCAGGGCATTTTATAAAGAAAAAAAAAACTCTACAAACAAAATCCGACAAATTGATTTTGGCTCAGCACAATCAGAATATTAAAACAGGGAATTTCTGAGGTAACAGCAGAAACTTTTAACGGGGAGTTCAACTTGTCAGTTGTTACAAATAACCTTGTTTCTGTTGAATCCTCCGTCTGGAGAACTTTAAAATGAAAATGTCCATGTTAAAGTTCTGTAACTTTACTAGTCATTGTGTCAATCATTCTTTTTATTTTTAATTGTCAATCAAAAATACAAAAAAAATAAAAGGTAACATTTTATTACATTTTTCGTTTTTTAATCTAACACAAAAAAATGAGAAAATGCCTGTTTTTTATATTTCAATTTTAGACTTGGATCAAAAATACGAAATGAAAAAATGGACCACAGAACTGAATTTGTTTTATAATGGAGGACTGGACTTTCTGTTGTCATTACACATCTGTGCCACTAGATGGAGCCGCACTGCAGTAACCAGCTAGAGAACAGCAGGACAGTGAACACATGGAGCAGATCTGATGGAACATGGAGGAATGACACGAAAGTTTTGATACAGTCCAGAATTATTTTTTTCAGACAGAATTGTTAATATTGTTACCTGAGTTGCTACTTGAACTGTAAAGTTCACAGATTTTTACCGTTCTCCATGTCTGTTTTAGCTTTTCTGCATGTTTACCTGCTAATTCTCTTCCGGTTCCACAGCAGCCAGAAACAGACTTTTTTGCAAAACAAAAGCATGTGAGCAACATGTGTTAACGCGCGATAAAATAAATATCGGCATTAAGAAATTAATGCGTTAATGTGATAATAATGCGTTAACTTGCCCAGCCCTAAAAAATACTGATCACCTATTCAAATTCAAAACACTTCCACTTCCCCAAGGCCTTACTGTCTATGCTCCCTTTGAAAACACAAACACATCTACAAGCAATCGGGAGAAAGTTTTATCTAAAAGTGTCAGGAGAACATGGCTTAAGTTTAGTTTTGTTCAATTTTTTTCCAGCAAAGACAGGCTCAGAGCAAGGCTAAAACCACGTGGGCACGAAACCCACCCAGAGAGAGAAGACGAGGGGAGGCAGATGATGCTATGTTGGTTTCCGACAAACAGCTGGAAAAGCTTTTTTTTTCTTTTCTTTTCTTTTTTTTTTTTTTACATTTATGAGGTTCATGGTTTACAGTCAGCAGCTAACTAAAAACTGAAAATTATATTTGCTGATAATTGAATACAAAATTTCACGTATAAATAATGTGTTTTACTTCTTGGAAAACAAAAGTCAGGTGTGCTACACTTTCTCCTGTTCTGATGTCTTTGTTTCACACTGAAAAGCATTTTGTAAAAACATTAAGTGAGTTACTGGTTGACACCATACGGGCAACAGCTGACTCAAGCTAACCCAGGCTAATCCAAAAAGTGAGCAACAGAGACTGCTGCCAAATGTGACAGGTGGTGGCGGTCTGCACCTTTATTCTCTTTTTCCTGCACCACATTAGCATTCCTTACCTTCACACTGGCCCACAGATAGCACGTAGCTACCGACAGTTGACCAGCTGTGGTCCAGCTAGTCAGATTTTCAGGTTGGACTGATAGTTTTGGGGGCAGTTTTCTGGACAAGTTACAGGCTAAGCTAGCGGCCAACCGGCCAGCTGTCCTCCGGCTAACAACGGCCAGCGGCTGACATGGATCCCTCCAGGACAACCCAGTTCCAGTGCTCCTCACGGTGCTTTATTAATACAATTAACAGCTCAGCAAGCCATATTATCTTCAAAAATAAGAGTCGGTGCTCTTATGATTGCATCCATGTCAGCAAATAGCTTTTGTCATCATTTTTATGATAGACTGCAACGTACCTGTCAGTCATGATTACCATATTATGCATACATTTTAACATTATACTATACAATAACTATATATATTTGTATAACTATATAGATATAGTATATAAAAATTCACTCCCTATGGAGTAGTCATCGATGTGAAATCCAGCTATAGAAACCAAGATTTTTTTTCTTTTTTTAATGTTTATTTCTGCTACAAAATTGCACTTAAAAAATATGTATATACATGGGAGTCAATGGAAATTTGTTATTAGTTAAAATTATGTACATATTCTTTTTATTCATCAGAGTGCTGTATGTACATTTTTATCCTTAACTAAACTGGAAAAAAAAAAACAATTTAATCAATGTGCTTAAACATTACCATACAGAAACAAAAAGTAGCAATAGCTGAAAAAACCCAAAAGAAAGGGGAGATGTCAAAATCTTTTCACTCACAACACATCTAGAACTTAAGTCTTGCATTAGATTGGTAAGTGCGATTGTGAGCATGCTAGCAACATGTAAATGCAGTAATTAATTCTCCGTGTGTGTGTGTGTGTATTACACCCAGTTGTGGTGGCCACATGTGCACAGAGATGTCAGGTGGGCACAGATATGCCGCCTGATTCGTTCAAACCTGCCGAGGTCTGACAGGGGTGTAAATTAGCAGATTAGGCCTCTGGCAGCTATGGCATCTATTGGCGTATCATAATAATGACTGCTGTCAGCGAGGACCCCCCCCACACACACACCCCCAGCTTCCTCAACTCCCCCTGGTTATTGATCTTTCCTCTCAGCTCTTTTGGCCCACTGTTAGACAGCTTCTACCTCCTCCCCTCCTCCCCTCCTCCCCTCAGCCCATCAACAGTGAATATTATGAGTCCTAATGACTGCTGCACCTGTTCTCTGCTCATGGCTTATGACAGAGATGCTGAGAGCTGGCAGTTTTATCTACTCTTGACTTGTCATCCATCTGTAGACTGTACTTCAAAATAAAGTGTCTGCGTGCTCTGAGTGTGTTGGTTGAGGGTTTAGTTTGGTTGCACATATGATACAAATGTGATGAAGGTGTGACGTGATGCTGCGATGGCAATAGTGCTTTGTTAGGTGGGGAGCTTTATTCTGAAACGCCAATGACATCAAGATTCAAAGCCCGAAGCTGTCCTTCTCATGAACATGCGTGGCCCCTTTCATCACTGGAAGAATGTGTATACTCGAAGCAATCCTCACCTTATGACATAATTAGTTAAAATCCCAAAAATTTAATCTCACACTGTACAGTTTGCTAGGCATGGGTACATCATGTTTACCACCTCTTTCATCACTTATTTGAGCTTAACATAATATCTAAGGTTAAAACTCATCAGCACAAAAAAAAATTTCAACAAAACTAAGCAGTAAAACTTGTCAAGCCTTTATCTTCAATGATTAAAATGGATGAACGATCCAGAGAACTACTGAGATAATGGCAATGCCTCTTTAAGGATTGTGAATGAAAAAGTCTTTATGTTCTTGACTGAGATCATGTATTTGGGTGTCTGGCATGATGACCAAGTCAGAAACTGTGGGCTACGTAGGAGTGACAGTGTTTTATTCAGGGAGCTTAAGACTTGCAATTCAATACAATTCAATTCAACTTTATTTGTAGAACATCTATTATGAGACAAATTGTCTCTTGGCACTTTTCAGTGACCCAGAACATGACGCCTGAGCAAATATTATTAACTATAAGTAATATTATTAAATCTTAATTTAAAAAACAATGACAAGTTAAAAAAAAAAAACTCCCCTAAAGGGAGAAAAGCCTTAAGCCAAACATTGGCAAGGAAAAACATCTTTAAGAAGAAGAAACCTCAAGAAGAACCTGGATCATAAGGGGGGACCTTTCCTGCTGAAGGCCAGCAGGGTAAAGGAAGAAAACAGTAGGAAGATAGGATGGAGAGGATGGAGGACAAAGAGAGGGCAAATATATTGGCAATATTATATTGGACAAAGTATATTAACAGTAATCATCCATGAGCAAGAGAACTAAAAATGTCATGTACTTATATTCTGACTGGTACATTGTTAGAACATGAACTACAGAGATGACTATATAAACAGATGTAGGCAGCAACACTGAGGTGGTCAGAGGATCAGACTGCAGGTCAGCATGTTAGTTGATATCCCAGAGACGTCTATATAGACAGGTAGCTCTGGAAACTGGCACATATACAGAAAGAAAAGGAAAAAGGGAGGCGGGGGGGGGGGGGGGGGGGGGGGGGGGGGGGGGGGGGGGGGGGGCTCAGGACAGCACAAAAAACTACAGAAACGATGAAGTACAGTAACACTTATGAGGTGTTCCAAATTCACTATAGATACAGTTGAAGGAAGAAAAGGAAAGAAGGGTAGAGAAAATGAGTGAGGACACCGCTCAGCAGATCATGTTGGTGTCCCCCTGCAGTGTAGACCTATAGCAGCATAACTATGACAAGGCCTGCCCTAGTCTTGTCTTCAGCCATTCCTCTAACTGTAACTATGACTATTGGTCCTAACAAACTATTATTTAGACTAACTATAGGCTTTACTAAACAGAAATGATTTCTAGGAACTACAAGTAAACCTGCACTCTGAAAGCAGAGAGCTCTATCAGGAGCATAAGGAGTTATCAGGTCTGGTAGATAACATGGAGCCTGGCTGTTAAACACCTTACATGTGAGTAACAGAATTTTGAATTCAAATCTAAATTTTAAGGGAAGCCAGTGGGGGGAGGCTAACATAGTAGAGACATGATCTCTCTTGTGATTCCTGTCAGCAGTTGTGCTGCTGCATTTTGGATCAGCTGGAGGCTGTTTGCTTTACAATAATATAGTCTGAAAGTGACAAATTTGTGGATTAGTTTTTCAGCATCATTGTGGGAGAAGGTGCTCCTCATCTTGGTGATACAGATTAAAAACATATCCTGATTGAAAATAACTCTGAACTTTCTCACAGTTGTATTGGAGGCCAACATAAAATCAGCTGATCTGTTACTCAGATCTTTGGGACCAGAAACAATAGCCTCTGTTTTATCAGAATTTAAAAGCAAGTTTGTGCACATCCAAGTTTTAATGTCCTGAAGACATGCCATCACGTCTGGCAAACGGTTTTGTTTCGTCTGTCTTCATAGATAAATATAGCTGCGTATCAACAGCGTAATAATGAACATTTATGTCGTGGCTCTGGATGATATACTGCCTGGCCAAAAAAAAAAGTCACCACCAAAAAAAAGAGGTCTACTCTAATATTTCGTTGGACCGCCTTTAGCTTTGATTACGGCACTCATTCCCTGTGGCATTGTTACAATAAGCTTCTGCAATGTCAGCAGATTTATTTCCATCCAGTGTTCTGTGTTCATTCTTTGAGCTCATACTGTTGCTGAACCTGGACCTGACCAACTGCAGCAACCCCAGATCAGAACACTGCCCCCACAGGCTGGTACAGTAGGCACTAGGCATGATGGGAGCATCACTTCATCTGCCTCTCTTCTTACCCTGATGCTCCCATCACTCTGGAACAGGGTCGATCTGGACTCATCAGACCACATGACCTTCTTCCATTGATCCAGAGTCCAATCTTTATGCTCCCTAGTAAATTGAAGCCTTTTTTTCCAGTTAGCCTCGCTGATTAGTGGTTTTCTTAAGAATCCACAGCTGTTCAGTCCCAATCCCTGGAGTTCCCTTAGCATTGTGCGTGTGGAAATGCTCTTACTTTTACTGTTAAACATAGTTTTTCTTTGATTTGATCTCACCAAATGTTTAAGTGATCACCGATCAGGATCATTGAGGATTTTTTTTCTGGCCACATTTCCTCCTTAAAGACGATGGGTCCCCACTATCCTTCCAGTTTTTAATAATACGTTGGACAGTTCTTAACCCAGTTTTAGTAGTTTCTGCAATCTCCTTAGATGTTTTCTCTGCTTGATGCATGCCAATGATTTGACCCTTCTCAAACAGACTAACATCTTTTCCACGACCGCGGGATGTATCTTTCGACATGGTTATTTAGGAAAAAAGGGGCATTGCACCAGTTGGGGTTAAATAACTCGTTGCCAGCTGAAAGATAATCGCCTATGCAGTAATTATCCAATAGGAGGCTCCTACCTTTGCTTAGTAAAATCCAGGTGGCAACCTTTTTTTTTGGCGAGGCAGTGTATTTCCAGGGGCAGCATGTATGGAGTGAAGAGGATCGGCTCTAACACTGAACCCTGTGGGATGCCATAGCAGATCCCTCGACTGTGCAGAAGAAACATTATTAACATGAAGGATCTAGAACCTGTCAGATAGATATGATTTGAACCAGCCTAAACCAGCCTCTGTCCATTTAATCCCTATAAAATGCTCTAATCTGTGCAGTAAAATTCTGTGATCAATGGTATCAAAGCAGCACCGAGGTCCAGCAGAACTAGCATGGACACTAATCCATTGTCTGAGAAGGATGTTGGTGACTCTAACCAGCTCTGTTTAGTTGGTTGCCTAACTTGCAGGGTACTGTGACATCATGCACCCTGATCAGTGTAGAATTATTCACCTTCCACTATCTTTATCTACCATCCGATTTCAGATCATGCTATTTTTACTTTTTCTCCAAAAAATACACAGCTATAGCATAGATTTTAAAAGAGGCACACCCTGTGGACTGAGTAGCTGACTCCCCTCTGTAAAACTGGCTGTATTGAAAAGTTCAAAAGATGTGATTGAAGAGAGGGCCTTTGTTCCTTCTCCTCAGGCGAAGGTCCTTGGGAAGTTAACTTAAAAAAATTAAATAAAATAGAAAAAAAAACATACATCTAGTTTAAACTGTTTAAACTCTTAACATTTCTGTCCTTTGTTATCAAATATTACTAAAATGTTAACAAAAGTCACGGACCATCAGAGAGTCTAATTCAAGGTTATGTCTATTACGCAACCTTTCATGCAATTGCTACTACATCATGTCAAGAGTGGAGCCGTTGCCTGGCAGTAATATTGATTTTAAGCACAAAAAGCATTGTGTTTGACTCAAAATCATCTATGAAAAATAATTTCATACTACTTTAAAGTCTAAACAATTGATTCGTGTGGAGCTGACAGTGGTGAAAAAGCACAATTAATAAATAAGATTTGAGTGCTTATGCTTGTTTTGGCTTCATGTTCATAAATGCTCTGGAAGAAGTATCTGTGTGTTTATTTTTCCACACAATGCAAAGAGAGGCTTCTTGACTGAGATATTTATTGGCAGCTGAAAAGTGTCTCGTGATGTAAAGCCTTCATACCATCACATGACATGACACGACATGACCCATTTTGTCGGGCTGATAACTGGCATTCATGCTAATAGCATGTTTACATGCATGAGGTGGGACCTAAGCGGCCTCCCGGACACCTCTGAATACCCACATCAGATGTTGTATGCTAATCTGCTAACCTCAAGGGCATCCAGACTGAAACTCAGCATAAGAGAGCAAGAACTATCTTCTCTGCTCAGAGCACTTTGACCCAACCCACTGAATTTCCAGCTTGCACTCAAAAACTCTGTTAATGAGCATTTGGAGTTCCATGAAAATTCAGTTGCTATTGAAAAGGGGGTTTTGAAATGTGATTTTTTTTCTCAACATGAGGCGCTGGGGAGAAAGTGAATGCCCCTGATTAGACATTGAAATCTGCTTGTATGTAACAGGTGGTGCCTCAAAAATGCTGGAAGCAGGTGACGTCTTGGAGATAGTCCAGTGCTATTTATGTGCAGACAGAGGAAGAGAGGAAGACAATGGGTGATGTGCAAAGGAGAAGCCCCTTGAAGCACTGAGGAGTGAGAATGGAAGCAAATGAGAAGCATTCAACAACTCACTGACTCAACACAGGATGGATGAGATACAACCTGCCAGTTTTGAGCAAAAAAAAATCTTTATTTTTGAAAAAAAAAAAAAAAAATTAAGGTGTCATAACTCTAATATTAGTTTAAGAGAACCAACTTTTTGTTATAATTTAAATGTCTTTATTTTCTTAACATTACTACTGGATAATATGAGTGTATTAAGTGAAAAGTAATGGATGAATGGATGGATGGATGGATGGTGTTGCCACCATCCATCCATCCATTCATCCATTAATTTCTGCTTAGCTGGATTTGGGTGGGAAGGCAGCAGCTTAAACAGAGAGGCCCAGACCTTCCTCCTCTTCAGCTACCTCCTTCAGTTCTTCTAGGAGGACAACAAGCATAGGCGTAGTTTGACTTTTGCGTCGGGGGGGCAAAAATTGTTAAGCACTTTCAACAAACGGGCGCACTCTCACACGAACCGGCGCACATGCACGCGAACCGGCGCGCATGCACACATATGTGCAAACTCGCGCGCACATGATGGCACACAAGATACACTCACCACGAAACCATGAAGTCCAAGATTAGATGATGTTCAAAACCAGTAGTTGCAACAGGATACAGTACACAGTAGATGTTATAAATGTTAATGTTAATGATGTTAAATGTATTAAGAAACAAAATATAACATGATTCATTTAACTGTCACAATATACTGCAGTTTATTTTGGACTTAAAAAAAACATTACGGTCAAAAACAATTATTTATTTTTGCCAGTTCGTTGACAATGCAATTACATATTTCAGCCACCAGGGGGAGCAATGCTCCCCCTGCCCCCCCGCAAACTCCGCCCATGACAACAAGGCCTTCCCAGGCCAGAGATGTAGGCCCCGATCATACACTTCCCCTTACCTGTTACCACTAACCGCTACCCTCAAATTGTGTGTATAGGAACCTCCGCTAACCGCTAATGCAATCTTCTGCCCACTATAGCCGCTACACATTATGCCGACTCACTTTGTAGGTGTGGCAATTAGGGATGGGCATAATTTAATCGATTAATCGATGATTGATCATTAAGAATTTGGTCGAAGAAATACATTTTCGTCGATGAACTGAATGTTTTTTGTTTTTTGTTTTTCTTAATCAATCCGAACGAAGGTTCTCAGTGCACGTACTCAAACAATGCGATGCATTTCACTGTGCCACCGATAGAAATTTGGCAGCAGGGGGCAACATTTCACCATCACCCTACCCTGGCTCGCCTCAGTTGTTACATGCAAGCTTCTGTAGGTCATCGCCTAATCATGAAGCGGTCGCGGTGAAGTGTGGCGTGGGACCATTTTCGTTTAGAAAATGACCAAGTGTACTGCAATCACTGCAATGCTAATTACAAATACAATTAATCGACAATGACAATGATGTATCACTTGAACAACGCATCCAAGCCTCCAAGCCTGTAAAGGACGGTGGAGGCGGTTCATCATCAGCCTAGCCTAGCCTAGCCTAGCCTAGCCTCAACTCGGTGTTAGCACGGACCAGAAGGAGCGTCAGTGCACATCGAGCACACAACAAGCGCATCTTTTTAAGAAATCAAAAAGCCTGTAATACTGGCGCCTTGATATAAATTGTCCTTGTTACGTAGTCTCCTCGATATCTCTTGTTTTATTATCGTTGTTTTTTTTAAAGAAAAGAAACAGGAAATGTCACGTTATTCACGACCACAAACATCCGGTTCACTGAACACATCTGGCCATGCGCGGGCCATAGCAACCAGGCCAAAGGGGAAAACAAACATCACGCCGATATCGAGAATATTTGTGATAGTTTTCAATATAAAAATGTTAATGATTAATCGATTTTTAATCATTAATTCTCCCGACGATCGACGAATAAATCTCGACCAAATGCCCATCCCTAGTGGCAATGGGCGTGTCTCTTGCCCTATCCAGAAACTTAGTATCTTGCCATCGTGGGTTTAGGAAAAAGCATACCGCGTGGTCCGACCACCTGCAACCCGCATGTCCAATCGACGTCAATGCGCTTCCACCTGGTCACATGTGGATGTGCACAAACGGCTCTACCTCTCGAATTAACTCTTGTACAAAAAAGCGTGATTTGGCCTCAGTTGAACCCCTGAGAAAATGGCAATGAGATTGTCGTAAAGGGTTTGCTCACCAGTTAATCCAGAGACAACCAGTGCATGTTTGGGAAGAGAGAGTTTGGGAAAGCGGATTGCGCATAGCGCAACCTGCTCTTAACGGCAATGGTTGCTGATGCACTGATTGGTTTAACACGTGAAACGCCCTAAACCAGTGCTATCACTCCTATGCATAATGTAGCGGGTAGTGCAGATGGGATAGTGGGTATAGAAGGGTGGAACAGTGCATTTTTTGCAGGGGAACGCCTCTCCTGCTACACGCTATCCCTAAATAGCGGCTTTAGCAGATCTGGCCAAAGATCGGGCCCCTAGTTTCTCTTCTCCTGGTTGTACATGATTGAAACACCTCCCTCGGGAGGCCTCCAGGAGGCATCCTGACCAGGTGCCCAACCACCTCAACTGGCTCCTCTCGATGTGGAGGAGCAGCCGCTCTACTCCGGATGACTGAATGTCAGATGGTTTGGTAATAACCCAATTATTATTCATTTTCTATACCCACTTAATCTTGTTCAGGTCAGTGGTGGTTGGCTGCGGGCTATCTCAGGGGTGACCAGGTAAGAAGGGAGGATACACCCTGGTGAACATCTGGAACTCTGGAGGCTTCTCATTCAGTAATTTTTCAATTCTTGGGGCAAACTGGGGAGGCTGTCGATCAAATCAGCAACCAAATGACTGAAAGATTACAATTTTATTTCCCAAGTTATAGATGTCCTGTTTTTGTTTTTTCAACCTAGTCAGCTGATTGTCGGTGTTAACCATTCAAAGTAACAGAAACTGATGAAACAAATAAAATTACATCCAAGTGGTAAAAAGCTCAAAATATCCTAGTACTCGTATTTGTGCTGTTAATAAATTAGACTTAATTTAAGTGAATTAATCATATTTACCCAGATGAAAGGCGCAGGCATCAAACAGGCATCTGAAAACCTGGTGTCTGTCCAACGTGGTCTTTCAGCCTCCCGAAGTTGGCCAAGAACATCAAAGAATCCAGCATCCAGACGCCCTCGTAGGTGACGACATCCTCTGCCAGCTTTGGATCTCCACGCCAGAATGACACAACCGTCTGAATTGGACACCTGACAAAATCCCTTCAGTCTGTTTATTATGGATTTCTTTTTTCTTTGTCGCCGGATCGGTGCATTTCTTCAAGCCCACACTCACACCGCTTCAATGCTTCTAAATCCATGAGAGGTGGTGAACAAATGCATGTGTCAGGAGAGAATGGACTTTGGTTTGATTGTCTGCCAGTCCGTGTGCTCCTACGCCCTCGTCATGTTTGCCGGTGACTAAAAGGCTGTGACAATATGCCTTTGGGAAGCAAAACTCTCGCCAGTTTGTCTGTAATGCAGTGTTTTTTTAGACTGTTCAGACATGGGTGCTTAAAGCTGCCTGATTTTAATCCAGCGTGAGGCCCCCTGCTGTTCTGAACACCTCTAACAGAACAACATGTACTCTGCAGGCTAAACGGTATTGTCTCTCGTCGAGTTAGCCAGAGGCTTTTCAGCAGGATTTCAACTGAAATGTTGCCAACGTGATATTGTGAACATTGGAGTGATATATAACAAATCTAGACCCAAACCAGCTTATCTCACCCACCTGAAGTGATACGAAAATGAAAGAAAACGCTGGTAATTCATTTAAACCTTTTCAACATGTAATTTTCTTTCACAGCAGACATTTTTCACTTGTCAAAGAAGGAGAAACAAGGAGGCATTAATATTGCTTGTGATGATTTAGCTCCTGGTAAACCTTAGCAGTTAACTAGGATGCAGAACCTCCGTCAAACACACTGTTGTCTAAGCTTTTTGTAACTGCAGACCGGTCAATACTTCACAATTTTACCGCAGACCAATAACATAACGCCAATAACATAACATGAGTATAACATCAAAGTCTCTGGTAACATCCTCTGGACCCATTAAATGAATAGCAAAAAAAAGAAAAAAAACACGTAGAGCAGGCTTGGTACGTCGTGATAAATCCATATTTTAAGGAAAATTTCCAAAGACGTCCATTTCTTACTCATTTTGATAGCTGGGTTAAATTTTGGCGCTCAAGTGAAAATCCTGTGATCTTTCAAAATAAAAGATTTTTCAAAATAAAAGCTTGTTCAGACTCCTATAATGAATAAAACTTAAATATGTAATTTTTTCTTGTGCGGCCCGGTACCAATTGATCCACGACCCGGTACCGGTCCACAGCCCGGAGGTTGGGGACCACTGATATACACTACTCACAAAAAGTTAGGGATATTTGACTTTAAGGTAAAGCTTATGGAAAAAGTTAAAAGTTCATGCGACAGTGATATTATATTATGAAAGTCGGGCATTTAAGTAGAAGCATGCGAACATCGCAAACCATTTGCGATGTGGCCGGTAACCGTAGCAGAAAAATGTCTGCAGGGCTCTGTTTACAATGAAGCGGTCATCATCATGGGATTGGGCCAGAGGACGTCCACTTTTATGCGTTTCTGCGACTTTTCCAGTGTCTCTGTGTCTGTTTCCACCTGCTGATGACACCTGTGACTCTCTAAGCTCAGTGGAAACATCTGGTTTGAAGCCTCGTAGTGTCCGGGTACCTCTGATCGGTTGTTAGGGGGCGTCCTGGTCTTGTGATGTCAAAATATCATTGAAACAGAACAAGTTGAGTTCGACACTTGATTTGATTTTGGTGATTAATTACCTTTTTACTAGGGCTGAGCAACAATTAAAATTTTTAATTGTGATTAATCACATTTTTTCCCTGATTAATCACGATTAATCGTATTGTATACGCAAAATCAAATAATAAATTCAAAAGTAGTGTAAAGTGCATTTTATTTAAATGTTCTGCTGCCATATGAACTAAAGTGCCATAACATTTGTTGTTCAAACACTTTTAACATCAGCACTTGTCAGTAACACATATTTAGTGTAAATCTCATCTGAAAAAATATAAAATAAAATAAAGCTTATTGCCGCTGCCAGGGCATTATTGTCATTCTGTTTTTATGAAAAATTAAAAAAAAAAAGTCTATGAACAAAATCCTGCATAATGGTCTTGGCTCAGCACAATCAGAACATTGAAACAGGTAATTTCTGAGGTAACAGCAGAAACTTTTAACGGGGAGTTCAACTTGTCAGTTGTTACAAATAACCTTGTTTCTGTTGAATCCTCCGTCTGGGAGAACTTTAAAATGAAAATCTCCATGTTAAAGTTCTGTAACTTTACCAATCCATGTATCATTCATTCTTTCCATTTTCAATTGTCAATCAAAAATAGAAAAAATTAAAAAGTGACATTTTATTACGTTTTTTAATTTTTTAATCTAACACAAAAAAAAACAGAAAAAAAAGCCTGTTTTTTTAAATATTTCAATTTTAGACTTGGTTTAAAAATACGAAATGAAAAAACGGACCACAGAACTGAATTTGTTCTATAATGGAGGACTGGACTTTCTGTTGTCATTACACATCTGTGCCACTAGATGGAGCCGCACTGCAGTAACCAGCTAGAGAACAGCAGGACAGTGAACACATGGAGCAGATCTGATGGAACATGGAGGAATGACGCGAACGTTTTGTTGCAGTCCAGAATTTTTTTTTAGACAGAATTGTTAATATTTCTACCTGAGTTGCTACCTGAACTGTAAAGTTCACAGGTTTTTACCGTTCTTCATGTCTGTTTTAGCTTTTCTGCATGTTTACCTGCCAATTCTCTTCCGGTTCCGCAGCAGCCAGAAACAGACTTTTCAAAACAAAAGCATGTGAGCAACATGCGTTAACACGTGATAAAATAAATGTCGGTGTTAATAAATAATAGCGCGTTAACTTGCCCAGCCCTAGTAATAAGTACTGGAACATCGAACTGCTGGATGTGTGCATTCAGAAGTCTAGAGGAGGTCAAATTAAGTTCACCCATAAAGGTTGTTGGCCAAATATCTCTAACTTTTTGTTAGTAGTGTATTATGAGAGGCGCCTACTAATTTCTGTTTTATCTATTTATTTTACACGCTATGAAAAAGAAACACCATTTAAAAAACCGATTCATACCTGCAGCATCCCTGCAGAAAGATGCAGGTAAACCTTCAGCATCATCAGAGGCTCATCAATAACGTCCTGCTCACGTTCCTCTTCACCTCTGGAGTTTGAACAGTGACGTCGCTGGCAGTAGGAACTGACGTTACTTTTACAAGAATCAATCCCATCAAAACAAAAAAGGTTTTTAAGCTTGTCCAGAGTGCAGGCAAGTGTGCACGTCACACATACTGTATTTCATTTCAAGGTTTGAAATAAGCTGTCCAGCTGTTTTGGGGCTATTAAGCTTTTATTTTTTTATATGTGTGTTTGTATATATTTACTCACCAATAACCTCAGAAGCTTTGGACACAAAGCTCCCTCACAAGGATCAACTATTGTAGGTATCAGCAAATATTTTGAACCAGCACACACAGACGTGGATAAACCATCCTATAAGTCCCAATAATGATGAACTACACTCTTCGAATATCTACCTCTCCTCTTTCGAGACCCACCACTCGCTCCCACTGACACAAACGCGATGCTCTATTAAGAATTGATTCTCACTCACATCGACCTGGACATCACTAACCTGAATAAATCACTATCATTCATCTATGACGGACTAAAGTGCACTATGAATCTCCATGTGACCATCAAAATCTAGAAGTTAGGATTCAAACAGCCCTCTGAATATGTTTTGGGTGGAGCTGTTATCAGACTTTGACCCCGGAGTAGCTGCCATGTCTGGCAGGACCTGGATTATATGGAGGACCTTCCTGCCGAAGACCAGCTGGATAAAGAAAGAAAAAGAGAGGAGAGACAGAACAGAGAGAGGATGGAGGACAGAGGGAGGAGAGACACAAATGACTGAATGAAATGACTATATAAACAGATGCAGGTAGCAGCACTGAGGTGAGATGGTCCGAGGACTAGATCACCGGTCACCACGCCAGCCGGCACCCTGAACACATCTACACACACAGGTGGAGGTAAACGCATCTACACACACAGGTGGAGGTAAACACATCTACACACACAGGTGGAGGTAAACGCATCTACACACACAGGTGGAGGTAAACGCATCTACACACACAGGTGGAGGTAAACGCATCTACACACACAGGTGGAGGTAAACGCATCTACACACACAGGTGGAGGTAAACGCTGGGATGGACAGAGGAGGGAACTGCAAGTCAGCATGAAACTCAGGAAACTCTGGCCTGAAAACATACAGAAAGAAAAGAGAAAAAAGGGGCAAAACGGCACAACAAACTACAGGAAAGAAAATGGAGCACAGTTACAGTAATGAGGTGCTCCTATATGGAATGAGCTGGAGGAGGAAGAAAAAGGGAGGATGAAAGGAAAGGAAAGGGAGAAGAGCTGCTCAGCAGATCATGTTGGCGTCTCCCTGCAGTGTAGGCCTATAGCAGCATAACTATGACGAAGCTGTGATTAAGACGAGCTACTCTAGTCTGAGCTACTACAACTATGGCTATGATCTCTCTTGATTACAGCCAATCTCACAGCTTTACTCAGTAATCAATGAAAAGTTGCCGCTGTAGGAATGTGTTTCTTTTCTTTTCTTTTGTTACTTGAGGGTGGAACAAGTTGAGACCAGTGTGAAGGATGAGGGATGTGAGCATCTTGTTAAGCTGAGCTGGGAAACTCACAGGAAGTACTTTATTCTCATAAAACAACTTCATTCATGAAACTCCACAGCTTCATTGTCATGTCAGATTTATTTGAAGGTCCTTTCAGAAACATTCTCATCTGTTGGATTTTGTCATCATGCCTTTATATTATATTAGATAGACCCTGGCTGGGGGACTATGTTTATTCCATGTTACATTTTTTCATCCCTATTGGTTTTTTTTTTTCATCCCTTTGCAAAAGCTTCCAGTAAGAGTCCCTCTTTGTAGATCAACAACACCATAACAACATCTCCACACTGAAACACGGCAGATGGCCAGGCAGCTTTGTCAGAGTAAACAGCTCCATGAGAAAATCCTAACAACAAAAACCAAACCAAACCAAACCATAGAGCCGGTGTGTCATTGATTAACAGAGTTAAAACTACAAGGGTGTGATTATTTCAGGGCTCAGACTAGGACTGTAGCGATACACTAATCTCGCGATACATGATACACGATATTTGCTCACGATACGATATATATCGATATTCATCTTATAATACATTTACATCATTTTCTGAAAGATTTTAAAGGGACAAAGTGATTTTGGTGACATCTTGTGAGTGTTCCAATGACTTTGTTTGAATTAATTGAACTGAAAGCATCAATTACACATTATATGGCTGACAGGCAGCTTGCAAATGCTGGACAAAATGAATAAAAGATTTGTTGAGAAAAATAGTTTCATTTATTTTAAACAGCGCAAATTGTTGCTTGCAAGCTTTTAAAGGTGGGACACGGGGGTTTTGAAAGAAGCTTAGAATATCGATACCTTCACATTCCCACAAAAAAAAGTCTGCTATAATATTAAATTGCATGTACATACTAGATGGTTTTGCGAGACAATGGCACTAACCATGAATGTAAATGCAGACACACACACAAAAAAAAAGAGATACCTGCAGCTGAAAAATCGATAGTCTCTGGAGAAATAAAATATCGATATATATTGCAGAATCAATAAAATCGCTCAGCTCTAGCTCAAACTGAACATCGCCGACGCAAGAAACAGTGGCACGTGCAGTTTTATGATATGCTGTCCAGCTTTAACCTGTCTTTTAGACCAAACTAGTTTGTCATGTCATGCGAGTGCCAGCCCTGTCTGTCTCTTTCACATCTTTTTTCTCCAGGGTCTCCTCATTCTTCTCAGCATTTCATCCTCCTCTCTTCCACTCAAACATCCTTCTCCTCCTGAGCAGACACGCTCACTGTCTCTGCCTCATTTACTGGCTTTCAAGTCGTCACCCGGCCCTTTGATGGAGAGAGCCTTTTGAAAGCTTGGGAGCGCTGGCAGCTCTCCCCCACAGTGTTAGTGCTAGCAGCGGCTAAATTGGGTTCCGTTGGTGGAGGCTGACTCGTCGCTCCTGGAGGGAGAGTGGGTGGCTGGAAGCTGATCAGATGGCCCGACGCTGAGGGGTGGAGGAGCTGCCACCTCCAGCTACCTGGATGCTGAGGAGAGATAGCGGTGCACATGGCAGCTCGCCCCGTAGTCGCGCTCGCACTGATTCATCCACCCTCTGTTCTTTGTTTGAAAATAGCCCATTCTATATTTTTGTTGCACTGTTGCCCTTTTCATCACTCTCTTTCATATTTTCAGTTTTGCAGTCGTGTTTAGCTGATTTGGATTTTTTTTTTCTACGTGCATGGACATCCAGCCTGCTCACAGTACTGTGAAAAAGTCTTTGGTACCCCAGTTGCATTGTTTTATCAAGGTTTTAATGGAATCCAGTCTCTTACAAATATACACTGAACAAAAATATAAACTTAACACTATAGTTTTTGCCCCCATTTTTCATGAGCTGATCTCAAAGATCTTAGACTTTCTTAGATTTTAGATCTTAGACAGCATGATTATAGACAAGTGTGTCTTAGACTGACAACAATAAAAGGACACTCTAAAACAGTGGTTCTCAACTGGTGGGTCGCGACCCAAAAGTGGGTCGCAGACCCGTTTTCAGTGGGTCGTGGGCCTTTGCCTGGAGAAGGAAATGCTTAAAAAAAAAAAAAAAGAGTGACCATTCATACTCCTTAACAGTAGATGGCGATAATGCCCTGTAATGTGAGTTGACAGACCTGCAAAGTTTACATATGTTGAGCAGGTGAAACGCAGATACAACGATGAATATATGATATGGATTTTCTTATCTTGAAGACAAAGGTCAGTGAGTGGTTATTCAGCTAAAACTATATATTTTGAGTTATTTTTGAAACTACTGCTCAGTGGTTGCACTTTTTTATTTCATGTTTGTGCATGTTGAGTCTGTTAAAAAAGGCTGAAGTTACTGGAGTGAAGTGTTTTGGATTTAATTAAAATGCAACAAATTGAGCATCAAAGGGAATATTTCCCACTTGTCATTTTGGTTATGCCATTTTGGTTTTTGCCGTTTTGGTTCACCAATAAACTTATTTTTTTGTGTTGGCATTCTGTGATATTCTATTCTACTATCTCCGATTCAAACTGCACAATCTTTTCATTCAATGGATTTGAGAAGTTGGAAATTTTCCTTGATTTGGGTCGTGGCTTGTCATTAAGGGTGATGGTGGGTCCTGAAGCCAGACCAGTTGAGAACCACTGCTCTAAAACACGTGTCAAACACAAGGCCCGCGGGCCAAATGTGGCCCGCCATGTCATTTTATGTGGCCCTCGAGAGCTTCTGCATTATTGGCTTACATTTTAAACCAATATTTTAAGACTTAAAATAAGCTCACGCTGCTTTAAAGTGCATATTGACAATAAACTGCATCTCCCATTATGCATTTCTTCGTTACCCACAACGATAACAGTAGCTATGAGCAAGATGATTTTTCAGAACTGATGGACTTAAGAAAAACCTTTACAAACTAACCCCAACATGTCCAAGAAAAGAAACACTGATGCACAAGGAAGGCAGTTTGATAAATGATGGGAAAACAATTACAAGTTTGTAGCTCAAGGTGAAATAACAGTATGTCTTTTGTGTTATGAGGCGGGTGTCAGTCGTGAAAGAGTGTATTCTACATCTGCGTTTTGACAGCAAAGTCGGAGCTAAGTATGCTAAATTTAGCCCACAAGAAAAACAGAATCACTTCCCCTTTTAACCATTACCGGTGCGAGAGCAGGTTTACAACCACAAACCCTGAGTTTAATATGATAATGAGTTAAATATTTGACACTTGAATACATAATGAATATAGAAACCGTTATTTAACAAGGTGCAGTTGAATTTATTTTGATTTACATTGCATTTTGTTACGTTCATGCTGTCAATCTGGCCCTTCAAGGGCCACCATGACGCTGATGTGGCCCTCAGTGAAAAAGACTCTGACACCCCTGCTCTAAAATCTGCAGTTTTACTGTATTTGAGGGGTCTAAAAACCAGTCAGTATCTGCTGTGACGATGATGGTCATCTCCTTCATAGGAGTTGATCAGGTTGTGGAACGTTGCTACACTCCTCTTCGGTCTCTGTAAGAAGTTGCCAGATATTGGCAGGAACTGGAGCACGCCGTCGTAGACGAGGATCCACAGGATCCCACACACACTCAGTGGGTGACATGTCGCTGGCCGTGCAAGAACTGGGATGTTTTTTAGCTTCCAGGCATTGTGTCCAGATCTTTGCAACATGGGACCGTGCATCATCATGCTGCAACCTGAGGTGATGGTCGTGGATCAACAGCACAATGATGAGCCTCAGGATCTCGTCACGGTATCTCTGTGCATTCAAAATGCCATCAATAAAATCCACCTGTGTACGTACGCCTGCCCAGACCATAACCCCACTACCACGGGCCACTCGATGCACAACTTTGACATCGGCAAACCCTTCACCCACACGATGCCATGGATGCTGCCTGCCATCTGCCCTGAAATGTGAAAACTGGAATCCATTCGGGAAGAGAACACCTCTCCAAAGTGCCAGACGACATCAAATTCAGTTACGGTGACCAACTGCAGTCAGGTTGAGACCCCAATGAGGACAACGAGCATGCAGATGAGCTTCCCTGAGAAGGTTCCTGACACTCTGTGCAGAAATTCTTTGGTTATGGAGACCGCCTGTTGCAGCAGCTGTCCGGGTGGCTGGTCTCAGACCATCTTGGAGGTGAAGATGCTGGATGTGGAGGTCCTGGGCTGGTGTGATTACACTTGATCTGCAGTTGTGAGGCCAGTTGGATATACTGCCAAATTCTCTGAAACACGGTTTATGGTAGAGAAATAAACATTCAGTTCATGGGCCACAGCTCTAGTGGACCTTCCTGCACGTCAGCATGGCAGTTACACGCTCCCTCAAGACTTGTGACATCTGTGGCATTGAGCTGTGATAAAACTGCACATTTTAGAGGGGACTTTTATTGTGGCCAGCCTAAGGCACACCTGTCCAATAATAATACAGTCTGATCAGCATCCTGATATACCAAACCTGTGAGGTGGATCAACTATCTCTGTGTTTTATTTTCATTCATAGTGTCAGGGTTTTGGAGTGTTAAGGGAGGACCCAAATGCAGGAGTTCAAAGGAAAAGGAGTTGATGAACAAAAAGACAAAAATCCAAACTTTACTTAACCCAAAAGGAACCAGGGAGACAAGCAGGAATCCAGACAGGTGTGTAAAACTAGAAAAGCACTTGGAGAGCGCAGACCTCCGCCAAGCACAACAGCTCTCCCATACAGTGATTTACAGATTGCGATAAAATCCGCCTTCTGGATCAGATCCAGATCAGCCTTTGAAATTTAATAGAGGTTCCCATTGTAAATCCCTGAGTCAAATTTCATGAGTTTTGGGCAACAATTAACGGAGATATTGAAAAAAAAAATTTTCAGCCCCATTGACCGCAATGTTATCAAAAATTTGAAAGTGATCCAGAATCCAGGATTTCTTCCGGATCACACCCAAAATGAAATCAGTTCTTCCTTTTCACATTTCTGACAACTCCTGAAAATTTGATCAAAATCCATCCATAATTTTTTGAGTTATCTTGTACACAGACAAACAGATAAACGCCAGCAAAAACACAACTTCCTTGGCGGAGGTAATAAAACTAGTAGATGGACCAGCAAACAGAAAGGAAATGACAACCCACCAAACACCAGACGTCCATGGACGTCTTTTTTAAGGCTAAATAAGATCGGCCCGTCGTGGCCATTATTTAGCCCAAAAGAAGACGTTGAAAACGCGTCCCTGTTTAGCCGTCCTGTCGTGGCCCACATTTAGCCCAAAAGAAGAGGCAGCATTGGCGGTGTTGACAGAGGAGGCAAAAGCTGGGCTACTCAACCCCATAGAGGAAACAACTACGTATACTTTGAGAAACTCATAGCAGAGCATTATCAAAGCCTCTCAGCTTTAATATTCATCACTTTGCAACGCCATCAACATCAACACAGCCCCCCCACACTGCACTGTTTCCTCCTGGAGAAGCCAGAGAGCTAACCCACCAAGCAAAGTTACGTTGGAAAGACAACTTTGTCAGGCATCTAGACCACGTTTTGATTTGTTCGAAAAGTGAAAGCGGTAAAGCCGCCACTTCAGAGACGTTGAAAAGACATCTACACTAAGATGGCCATCGACATCTAAATTTGGTGATGTCGATGGACGTCTTTGTTTATATGTGTTTTCAACGTCTCTGAAGAGATGGCTTTTCTAACCAAATTTAGATGTTGATGGACGTCTTCATGTAGACGTCTTTTCAACGTCTTGGAGATGACGACTTTTCACCTTTCACTTTTCAACCAAATCATGATGTTGTTTAGATGCCTGACAAAGTCGTCTTTTCAACGTCTTTTCAATGTAACTTTGCTTGGTGTTGTGGTTTCTGCCGTTGAGGTGTTTTGAAGTCTTCTCTCTGTCTTCTCTGTATCTTCAGTGTGATAAAAAAAAAAAAGGGACGTGGCTTCAAAGCTGTCTTTAAATGCATAAAATTTATTTGCAGAAAAAGAGGCTTAATACAGACTTGATCAGGTCTGGGAACTTCTCGGGTTGAATTTGGTAAGAAGAACAAGAACGTACATCAAGGGACAGTTCTTATAGCCATAGCCAGATCTAATTACAGACAAACATGGGATCAATCACAATTTCTTTGGCAACAGTTGGACTTGTTTTTTCCCTTTGGACAATGACCATCTGGTGTCTCATGATAAGACCCAACACAGGATATTACTCCCTTTTTCTCTTAATTTTGGATCTTCGAAATTTGTAAGCCAGGGAACATGTCCTTGGAAAACATCCTCATACAGAAAAGCAAACAAACTCGATGAACTCAGAAATAAGGCCTAACAGCAGGCCTTACAGCTGTTAAAGGGCTATTAAAGGGTTGTAGTTAAACTTTATATAAAAAGGTAAATATCATGTAAATATCAGGTATATATCATGTTTTTCAGACACTACAGTGGAAAGAGTTAAATAGACAGAGGGACAAACAAGAGGCAGGTACAAACATTCAGGATGACACGAGGGAGGAAGAAAAGCAGAATACAACGAAGACAAGACAGACCTTCAAAGTAAAACAGGAAACAGAGTAGACGAGAGACAGGGAGTGATGCCAACCTGATACAGAAGAAAACAAAGGAAAAACCAAAAGTGCCTGGCATGGCTGACCAGACCATGACACAGAGAAAATAACTGAAATGACTGTTGCTTGTTTGCAAGGTTTGAAGAAGATGAAATAAATAATTTATCCCAGAATGGGGATATTGCAACTAACTGCAGGAAGAAAGTGGGCTTCTGATACAAAATAAGCTCCTTTCTCTCTTAAAGTAGCACAAAGGTGTCATCTTTATCTCAGCAGGGTTCTCATATAGGCACTGATGTTAAGTTGCTTTCACCAAACTGTCCAAGTATTTGACCTGAGCGGTTTTGATTTACGTAACATAAAGCTCATACGTCCTGTTGCTCAGTGACAGCTGGAATGTGTTGGATTCTAATGTGATAATCTTTGGAGCAAATTAGATGTCACATAGTTTTGGTGAAGGGGGAAAAAATACACAAAAGAACCCCATGTTCATGCTTGGAAAACAGGGTAAAGTCGATTACCAAAGTAAATTTTTAAAATGCATTTAAAACAATTTTCTATAAAACAAAACTCAAGAAGTGTAGAATTCAACTTGCAGGTAACTCATGTGCTCATGTGTCATGTGCTCTTGTACAGTGTAGTTTTGTTTTCCCTCTAAATCCACCTCTCTCCCTCAGTCTCTCAGCCTTTTTCCAGAGTTTTACCAGGCCAGTTGTTGCCACTGCCTGCAGCTCTCTGCCATGAAAATCAAAGAACGCTCTGAGAGCCTCTGGCTCTGATAGTCTGCAGCTTAAAACACAGCTCGGTTGGTGTGATACACTTCTATGTTATCCACAAGGATCCCATGAGTTTTGGGGGAAAGATTTGTGTCTATCAGGATTTGCAGACGTCTCAGTTAGTGGAGGAGGATATGGCCTTTCAGCACAGCTTCTTTGTGCAGCAAAGAACTGTTCTGCGAACTAGAAATGGGAAATTAACACATTTGAATAAAGAAGCAAATTTCGGAAGTCCAGTATGAAGATATTGGAAAAGTTTTTGAATAATGAACGAATTTCTTGCTGGACTAACGGAAAGAAAGGGTTCTTCTCCATCCTGATCCCACGGTGGATTTTCAATTCAATTAAAGTTTGTAAAGAAAGAAACAGGCCTGCCTGCCTACCCAAGAGATTACTTTCACTTTAAATCCACCATCCCCAGCATCTATGAGTGAAGGTATAGAAGAATGACTCCCTGTTGATGGTACACTTTTGGCAGGACTGCGGTCATGGAGGGTGGCCATCTGCTACAACGGGTTGGGGGGTGAGGACAAGAACGAGACATCAAAAAACACAAAGAGATAAGTCAGGCCATACCTGCTGTGACACAAAAAAGAGAGACGTACCGCTGATAACATACACGCGGAGTCTATGTGTGACCAGTGTATGATGGGAAATCTTGGCCCATAGCTGGAATAATAAAAGGACTGGCTCAGGCACATGCAGGTCAACCCCAACTGTAAGCTATGACGGGTTTTGTGTCGTCATAGCTTGGTCAGGACCGTAGGAGGAAACCAGAGAACCCAGAACTGAATCAACTTTTGAAGGCAACTGGACTTAGATTTGTCTAGAAGACGTTTCGCCTCTTATCCAAGCGGCTTCATCAGTTCTCAACGCATCGGTCTGACTACTCCGACAAACAGTGAAGTATGACTCAGGTTTTTAACACCCACCACTTTCTGAAGACAATACTTCGTCAGTGGAGTTTGGCTGGACCCTTTGTTTGGGTCAGGAGAGCCACACCATTGAAAGGACAGTCGTTAGGAGTTAGTGGGGCCACTGGTGGACAACAGTCGTTAGGGATGAGGTGTGGTTACCAGTGAACGACTGTCGTTATGCTTCTTTGAGCCCCAAAGAAACAAAACAATAGTCGTTGTCTTCTTGGCAAATCTAAGTCCAGTTGCCTATGATTCAATTGTTATGAGAAAGGAACTGACCTGGATAAATGAGAATATCCACAGACCCAGTGAACCCAGAGAAAACCCACACAAGAAAGCTGGAAATGTGCAAACTCCACACAAGAAGGCCTGAGACAGGACCCCCCACAGGATCCCCCAAAGGGTGTGGTCAGTTGGCTTCTTCAAGTCCACAAAACACACGAGGACTGGTTGGACAAACTACCACTGATCCCAGTGAGGGTATAGAGCTCATCTGGTGGTCCACAGCCAGGATGGAACCTGCAATGTTCCTCCTGAATCTTATGTTAACTATCAATCAAAATCTCCTCTCCAGCACCCATAAACTGACCTTACCAGGTAAGCTGAGGGCTGTGGTCCCCATGTTTACTGGATCACACCATCCAACCCCCCTTCTTAAAGAGGGTACCACTGCCAGTGCAGAAGCACTGCCACCGATGACCACACAATGTTGCAGAGGGGAGTCAACCAAGACACCTCAGCAAAATCCAGAGCCTGGAAGAACTTAGGGCCGAGGTCCCCCAGGAACCCAGGGGCCGTGGAGCTTTTTAACTACCTTACCCGACCCCAAAAAGAGGGGTGTCCACCTCCGAGCTCAAAAACTCAGCTTATTGTGTGGAAGACTGTGGTGGTTTGAACTTTTAAAGTAAGGTCCTGTGTCCGGTTGTGGTGGTTGTGTGGCGGCTAAACCTCTCACTTTCCTGGAGGCAACCTTCCCAGCTACGTCGAGGAGTGGTTGGACTCACCTGCATCCATTCCTCTAATCAAGATGCCTACTTTAAGCCTGCTGAGGCACTCCTCGATGCCAGATTATACAGAGACCTACCGTGGTACCAGTTGGCTCCCGTTTACTTTGGTGGTTAACGTTTTTTGATCTCGGATTTCTAGTGAGCTTCTTGTCAAGTAGTTGTTTTTGCACTCTCCGGACATTTTTGTGTTTTGGTGCACTTTTTATGTTTCTTTCCTTGATGACTGTTTCCTCACTGGAAATAAATCTTTGTTCAAACCTTTGCCGCTTCCGCTCCTCGGTCTCTCCTTGCACTACACATCACAGAAGACGTGTTGGTGGGATTGAGAAGATCCTGGAAGTATTCCTTCTAGTGCCTGATGATACTGCCAGTTGAGGTCAACAACACCCCACTCTCACTCTCCGTACATGGTGCTGGTAAAGTCCTACTTTTGCTGCCTGAGTGGCCGGATGGTTTGCCAGAACCTTCTCTGGGCCAGTCGAAAGTCACTTTCCATGGCGTCACCAAACGACTGAGTCCACAGCGTGTGGTCTGCTGGTACCTGCTGGTTTCTTCTGGAATCCCACAAACTAACCAGGCCCTATGTGATCCCGCCTCCTCTGAGGCCTCATAGATAGAAACTGAAGATGTTTCTGATTGGTTCCTAGCAAACCTGCACTATACGTTTAGTTTTATCAAGTCTGTTTGGCATCCTACCCTGTCATTTGATCCAATTTACCACCAGATGATCAGCTGACGACTCAGCTCCTCTCCTCACTTGACTGAACAGAAGGCGTTGCTGTGAATCCGATGACATGACTAAGAAGTCAGTAACTGAACTGCAGCTGAGGCTGCCCTGATGCCATCTGCACTTATGGGCTTTCTTAAGTTTGAACATGGTGTTCATTGTGGACGAACTCAGGTGACTAGGACACCACTCAGGTTCAGATCAGAGAGCCTGTTCCTCCCAGCCCTGCCTTTCCCAGGGAAAATGTTGATGGTTGAGTGGGAGATTGTAGAGAAAGTACAGTGGTACAGTGGTACCTCTACTTACGAATGTCTCTACATATGAAATTTTCAGGTTACGAAATGCCTCAACGGGAAAATATTGCCTCTTGTTATGAAAGAAATTTCAGGATATGAAAAGGCAAAAATACAGTACGCTCTGCTACTCGCAGCTCCGAGAGTTTACCGAACATAAACTGCTCTGTATCTCGGTTTGAAAGCGGTGCGTCCAAGCTGCTCTGGCTATCGCTTAGCATCTTCCTGGCATCACATTGGCTAGGAGGACCCCTTGTCTGTATGAACGTACTCAGGTAAACAAACAATTATTACCTTCCCCAAGGAGGTTAATTATTTTTGCCGGTGTTTATCTGTCTGTCTGTGTTCAAGATAACTCAAAAAGTTATGGATGGATTTTGATGAAATTTTCAGGAGTTGTCAGAAATGTGAAAAGGAAGAACTGATTTCATTTTGGGTGTGATCCGGAAGAAATCCTGGATTCTGGATCACTTTCAAATTTTTGATAATTGTTGCCCTTAGTGGAGGTCTGCGTCCTCCGAGTGCTTTTCTAGTTCTAACGTGTATTTCTTACAGGTTTTTATGTCATTTCATGTATTATTTATAATTCATAAAAAAATGTATGTTCGAATTTTGGGGGGCTTGGAACAGATTAGGGCATTTACATGGAAACTGCATCTTACTTACGAAATTTTCAGGTTACGAAACTACTTCCAGAACCAATTAATTTCGTAAGTAGAGGTACCACTGTATATTGTTGAGATATACTGATGAATTTATATAAAAGCATATTTTTTCTTCAGCGCTAGATCAAGACATTCCTGTACATGCAGGAACATTGAACGTAAACTTCTTTATATATCCATGTCTGCGTTGCATAGAGCACAGGTAGACATCTCAAGTAAAGAAGTTAGAATAAAGATGATAGAACAGGCGTCTTTGAGCTATGAGCTATCTATCCATCATAATATCGTAATATCTGTTTCTTATTCTTTAATTACATCTGATAACCACATTGTCATGAACAATCCCACTCTCACTTCCAGCTCACGTACTTGATTAGGAGACCTTCGTTTCTTTTCATCACATCAACATCCTCTTTCTAAGAGCTCATGGAAGCCTAACTGTCGCCAAGGCAACATTAAAAATGAAGGGTAAACTTTCTAAAAAAGATGCGCGTAGTAATTTCCTAACTATGACATTTTCCTCAACTGAGACAAACATCCTCCTCCTTGTGTTGCTAGAGTGCCATTTGCTGTGTTTCATATGACTGCAGGGAGGTGAAAGGATACCTGGAAAGAACTACATATGTTGATAAAAACAGTTTTATTCATAAAACTCCCTTCAAACACAAGTACGAGTCAGAGTGCTTTAAAATTAAAACATTAAAAGATAAAACTGAAAGAACAGTAATAGGCCTTGATGAAAAATGCTGTTGTATAAAACATTGCAAGCAATGAAAAAAACATAAAAAAAAATAAAACTGAAGGTTGAGTATTGAATATGAAAGAGCATACCAGAACAATAATATAAAATAAGTGAATAAATTATAATGAATTAATTATGAGCTCTTTTAAAAGGGGAAATCTTAAGCTTGAAACTCACAATTCAACAGAAACTAACTCCACAGGCTCCTGGCTGAGAACGAAGAACGTGCATCATGGCATTAAAAAAATACATTAATCTTTCGTCCTCTAGCGTCTCTGATCTGAAATACTTTAATTTAGATTTTTGACATTGCCAGATAGGAAATAACTTCCGCCCATAGCTGCAGGAACATATTCTCAGCAGGGAGTGCTGGGAGTCTGAGACAGTTCTGCGCTATATATATATATATATGTATATATATAGTATATATATATATATATATATATATATATATATATATATATATATATATATATATATATATATATATACATATATATAGATATATAGATATATATATATATATATATATATATATATATATATATATATATATATATATATATATATATATATATATATATATATATATATATATGTATATTAGGGCTGGGCAACGATTAAAATTTTTTATCGCGATTAATCGCATGACTTCCCTGATTAATCGCGATTGATCACATTGTATGCGCAAAATCAAATAATGAATTCAAAAGTAGTGTAAAGGTCACTTTTATTGAAATGTTCTGCTGCCATATGAACTAAAGTGTCATAACATTTGTTGTTCAAACACTTTTAACATCAGCACTTGTCAGTAACACATATTTAGTGTAAATCTCATCTTAAAAAATGTCAAATAAAAAAAAGCTTATTGTCACTGCCAGGGCATTAATGTCATCCTGTTTTTTTTATGACAAATAAAAAATAAAATCCTGAGCCACAATCAGAACATTAAAACAGGTAATTTCTGAGGTAACAGCAGAAACTTTTAACGGGGAGTTCAACTTGTCAGTTGTTACAAATAACCTTGTTTCTGTTGAATCCTCCGTCTGGGAGAAGTTTAAAATGAAAATGTCCATGTTAAAGTTCAGTAACTTTACCAATCCATATATCATTCATTCTTTCCATTTTCAATTGACCTTTCGGTAAGCACCGCCCCCTCCCTAGTTACTGTTGCTCGGTCGGACAAACTTGCTGCTCCTGCGTTAAGGACTGTGTTAATTCGCTATATTTCCAATGTGTATCATCAGTGTTAATATTATACTATAATAACGCCATGGTGAAATATTGCTGCTGGGGACCTGCAACAGTGACTCGAGGTGTCCAGAACGTACGCAAGTAAGACGGTGATGCGTAATCTCTAAATTATGCAGCGCCTTCTTCTTGTTATATTGTGTTTTTTGTATTGGTGGCTTGTATGATTATAACGTCACGGTGGATTAAGTAGTTAAACCCGCACTGAAGGCCCAGGTACCAAATGCACGACCCGCCACTGAATAATACTGTAATAAACATTAAACCAGACCACTAGATTTGGTAGTAAATTTTAAACATTTTATTTTTTCCGCCCACCGCCCGCCCTTGTTTGAATGTTTTTTTCCCCTGCAGCCCCCCTTGTTGGTGGGGCTGCAGGGGGGATGCAACATTAAATCCACCGTTCACTGTAAAATTCAGTAATGTTCTCGCCTGCTTCTAGTTCTTGACCATATTTCACCTCCTGACAGCTGATTCAGAGATGACTCTCATCCTCTGTGGCTACCGCTACACTGCTTTCTGTTCAGCTGCTGTGGACGGGCTGCGTTCCCATCCCTCACTGGACAAAACTCGTACGGAATTGATCCTCCATGATTATGCTTCAGTCGTTGGCGCTCAAGGACATCAAGCTTTTCTACAAAACAATAACTAAAACTAATTTGCGTAGTTTGGCTGCTGGCCTTGGAGGGAAAAAACAAAACAACCAAACAATAGAGTTTAGTACATTTCTTCTTCATTGTACATATTAAAACCTCTTATGTTGTTTGATGGGACTTTTCAGACTGCGTCTGTTGTCACGGCGTTGTCCTATCAGATGCTTCTGTGCAAGTTTGACCAGCATCAGCTTCGTCTTCCTCCTCTCGCCATCAGCAGGCCTCAGAAAATCACAAGCCTACTGTTCAAAATGTAATATACTGGACACAAGAGACTCCTTCCCTCCATGTCCTCCTGCACTTCTAAGTCTGAAAAAGGCTCGCCAACCTGCTGTCGAGACCGTCAGCGATTTTCAACATGGCGGCAGTCGGTTCGTGTGTTTTAAAGGATATTTTATGATGACTGACACAGACAAACCGTGTGTGAAAAGGTTTCTGTTGCTGCTTTTGCTTTCTAATGATATATTAATTCAAATAACGATCCAGGATTGGCGCACCACGCTCTCGTTCCCACATACGTACGGCGGGTTATGTATACGAAATCATTATTTGCCACGCGATGCACACTCTGAGCTTCCAATCCTCATTAGCGCTTCACAGATGCACCCACACAAACAAGCTCACGGCGGCACCCACACACACACACACACATGCATAGGCGATACTCACAATCCACGCAGACGACTAAAGCTGAGAGGAGGAGAAAGAGAAGAAAAGATGGTGTTAATATACGCAGCAGCAGGAGGCTCAGCCTCTGAAATCACAGCAGTTCAGATTCTCTTGTGTCTAATAACATAACTTTCCTCGGTGAGACAAATAGAAGCTAATAAATTAAGCAAAAGCCAGTAAGATCAAGATTTCTTGCGAGCTTTTTATATTTCATGAGGCTACACAGAGCAGCCGCTGACCTTACATTTGTGGAGAAACTGAGTTTTTAATGTTGGAGAAATCTCATGCATTTTTATTAGATTTCTCTGTATTATAACTGACACTGGACAAACTATTACAGCGTCACGTTTGCATCGACTCTAATTAATGTGGGTGTTCCCACCCCTTTGTTAGGGGGAGACCTTGACATTAAAACCCTCACGGATGCCTTTGCAAAGGTGGTGTATTTTAAACTTGACTACAAAACTAGAAAAGCACTCAGAGAGCGCAGACCTCAACCAAGCGCAACAGTTCCCCCATATAGCGATTTACAGATTGCTATAAAATCCGCTTTCTGGATCAGATCCGGATCAGCCTTTGAAATTTGATAGAGGTTCCCATTGTCAATCCCTGAGTCAAATTTCATGAGTTTTGGGCAATAATTACCGTAACGGAGATATTGAGAAACAAAATTTTCGGCCACATTAACCACAATGTTATCGAAAATTTGAAAGTGATCCAGAATCCAGGATTTCTTCCAGATCACACCCAAAATGAAATCAGTTCTTCCTTTTCACATTTCTGACAACTCCTGAAAATTTCATCAAAATCCATCCATAACTTTTTTAGTTATCTTGTATACAGACAGATAAACGCCTGCAAAAAAATGACCTCCTTGGCGGAGGTAATTAAACTTTAAGTAGGTGTGTTCCTAAAACAAATCAGAGTAAAGGTAAGAGAGGTGACCAGGAGGGCTGTGGTCTACTGGATCAGGTAATCCACTAGTTGGTGATACGTCCAGTATTTCAGAAAACCACCGAATGGTCGCACAGTGATCCCTTGCCACTTTGTGGTTTAAGTTCTGCGCTTTTAGTTATTCGCAGATTTTTTTCAGAAATATATAATATAATTACATTTTTTTTTTTAAAATCGCGGAAACATCACAGGATTTTGTGTGCGTTCTCTCACTGCGAAGAAATGTGGTGAGCCAGCCAAGCCCCTTTAAGAAGGTGGCCTTATGGGTAATGGTGTGGCCTTATGGGTAATGTAGTGTGTGTGTCGTGGGACGGCAGAATGAAAACAGGGTTAGATGAAAAGTGTAGTGAGCATCAACAGCAGCCCAGTGTGTATAGATTTACATTCTCTGTTAACCGACAGGAGCCCAACAATACAACCTGTGTGATGTTACAAGTTCCTGCAGTACCAGAATAAAGTTCCCGTTCGATGCAGAGAAAACCAGACTTTTTCTTTTGTTGTTGTTAGCGTGTTAGCCGCTAATTACGAGCCAAAAATAGCACCATACCAGCGGTTTCTTTACTACGGTTCAGAGACCAGAGGCTGTGAAAGAAACAGAAAGACCACAGTTGAGCCTTTGTCTTGTTTCTCTGCAGTGACTCGCTACTTTTTTGGGGGTTTTTAAACATATTTTAAACTCATTATTTAGGCTCGGGGGGCTCCGCCTCCAGATCGCGGATTTTGATTGTCGCGAGGGTGCGCCAGTCCCCATTAACCACGAAAAATAAGGGATCACTGTATATGTGGACACCCACCCAGCAGTGGATCATGTCACCACCAGGCCGGGGGCGGGGCACATGACCGGGCCCTTGAAACCCAGTAAAGCTTGTGATTACATCGTTTTACAACATACACGTGCCTGCAACAGCTGGGCTTACAAGCATTACTACAATTTTGACACATAGTTCAAAGCATTTGATAGTAAGAGTTCAACACCATGAAGAGCAACCATGTCATTTTGAAATCAATCAAACCTGTAGTATTATGGAATAATATATAGTCTAAAATGTATTCGGCGTTATGCGGTTGTGACGTCACACGGGAGACGCACCAGTTATTGTTGTAGTAGCTACCAGCATTCATTCATTCATTCATTCATTCATTCATTCATTCTGCTCGGTACCAAGTGCTGATTTCGCCTGATGTGTTTCCATCACTGTTAATAAATACCAACTCCGAGCACGTCGTTGTACGAGCCTTTTTTCAAGAGTAACCCGACAAAACCGACATGAAGTCTAACAAACCATGAGAACAACAAAAACACAAGGCTACCTGGCCCCTAATAATAATGTTAGGCTACCTGGCCCCTGATAATAACGTTAGGCTACCTGGCCCCTAATAATAACGTTAGGCTACCTGGCCCCTAATAATAACGTTAGGCTACCTGGCCCCTAATAATAACGTTAGGCTACCTGGCCCCTAATTATAACTTTAGGCTACCTGGCCCCTAATAATAACGTTAGGCTACCTGGCCCCTAATAATAACTTTAGGCTACCTGGCCCCTGATAATAACGTTAGGCTACCTGGCCCCTGATAATAACGTTAGGCTACCTGGCCCCTGATAATAACGTTAGGCTACCTGGCCCCTAATAAGGCTACCTGGCCCCTATAATAACTTTAGGCTACCTGGCCCCTAATAATAACTTTAGGCTACCTGGCCCCTAATAATAACGTTAGGCTACCTGGCCCCTAATAATAACGTTAGGCTACCTGGCCCCTAATAATAACTTTAGGCTACCTGGCCCCTAATAATAACGTTAGGCTACCTGGCCCCTAATAATAACTTAGGCTACCTGGCCCCTATAACCTGGCTACCCTGATAATAACGTTAGGCTACCTGGCCCCTGATAATAACGTTAGGCTACCTGGCCCCTAATAATAACGTTAGGCTACCTGGCCCCTAATAATAACGTTAGGCTACCTGGCCCCTAATAATAACGTTAGGCTACCTGGCCCCTAATAATAACTTTAGGCTACCTGGCCCCTAATAATAACGTTAGGCTACCTGGCCCCTAATAATAACTTTAGGCTACCTGGCCCCTGATAATAACGTTAGGCTACCTGGCCCCTGATAATAACGTTAGGCTACCTGGCCCCTGATAATAACGTTAGGCTACCTGGCCCCTATAGGCTACCTGGCCCCTATAATAACTTAGGCTACCTGGCCCCTAATAATAACGTTAGGCTACCTGGCCCCTAATAATAACTTTAGGCTACCTGCCCCCTATAATAACGTTAGGCTACCTGGCCCCTAATAATAACGTTAGGCTACCTGGCCCCTAATAATAACGTTAGGCTACCTGGCCCCTAATAATAACGTTAGGCTACCTGGCCCCTGATAATAACGTTAGGCTACCTGGCCCCTATAATAACGTTAGGCTACCTGGCCCCTAATAATAACGTTAGGCTACCTGGCCCCTAATAACCTTAGGCTACCTGGCCCCTATAATAACGTTAGGCTACCTGGCCCCTAATAATAACTTTAGGCTACCTGGCCCCTAATAACGTTAGGCTACCTGGCCCCTATAATAACGTTAGGCTACCTGGCCCCTATAATAACGTTAGGCTACCTGGCCCCTAATAATAACTTTAGGCTACCTGGCCCCTGATAATAACTTTAGGCTACCTGGCCCCTAAATAAACGTTAGGCTACCTGGCCCCTAATAATAACTTTAGGCTACCTGGCCCCTAATAATAACGTTAGGCTACCTGGCCCCTGATAATAACGTTAGGCTACCTGGCCCCGGATAATAACGTTAGGCTACCTGGCCCCTAATAATAACGTTAGGCTACCTGGCCCCTGATAATAACGTTAGGCTACCTGGCCCCTGATAATAACGTTAGGCTACCTGGCCCCTGATAATAACGTTAGGCTACCTGGCCCCTAATAATAACTTTAGGCTACCTGGCCCCTGATAATAACGTTAGGCTACCTGGCCCCTAATAATAACGTTAGGCTACCTGGCCCTAATAATAACTTAGGCTACCTGGCCCCTAATAATAACGTTAGGCTACCTGGCCCCTGATAATAACGTTAGGCTACCTGGCCCCTAATAACGTTAGGCTACCTGGCCCCCTAATAATAACGTTAGGCTACCTGGCCCCTGATAATAACGTTAGGCTACCTGGCCCCTGATAATAACGTTAGGCTACCTGGCCCCTGATAATAACGTTAGGCTACCTGGCCCCTAATAATAACTTTAGGCTACCTGGCCCCTGATAATAACTTTAGGCTACCTGGCCCCTAATAATAACGTTAGGCTACCTGGCCCCTAATAATAACGTTAGGCTACCTGGCCCCTAATAATAACGTTAGGCTACCTGGCCCCTGATAATAACGTTAGGCTACCTGGCCCCTATAATAACGTTAGGCTACCTGGCCCTAATAATAACGTTAGGCTACCTGGCCCCTAATAATAACGTTAGGCTACCTGGCCCCTGATAATAACGTTAGGCTACCTGGCCCCTAATAATAAAGTTAGGCGGTCGGGCTACTCTGATAACAACCACATCAACAGTTTACAATTAACTCACATGTTGTTTTCAGTGTCAGTGATTGTTAGTAATTGTACCTGTAAATCTGGCTCCCTGACCGTGGTACCAGTTCTGGTGGGCTTGACCTGCTGCCAACAATGTCAGGTTCATCTCCAGGAGGATATGTATCCAGCTTTTTTAGTTTAGTCTTTTCCTGCGCTCTTTTTTTTCCTTTTTTTTGTGTTTTGTTGCTCCACTTTTATGCTTGTATGAACTGCCACTCATGATTGAATTAATCCGTGATCCACCTACCCTGCACCACATAGACTCTGTTGACTAGTGACTGATGATGATGTGATGGACGGCTGTTGATGACAATTTTACCCAAAATACATTTGGAGATCTTACTGGCTTGTAAATTTGCACATTGTAAAGTTAACTGTGAGAGTGAACATGAAGCCAGCCATGAACTCCTTCAGGCAGCAGCTCTACTCTGAGCTCCTCCTGCTGGATTGAACTTCCCATCTCACATTGCTCAGTGTAATCAAGGTAACTCAGGGACCCTGTTCCCGGCTACGTATGCACACATTTTTGTACGACTTCGACTTTGCCTTCGTGAACCAAAAATGAAATTCAGTTTCAATTCAGCCTCGTTTGTATAGCGTCTGTTATAACACATATAATCTCTAAGTTCCCTTCAGAGACCAGCAGCACGACTCTGAGCAAAAATTAATGGTAAGAAGCAGTGGCAAGTAAAAACTCCCCGACTGGGAGAAAACCTTTAAAGCAGCCATTTCCAAACTTCAGAATACCAAGGCCCAGTTTGAAATGTAAAAAATCTTCACGGCCCACCCAAACCTTTAATCACAACTGTGATCAACATACAGGACTCGAAGCTATCTTTCGATATTAATATAAGGGGTCAACAAATAAGGTGACACTTGTATTAAGTTAAGACGGCAGTAGAATAACTGGTTGGTTTTATTACTTCTTAATGTTTTTATAAATCATGTCATTAATATTTTACAGTATCAAGGATTTAAAACATTCTTGCATTGGAGCAGCAAAGTAGCTTGTGTGGGGGGGGGGGGGGGTGCTATTTCTGTTGATGTGGGTTTTTCTCCTGTTTTTGGCCAGGGAGGTTAGTATATGTCATTTTGTTTGTTTCCTTTCTGCAGGTAAGATGGGTGGAAAGTCTTTTTGTTTGTTATTTTGGCCTTGCCTCTCCTGAAGGTTGATGCTACGTCTGCTCATGCTGTGTGTTGACGCAGGTCAAAACTTTCCCGGACAGGCCCCCACTCTATGTTACGACTCTGGCTCTGCTAGTAAAGAGAGAAGTAACATAAAACAGAACCCAGGATGGTAAATGGAGTCAGGGAGCCTTTAATGTGTAATCCCAACCATTACATATGCCAAAAACAAAGATATCAAGTCCACAAACATCCAAATGACCAATGTCACAAACAAAAGGGAGGAGCTGCCCAGTCACAGGCTCCCCCGCCAAATGCTGGAATCTGTCCATTTTTAAAGCCATCAGCTCCAGGTGTCAAGAATCATCACTGATGAAAAGAGGGCGGAGTCTGGTCCATTTGGTGACAGCGGGAGGTGGCACATCCAGTTGCTGGAGCCAATCGTCAACGGACCGGAGAGAGCAGCAAGTTCCACCCTCCGGGGCTGGCACAGGGCGATCATCACACATGCACACGTTAGGCAACAGATACTATACAGAAGTCCCCGACCGAAAGACCTCGGCCGTAACACCCCTCCCCTTAAGTCAAAATATACATTTTGTTACATCAACACACCAAAATAATTACAAAATACTCACAACCTGGACAGGGTATCGGCAACCACATTTTCTGATCCTTTCTTGTGTCGAATGTCTAACCTGTAATCTTGGACCCGTAGAGCCCACCGCATGAGACGCTGGTTGTGATTACGCATGCGAGATAAAAATACAAGAGGGTCATGATCTGTGTACACCACAATCGGTTGCAGACTGGACCCAAGATAAACATTGAAGTGCTCAAGTGCAAGCAGCAGGGCAAGAGTTTCCTTTTCAACGGTGGAATATTTTAACTGATGGTTGTTAAACTTTCGTGAAAAATAGCAAACAGGATGGTCAATTTTATATACGTCTTCCTGCAGCAGCACAGCCCCAGCAACAACAGCACTAGCATCGATCTCAAGTTTGAACGGACGAGACAGATCAGGCGCAGCAAGCACAGGTGCATGGCAGAGTAGTGACTTGGCGCTGTCAAACGCATGCTGACACTCATCGGTCCAATTAAAAGTAACCTTTGGACTCAGAAGGTTGGTTAAGGGGTGGACAACAGAAGAAAAGTTACAACAAAAGCCTCTGTAATATCCGGCCATTCCCAAAAATCTATGCAACTCCCGTCTGGTAGCAGGAACGGAGTATGCAAAGATAGCTTCAACTTTAGCCTCTACTGGACATACATGTCCCTGTCCAACCTGTCTGCCCAAGTACGTTACCGTAGCCTTGGCAAACTCACACTTTGCCAAATTAAGGGTGAGTGAAGCTTGTCTTAAACACTCAAACACCTGTCTCAACGCCTGCAGGTGTTCGGTCCATGAGGCAGAATAAACGATGAGATCATCCAAATATGCGCAGCAATTTGATTGACCAGCTAACACTTTATTCATTAATCTCTGAAAAGTTGCGGGAGCGTTGCACATACCAAAGGCCATCACTGTGTACTGCAAAAAACTGTCAGGGGTAACAAAGGCTGAAACCTCAGAAGCCCGATCAGTTAGTGGTACTTGCCAATAACCTTTGAGAAGATCTAGTTTACTCACATATTTGGCGGATCCAATGTTATCTATGCAGTCTTCGATTCTGGGAAGAGGAAATGAATCAAGAACAGTTACAGCGTTCACTTTACGAAAGTCTGTGATAAAACGTGGCGAGCCGTCGGGTTTAGTCTCCAACAGACAAGGCGAGCTCCAAGAACTGCAGCTATGTTTTGCGAGACCATGTTTTAACAAATTTTCAGTTTCTTGTTTCATAAGTGCCCGTTTCACCGGGTTGGCACGATAAGGATGTTGTCTAATAGGCTTCGCATCATTCACGTCTATATCATGTGTCAAGACTGTAGTGCGAGTTGGCACATCTGAGAAAAGACACACGAATTCCTTAATCAAGGAGATTACCTAATTGTCTTGATCTGATGATAAATGCTGGAGCTGACCGTCCATTGATTGTAGCATTTCTGAATTTGGAAGCCGGGCGGTCAAACCTCTAGGGTGGCATGCCCCAACGCCGTCTTCCTCATCTGCACAGTTCACATCCTTCGGTTCTGTAACCATAGCAGCGGGGACGCGCACCTCTGTCTCAGGTGTTGAGCGTGAATGGTATAACTTAAGCATGTTCACATGACAAACACGTGTTTTACGCCGTCTAGTGGGGGTGTGTATGACATAGTTGTTTTCTCCGATCCGTTTTTGAATTGTGAATGGACCAACATACGTGGCTGACAACGCAGAACCCGGGACAGGTAACAAGGCCACGACAGTGTCACCCACCTGAAATTCCTGTTTAACCGAAGATCGATCGTAAAGACGTTTCATTTTTTTCTGTGAAGCAGACAGAACTCTTTAGCAAGAGCATTGGCATGGTTCAGATGTTTACGAAAGTCATTAACATAGATTTTCACACTCTTCTTCGAAGACTGATCGGAACATAAAAATCTCTCCTTCAACGCTCTCAGCGGGCCGCGCGGTGTATGGCCAAACACCAACTCTGCTGGACTAAACCCGAGGGACTCTTGTACAGCCTCACGGGACGCAAATACCACAAATGGGAGTCCTTCATCCCAATTTTCATCAGTTTCTAAGCAGTATTTTCGCAACATTGACTTAAGAGTCTGATGCCACCGCTCTAAAGCACCTTGACATTCTGGATGATACGCACTAGAGACTATATGGTTGACATTTAAGGTCCGAACCACTTGCTTAAAAAGAGTAGACTGGAAATTTGAACCCTGATCTGTCTGTATGACCTTTGGCAGTCCAAACAAGGAAAAAAACTGGGTTAGTGCTCTGAGAACTGATTTAGTAGTAATCCTTCGCAATGGAATTGCCTCAGGAAATCTAGTAGCAGCGCACATGATGGTGAGGATGAACTGATTGCCACTTTTTGTTCTTCGTAAAGGTCCAACACAGTCAACTATGATGTGGTCAAAAGGCTGTTCAACTGCAGGAATCGGACACAAGGGGGCAGGAGGTATCACCTGATTCGGTTTTCCTGTGATTTGGCACACATGACAGCTACGGCAAAACCCAGACACATCACGTTTCATTCCAGGCCAGAAGAAGTGTTTTAACTAGGGCTGTCAATATCTCAAAATAATTAATCAGATTAATCGCATGACTGTCAATAGTTAATCATGATTAATCACAAATTAATCGCATATTTTTATCTGTTCTAAATCTACCTTATACAGATCTTTTTCAAGTTGTATTACTCTTATTAATACGAGTCCTGACTAGAACCAGGAAATATGACCATATTAGTCCAGTCCTGAGGTCTCTGGCTTCCTGTCACTCAGAGAATAGACTTTAAAACAGCTCTACTTGTGTTCAAGTCTCTTCATTGCCCCAAAGTCCATCTCTGACATGTTAGATCCATATGAACCAACCTGGACTCTGAGAACCTCAGGTAGTGGTCTCCTGCTGGTGTCCAGAGTCAGGACTAAACAAGGTGAAGCTGCATTTCAGTTTTATGCTCCTAAAATCTGGAACAGTCTTCCAGAAGATGTGAGACAGACCTGAACTCTGACAATGTTCAGATCCAGACTGAAAACAGTTCTGTTTAGATGTGAAGATGATGACTGGAAGGATTTTATCTGCACTCTTCATTTTTAATTTAATTAATTAATTTTTTTTATTAATTAATTTTATTTATTATTGATTGTTTTTATGCTTGTATGGAATGATTCTATTTGCCTTCTTGTGATTTTATGCATCTGTAAAGCACTTTGAATTGCCTTGTGTACGAATTGTGCTCTATAAATAAAGTTGCCTTGCCTAATATGAGCGTACACAAATGCTTGCCTTATGCAAAACAAATGCATGTTTATTTATTGCTACAATGCCAAATCCATTATATATTTTATATATATATATATATATATATATATATATATATACTCAATATTTTCTCTTATGTTCTTCATACGAAATATTTTCGCGGTTTGCTTCAAACGGGGGGAGGGGGCTCTCTGCATCAGCGCTCTGATTATCCGACAAGTGATATTTCAGTAGTCAGGACTCCGGTGGTAACTAAATTCACATCGACAGCAAACACAAACAACATTTATCTTGTGGAGTTAGCCATCAGGCAAGGTTTTGAAGCTGAACTTACCATTCAAAATAGTATCTTTCGTATCCACGGTTTGTTTACGTCTGTCTGTCTGCGGCATGGCCGTCGACGTCAGTGCATGGCTTCCTGTTTTGACAAACTACGGAGGACTACAACTACGGCGGGGCCCGAGGCTCATTAAACCTACTCTCCCTTCTACTGTTGTACATCAAACGGCCAGGCGCGTCCCTTTTCTCTAGCGAATTCCACATACGTCTGTCCGGCAGTTTTTTTCTGCTGTCGAAACCTCTGCCTGTAGGCTTCAGGGACTAATTCATATGCCTGCAAAACAGCAGTTTTAACTTTATCATAATCAAGGCTGTCCTGTATAGATAAGGCAGCTACCACCTCTTGAGCCTTACCAGACAATCGGCATTGTAACAAAAGTGGCCAAATATCGTGAGGCCAGTGTAAAGCCCCTGCAATACGCTCAAATGCTGCAAAATACGAATCCACTTCAGTCTCCCTGAAAGTGGGAACTAGAGTAATACATTCACTCATATCAAAAACTGGGTTAGATGCAGCGGTGGAAGCTGCGGCTCCAGTAGGGGCGGGCGTCGATTGAGCCTGAATCTCCAATTCAAGCCGACGCACATTCACAGCTGTTTCAGCCTCGATCTCGAGCTTTCTGATCTCAAGCTTCAACTGGGCCTGCCTGGTCTGAACTTTGTCCTCAGCCTCCATCTGTAGACGGGCTAAACGGATTTTCAGCCGGGCCGCACCGCCACTGGCTGACGTAGCAGAAGAGAGTGAATCAGACCGAGGAAGAGTCAGCGGGTCTCCGCCCCCCTCACCTCCCTCAGGAATCACCCCAGCAGCTGCAACGGACAGACCAGGCACCTCTCTCCTCTCGCTGATCAGCCACCAGTGGGGTACCTTGATCTGGCACAGCAGGACCACCACCAGACACAGAGAGCTGACCAGATTCCACCAACTGATCCACCACAGACATCTTCAACTCCTGCTTAACCGCCTGTCGCGGAACCTCTAAGTCAAAGTGCTCAGCAAGATCACGCTTGCTGCAACTATTAATAAACTCAATAGAGGGAGCAGCCACAAAGCTCTCTAGACTAAATTTGGACGTCATAGCGAATCAAGATCAGGTACACAAACAAGTGCCTCAACTCCAGGCATAGGATTCAACGCAGGTCAAAACTTTCCCGGACAGGCCCCCACTCTATGTTACGACTCTGGCTCTGCTAGTAAAGAGAGAGGTAACATAAAACAGAACCCAGGATGGTAAATGGAGTCAGGGAGCCTTAATGTGTAATCCCAACCATTACATATGCCAAAAACAAAGATATCAAGTCCACAAACATCCAAATGACAAATGTCCCAAACAAAAGGGAGGAGCTGCCCAGTCACAGGCTCCCCTGCCGAATGCTGAAATCAGTCCATTTTTAAAGCCATCAGCTCCAGGTGTCAGGAATCATCACTGATGAAAAGAGGGCAGAGACTGGTCCATTCGGTCACAGCGAGAGGTTGGTCCATTCGGTCACAGCGGGAGGTGGCACATCCAGTTGCTGGAGCCAATCGTCAACGGACTCTGGACCGGAGAGAACAGCAAGTTCCACCCTCCGGGGCTGGCACAGGGCGATCATCACACATGCACACGTTAGGCAACAGATACTATACAGAAGTCCCCGACCGAAAGACCTCGGCCGTAACACTGTGTTAAAATAAAACATACTTTTCTGTCTCAAACTGTTAATGCATGGTTGTTCTTGGGAGCAGGGAGAGAGGGGTGGGGGTTTTATTTTCTGCTCCAGTTCCCCCCTAGGCTGGGGCGTAACATAAATTGGGGGCTTGTCCGGGAAAACCCAGTTGATCTGTGTTAATTGACTGATTTTGTCTTTCTTTTGTTTTGCCCTGTAGCTATGGAGTTTGACCTGGATGCGTTTAAGGTGAATCCTACCTTGGCCCAGGTAGATGCTTGTCGTGTGGCCGACCTGATGTTGATAGCCACTAGGCTTGGTGTGGATGTCCCGTTGGGTACCCGGAAGTTGGAATTGAGGGAACTCGTCGTTGCTGCGTTGCAGGAGAAGTCTTTGGTTGGGGCTGTGGGTGGTGGGGATGAGAAAAAGGGGCCACCAGAGACGGGTCGCCACCAGATACCATCAACGGTGCCCTCTCCTATTGTGCCATCAGTGGCTCCCTCCCACACAACCGTTAACTGTGGATCCAGTTAATATCTCTGGCATGTCTGCGGAGGAGCTTCGACTGACGATCTGTCTTCGGGAAATGGAGTTGGAGGCTATGCACCTTAAAGTTAAGCTTCTAGAGCTGGAACGCCAGCCTGTGGTTCATCCCCAATCACCTAGCCCACTGTCTCCTTATGATGGCTTTGACGTAAGTCGGCATATCGCACTTGTTCCACCCTTCAGGGAAGCTGAAGTAGATTCCTACTTCAATGCTTTTGAGCGTATTGCCACTACCCTTAAGTGGCCCAAGGATGTTTGGACTCTGTTACTTCAGTGTAAATTGACAGGGAAGGCTCAGGAAGTGTGTGCTGCACTCTCAGTGGAGCAGAGCCTAAGTTATGATACCGTTAAAACCACTGTGATACGTGCATATGAGTCGGTGCCGGAAGTTTACCGGCAAAAGTTCAGAAACCATGGAAAAATTGTTAACCAGACTCATATAGAGTTTGCCCGAGAGGAAAGTGCTCTTTTTGATAAGTGGTGTCAGGCCAGCAAAGTGAGCAGCTTCGTGAGCTCATAATTCTGGAGGAATTTAAAAAGTGTCATCCAGACCGTATTGTTGTATATTTAAACGAACAAAAGGTTGTGTTGCTCTGCGGCGGCTGTGCTGGCTGATGAGTTTGCCTTAACTCATAAGAATGTTTTTGTATCTACTGTGCATCGTGAAGCTTCTATGTCAGATAAGCCTCGGTCACCAAAGGCCTCCCGGCGTCTTTCTTCTGTTGCAGGTGAAAGTCGTGCTTGCTTTTATTGTCGTGAGACTGGTCATCTCGTTTTGGTATGCCCAGCCTTGAAAAAGAGAGCTCAGATCGACAAAAAAGAGCCACCTGCTGTTGTGCTGGTCCAACATGAGTTTGCAGGAAAAGAACCTGTATCCCAGCCAACAGTGCTAAAAGATGTTGATGAGGATTTTAAACCGTTTGTTTCCCAAGGGTTTATGTCCTTATCTGGAAATGAGGGGGACATGGTTCCTGTAACCATTCTGCGTGACACGTGTGCCAAGTACTCCATAGCTCGTCGTGGAGTTTTGCCGTTCTCTGACCAGTCTTACTGTGGGTCAGATTTGCTGGTGTGGGGCATCGGATTAACCGTTTTACGTGTACCAGTTCACTCAGTTAGCCTCTCTTGTTCATTGGTGTCTGGTTCAGGATGTGTTGGAGTGCGTGACCAGCTACCCATATCAGGGGTTGATCTTATCCTCGGAAATGATTTGGCTGGAAAAGGGGTGTTTTTTACCGTTCCTGAGGTAACCAAAGTTCCCACGGCTGATGTCTGTGTTTCTTCGCCACCTGACTCGCCTCCCATTTTTCCCGCGTGTGTCGTTACACGCGCCCGTGCTCGTAAACTGGGAGAGTTAACAGACCTATCAGATTCCTCTTTGTGTGCTCCGGACAAGGATAGCAGATCTGACTTGGAATCCAAGAGTATGTCTGCTTCAGTGGTTTTGCCAGCTGAGAAGGAAGATGAGAACGGCCTGTGTCTGTCCATTAACAAAAAGCAACTCATAGCAGCCCAACAAACTGATTGTTCTTTGGCAAAGTATGTGACTGCAGGCCAGAATAATAACTGTGCTTCACGGTCTGTGGTTTACCTGTTTGATGAGGGTTTTTTTGTGCGTGAGGGGACTCCTGTGGCTGTGATGGAGTGTGATGTGGTGCGTCAAGTTGTGGTACCAGCAAAGATCCGCCCTCAAGTTTTAGGTTGGGCCCACGACCATGCCCTGTCCGGCCGTTTGGGTATTAAGAGGACATATAACCGAGTGCTCCACTACTTCTTTTGGCCTGGATTAAAGTCTGATGGATTAAAGTCTGATGTTGCTACTTTTTGCCGTTCCTGCCATGCCTGTCAGCCTAACCAGGTAATTCCGCCTGCCCCGTTACAGCCGATCCCAATAATCGGTGAGCCATTTGAGCACATTATCGTTGACTGTGTTGGTCCCCTGCCAAAGACAAAGTCCGGTAACCAGTACCTGCTAACCATGATGTGTGCGGCTACCCATTTTCTTGAGGCTGTCCCATTGCGCACGCTAAAGGCCAAAGCAGTGGTAAAAGCCCTGGTTAAGTTCTTCTCCATCTTTGGACTACCAAAGCGTATTCAGTCGGATCAAGGATCCAATTTTATGTCCACTGTGTTCTCCCAAGTCATGCGAAAGTTATCTGTCAAGCATCAGGTCTCCAGCGCGTGTCGTCCGGACAGCCAGGGTGCTTTGGAAAGGTTTCATCAGACATTGAAGTCATTGTTACGGAAATACTGTGTAGAGTTAAACAGAGAGTGGGATGAGGGTCTACCACTGCTTCTGTTTGCATTTCGTAAAAACCACACAGGCGTCCTTAGGTTTTGGTCCAGCCGAGCTTATTTTTGGTCACACTGTGCGGGGTCCATTGCGGTTGCTGCAGAAGAGGTGGCTTGCAGGTAAACCTAGATCCTCGCACAATGTCTTAGGTTATGTGAGCCCATTTAGGGAAAGGTTGCACATAGCGGTTAAGTTGGCCCGCAGTGCCCTCAAGTGTGCAGACTAAAACGTAGGGACAGTCTGATGAAAAGCTCTTACCCGTTCGAAGTAAGCATCGAAGTTGATGCCAGTGCGCACGGCGCAGGTGCTGTTCTTATACAGGGGGATGGGGAAGGTGTTTAAGGTGTCATGGGTTGGTGTTTAAGTTCCGTATGTTGGTCTGTGATCAAACATTTTCTTGAGGGGGAGAAATGTTTGATCTTAGGTGGGGAAGTGTTATGATCCTTGATCAATTTTGTATTTAATGCTTTTGCTGCATTAAATTTGTATTTGATGCTTTTGCTGTAAGGCTGCTGCTAGGTGCCCTCCTGGGCTCAGGGTGGCGCAATCTGTTTGTCTTTTTTCTTTGTTGTTCCACGTGGCTGTCAGGTGATTGGCCTGTGGGACCTTAAAAGGGGGGAGGTTACCACTTCATCGCCCCTCCTCTCACTCCCTGCCTCCAACTGGAGGCCATGCTATGCCATGCTGTTACATTTGTTTGTTGCTACGTTTGGTTTAATTATAGTTTAAGTCAATTCTTGCATTGGTGCAGCAAAGTAGCTTGTATGGGGGGGTGCTATTTCTGTTGATGTGGGTTTTTCTCCTGTTTTTGGCCAGGGAGGTTAGTATATGTCATTTTGTTTGTTTCCTTTCTGCAGGTAAGACGGGTGGAAAGTCTTTTTGTTTGTTATTTTGGCCTTGCCTCCCCTGAAGGTTGATGCTACGTCTGCTCATGCTGTGTTAAAATAAAACATACTTTTCTGTCTCAAACTGTTAATGCATGGTTGTTCTTGGGAGCAGGGAGAGAGGGGTGGGGGTTTTATGTTCTGCTCCAGTTCCCCCCTAGGCTGGGGCGTAACACATATTTGTTTAATTATAATGACCTTTCACGGCCCACCTGCAGTACCACGACGGCCCACCGGGGGGCTGCAGCCCACCCTTTGGGAACCACTGCTTTAAAGGATACGGCCGCAATGAAAAACTCCCTTTTAAGAGGGAAGGAACCTTGAGCAGGACCTGGATCATAAGGGGGGACCTTCCAGATGAAGGTAAAATAAATCAGCTTATAAGACAGACAGCTTCATTAGTTTGATATGATTTTCTTTTCTCTGATTTTGTCCATCTCCTGTAACCCTGAGGCTGTTATTGTGCAGTGAAGGACTTTTAGGCCTTTTCTTGTAACAGTTCCTTTGTACCTCTGCAGGACCTTTTCCTCTGAAATTGGAGAGTTGAGCTCTTGTTACTTTTGGTTTTTCTATCCAAATGTCTTGGAAGAGGAGTGAATTCATGGTTAAACACTGACAGTTTCACAATCACTCAAATATATAAAACAGAATCTTGCATGTGCACGGTTTTAACATCTGAAATCTGAACATTTCTTCTTTCTGGATCATCAGTTTTTTTTCTGAAAGCAACTGAAGAGAGGCCACACACTCGGAGATATGAGTTTAAGTACTTAATAAAGAAGAGCACTTGATAATGGAGTGTATTTATACATCAGCCTCTCAAAACACTTTACACTACAAGCCACATTCACACAGCTACAGAGATCTGAGCAGATGGATTTCTTCTCTCGAGTCTGTGCAGCGCTTCGCTCAATCACAGACACGGATGAACGCGTCAAAGCGATGGGAGGTTCCTTGTGATCGTCAAGAGCACTTCTTCACGGGGACCAGGAACCAGAAATCAAACCGCCAACTTTCAGATTGGCAGAAGGTGTCTTGAGCCAGCCCAGTCATCGTGGCGACAAAGACGGTCTGTACAGTTAATATATTAACATTAATATTTGTGAAGGCGACAGCAAGTTAGCCTCAGAAACGACCTCATGACTAGGGTCATTTTCAGATGAATATGTTTTTCAAGAAATCTCCTTATTTTTTATCGTCTGTGACAGTTTAATCCAAATATTATTATACCTTGGGTTGCAACATCTAGATGTTTTTTTATCCCTTTTAGTTATCTCCACTAAGAAAAAATCATTGCAATTATTTTACCCTTCTTTTGCTAGTTATCATCAAAAAATCAAATCATTCAGCGCCCCATAATCATGGACGTAATTTAATGTCAAGTGACGTTTACTGACGCAAATATGTAAATATTGGTGAAGCAGAGAGTTTCAGCATTACACTGCAAAGGTTTAAGTGAGTTTAGAAGATTACTGTCATTTATTTTTCACATGAGAGATTTCACACTTTTCCAAATGTTGCTGAGTTCATTACCTCCGCCAAGGAGGTTGTTTTTGCCGGCGTTTATCTGTCTGTTTGTCTGTCTGTTATTAAAGTTATGGATGGATTTTGATAAAATTTTCAGGAGTTGTCAGAAATGTGAAAAGGAAGAACTGATTTCATTTTGGGTGTGATCCTGAAGAAATCCTGGATTCTGGATCACTTTCAAATTTTCGATAACATTGTGGTCAATGGGGTCGAAAATTTTGTTTCTCAATATCTCCGTTAATTATTGCCCAAAACTCATGATAATAATAAATAATAAAAGAATAATTCCAAGGTACAAAAACTAAATTAGGATAATCCCATGGATAGGGACAGCAAGGTAGGAACAGGGGACGAACAGAGGAAGGAAGACAGACAGAAAAACCCCAAGACGAAATAAGAGGACGAACCAGCAAAGTGAAAGGCAAAGACAAGACGTAAATACGAGGAACAAACAAGAGGCAGGTGCAAACAATCAGGGAGATGAACGGACGGAAGTGAAGTTGAAAACCACAAAGCCAAGACAGACCTTCAAAGTAAAACGGGAAATAGAGTTGACAGAAGACGAAGTCAAGAAAGAAACCAAACCCAGGAAACAAAGAACACAAAGCAGGCATACCCTGCCCAACCCAAACCACGACAGGACATCTGTCTAGATGTGGCTCTGATCCCCACCACTTAAAAACATGTTATAGGAAATACTGAAATGGATAGACCTTAATTACACATCTCAGGTCCTGCTGGATGTTTGCAGTCTATTATAACTCACACTGCTGATTAATGGGGGCCGGCAGCAGCAGGGGGAAAGGGTGGGCTCAGGCTGTTTTCCTTCTGCAAGTTCAGTAGCTGATTCTCTCATTTTTAGCTCCTGATCGGCTGGGCAGATTACGTCTCGTCTCCTTTGTCATCCACAGAGTATTTATCTTCCCCTGAGAGGCGAGTGTCGTTGCTGGACGGAAGTGGCACTGCTTTTACAGGTCTCTCTGTAAATTTTAGTGATGGTTTTAGTCCCTGAGAAGTCTGAGACTGTACACGGCATTAGACGGAAGCTTATTCTGCTACACACCACATGAAACCACTGATGCAGCTGAAATGCTCATCACGTAGTGAGCTGCAGACGTCCTACGTTTAATAAACTAAGATCATCAGAAAAGGTTTGTGTCCATTCTTGAATTTCAGTTAAGTTCACACTCTGCCCAACTCGGTCACTAATCAGTTGCTGTCGCCATCGGGGCCAGCCGCTCACTTCTCTCATTTTGAGCCAGTTACAATCATTTTCGTTGTAACATACATCATACATGCAACAACTGCGTGAATTCATAGAAATCACTCAGGTGCTGAGCATCGTCTCTGGTGGCCGTCTCAGCTGTAGACTAGTCAATCACGATGTTTCCCACCAGCGTTGCCAGGTTGGAAATGTAGGATTATCGTACCAGAGACTTAAAATTATCGTATTTTGAGGGAAATCTGTCATAACCAAAATAACAAGCCCAATGATGCGCTATAGTCAAATATAATCACTAGTGATAAATAGTGTCCCACAGTCACTCACAGCTTCATGCTGTAAGTAGTGAATGGGTTAATGGCACCACATCAGCCCCAACTTACAGTTACGTTAAACTAATGTGTCCCCCAAAAACAAATTTTGGAGACTGATTTTTTTCCCTTGTTTTTTCTCTTCTGCTTGAATTGTTTAAATCTCGCTCGCTCGAACTTCCTGATCTGGTCCTGACTGTGAGGGTCTCGTGGGTGGGCGCAGCTGACCATTCAGCTATCATGCTCGTTGTTCTGAGACAAACACTTGTATCTCACGCTCAGCAAAGCACGATTGGCTGGAAACATGTCACATGGGAACAGATGCCTTCAGGGTAAATTATCGTACAAACACGATAATTATCGTACACCTGGCAACGCTGTTTACCCACCTATTATTTCTGTAAGGACCCCCTTATCTAACCGTCTGGAACTGGCCCTGCTGATTTATGAAATAAAAAACAAAACTGCAGTTTGAAGAGTTACAGGACAGAGAAAAAGCTACCGTCAGTGGAATGAGGCAGCAAGCGCCAGAGGCAGAAAGATGTTTTGGGGGCTGTGGATGTAATGATAGCTTTGGAAAGGAGCAAAATCAAAATTACAAAGGGGGGCTTAGTGTCAGCATGAGCCCTTAATTAGACTATGCTCTGCAACGTGCAAACAAGAGGCCTGCTGTCTTGTGTTTACTGTGTGCAGACGATGCTTCATCAACGCGTAGTTGCAAAGACGTTAGATAGGTAAAGTTTGAACCTTGCTTATGTCCTGCTTCACTCACTGATGGACTTCCTTGTTTTTATGCATCTCTGATAACAGCTTCTTTCCGGCTGCCCCCCCGCCCATACGTCTGAGTGTCTCCCACCTTATGAGAAGCATGGGAAAGAGAAGTGGCTTCAGTCAGAGAGAGTTCAAAAGCAGCCCACTCACTGTCAAGTGGAAATCCCCCGGTGGGATAATCCCTGCCTGCTCCACGCCAGCTGAAAGGCACGGAGCGAGAGAGAGGACGCCTCGGAGAGGAGAAAGGAGGGATGGTGCATTGGCCGTTCACCAGGACAGGAGGAGAATAGCAACAAGGCAGATCAGAGGCTGGCGAATTCAAATGAAAAGAGACAAACGGATGGAGAGAAGCAGCGTTGCAGTCTGGGAGTCACTTTTCTCCCTCCTTCATGTCGGCAAAAGGAAACAAAATGATGCATTTAAGTGACGGAGAACATGTGTCCTGAAACAACACCTCTTCTATTCAATTCTTCAGGTCAAATGTTCCCTTCAGTCTAAAAACGGTACTCTTCTTCATTTCTTGACTGTGCCTTAAAAGTGTGGATTATTACATCTGAACCTAGACGACAAAACTCAAAAGCTTCATTAATAAGAAGCTTTTAAAACCTTCCAGAGACTTCTCTGAATTAAATACGGTTTTGTGGGATTTGTGAATTATTGCATTTTTTTTTCTTTCTTGTATTATTTTACAAGAACAGACATTTATTTTATTTTATTATTTTTGAGTTATCTTACACTGTAAAAAGAAGCCAGAAAGACCCATCAAGTGATAAGAACAAAAATAAACTAGAAAAGCACTCGGAGAGCGCAGACCTTCGCCAAGTGCAACAATTCCCATATAGCGATTTACAGATTACGATGAAATCCGCGTTCTGGATCAGATCTGGTTTAGATCCGGATCAGCCTTTGAAATTTGATAGAGGTTCCCATTGTATATCTCTGAGTCAAATTTCATGAGTTGTGGGCAATAATTAACGGAGATATTGAGAAACAAAATTTTCAGCCCCATTGACCGCAATGTTATCGAAAATTTGAAAGTGGTCCAGAATCCAGGATTTCTTCTGGATCACAGCCAAAATGAAATCAGTTCTTCCTTTTCACATATCTGACAACTCCTGAAAATTTCATCAAAATCCATCCATAACTTTTTGAGTTATCTTGAAGACAGACAAACAGATAAACAGATCAACGCCGGCAATAACATAACCTCCTTGGCAGAGGTAAAAAGAAAAAACCTAAGGTGTTAAAGTGCCCTTAAACAAGTACAGTGTGGTGGTATTGTGGTGTTAATTGAAGCAGAGCCAGTAAATATCCGGCGCGTAAACGGAGTGTTTTGCAACAGTTTTCTCAGTCACTGGTCTACTGATGGAAAAAGCTTCATCCCTTTTGGTGGAGACGACTGAAACACACCACACCCCTCCTTTGGTCTGTAATCATCCGTCTTTGTTTTCAGACTGTTTCCAAGCGTGAATGCTCTCTGACTCGTAGAGAAGGAGCCGCTTGTCCTCCATTTGCAGATGCTGGGGAGTAAGTGAGTGCAGTTTCCCAGCCAGGGGCCGGTCCCGCAGGAGTGCTGCTTCATCAAGTCTAGTTGTGGGTAGCAAAGGGCATCATCATTAGATTAGTCTCTGATCACGCTCCCTCACTAATTATCCTGCTGCCCAGGCTCCTGCCGCATGCAGCCTTAATTGATTTAATGGAGTGTGCTCTCTTTCTTCACGTTGCTGTCTCTCTGCTTATTTTAGTTTTTTATTTTTTACTCAGACTCCAGAACTAGGGCTGGGCAAGTTAAAGCTTTATTATTGCGTTAACTCGTTAACGCATGTTGCTCACATGCTTTTGTTTTGAAAAGTCTGTTTCTGGCTGCTGTGGAACCGGAAGACAATTGGCAGGTAAACATGCGGAAAAGCTAAAACAGACATGGAGAACGGTAAAAATCAGTGAACTTTACAGTTCAGGTAGCAACTCAGGTAGCAATATTAACAATTCTGTCTAAAAAAAAAAAATTCTGGACTGCAACAAAACTTTGTCGTCATTCCTCCATGTTCCATCAGATCTGCTCCATGTGTTCACTGTCCTGCTGTTCTCTAGCTGGTTACTGCAGTGCAGCTCCTTCTAGTGGCACAGATGTGTAATGACAACAGAAAGTCCAGTCCTCCATTATAAAACAAATTCAGTTCTGTGGCCCGTTTTTTAAGTTTGTATTTTTGATCCAAGTCTAATATTGAAATATAAAAAAAAACCAGGCATTTTTTTTGTTTTTTTTGTGTTAGAATAAAAAAATGAAAAATTTAATAAAATGTCACTTTTTTTTTTTTTTAATTTTTGATTGACAATTGAAAAATGGAAGAATGAATGGTACACAGACTGATAAAGTGATAAAGTGGACATTTTCATTTTAAAGTTCTCCCAGACGGAGGATTCAACAGAAACAAGGTTATTTGTAACAAATGACAAGTTGAACTCCCCGTTAAAAGTTTCTGCTGTTACCTCAGAAATGACCTGTTTTAATGTTCTGATTGTGCTGAGACACAATCATTTTGTTGGATTTTTTTTGTAGACTTTTTTTTTTAGTTTTTTATAAAAAAAGGACCATTAATTCCCTGGCAGTGGCAATAAGCTTTATTTTATTTTACATTTTTTAAGATGAGATTTACACTAAATATGTGTTACTGACAAGTGCTGATGTTAAAAGTGTTTGAACAACAAATGTTATGGCACTTTAGTTCATATGGCAGCAGAACATTTAAATAAAAGTGCATTTTACACTACTTTTGAATTCATTAATTTGATTTTGCGTATACAATGCGATTAATCGTGATTAATCACGATTAAAAATTTTAATCGTTACCCAGCCCTATCCAGAACACAATTTATTTTCAAGATTCAATCTCAGAACCAATGCAGTGTGAAAAGACACAAAATGAGTGCTTTAGTCTGATCTTTCTGTCCCCGTGCTGTCGTTTTCACATCCTGATACACATTTCTCTTTGCGCATCATCCAGCAGCAACCGCGGCCACATCAGGAAATTAACTATCTGTAATTAGGAGAAAAATGGAAAGGAGAAAAAAACAAAAAAGAAGCAAACATTTTCTGAAGCTGATGCAGAGCTCCGTGTTCACGCTGGTTGGCATGAAGTCTCAGTCCCTCATAAAGGTTTAATAAAGCTGAGATCAGGTGACTGTGGAGGACAACTGAATACTTGTTAATTTAACCTTCACTTAATTCTTCACAGTTTGCTTCTCCTTTACGATCACTAAACAGTGCACGGTTTAGTAACCGCGAGGGCAGACAGATGGCACGAATATTAGCTGAAGGCTGATTCAGTTTCGGTGTCTGAGCCAGTCCTGACTGCTGCTTCGGTGGAAGGAGACGACACAAGGACACATGAGGACTAAGGAAGCACTGAAGGTTACACTAATATTCTACAAATGAGTTCATGACAGAAACATAAAGCAGTTTCTGAATCACTTCTCCTTTATTTCACATGCTGAAATCTCTGGGAGTGTTTCTACACCCTAATATCTCTCGGATTTCGAGGTTTACGTAAAAGTATGAAAAGCAGAGGGAGGTGATTTAAAAAAAAGAAAAAAATCTCATAATAAGGGGCCTTTTAGTCAATGAATCAATTGCATTTTTATCCAATAGCAAATAAACTTTGGTTGACGACTGAATCAATGAGTAGACATACACGTGAACTTGACAGCAAAAATGTATCTTTTTCATCTAACTACTACATTTACAAATGAGTTCAAACTCAAAACTGAAGTGCAATTACAAGTAACTATTATATTTTATGTTTGGTGGTGAATAATGATGAGAAGAGTTTATATTATTTCCATATTTCACTGAAGGAAACTTGTCTGGAACATCTCTTCTTCTGCTTTCTCACGGTCTAAGTCCAGGAACAATAACCTGACCCCTAGTGGTCACAGAGCACAACATATATTCAACATTTTAAGACTCGAGCACTAACCTAACTGGTTTGGAGTCTGGGGACGGAGGGTTGAACGTCTCCTGCTCTGACTGCAGCCAGGACCAGAGTCGCCAGATGGGAAATCGTACCAGCGGGTTAAAATGATCGTATTTTGAGGAAAACTATCACGTGGAACCTAAATTGCATTGTGATGTGACTCTGGAGCATCTGCATCAATAACACATTATCGTCGCCCAGCTGTGATAGAACCTATAAAGCAGTTTCACTGTTAGAAATATATAGATCTCTCTCAGACTAGAGTTTACTAGAGATATTGGACCATTTTCTACAGGTCCAGAATCAGTTTCTGTAACTGGCACCACAACGTTAATATTCAGTGAGCTTTTCAGGCCGAATCTGATTCCAGATCAGACTAATGGTGAACCACAGTTGCGAAAGAATCCCTTTAACAGTTGTGAAATTATCCTACATTTGGGGATTTCTTCAGTTATTGACCGTACGTCATCACACATTCTTCCCGGCTGGCAAATGGACTTTAGGTGCATTCACCGCCCCCTACTGGGCTGGAGTGTGAACATCACTGTGCCAGAAATTAGAGATCACAGAAAGGTACGATTACGTGCGTTTCAAAATGGGTTTTTAATGCGTTATGACGACCCAGAACAGGGATCAGCCAAAAAGGGAAGTTTAACTAGTTAACTGAAGTTGGCACGTTAACGTCCCGGTTCTAATAAAAAGTTATAGTAACACACCACTAATTCAGTTCAGTTCAATTCAACTTTATTATATATATATATAATATATATATATATATATATATATATATATATATATATATATATATATATATATATATATATATATATATATACAGTCATTGAAAAAAATTATTAGACCACCCTTGTTTTCTTCAGTTTCTTGTTCATTTTGATGCCTGGTACAACTAAAGGGACATTTGTTTGGACAAACATAACAATAACCACAAAGATTGCTCATAAGCGTTTTATTTAAGAGCTGATATCTTACCATTTTCCATGGTTTTCTTGATTATAACCTAAATCACTTACGTTTTTACATTGGTTTGTACTGCCAAAAACACTGCTTTTATGCATTCAGTGTTTTCTTTTCTGTCTGTTTTAGTCACATGATGACGTTTAGTGGTACCAGGTATTAAAATGAACAAGAAAGTGAAGAAAAAATGGTGGTCTAATAATTTTTTCCATGACTGTATATGTATATATAGGTTTGTATCCTGCTGACAAACGGAATAGAGCACACATGGAGCACATCCTCTGATGGATTGGCGACGGTTCATCCTTTGAAATTCTGCAGGAAAGTTTTTGCGTAATCTTAATCATAAACAGACCACCAGACACAAATATAAATGGTCGCACACTTCTGCTTCAGCTCTAGCTATAATGAAAGAACAAACACACACACACACACACACACACACATGACCACCCTGGCATACAAAATAAATTGTCCTAACAACTGAAAAGTTGCAGGACAAAATTTCTCGATATGTCCATGTGCACATATCTAATAAAGATTCGCTTCCGAGCTCTGTGGATTGAAGATTTTTGCTTATGATGACCCCAATTGTATATCTTCCAGTCAATCTAAACCAGTCTTTGCAATGTCAGAGATAAATGGTCAAAGTCAGAGCCTGCTGTGCCTTTTTTGTCATCCATCTGACAGTTGTCATGAAAACATGCTCGTAGGGTTTGAGTTTCTGCATTCAGAACGCTTAAAAAAGGTCAAAGAAAATCTAAACGGCCACATAAAGAAACATTTCAACGTACCTAAACTCATCAAACTGAATAACACAGACAAAGTTTGAAGAATTACTTGGATCTGTAAACATGTTTTTTTTTTTTGTTCTTTTTTTTTTTTTTTGATGAAATAGGGGCGTTATGGCAGTTTACTGACTACAATGTTTTTTTGTTTTTTTTTTTCTTTGTATTCGAGCCTTTTTTCAGGACAGATGGCGTGGGTGTGCGGAGGATTTCAGAAATTCACGTATCAAGTGTGTTACATTTGGAGATCAAGGTTTAAGCAACAAAGCTTTCAAACCAGCTTAGAAAAAAAAAAAGATGTTTCAAAAATCATCCTTTTGATGAAACTGAAAAAGAAAGACACAATGTAAGCAGAGCCGCGGTAACAGGCTGCCACAGGAGCGGAGGATATCCACGGAATAATGATTCATTCATCACAAATAAAACATGTGGGAAACTGGCTTTGGATTCAAGAGTTTAGAGATGTAATGACGATGATTCAACACTGATCCCTGTTTCTGTTGTCTTTTTTTTTCTTGGGTTGATCTTCTAATCTTTTAATGACATCCTGCAGTCTGATCTACCCCTGACATTTTGTAGCTCTTAATCTATATTTGGATAAAATAAGCCTAACATTTACCACCGCTGACCTTTGGATTGGCCTCTCTGTGCGTAGAGCCCCCTCAATCCCACATCCTCCTCAGCCTGCAGTCAGATGATGATTCCACTACCGCGTGATTATCTCTGCCATATTGATTTGCCTTGTTTAAAGATCGACTCCGACATGAGCAGAAGAAGCAGATGCTGGACTAAGTGGTATCACCAGCCATGAATATCATATGGCTACGGGCTAATGCTCGACCTTATTGCTGCTTAATGAACCGCTAAGAGACAATCAGTGCCATTTGCCCACCTCTCTGCTTCCAGAGTGAATCATAAGCACGTCGCTGCCAGCCCATTTTTTCGCTCGGCGCTGCGAACCGACTCGCAGCTTTTACTGGATGGAAGGTCAGAGTGGTTCTGGGGAGACTGCACTCCCTACAGATCAGCAGCCAAGACTTCACCGGCAGATGTAATTAAATGTACACAAGCAAAAACAAGCATGCACACACTTTTCAGGAGCACTCGCTTAGCTGGATGAGTTAATGAGTCCGCAGCACGGGAGTGTAAATCGGCGAGGCAGGTTCGGGCACATACGGCCCTGCTCGCTAACGCGGCTGGCTAATTGGTTGGAGCATCAGGACACTTGGAAATGAGTGCAGCCCGAGGGAGCAGACTGAGACAAACCCCGAAGGGTCGGACGCAATAAGACAGGCGGCGGTAACCTCTACGTCAATGCCTTTATGACTAAGGACGAAACGGCTGCTGGCAGGCAGTGCTTAATTTGAAAATTAATGGACCGTGGCATTTTTTCTACCACTTAAGACAATTTGCAGCCCGGGCGCGGTTACCTCCGTCCTGCCCTCTCCCCTGGCTGAGTTTTACGATGAGGCCTTTGCATACGCTGCAGTAAATGCAGGGATAATTTGATCGGATTCTTACGCGTCCTTGCAGCTGGTCAGACAGAGAGGTGCCTGACATCATCCTGGATGAGCGGCGTGGGCTGACTGGTGCCCTCTGACTTGTCCTGCAGTGCCAGGTCAGACTAAAGTCAGGAAAGAAAGCGAGATAACAAACACCTGTAAAACCGAAGCAGTAGAGCATCCCTGGAAAGATGCTGCGCTAGCAAAATCAGAAATATTATGTGGTTTAAAACCAGTAAATAACTGGAAACTCCTGGTCAGAGCGAGGCTCCAGTCGTTCACCTCAGGAAAACATGAGAAAGACATGAATGAAGCCGTGCCAGCATGGATGTGGTGCATTTATTCACAATTTTCTCACTTTCCTAATTTTTGACACACTGGTAACACTGAGGGGCAGCACTGTGGTCTGGTGGTTAGCATGGTGGTCTGGTGGTTAGCATGGTGGTCTGGTGGTTAGCACTGTGGTCTGGTGGTTAGCACTGTGTCTGGTGGTTAGCATGGTGGTCTGGTGGTTAGCACTGTGGTCTGGTGGTTAGCATGGTGGTCTGGTGGTTAGCATGGTGGTCTGGTGGTTAGCACAGTGGTCTGGGGGTTAGCACTGTGGTCTGGTGGTTAGCACGGTGGCCTGGTGGTTAGCACGGTGGTCTGGTGGTTAGCACGGTGGTCTGGTGGTTAGCACTGTGGTGGTCTGGTGGTTAGCACTGTGGTCACTGGTGGTTAGCACGGTGGTGGTCTGGTGGTGGTAGCACTGTGGTTGGTGGTTAGCACGGTGGTCTGGTGGTTAGCACTGGTGGTCTGGTGGTTAGCATGGTGGTCTGGTGGTTAGCACTGTGGTCTGGTGGTTAGCACTGGTGGTCTGGTGGTTAGCACGGTGGTCTGGTGGTTAGCACGGTGGTCTGGTGGTTAGCACTGTGGTCTGGTGGTTAGCACTGTGGTCTGGTGGTTAGCACGGTGGTCTGGTGGTTAGCACGGTGGTCTGGTGGTTAGCACTGGTGGGGTCTGGTGGTTAGCACGGTGGTCTGGTGGTTAGCACTGTGGTCTGGTGGTTAGCACTGTGGTCTGGTGGTTAGCACGGTGGTGGTTGGGGTTAGCACGGTGGTCTGGGGGTTAGCACTGTGGTCTGGTGGTTAGCACGGTGGTCTGGTGGTTAGCACGGTGGTCTGGTGGTTAGCACTGGTGGTCTGGTGGTTTAGCACTGTGGTCTGGTGGTTAGCACGGTGGTCTGGTGGTTAGCACGGTGGTCTGGTCTGGTGGTCTGGTGGTTAGCACGTGGTCTGGGGTTAGCACTGTGGTCTGGTGGTTAGCACGTGGTCTGGTGGTTAGCACTGTGGTCTGGTGGTTAGCACGGTGGTCTGGGGGTTAGCACTGTGGTCTGGTGGTTAGCACGGTGGTCTGGTGGTTAGCACGGTGGTCTGGTGGTTAGCACTGTGGTCTGGTGGTTAGCACGGTGGTCTGGTGGTTAGCACGGTGGTCTGGTGGTTAGCACTGTGGTCTGGTGGTTAGCACGGTGGTCTGGTGGTTAGCACGGTGGTCTGGTGGTTAGCACGGTGGTCTGGTGGTTAGCACGGTGGTCTGGTGGTTAGCACTGTGGTCTGTGGTTGCACGGTGGTGGTGGTTTAGCACTGTGGTCTGTGGTTAGCACTGGTCTGGTGGTTAGCACTGTGGTCTGGTGGTTAGCACGGTGGGGTCTGGTGGTTAGCACGGTGGTCTGGTGGTTAGCACTGTGGTCTGGTGGTTAGCACGGTGGTCTGGTGGTTAGCACGGTGGCCTGGTGGTTAGCACGGTGGTCTGGTGGTTAGCACTGGTGGTCTGGTGGTTAGCACTGTGGTCTGGGGGTTAGCACTGTGGTCTGGTGGTTAGCACTGTGGTCTGGTGGTTAGCACACGGTGGTCTGGTGGTTAGCACTGTGGTGGGTGTTAGCACGGTGGTTGGTGGTTAATACTGTGGTCTGGTGGTTAGCACTGTGGTCTGGGGGTTAGCACTGTGGTCTGGTGGTTAGCACTGTGGTCTGGTGGTTAGCACTGGTGGTCTGGTGGTTAGCACTGGTGGTCTGGTGGTTAGCACGGTGGTCTGGTGGTTAGCACTGTGGTGGTGGTTTAGCACGGTGGTCTGGGGGTTAGCACTGTGGTCTGGTGGTTAGCACTGTGGTCTGGTGGTTAGCACTGTGGTCTGGTGGTTAGCACGGTGGTGGTGGGTTAGCACTGTGGTGGGGTTAGCACTGGTGGTCTGGTGGTTAGCACGGTGGTCTGGTGGTTTAGCACGGTGGTCTGGTGGTTAGCACGGTGGTCTGGTGGTTAGCACTGGTGGTCTGGGGGTTAGCACTGTGGTCTGGTGGTGCACTGTGGTAGCACGGTGGTGGTCTGGTGGTTAGCACGGTGGTCTGGTGGTTAGCACAGTGGGTCTGGGGGTTAGCACTGTGGTCTGGTGGTTAGCACTGGTGGTCTGGTGGGTTAGCACTGTGGTCTGGTGGTTAGCACAGGTGGTCTGGTGGTTAGCACTGGTGGTCTGGTGGTTAGCACTGTGGTCTGGTGGTTAGCACTGGTGGTGGTGGTAGCACGTGTGGTGGTTAGCACTGGTGGTCTGGTGGTTAGCACGGTGGTCTGGTGGTTAGCACTGTGGTCTGGTGGTTAGCACGGTGGTCTGGTGGTTAGCACGGTGGTCTGGTGGTTAGCACTGTGGTCTGGTGGTTAGCACGGTGGTCTGGTGGTTAGCACTGTGGTCTGGTGGTTAGCACTGTGGTCTGGTGGTTAGCACTGTGGTCTGGTGGTTAGCACGGTGGTCTGGTGGTTAGCACGGTGACCTGGTGGTTAGCACGGTGGTCTGGTGGTTAATACTGTGGTCTGGTGGTTAGCACTGTGGTCTGGGGGTTAGCACTGTGGTCTGGGGGTTAGCACTGTGGTCTGGTGGTTAGCACGGTGGTCTGGTGGTTAGCACGGTGGTCTGGTGGTTAGCACGTGGTGGCCTGGGGGTTAATACTGTGGTCTGGTGGTTAGCACGGTGGTCTGGTGGTTAGCACGGTGACCTGGTGGTTAGCACGGTGGTCTGGTGGTTAATACTGTGGTCTGGTGGTTAGCACGGTGGTCTGGTGGTTAGCACGGTGGCCTGGTGGTTAGCACGGTGGTCTTTTGGTTAATACTGTGGTGTGGTGGTTAGCACTGTGGTCTGGGGGTTAGCACTGTGGTCTGGTGGTTAGCACGGTGGCCTGGTGGTTAGCACGGTGGTCTGGTGGTTAGCACGGTGACCTGGTGGTTAGCACGGTGGTCTGGTGGTTAATACTATGGTCTGGTGGTTAGCACTGTGGTCTGGTGGTTTAGCACGGTGACCTGGTGGTTAGCACGGTGGTCTGGTGGTAGCACGTGGTTGGTGGTTTAGCACGTGGTTCTGGTGGTTAGCATGGTGGTCTGGTGGTTAGCACGGTGACCTGGTGGTTAGCACGGTGGTCTTTTGGTTAATACTGTGGTCTGGTGGTTAGCACTGTGGTCTGGGGGTTAGCACTGTGGTCTGGTGGTTAGCACTGTGGTCTGGTGGTTAGCACGGTGACCTGGTGGTTAGCACGGTGGTCTTTTGGTTAATACTGTGGTCTGGTGGTTAGCACTGTGGTCTGGGGGTTAGCACTGTGGTCTGGTGGTTAGCACGGTGGCCTGGTGGTTAGCACGGTGGTCTGGTGGTTAGCACGGTGACCTGGTGGTTAGCACGATGGTCTGGTGGTTAATACTATGGTCTGGTGGTTAGCACTGTGGTCTGGTGGTTAGCACGGTGACGTGGTGGTTAGCACGGTGACCTGGTGGTTAGCACGGTGGCCTGGTGGTTAGCACAGTGGTCTGGTGGTTAGCATGGTGGTCTGGTGGTTAGCACCGTGGCCTGGTAGTTAGCACGGTGGTCTGGTGGTTAGCACTGTGGTCTGGAAGCTAGCATGGTGGTCTGGTGGTTAGCATGGTGGCCTGGTGTTTAGCACTGTGGTCTGGTCGTTAGCACTGTGGTCTGGTGGTTAACATGGTGGGTTGGTGGTTAGCATGGAGGCCTGGTGGTTAGCACAGTGGTCTGGTGGTTAGTACGGTGGTCTGATGGTTAGCAAAATAGTCTGGTGGTTAGCACTGTGGCCTGGTAATGAGAACAGTGGTCTGGTGGTAAGCACAGTGGTCTAGTAGTTAGCACTGTGGCCTGGTGTTTAGCACTGTGGTCTGGTGGTTAGCACGGTAGCCTGGTAGTTAGCACAGTGGTCTGGTGGTTTGCACGGTGGTCTGGTGATTAGCACGGTGGTCTGGTAGTTAGCACTGTGGCTTGGTGGTTAGTACTGTGGTCTGGTGGTTAGCACGGTGGCCTGGGGGTTACTGTGGTCTGGTGATTAGCATGGTGGCCTGGTGGTTATATATAACTTTGTGGTTATATATATATATATATATATATATATATATATATATATATATATATATATATATATATATATATATATATATATATATATATATATATATATATATATATATATATATATATTATATATATATACACACTTCCAGTTCAGCAAATGACTTCAGACACTGGTGGGTTAATGGTCCCATGTTTTCTTTTCTTTTTTTCTCTTTTGTCTCCTTCCCTCCAGCTTAATTTGTCATCTTTGGCTGGGTTTACGAGTGGGTGACATGCAGACATGAATAATACTGGATTGTAAAAGTGTGCCTCTGTTTGTGTGTGTGTGTGTGTTTTTCCAATTATCTAATCCTCCTTTCTGGGTCAATAAATCCAATCAATTTCTGTCACAAGCACGCCCCCTCATTAGATGATTGTCTTAACAAATGATGCATAATCAAAGCTAATATTCTGCAGCTTGGACTCCATTCTGAGTTTAATATGCATACTTGATCTTCCAAATAATTGCTCGGTATTACGATGTACTAAACTCTACCTCCTGCTTATTTGTTATCATCCTGTAACTTTGTTCTTCGCGTTTGTCTCCAAGCTGCTACCGACAGACACTCTTGTTTCGAAAGCTCGTCCTTGGACATAAGTGTCATACTGTAAAAGGATGATGCAAGCTACTCAGCACTAATGAAGATACACTGGCAGTGTCCTTTTCATTCATCAAAATGTTCTTATTAATGCTGGATCTCAGCACTTGAAAGTACGGTCACAAAAACGCCTTGGGCTTGGCTTTATCACTTTACTCTCAAACGTGAAATTAACTCATATTTTACTGTTCACTGTTCCCACAGTTATTGGGTTCGTGTCATGTGAATTCAAAGTTAAACCAAAAAAACACACATCTAAATCTAATACAGCTCTAAACTACAAGTTCACATTCTAGAAACGTAATGCTCCACGTTCCTGTCACACTTTCTTTAAATTAACGTGGAATTTAGTGGCGTGCAACACAACAGGAAAACCACGTAGGTCAATGTGATTTTTATCCTAAATAAAATGCATTCATTTTCTTATGCTTTTTTAGTCTGTGTTCAACCATGGCCTTTTGTCACTGATGTATGTCCCAACTCAAGGAATGGATTCTTTGAAGACTGCGAGACCAATAGGGACCTGAGTGCTGTGAACATGGCATCCACTTGGTGGCAGCACTGGTCAAAACCTGTCTCTGCAGCTGCATTTGGGTCTTCTGTCTGTCATCTAATCTTTCCGCCTTGAAGCGACTGTGCGAACTGCCGCTGACTCGAAGGTTTTGTTTTAGCATGAGGTTCAGGACAAAGAGGGGAAGAATATCGACAAGCTCAACCTCACATGAAATTCCAGGCTACGTTCCAGTCAGTTCAGCAAATAACAGATCAGCACTGACTGAGATGAGTCGCGGCCCAGTCGACTTCTACTGGAATAACTGGAGGAAGGTGTAGCAGTGGGCGGGAGGGGTGTGTGTGTGTGTGGTGTGTGTGTGTGGGGGGGGGGGGGGGTATTTATAGATCACATCTGGCATCTGGCTGTGACTGCTAATTTGGTAACGACAACGATTATTACATTGTCAACTCAGTACTGTGGTAATTATTAATTAATGATAAATTCAGTTCCCAATGAAGACAAGCAAGGATGTAAACACCTATCATATACATTTGTTCATCCAGTTCTAAAATATATACCAATAATATAATATACCGACATAGATCCAACAAGGTTCTGGAAACATTCCTCATAGTTTGGTCCATATTGACATGACAGCATCACCAGTTGCTGCAGATTTGTCGGCTGCACATCCATGATGAGAATCTCTCGTTCCACCACATCCCAAAGCTGCTCTACTGGACTGAGATCTGGAGACTGTGGAGGACATCTGAGTCCAGTGAACTCATTGTCATGTTCTAGAAACCAGTCTGAGATGATTCAGGCTTTACGACATGGAGCGTTATCCTGCTGGAAGTATCCATCAGAAGATGGTCCACTGTGGTCATAAAGGGATGGAGATGGTCAGCAACAATACTCAGGTAGGCTGTGGTGTTGACACGATGATCAGTTGGGACTAATGGACCCAAAGTGTGCCGGGAAAATATCCCCCACACCATCACACCATTACACCACCAGCAGCCTGAACCGTTGATACCAGGCAGGATGGATCCATGCTTTCATGTTGTTGACGCCAAATTCTGACCATCTGAATGTTGCAGCAGAAATCCAGACTCATCAGACCAGACAACGTTTTTCTATCTTCTATGGTCCAGTTCTGGTGAGTCTGTGTGAATTGTAGCCTCAGTTTCCTGTTCTTAGCTGACAGCAGTGACACCTGCTGTGGTCTTCTGCTGCTGTAGTCCATCCACCTCAAGGTTGGACGTGTTGTCCGTTCAGAGATGCTCTTCTGCAGACCTCGGTTGTAACCAGTGGTTATCTGAGTTACAGTTGTCTTTCTATCAGCTCCAACCAGTCTGGTCATCCTCCTCTGACCTCTGGCATCAACAAGACATTTGTTCCCACAGAACTGCAGCTGACTGGATACTTTCTCTTTTCTGGACCGTTCTCTGTAAACCCTAGAGATGGTTGTGGAGAAAATCCCAGTAGATTAGCAGTTTCTGAAACACTGACCAACAACCAGGACACGTTCAAAGTCACTTAAATCACCTTTCTTCTCCGTTCTGATGCTGGTTTGAACTGCAGCAGATCATCTTCACCATGTCTACATGAATAAATGATTGAGTTGCTGCCATGTGATTGGCTGATTAGAAATTAGCGTTAACGAGCAGTTGGACAGGTGGACCTGATAAAGTGGTCAGTAAGTGTATCATTGGTTCATTTAGTCTTTAAAGTTTCCTTCTATTTGTTTCTAAAAGTGAGTGGGAAATTAATTCAATTCAGTTCAATTTCAATTTTTTTTGTATAGCATCCGTTACAATCTCACTTGTCTCTAGGCGCTTTACAGAGACCCAGAGCATGATCCCTGCGCAAATATCATTAAATAAAATTATAATATTAGATCCAAATCAAGGATAATGGCAGGTAAAAAGGAAAAACTCTACTTTGAGGAAGAAACCTTGAGCAGGACCTGGATCATTTGGGGGGACCTTCCTGATGAAGACCAGCCGGGTAAAGAAAGAAAAGAGGGGAGACAGGACAGAGAGAGGCTGGAGGACAGAGAGAGGATGGAGGACAGAGAGAGGATGGAGGACAGAGAGAGGAAGGAGGACAGAGAGAGGATGGAGGACAGAGAGAGGATGGAGGACAGAGAGAGGAGAGCACAGAAATTAAACACAATTAAGACCAACCAACTCTGACAGTTTGTGAGAAATATTACATATTATATTGAATATTGCCTGTATCCAGTGAGAAGGGTGCTGTTTGGGTTGCCAAACTCCGACCAGTGGGATTTGGTGGATTTAGACCAGTTAATCGGATAATTTGAGGTATCAGAGAAGCAGTTTATCAAATTGATAAAGTTTGAGGAAGTCGTGTTAGTGGACTCTGTAGGTATAAGAGCATGTCGTCTGCATATAAACTGGTCTCGTGTCGTATTTCCTTTCTGGATTCCTGAGATTTAACTTTTCAGATGTACGGTTGCTGCGAGGGGTTCAATAAAATAGCCAATAAAGATGGAGAAAGTGGGCATCCTGGGCTTGTACCCTTGTGTGACCATTTATTTAATCCATTTATGGTGACTGTTGCTATTGGTGAGTCATTATCCCAAGTGTTTGACATTGAAATGATCACTTAACTTAATCAAATGCTTTTTCCGCGTCAGATGAAAACATGGCTGTTGGTGTGTTCTTTTGTGATGGAATTAAATTAAATAGTCTGCATTGATTATCAGAGGAACGTCCTCCTTTAATGAAGCCAGTTTGGTCTGAGTGGATAATAGTTGGGATTATTTTTCTCTGTTAGTAACGCCGGTGTCTAACTGATGATTTTAGTGTCTGTGTTAATGAGAGATAGTGGACAATAACTTGATGGAGATGTGGGATCTTTGCCAGGTTTTATTATTTAAGAGAGATCATAGCAGTGTTCATTCCTGTAGGGAGCTTCGGCTTTTGCTTAATTTCAGCCGTTAACCTGATGTTAACCTGATGAATATGGTCGCTAGGATATTCCAAAAGTGCTTATAAAATTCTGCAGGGCAGCATCTGGATCTCTGACTCATTATGAAGCAGGAGTTGGAGAGCTTTATGAAATTGGTTTATTCGGTTCCTTAACTGAGTCTCCTCTAAGGTGAGGTAAGTCGACATCGTTTAGAACTTTATCTTCTATATTTGGTTCTTTTATGGATGAATACAGGTTCATATAGAATTTCTGAAAGATATCATTTATTTCTTCAGGTGTTTTTACAATGTTTTCTGCTAAGTCAGTGACTGTAAAGACTTGATTTTTCCTTATTACCTCCACCAAGGAGGTTATGTTTTTGCCGGCGCTTATCTGTCTGTCTGTGTTCAAGATAACTCAAAACGTTATGGATGGATTTTGCTGAAATTTTCAGGAGTTGTCAGAAATGTGAAAAGGAAGAACTGATTTCATTTTGGGTGTGATCTGGAAGAAATCCTGGATTCTGGATCACCTTCAAATTTTCAATAACATTGCAGTCAATGGGGCCGAAAATTTAGTTTCTCAGTATCTCCGTTAATTATTGCGCTTGGCGGAGGTCTGCGCTCTCCGAGTGCTTTTCTAGTTTCTTTTAAGTTTATCGGCCAGATATTTACCAGATTTATTGCTGAACTCAAAATGTTCATGTCTAAGTCTTTGAATGAGAAATGTAGTCTTCTTGTTTATGTGGTCGTTCAACTGTAATTTATACCTCTGCAAATCGGTTTGAATTTCAGGTGAAGGATTGTTTGTATTGATGATTTCTAATTCTTTAATCTTCTTGTCTAAGTTTGTTTCTTCCTCTTGTTCCTTCTTTTCTTCTGAGTCAAGTATGAGATGATCAGTCCTCTTAGCACATCTTTCCCTGTTTCCCAAATAAGAAATGTACAATTTATTAACGATAAATTGCTCACTCTCTTTTAATGTAATTGAATTAAAATTAAAAGTCAGAATCACTGGATAATGATGTATTAAATCGCCACCTGTTGCTGGTTTTGATAGATTTATTTGTATCCAACGTAAGGTCATGGTGCGTGATCGCCAATAATGAGATGTATCACTATGTAAATCATCTTTGAGATGATAGAGTTGCTAATCAGGAAGTAATCAGTGCGAGAGAAGGAGTGATGAGCTTGTGATGAAACAGAGAATTCTTTGTCTTTGGGGTGTTTCAACCTCCAGCCATCTGCAGGACCCAAATCTGCCATGAACTGTTTGTTTCTGGGGATTTGCAGTTATATGTCCTGTTCCAGTGGTTGGATGTATCTAATAGAGGGTTGAGAACTTCATCAAAATCTTCCCCCTATAATCACATTTGAGATGGCTGTGAAACGGGTATTAAAAAATTAAGGATCATCGTCATTTGGCCCCTAAATACCAGCTAGTGTTATTGGAGTGATGTATTTTTAATTATATTGATTCAACTGTGGCGTCATACATTTTTGGAGGTCAGATTTCAAAGTTTGTGCTTCTTATAAAAGACGAGTCTGCCTGCAATTTATATTCTGTGATCAAATAATAATATTATTTTTTTATGTCTGAATTGATTCCTCAAATATTCCACCTTAAAACTGTAGCTTGGGTATACGTGTGTGTGAGGTGTGTTGTTTGGTTGCATGCATCTCCTAGAAGAAGAAGAAAAATAAAAGAAAAGTGATAAACAAAATGGACAGAAAAAAGAGTAAAAGAAGACATGGGTCAAAACAGAACAGAAGTTTTGCTAGAGTGCTGATTCTTGAAACGAAGGTGGAAGTTCTTGAAGCCAAGGAGCCATTGTATGGAGTGCCGAATGTAAAAACTTGTCAAACTGATATATTTTCAGTATTTAGCTCATTTTCTTAACATTTAGCTCATTTTACACACATTTGAGACATAAATTATTTTAAAAAATTGGTTATATGTGAACAAAAATGAAATGTTAAATCTAAATGTTAAATGTTAAATCTAAATATTAAATCTAAATCTAAATGTTAAATCTAAATCTAAATCTAAATCTAAATCTAAATGTTAAATCTAAATCTAAAATCTAAATGTTAAATCTAAATCTAAATGTTAAATCTAAATGTAAATCTAAATCTAAATGTTAAATCTAATCTAAATCTAAATCTAAATCTAAATGTTAAATCTAAATCTAAATGTTAAATGTTAATCTAAATGTTAAATCTAAATCTAAATGTAAATCTAAATCTAAATCTAATGTTAAATGTTAAATCTAAATCTAAATGTTAAATCTAAATCTAAATGTAAATGTTAAATCTAATGTTAAATCTGAAAAATCTAAATGTTAAATCTAAATCTAAATGGTTAAATGTTAAATCTAAATCTAAAATCTAAATGTAAAATCTAAATCTAAATGTAAATGTTAAATCTAAATGCTAATCTAAATCTTAAATCTAAATCTAAATGTTAAATCTAAATCTAAATGTTAAATGTAATCTAAATGTAAATCTAAATGTTAAATCTAAATCTAAATCTAAATCTAAATGTCTAAATGTTAAATCTAAATGTCTAAATCTAAATCTAATGTAAATCTAAATGTTAAATCTAAATCTAAATCTAAATGTTAAATCTAAATCTAAATAAAATGTTAAATAAAATCTAAATCTGTTAAATGTAAATAAATCTAAATGTTAAATCAAATCTAAATCTAAATGTTAAATCTAAAATCTAAATTAAATCTAAATGTTAAATGTTAAATCTAAATCTAAATCTAAATGTTAAATCTAAATCTAAATCTAAATGTTAAATCTAATCTAAATGTTAAATCTAAATCTAAATGAAATGTTAAATCTAAATCTAAATGTAAATCTAAATTAAAATCTAAATGTCTAAATCTAAATCTAAATGTTAAATGTTAAATCTAAATCTAAATGCCGAATGTTAAATCTAAATGTTAAATCTAAATCTAAATGTTAAATGTTAGATCTAAATATTAAAATGAGCTAAATATTGAAAATATATCAGTTTGACAACTGTAATCAAGTTTTTACATTTTGCACCCCATAGCATTGTTATCAGTTAATGGGGGCTAATTGTAGGCTGTTAGAAGAGCCAGGGAGTGATGATGTCACGAAACATCTGGCTGTCAATAAACTACTGCTTTTCTTCCTTCTTTAATATAAATTTGATTTGCTGGATTTTTATTTGCTATGAGATGGACTCTGTGGAAAGTGATATCTTTGACAGTGTCCAGGGGGATTTTCAGTTGGGTTGCCATGAAAGTCCTAATCAGCTCCTAGGCCTTGCTTCTACCAGAATATCATCTTTTGCGTATTCAGGGATTCCAGAGAAAACTAGAAAAGCACTCGGAGAGCACAGACCTCTGCTAAATTTGATTCAAACAGAGGCAATAATCCAATCATCCTTCATATATCATCCAAACAGGAAGTGACATCACAATACAAGGTGGTTAATTTTTACATTTAACTGTTTATTTTCTGTCTCTTTATTTTTAGTAAATGGGGGATGTTAAAATAAAGCATCAGTTTGTAGCCTGTGGTTGTTTAAAAAGAAGGGTGAACCGGTGAAAGAGTTTAAATCAGGTAAATTTCCGGAGAGCTATTAGCCCAGTGGGAGGGGCTAATGCGTTTTAAAAAAGACTGTTTGGAAGGCAGGGGAGACGGACGTGGACATGACAGCTAGTGAAGCTAGTGTTTACAACTAAAGAGCACTGAGAGAAGCAGTCTTGCTAATTTTTGTATACTCTTGTAAATAATTTTTTTTGGTTTGTCCCACATCACTGGATGATATTGTTTTTGGTCACTTTGCACAACTGGAGGTGAGCACAATAAACCGGTTAACCAACACAAACCTGCGACTGTGCCATTAATTTGTCACAAAGAACACCCAAGAAAGAACCCTGTGACAAAAGTACAACCCTCTCTGCTGTGGAGCCAACTTCCTGACAGCTTTCTGTTATACTGAAACAATATAACCATGCTCTGTGGACCAATAAAGTATTTAAATTATGATCAGTGAGGTCAAGAGAGACAGACCTGCAGCCAACTGGCCTTCACTAAGCCTGTGCTTGGAGGTCAAACAATCTGGCCTCAGCTGAGCGGAAGACAGAGGAATGTGATGCTAAACTCCTATTCTGTGGTCCCAAGGAGGGAAAGAAAACCTTCCACTTCTCTCCATCTGTTCATCCACTCCCCCCTTCAGCCTGTCAGCTCGTCATGATTGCATCTCTGCAGGCTCATGACATCACATTTCCCGTCTCCATCGTCAGCAGATTCCTTCGTGTCATTGTTCTGCAGAAGACGTCTCGGTACATCATGGTTCTGGTTGTAAAGCACCAGGTTCAACTGTCAACAGCCCATTAAACGACTGTCTCTTGTTATGGACAGGAGATGCTCTTCCTCACCTCCAGGAGGACTCAGGAACCTAGCATGTACTGAATTAAGGAAGGGTTTCAGTTTTATTTCCAGTTGCTTTTGAGATTTATGTAATCAAAAGTTTTGATTACATTTTACCAGAAAAAAAAAAAAACAGGTTATGTTCGACTGTTTTTTTTTTCCCCTTCACCTTTACACGATCAATTTTTTTGATTTATAAAAATATTTGGATTCATTTTATGTCTCACTAAACCATGTAATAATAGAATGCCCTGGCAAGGCCAGACAACACTTGTTACAAAAGTGTAATTACAGAAAGTATGCTGTGGCATCCCAGGGGGCGGGCCCAGCTGCAAGACAGGCAAGGGTAGGTTGCAAAGGACACTGGGTAAAGGAGGAGATTGGAGGATAAAATGGTGGTGAAATGTATTTGTTGGGCTAACTGTTCACAGGTTTAGTGTCAGGTTTTACTCCTCTGCATCGCTGTTCAGCTGTAGAAATGTTGGTACTGGTTTTTACCTGGTAGAGGACAGTAGGGATGTGTGATACCAGTGACTTCTGTTTGACCTGACTCCCAGTATTACTGGGACTCGTATCCCAACATTTTTCTTTTTGTGTTGTGTACACAAGAATACAGGTTATTTGTCATTTTTATGTTGAAATTCCATCAAAAAAAGTTAACTTTAAGGACATTACTTGAGCTATGAAAAAAAGCAAACTTCTGTAAAACCTAAAACAAAATTTTGTTAGACTTTAAAAATAGAAATTCTGAACTGTTGACGGGCAAGTGACTCACAGAAACATAAAGATTAGCTCTCAATCTTTCCCTCTATCAAACTTGTTTTCTTTCCAGGATTCATCGGTTCCTTAATGAGTAAGTGAAATACAGAGAGGTAGAGAAGTCGGCCTGAGGTCATTTACACCCACATCCATCCCTGTGGTTTCATACAATAAATATCCTGCTGACATCTTAGTTCATTAACAGTTCTGTTATCACTGGTCACCTGGTCATTCCTGCCTTTCTGAAATACCTCCTCTACTTATTTCCTCAGTGAAATAAGGGTATCTGTCTACAATTTCGCCACTTCTTGTGTTTTTCTCGTAACTCATTATACTCTGTCGAGATACAGTCCTTTAAAAAAAATTATGAGATTTTCTGTGCTGGCACAGTGTCAAAATAACTCCACATTATGCAATGTTTATATTTCAATATTGACGATTCGATCCACTTCTAATCAACTTTATTTGAATTGCATCTATTACACTACAAATTGTCTCTTGGCACTTTTCAGAGACCCAGAACATGACCTCCGGGAAAATATGATCTAAATGTGGGCCACAACAGGGCGGCTAAACAGCGGCAGGTTTTCAGCGTCTTCTTTTGGGCTAAATAATGGCCAAGTATGGCTAAATAATGGGCTGACCTTATTTAGCGTTAAAAAAGACGTCCATGGACATCCGGTGTTTGGTGGGCAAAGGCTTTTTTTTTTTTTGTGGTACATGCAATACATCCAGTACATACAAAAACCAAAGAGGAATAAGCAGTTAACATTGCTTCACTGAACAAAATGCACATCAGAAAGACATAAACTAATTTAGGGTAACATCATGTTCACATGGATATAAGTGATGCCTTACAAGGCAACCGAACAGCCAAGCTTGCCTTATATCCTGACTTCATGACATGTTTAAAGATATCACTGTCAAAAATAACTCCTAATATTATTTACCCCATTCTAGACTGTCTAGAAAACCAGCCTTGTCTAGCTGCAATAAATCTGTGACCCCCTCAAACTAACAAAGGTGGATCTCAGATTATTAGCACATTTTTAAGGATATTTCTCTGCACAGCACCAAACTGTCACCATCCGTCCTACCAAGCTTATGTCTCATCTATGTATCATAAAACGTTATTTCTTGAAGACAGTGTCTTTCCCTGACATTGCACGTTTTACCGATGCTGAATATAAACGGAAATGCAACTTTAAGAGCGAGTGAGGACTAATAGCAGCAGAAGGGCTTTATTTTCCTCGGCGCTCGTTTTGTAAGGCACCCCACTGCTTCCATCAAATTGCGTAATTTTCAAACTGCTTTCAGGTTCTGATTCTGGTCTTGTTATCTTCTTCCATTTTTACACCTCCAGTACAAAGGCAGGACAATAAACTACTGCAATCACATTTTCTTGAGGATTCTCATTAAGTAAATGAGGGGAAGTATCCAGTTAGAAGTTCCTCGTGTTCCGGGGCTTGACCACCTTTTTTTTTTTTAACAATGTCACGTCAGGGGGTCAGAAAAGTAATAAGTGCATGTCATGAAATACTAATTCTGTACCTATTCTCTGAGCTGAAGCTGCATGCATTTACCCTGTTCTTCATGTTGTTAACAATACTCCTTACATGTAAAAAAAAAAGCCCATTTCTTTTAACTCCTGACACTTGCAGAGTGCATGCTGTGCTGCTGGGGTGACCGTGGCTCGGTAGGTGGAACTGACATCTTTCAGTATGAAGGTTGCTGGTTTTATCCCCAACTTTCCCAGTTTGGGTGCCAGTGTGTCCCTAGAGAAGATTCTGGATCCCGTGTGTTCCTCAGTTATAAGGAGGTTTGGGATGGAAGCATCAGCTAAATGAATTTTGTGTACATTTTCTGAAATTTAAACTGGCTGACTGGTTAAAGATCACTGGTTTGGGGCCTTTCCGTGTCTTCCTGTGCTCACGCAGGTTATCTCCAAGGCTGATGGATCTAACCTGACCTTAGTGTTGATGAGAACATGAGTGGTTGGTTGTCTGGTGATGCTCGTCCATTAGTGTTGGTGCAAAACTAAAGTGATATTGAAAAAACTCCAGTGTGAAATGACCGTTTCTGTGAAGTATGCAACGATATTGTGTTTCATCTTTTTCACATTAAGCTCTTTTCAAGAATAACAACGATGGATGTACAGAACCTCTTTTATTTTGGCGGGTTATTTTCTATTCATGCAAACGACCCAGATATGTGTTTTTTTTAGCGGTTGTACTCAACTGAGTTGTGTATTCAAAGTTTTAACATAAATCCCTCAACATTTGAGGTCTTGTTGACCTGCTACGTCAACTACAGCTATTCCTTTTTTCAAACTGAAGGAAAAAACATCTGGTGGGAGTAACCTCTGTTTTCAGGACTTTACATTTCAGTTGAAATGGATGTGTTTCAGTTGGACATAATCAAAAGAAATGCATCATACTTGAACCGCCCTGCGATGGACTGGCGACCCGCCTTTAGCATGGGGATAGCTGGGTTAGGGTCCAGCAGACCACCGTGACCCTGAACATGGATAGATGATTGTAACGGTGCACCACACTGCCATAGGATACCCGATTATCATGTTTATCAGCCTTGTTATAACATCCATATTTATTTACCAGTATCTTTGAGAAATGTAGAGAGACTTGGCTTTCATAACCCTAAATAGAAAAGAATCTTAATATCATTGACAAATACACTAAATTGTCTTTCATTATCTCCATTTAAACTGCTTCACACCAGCAGTGATTTATACTCGCCTCTGAACCGGTCATGTTCAGATCATGTGCAGTGATCTGAAATTATACTCGTGACCGGTATGAGCTTGAGCTCATTCATTTGTTCTTATCACTTTATGGGTCTTTTTGGATTCTTTTTACAGTGTAAGATAATACTAAAATAATTGAATACATTTCTGCTCTTGTAAAATGAGAACAGACCCATAAAAGTATACGTTAAAAAACTCACGCTCCTGTGAAGTGCAAATGGTTGTCCCGATTTTATGTGAAGAACTAGAATTATTCAGTGAAAATAAAGTGAAAATAAAAGAAGAAAATGTTAGTTTTCTCGTTGTTTAGTGTTTGTAAGTTCACATAGACTGTACAAAAAGGCGTATAACCTTTCTTTTCCTCACTTTTCCTTTTTTAGGTCAGTTAGGATTACCAAAATTATTTCTATTTGCTAAATACCATCTTTTTGATATTTTATTTACTGATTTCTTCAGAGTCAGAAGTCTCCATCCATCGCCTCAGTATCTTGTATCGTTGCCTTTAAACTCTCTGACTTGGGTCAGATGTTTTGTGCTTCCTTCCAGAAGCTTCTCTCAATAGTTTGCTGTATTTCTGGTCCGTTCCTCCTGACAGAACTGGAGGAACTGAGTCAGGTTTGGAGGTCTCCTGTTCAGCTCTGAGCACAGATGTTCACCAGGTCTGTGATCAGAAGCCTCTTAGTAACTAATCTGGTGGTGCGTTCAGGGTCATCGTCCATCTGAAGACCCATTTTCACCCAAGCTTTAACCTCCTGGTTGATGTCTTGAGATGTTATTTCTCCAGAATGTTCTTTCCTCATGATGTCTCCTATTTAGTGAAGTCCACCAGTCCCTCCTGCAGCTGAACACCCCCACATCATGATGCTGCCACCGCCGTACTTCACAGTTGGATGGTGTTCTCAGGTCTTTCTCCTCCAGATGTGACGATGGTCATCATGTCCAAACAGTTCAGTTTTAGTTCCATCAGACCAGGACATGTCTCCAGAAATGAAGCTCTTTGTCCCACCAAAGCAGGTTCATCTCTGGGACTCAGAACCGTCTCCTTCCTGAGGACTATGATGGCGGGACGTTCCCATGGTGGTTCTACCTTCAGACATCTGGAAGTTGTACCAAAGGATGAACCAGACTGGTGGAGGTCCTCAGTTCTCTTCCTGATATCTTGGCTGAATTGTTTTGATTTCCCCATGATGTCACACAAGGAAGCAGTGTGTTTGAGGTGTTAAAATACATCCTCAGGTGTTCCTCCAATTAACTCAAATGTTGTCAGTCAACCTATCAGGAGCTTCCAAAGCCATGACATCATCATCTGGATGTCATTCCCAAATTGTTTAAAGGTATAGTAACTTTAGTGTATGTAAACTTCTGACTTTGAAGAAAAATAATAATAAAAAACTATCTAAAAAAATATTTTCTCATTTTTTCTGGTATTTAGCAAATAGGAATAATTTTGGTAACCCCAACTGACCTAACACAGGAGAGATTTAGTTTCAGACTAGTTCAGTTCTAACTAGTTCAGTGACTAGTTGGAAAAAAAAAAAGCTTTTGTGTCTTTTTTATAAATGATACATCCAAACACTGAGTCCTCTCGAAGCAGACCACTGGCGTGGCAGCAGGTTTTCAGCCATCGAAACTAAATAAATCAGAGAACAAAGATGTTTCTGCAGGATGTCATTTGCAACAAAACTGCTTGATTACTCCGACTGCACTTTCCATTTCATGTAATGGAACAATTAATTGCAGCATGCGCCGCTTGTCTATCCGCCCACTCGGATGAAAATGGCAGCGCTGGGAGTAATTGTGGGCACTCACCTGCAGCCACTCAAAGGGAGGCCGCAGGGACACAAGGCTGGAGGAAGAGACGGCGCTCGTTCTTCACCTTTGGATTTCACTCACACTGAAATACCTGCAATCATTTTGTTGACTCCACAGTGCGACCGCACCATAAGAGCGCATTTAAAGATTTTACAGCATTCATCAACGTTGCAGAAAAGTTGTCTGGAGGCAGCTCAAGTCAGTCTGGGATTGAAGTCGTCCTGTCCGAAGCTTTTCTGGCTGTCAACACGCAAAGCTGCCACCACGTTTTCATAATTTAATGTTCTTTTATCTACTGTTTATTTGACTTGAGCAAACACGATAAAATACTGCAAACAGAAGGACAAGCGTTGCTGTCGTCGTGGACGCTTTTCCCGCCCCTCGTCATGCACGACCACCGACCAGTTTGAGGACATTCCACTTGTCTAAATGGAGACCAGTAAATGAAGTTTGCATGAAAAATGCTCATTAAGTCTCAAATTCAAATTAAGTCGAGGCTCCTGCTGGTCGGACACAAAAGAGCGTGCATGACTGTGAGCGTCAGCGGCCACGTCTATTGTCGGCGCCAGAATCGGTTGCCTCTGGACACCCTGGGGCAGTCAATGAAAAATGTTGTCCACTGTCTCTTCCTCTTCAACCTGTACAATCCAGTTGACAGATACATCCATTTACCCAGTGACGATGGTGATCTTGTCAACACTATTGTTGGCTTATTTATGCACCAGAAAAATCCATCACAATTTTGGTTAATTATGTCTTTGTCCGTGCTTGATGCTCAGCAAAGCTCCGTTGGCGTATTAAAGAGCTCATGGTTTCTTATTATCGCAACCAGACTGCACGTTGCTCATGGTTCCTGGAGTTTCCGCAGTAAAATGAGAGGCAGAGTCTTCAATTATGGAGATCCTCTGTGGCGGAGAGAGTCTCTTTACGCTGCACGCATCTGCTTTCACATTAATGCCGTCAATAACTTTTTTCTTTTTAAAATCTCTTTACTATTTTTATACATACTTGACAGAGTAGATTCATTTCCTCATTAGTTCTAATATCCACTTTACATTTTGCTGAACCATAAATTCCCAGTTAAAATAGATAAATTTCTGTAGTTTGGGATCAGATTGGTTTCCACTGGTCTTGGGTGCTTAGGTGCATATATACTGCAAAAAAATAAAGATAAAATAAAGGGAACAGAAAAATAAGACATTCCAGATCTGAATGAATGAAATATTCTTAAAGGTCTCCTTCCACAACAAACCATTTAATAATAGTTTTTTTTTAATTGGAATTGGTCAGTTTAAGTTACATTTGCATGCTCAACTTCAAAATCCTTTTCTACTAGAGGCGGGCAGATCGATCCAAATATTGATAATATCGATACCAACGCTGGTATTGATATCGAATGATACTTGTGTAAAAAGATCGATACTCAAGCTGTTTTTCTCTCCCACAAGCACTGACTGCTGCTTGTGGTCACTTTCAGCATCAATTCATAATAACTTTCAAAGTACATGTTACTTAAGTCAAATGTTACTGGAGCCAACTCAAAAAAACAAAATTAAGACGTTGAAATAACCCAGTACATGTCATGTATCCCATTGAAAGCTGTTATCTTAGATAAAATAACATTAGATAATCCTTTATTTATACCACAACGGGGAAATTTATAGTTAAAGCAACAGGAAAGGGCACACGGGCCTTATATTATACCCTGAAAGGTATAATATAAGGAAGTGGACTAGAAAAAACATTATGAACAGAACAATTCAACTCCAAAGAATATTTACAGAAAAATGTTAATTGTGATAATTAGGTATTTTGTTGTCACCTATAAAATTATAAAGTTTGCCAAAATTGTATTCCAGGTTTTAACAAAATAATCCGAAGACAAAAATCACAAAAATGCCAAAAGGTCAGCAGTTTCATGATGGATTAAGCTTATTATGAAAATGTATCGGTATTGGTTGGTATTGATATTGGTATCGGTATCGATATCGGTGATACTGGTCCTGTATTTACTTGGTATTGGGTTGATGCTAACATTCCCAGTATCGCCCACCTCTATCTTCTACCCCTGTAGTCTGTATCAGCCTGTGATAGAAAACAGCCGGAAACACGAGCAGATCGGAGAAGCCGAACCAGCCTACGTCACGTTGAACATTAGCTACGCAGTGGTTCGTAAACTCCGCCTGCAGAAAAACGTCGTTGGCTGAAGGCTGTCTGCAGGGAGCAGAGCTTATTTCGGTAGGTCGCTAACGAGCGAACAAAGAGGCGCTAATAGTTCAAAAACATGGCAGAGAAAGTTCGTGGCTGTGCTGTTTGCAACAGTAACAAATCTACATCGCATGTCTTGCCTAAGAAAGAGGTTCTACAGAAGAAATCATTGAGATTTATTTTCGTAACATCACCAGCAAAGTATAAAGCAACTTTACTTGTGCTTTCTGATCATCAAAGTGACTGTTCAAATTACGGCGCTGACAGTGGTGGATAAGTTGTGTTTAAAACCTGGATCTGTGACATCACAACGATCAACGACCAGCTCACAGGCTGGAAGTAAAAAACATTTTTTTTTTTTTCCAACTACGGTTGTTGTTTCAAAACATGGTTGTTGTTGATAGGCTATAGCATGATGACACTGGGACAAGCTATAGCAGACCTGGGCAAAACACGGCCCGCGGGCCACATCCGGCCCTTTGTGCGTCTCTGTCCGGCCCGCACGAGGCCAATCATAAATTACATTTGATTACAACTTAATAATAATAATAAAAATCTATGTCGTGCGTGCAATACAACTGTGGTGCTTTTATTTTGAAAGGCGTAGTACTTCCGTGTAGCGTACGTGCATGAAGGTAAACAGCGCTAAGTGATGCTGCCGTTAAAATGTGTGCTGACGCTAAGAAAAGAAAAGTTGACAAGGAATGACGTGCTTTCAACAAGACATGGACCGCTAAGTATTTCTTTACAGAAATTAAAAGGTGAAGCCGTGATTTGTGCTACAACAGATCGCTGTTTAAAGATTATAATTTGAATCCGCACTACACGACCAAGCATGAGGAAAAATACAGAAATCTGTCTGATAAAGAGCGCACAATAACATTAAAACATTATTCATTTTATTGATGTGTTTCTATAGATGTGTTGTAATTCACAGTTTGAGGAATTTAACAAGTTAAGAATAAATTGGACTTATTAATGATCATTTTTGTTTTTTTACTCGACCTATAGGCCACAATTTCACAGAGCCTAATATAAATATCTACAGAATAATTGTATTCTTCTAATTACCAGTACCAGCTATTTAGAATATATAATTTAATGCATTTTACAATGGAAGGAAGTTGAGCAGGATTAAGTTCAAGTTATCATTGATGTGGCCCTCTGACACAACTCAGGTTTTTCATGTGGCCCCTTGTAAAAATTAATTGCCCACCCCTGAGCTATAGGGATGGTAACGTTGTCCATAACCACACGGTAACTTCTACCCAGAGTAACGTTAGCTTGCTAAATCTACAATCAATAATAATTTTTTGGTCAGGATCAAAAAAATATGGCTGTATTTCTTCAGATATTTTTTGTGTGTTTTGCTATTTGTTGCCAGTTATCTCTATCTAAGTTGATGGAAACCAACTGAAGTAGAACCCACTACAGGGAGCGTCACAGTGCTGTCAGCCAATCAGAGACGAGACATTTGCATATCATTAATATCTATGAGAATCCTCTCATACTATCCCCGCCCTCATTTTCACCGAACTAAATCAGCTTGAAACAAGACAACTGTAGCATATTTTTAATTAAAACCAACTCTAAGGGCATTATTTCAGACTAGAGACCACTGCAAAATTAATGAAAATACGATGTAATGAGACCTTTAATACTTTGTTTTTCCACTTTGATTTTGAGAGTGAGTCCAAATCCAGACCCTCATGGGTTGCTAAATTTGATTTCCATTAATCATTTTTGTGTGATTTTGTTGTCAGCGCATTCAACTATGTTAAGTATTTAATAAGAATATTTCATTCATTCAGATCCAAGATGTCCTATTTTTGTGTTCCCTTAATTTTTTTAAGCAGTGTATTTCGAAGTGTTTAAAAAATGCTCTATAGAGAACGCAAACGAGTCCACTACAAGTCCAGTTAAATCCAGGTAAAATCCCAACTGCGCTCCTGTTAAAAATAATTTATTATCATCGTATGCAGATAAAGTTTGTTCATAAAAAGCCTTGTTTAGGCTAATTGGTAATACTAAATCCCGTCTAGGCTTCCATGTATATTGACCATGATGTCAATCTGATTATAGGAATAATTATAGAAATACCAGGAGTATTATAGGGAGAATTTAGTCAAATAAAAATCAACTTAATTCATGTGTGTGGCAGTGAGAAAAAGCTGCTCGTGTTGTTAAAGCATCTTGAGTGGATCCTGGACCAGAAAGGTGATAAAGCATTCAGCAGGACACATTATGGGGATGAAAAAAATACTTCAGTGCTTAAAGCATGTTTTTCTGAGTGTCTGAAGTGACGACCAGCTCAAAAACGTTCTTGTTTTGTTTGCAGACCCCCATGAAGGTTCATGGCTGCAGACGACACCACTTTCACTGCCAGCAGATCGCTGTGCTGATCAGGATACATGACTGGCTCTCTTTAGAAGCCTTAGGCCCCGATCGTACACCTCCTGCTAGCTGCTACCCGCAAATTGCGGGTTTAGGAACTTCCACTAACCGCTAATGCAATCTTCCATTTCCCTAAAGCCGCTACCCGCTATGCCGACTCCCTTACTTACATTGTAGGTGTGGCAATGGGCGTGTCTTTTGCGCTTTCCGCAAACTTGGTATCTTGCGAATTGCGGGTTTAGGGTAACGGTTGGTCAGACCACCCGTTACCCTAAACCCGCGAATCGCAAGATACCAAGTTTGCGGAAAGCGCAACTTGTATGTTTGGCGCGTAAAAGAGCGCGTCCAAATGGCATAAATGTGCATCCACCTGGTCACATGTGGATGTGCACAAACGGCTCTACCTCTCGATTACGCATCACCGTATTACTTGCAGACATGTTTTTATTCCCTTGAGGTCAGAGGATGTCTGGTCAGCAGTTGTGGTGGATGTTGGAATAGTCACGGCCAGACACATCAGTCTGTACAGCTGTGGCATGATCTCATCCAGATGTCTGCTGTGGAGGAAACCAAGGAGATCTTTGAGACATTTCCCCTCAAAATCCATCATGGCGACATCACAGTCACTTCTGTTTTAAACAGGTCAGATGATCAAATAAAGCTTCGTGGCTCTGGTGTCAAGCTGGAAAAGGTTGGATGCTGGGAATTTATTTCCGATATGTCTGGAACTGCTGCTGGTTGAGGAGGGACGGGAACATTAATTGTTTGTGATCTTAAATCCGTTTTGTAACTGGCAGATAAGGTTTTCCAGAACACCGTGGTGGAGTTTCTTAGAACTCCACCACGAACTGCTCATTCAACGATTCGTTCTGCAGTATTTTAAAAAGCACATCAGCTGCGCCAAGATGCACAGCTGTCTCAGTCTCCCAGCACCCCCTGCTGAGAATATGTTCCCACGGCTCTGTCTGGCCGTGTTTACCGGGAGGACACCAACTATCTAAGACTTTCAGGTAGCCGATAGTAATTGTCGGTGTAATAATATTTTTATTTATATATCAATGCAGAGGAGGAGGAGGAAGGAAGAGGAGGAAGCTCTACAGCAGAGTCCCAGACGAGCTGCGCATGAGAGCTGCTCTGATCTGGATGAAAAGACGCTCCATAGCGGTTTGCTGGTAGCACAACTTGCTCTTAAAGGCAATGGCTACTGACGCACTGATTGGTTTAACAGGTGGAACGCCCTAACCACTCCTATGCATAATGTAGCAGTTAACACAGGTGGGATATGCGGGTTTAGCAAGGGTGGAAGATTGCGTTCTTTGGGCCTGATTTACTAAAGGTTTGCGTGCGTAAAAACGTGAGCAAACTTGACATCACCCGCAAACCAATGTGCAAGCTGATTTACTAACAGCGTGCAAAGAGGACTGCGCCTCTCAAATGAGCAAAATAGCACACGCTGTTCATTTAGTACTTTTGCCCTGATGAATAAACAATATGGGGCGTACCCGCCAGAAAGCGCAAAATACTGGGAGGGGAAAATGCAAATAGGTCCATTTACCACACGCAATGAGATTTACCAACCCTGAAAGTAATTGCGGGGATTGTGATTGCGTCTGTATTTAGTACGTTCGAAAGGAAGGTGCTAATCTGCCCAGCATTACGCACCGATGGCTGCTGTTATTGTGGCAAGGAGGCGACATCGCCAAAATCAAAGAATACGTAGAGAGAGAGTCTTTCGGACTCGTGTAAATTTGTTTGCACATGCAAAAGGAGAAATATTTTATTTGAATGTTAAATCGAGTATTATTCAGCAAAAGGTTGCCACAGGAGGCACCAGGGTTTCCGTTGTCTGGTAATTGCTGGACTTTGTCTGGTAAAATATGCGGAAGTCCGGGATTTTATAATCTCTCCGGTCAAAATGTCCGGTGAAAATACTCCTCCCAAGCACAATTTCAGTTGTAATAAAATGGGTTATTTCCACATCATTTTATGAAAAACGCCTCGGGATTCTCCCAGAGGAGCTGGTGGAAGCGGCCGGGGGATCTGGACGTCTCTGCTGAAGCTACTGGCCCCGCGACCCGACTTCGGATAAGCGGAAGCTAATGGATGGATGGATGGATGGATGGATGGATTTTATGAAAAAACATATACTTTTTTTACGAATGAGTAGTGTGTGAGGACGAGTCGGCTCCAGCCACAGCTCCACTCATTGATGCCACAGGTGCGCGCAGAGACGCATCTCCGTAATGACAGCGCTCCGCGGTTATGGAGGCTTGAACTTCTCAACGGCCTGTGAAGTTCTCATCGGGGATTTAAGTGAAATCTACCCCGAGTGGGCTCAACTGGCCCAGATAGCCTGCTGATCCCTGTCTCCAGTGTGCCAGCAGAGAGAGGTTTCTCTCTGCAGAACCGCATTAAAACAGCGCAGCGGAGTCAGAAGAGCGCAAGCTTCTGCAATATTTATTTATTTATTTTTTTAAGTTACGCTCGTGAGTCAATTGACGGGACTTATTTTATTTGAAATAGCCTGTTTTTTAATAAAAACACTATTAAATGACTTGCATTGATATCGTACTACTGCATATGATTTATTTTTAACCTCAATAAATTCATATAGCCTATGTGAGCGGAATTTCAAACATTTGTCCGGTAAATTGAAAACCTGCCGGTCACATTGTCCGGTGCCAATTTTTTTCTAGTGGAAACACTGGGAGGCACATTCATTTTTTTTATTTGTGATAATAAATAAATCACGTGTTTTCATGGAGAAAAAAGTGTTTCTTATTGTGCACCTACCTTGTTCTGCAGTTGGCTCCAGAAGGTGAGCTGCACCTGCTGGTTAGAGGCATCTCTTCCCCAGGCCCTCCACCTGTCTTGTTTGCCGAAGTTTTATTAAAGGCCACTTTTTCTTTAGTTCTTCGCCTTATATCTTGCCACCTTCTTTTAACCTCATCTGCCGTTCTTTTTGTCTTACCAACTGCATTTATTCTATCGCAGATTTTCTCCCGTATTGCGTTTCTTTTGGTAATGTTTAAATTTATTTGCTTTAGTTCATGAATGTGTTTATTTGCCTCGTCCACTAATATCTCTAACTCCAACTCGTCAAATTTCATTTTGCGCTTGCGTCTATCCTGCTTTCCATCCAGACTCTCCATGGCGCAAACCGTAAGACACGCAACACCTCATTTAAATACTGCGGTTTGCACCCGTTATCAATTGCGCGAGCATTCTTAGTTGATCACCCGCAAAACACACAACAACAGCACGCGCAAACTTTTTCAGTGCACACGCAATTTAGTACTCTTTATTTAGGATAAAGGATAGCAACTTTAGGAGATTTGGCGGAAGATCGGGCCCTTAAAGTCAAAGTGACAGCCAAGAGTACATGACCTGGTCATTCACTGACTATCTGGTCTCTGAACCACATTTTATCAACAACACAAACCAAAAATTCAATGTGTCAAACTATGTAGGAAACATGAGTTCATCTTCACCTTCATCTTCATCTTCACCCTGCTTCATGTTCATCCCTCTATGAGAACTTTGGTTTTGTTCAATTCCAGCTGGACTAAGATATTTACATGTGTGTTAAAACTGTGCTTTCAGTCACACCAATGAAGAGATTCAATTTTTTTTTTCTCACGTCATGTAAACCTGCTGACTGATTTCAAAAACTGGCTACTATGAGAAAGACATTGTTGAAAAGGCAGCTTCGGACCTGGATCTTTGTGGTGTTTTGACACAACCATCTCAGAGACATTTCAGTAGGACCTCAGTAAACCATACCAACTTTGCATCCTTTAATGCAGCCACTCCCAAACTTCAGAATACCACGGCCCAATTTGAAATGGGAAAAATCTCAGCGGCCCACCCAAACCTTTAATCACAGTTGTGATCAACTGGTTAGTTTTATAACTAATTTTTTAAAAATCATGTCAAATATATTTTACAGTAATTAAAAACATATTTAAAAAATAAAGGTTTAAAAACATATTTTTTTGTCTATTTTTAATGACCTCTCATGGCCCACTTGCAGTACCACGACAGTCCACCAGGGGGCCCACACTTTGGGAATCACTGCTTTAATGTACAGTGGTATGGAGCCCTGTTTGGGTCATAATTCAATGAATAAATGAGTCTATTATTATGAAATACAGGCATTTATTATTATGAAATGTTTCCCATTATTATGAAAAAAATGTAATTATTATGAAATATATTTTTATTATCATTTCATCTTAGTTTAATGCATAATAGTTTATTTCAGAATTGCTTTTTATCAAAGAATTAGTTTTTACATAATTGCTTCCTTTTTCATAAGAATGAGCTTTTACATAATAATGACATTTTGCCACTGGGCGGGACCAGTGGTTGACCTGCACACTCATTGGCTGATCCTTCTCCATTCTACGCTCTGACATCAACTAGTTTTGTCCATGAGGTTCCGTTAGCAGCGGGCCATGGCGTCATCAAGGTGCGCTCCTAATCCCATTGTAGCTATGGCAGCTTGGACTGAGCTACGGGAAACCTTGACGTTTCTTAGTCGATGTCAACTTTTAACCATAAACTGAGGTGCATTCTGCCACCTACAGGCCTGGAGTATATACATTGAACCTCTCGCCCACTATCGATATTCACTGTTCTGTTGCTTATGCCTGAATGAAAGAGCAGCCAATCACATAAATGGCTCCGCCCTCTCTGCTGTGATTGACACACAAATCATTCTTATGAAAAACAAATCCATTATTATGTAAAAGCTCATTCTTATGAAAAACAAAACCATTATCATAATAATGGGAAATATTTCATAATAATACACATGCATTTCATAATAATGGGAAATATTTAATAATAATAAACGCCTGTATTTCATAATAATAGACTCATTTATTCATTGAATTATGACCCAAACGGGGCTCCATACAGTGGTACCTCTGCTTACAAACGTTTCTACATACGAAACTTTCAGGTTACAAAACGCCTCAATGGGAAAATATTGTTACGAAAGAAATTTCATGATACGAAAGGCAAAAAATCCAGTAGCGCTGCTACTCGCAGCTCCCAGAGTTTATTGAACGTAAACATACTTGTCGGCTCTGTATCTTGGCTTGAAAGCGGTGCGTCCGAGCTGCTCTGCCATTGGCTATCGCTTAGCATCTTCCTGGCATCACATTGGTTATCGCTTAGCATCTTTCTGGCATCCCATTGGCTAGGAGGGCTCCATGTCTGTATGAGCGTAACCCAGCAACCAGGTAAACAAACAATTTTTACCTCCACCATGGAGGTTATGTTTTTACTGGTGTTTATCTGTCTCTCTGTCTGTCTGTGTTCAAGATAACTCAAAAAGTTATGGATGGATTTTGATTAAATTTTCAGGAGTTGTCAGAAATGTGAAAAGGAAGAACTGATTTCATTTTGGGTGTGATCCGGAGGAAATCCTGGATCACTTTCAAATTTTCAATAATTGTTGCACTTGCCGGAGGTCTGCACTCTCCGAGTGCTTTTCTAGTTCTAACATGTATTTTTTACAGGTTTTTATGTCATTTTATGTATTATTTATTATTTATGAAAAAATAATGTTTAAATTTTGGGGGGCTTGGAACGGATTAGGGCATTTACATGGAAAACACGTCTCTACTTACGAAATTTTCAGGTTACGAAACTACTTCCAGAACCAATTAATTTCGTAAGTAGAGGTACCACTGTACTACATAGCACCCCAGTGATCCAAATTATCAATCAGGGGCCACTTTAATCTCTAATTTATACGATGATACTTGTTGAATATAATATTAGAAAACAGGAAATGGTTAAACTGCATCGTTTATGTATCAAACTCTCAAAATGTTGCAATCATCTTTAGTTTTTATCATATTTTTGTGTATAATTTCATACTTTTCTCATCCTGCATTTCTACACTGTGGATAAGATCAAATCATTTACGCTGTCATGTCAGATATTTAGAAGCACAGCAGGATGTTTGGATGATGAAGTTTCGTTCTTGAGTCTCACGAATGCGACGGCGTCAATGACAGCTTGTCATCGTCGTCTTTCTTTCCTCCTCCACCTGCGCCTCTGCGAGCGTCTGAACCCAGATCCCTGCGAGGCCTCGAAGGCATCTCCGCAGAGGCGGATCATTTATTCATGTCCACGAGCATGATTTATTAAAACGCACGCGGCTTGTTAATGATGAACCGAAGGATGTGGCCCTAAATTGATTCAGTCTCGTCTGCTCATGGTGTGTTTGCGTACCTTTGAGGAATTCAAATCTGGCACCTAATTAGCCAGCTTAAAAAAAAAAAAAAAGAAGAAAAGAAGACAGAAGAAGAAGTAATGTGATTCTCTACATTGCCATTTTGTGTGCACAGCTGTGCAACTTTGCAGGCGGCTAACTATGGGTTTATCATAATTATTATGGATTTTGTCTTTCAGCAACAGCCACTCTCCTTGGGCACGTTTCATGAACCTTTAGGGAATAAGACCAATTAGGCAGAAAGATCAAGTCGTCCCAAGTTTAACAAAGTGTTGCGGTGGCTTTTCTCGGAGGGCATCGCAACCATCCCCCTGACAGCGTGCGGAGGTTTACGTCCTTGTGCCGCACAGTGTTTCCCTTGTGTGCCCGAGACAGAATGGTGCATAGAGATGCCAGGTGTGTTGCAGAAAAAAGAAAAAAAAAGAAGATAAAATGACATCATAGTAATCAGTGTCGCCAGTTAAAAAGCCCTACCAGGAGGTGAAACCATAAAAACCTGCAGGGTGGTTGAGACACTTGTGTAGGGCTCGAAACTTTTACTTGACACAAGTTAATTAGACATGTTCATCTCTTTCATCAAGACCACCTTTCACTGCTGAGGTTCTATAACTCGATCCGACATAATGGCAACACACAGGCATTTTGGCACCGGTGTCAATCACCGACACTGGGCTGTGTTCATTTACTCCTTTTGTCGCACATTTTTATTCAGCGGCCATCATTCTTGTAAAGAGGGAGAGAATGGTTTCCCAAATTAATTGGATCAACGATTAAGTAGGAGGCATCCCGCCCTGCCGAGCAGAGACAATCGCAGAAGAAAGGGTCAACGCAGGCGCCGGCTGAAAATTGACACTTGAATTAGATAATGAAGAATAGAGCGCAGAAGAAAAGGAGAGAGGCCTATCGGTGTGAGGTCTTCGTGGAGGTCTGGACTTTAACGTGCCTGGTATGACCAGAGACGAGGGTTTGATTGACTCGCGTGTTGCCGTGTATCCAGTTGTAAGGAGAGGTGAAGATGTGAGACTGCTGGTTCATGGTTATGTTTCTATCGCAGGAAAAGCTTGATTGCAAAGGTTTTATGAAAAATATCACTTTCTGTGTGCTTGAGCGTGATTGGTGTCTGACTCTCAACGGAAGAACCCTGATAAAACTCAACTCCATCACCTTGTCTGGGCCTCCAGGAGTGAGAAGGTGCTGGTTCAGATTTATGTGACAGACCCAGATGGGGTCAACTTCAAATACTGCTGCGTTTCTTGTACCATGGAAGCTGAAAGTGGCATTTGCTCTTGGTGTTAACTACAAATAGTATATATTTCCTTTATTACCTCCGCCAAGGAGGCGATGTGTTTGCTGGCGTTTATCTGTCTGTCTCTCTGTGTTCAAGATAACTCAAAAAGTTATGGATGGATTTAGATGAAATTTTCAGGAGTTGTCATTAATGTGAAAAGGAAAGAACTGATTTCATTTTGGCTGTGATCCGGAAGAAATCCTGGATTCTGGATCACTTTCAAATTTTGATAACATTGCGGTCAATGGGGCCGAAAATTTTGTTTCTCAATATCTCCATTTAAATTTTTTGCCCGAAAACTCATGAAATTTGACTCAGGGATTGACAATGGGAACCTCTATCAAATTTCAAAGGCTGATCCGGATCTGATCCAGAAGGCAGGATTTTATCGCAATGTGTAAATCGTAGGGTGTGAAAAAAAAATCGATTTGGCAATATATTGAGATTTTTGGCTGCCCAATATAATATTGATTTTTCAGCTCCTAATATCGATTTTTTAGGAAAATTGTTTAATTTTAATATTTAAAAACACTAATGAATACAACAATAAATAGGTTGTTTTGAAGCAAATAGTTTTGACTCAATTTGTCCTCTGAATGATCAATATCATCTGATGAACATATACAGCAACTTGATTTTTCATCTTTACTTTTAATTTTGATATTAACTGGGTAGAATATCGCAATATATCATGATATCGCGATATAGTGATAACATCGTATCGTGACCCAAGTATCATGATACATATTGTATAGCGATTTACAAGGGGTGAGAACTGGCAAGAACCTCAAAATACGATATGTATCATGATACTTGGGTCACGATACGGATATTATCACAATACGATATTATCACAATATCGTGATAATATCATATTGTGACCCAAGTATCATGATACATATCGTATAGCGATTTACTAGGGGTAAGTACTGGCAAGGACCTCGCAATACAATATGTATCATGATACTTGGGTCTCGATACGATATTATCACGATATGATATTATCACAATATTGTGATAATATCGTATTGTGACCCAAGTATCATGATACATATCGTATAGCGATGTTACTAGGTGTGAGTACTGGCAAGGACCTCGCAATATGATATGTATCATGATACTTGGGTCACGATAGGAATATTATCACAATACGATATTATTGCAATATCGTGATAATATCGTATCGTGATCCAAGTATCATGATAGATATCGTATTGCGATGTCCTTGCCAGTACTCACCCCTAGTAAATTGCTATATGGGGGAATTGTTGTGCTTGGCGGAGGTCTGCGCTCTCCGAGTGCTTTTATAGTTTTAAGAAAGAAATGAGCCGCTAATGCTCTACTCATACCAAAGCCTTGAGCTCAGGTCTTTTCTTTGCAGCCTCTCCCATGGTCTTTAATTTAGGTGCTAAGCTCTGTTGACATTCTGGGTTTTAGGTTACTTTTAATGGTTCTTGTGTCGTCTCGGAAGCATTATTCCTGTTTAATCTTAAATGCATGTGTCCCTCGTGTGTGAGCTCTGGTCTCTTTCCCATGTTGGTCTGCTCTGTCCCAGCTGGCCCCCCCGTCTCTACCCATGTCAGCCATGACTCTGTCACACCACGACAACAACGCCGCCCTTATATAGCGCCTTTCTAGCCCGGGAACCACTCAGGACACATTTACAAGCAGCTTCCTCTCACTGTCAGACTCACACAGTCTCACACAGACACAACTGTTAAACTGATTTATCAGACCAAATCATTCCTATAATGACTCCTATGAATTAAATTACATTATAGTTAATGTGCGTGTTGTCGAGGCAGGATTTAGCATTACCAGTTAGCCCTAAATAGCATGTTTTTGGACTGCAGGAGATAACCGGAGTACGTGGAGGCAACCCACACAGACACAGGGAGAACATGCAAACTCTGTGCAGAAACACCAGCTGAACCGAGATCCAGCTGTGAAGTGACAGTTGTAACTGCGCCGCTGTGCTGCCCGTCACCTGTGTGCATATATGTTCCTTTGTCTCTAAGTCTCTTTGCTTGTCTTTGCTAGTCTGTTGTTTCTCCTTTGTTCAGCCCCTTCGGTCCTCTCATCTCTGCTTCAAGACTTCATAGCTTCCTTTTGGAATATCCTGCTGTGGCAACGCTTTGAGTTTTTGTCTCTTAAGTCCCACTCTTTGCTATTCATGCCTCCCAGTCTCCTGCATGTATGTCCATATCCATCCTAAATCCTGACAATCAGTGCCATGGTTCATGTTTTATATCCCCTCTAGGAAATCAGACTTCTAAATGGTTATCTTTCATTTTGTATTCCAGCTGGAAGTTTGGATTTCTGTTTTCCCATTTGCCGCTGAATGCATCACTTGTAACAACAGTATTTCAACATGCAAATGTCATTGAAAAGTGGCCAATGAAAGCAACAATTTTTAGTAGGAGTGCGCAATATTTATTGGCCCGATAATCATCGGTCCAGTAACAGGAAATTATGACGTTATTCTGATAGGTCCGATATCATGTCGAATAGTCCCGATAACATATATATTTTTGTCAACACGGCAGTGCCTCGCTCCCTCTGAGCCTTGAATGACCGGCAGTGAATGTTATGTTCAAGTGACGTCGGCATCATCAGAAAAACGATTTCTCCGTAAGGAAAATCAAGAATACCCCCTCATGCCAGAAAACAACTTGTTAACTCGGTCATAATTTTGGTAGTTGCTGATTTGAATTGATATTCACAGTATTTTCCCACATGTTACACATAAAAAAAAGAAAAAATTTGAAAAGGCCGAAAGACCGACTAGCAAATGAGGGAACGTGGAAATTTATGTTACACCTTGAATGCAGCACAGCGTGCTGATAAAAACAAACATGGCGTCGATTGTATGGAACTTTGTTAAAGTGTCCAAAGAGGATAGTTTTCCGGTTATTTGTGACAAATGCTCCAAGCGAATTCCACGAGGAAGGAAGCACAAGCACAAGCTTTAATATGTTAAACCTGATCATCCATCTGAAACATAACCATAGCTTTTGAAAGTTTTGAAATTGCGCTAACGTGAGCTAACGCTAATGTGAGCTAACGCTAATGTGAGCAAGAATTCACTGGGACTTACATCAGCGAGGCTTTTGAAAAATCCAAGAAATTTACCAAAGGTGACCCACGGTCAAAGGTGAAATGGGTAGAGGGTAGAAATGTTTGAATCTAACAATAATTTTCTATGTATATTTATTTTTTTGTAATCTTCTGGAATTCATTTTTTCAGTTAGTAATTTTGGTGCATGTATTTCCATCAGTCCAATGAGCCTTTATTTTTTTATATCAGTCAGTAATAAACCTTATTTAAGTTAATGTGAGATATCAAATAGGTTTGTTTGATAGCTTTACAAAAATGTTTGAGAGGCTTGCCAATAGTTTTTTAATGGAAAAATAAATATCTGTTCATTTAGAGAGTCAAAACAGTTTCTGGTTTTGTTCATAGTATTAATGTAATGATCTTAGGTATATGTGTGTGTTATCGGTTATCGGTATCGGCCTTTAGGAGCTGAAAGTTATCGGTTATCGGTATCAGTTTTACCTAGTTGGTAACATTAGTTTTGGGAAGTGACAGCCAAGTCCAGGGTTTATCAAGACGATACGCTATGGATGAATTACAACATTATCTTACTTTTCCTTACTGCTGTTGCATTTCTTCAGCAGTCCATGTCTGTGGTGGTTCAATTCTTGACACTTGACGAAGCTTGTGTCCGACTGTCGGCGGCCAAACTACAGACAAGGGAAATGTGAATGTTTCAGAATAAAACTGCCCTTAAAGAGAGTTGGCTTGACAGATGTGCTGTTTTGAGCCCTCACATACAGTAACAGTCACCCAAAAAGTGCATTAAGTGTAATTTGCGACCAAATTTATGTTTGCATGGTAGCACAAAGCTGAGTGGAAAGTCTTTAAAAAGGCACAACCCTGCAGAAGAGACGGGTGGAGAATAGACCCCCTAGAGACAGCTGCTTTAATAGCGGTGGGAATTTAGAGTTGAAAGGCAAGTAGCTAGTCTGCCTCTGGTATTTTGCACAAAGAAGATCAGACAAACCTCAGGAAATGGTGTGAACCTGTGAGGAAAAGTGAAATAAGTGGACAGAACATGCAAACCCCAAACAGAAGGGTGAATCAAATATAACCCAACTGAATTCTTCATTTCAAATTCTTTCAGCCGTGAAAGAATCATCTGAAGATTCAGCAACCCAAAGACGGTATTTGAAAAAGTCACATGCCTTTCCCGTCTTCAGAAATAAACAGACCTACGAAGACGAAGATTGAATCTGACAGCAACGTACCACGGCGCAGTCAAAGGTGGATTAACCGCCATTCAGTGTATGTTTGCACACTCTGTTGTTTGCCTTTCATTCCCGGTAGTTAAGTTGATGCTTTTACTTCCCCTAGGTGGTCTCAGTGAAGCACAGACAGCTCTTGCAGAGAGGTGATATATCTGGGCCATGAGGTAAACCCGTAAGCAAGGCCTCCGCAGTCTCTTTCACTCACAAACCCCGACTGAGTCAAGACATAAAAGCACACAAAGATGCGACAGCGGCGGCTCCAGTCCCTGCATCACTGCAGAGGTGGAAAGCTGTTTTTCTAATGCTCCACCTATTGAATAAGAAGCTTGAATAGCTCATGCTTTATTCCCCAGTGGTAGACAGAAGAGGTGGGAGGGAAGCGCTAAGAAGGGATGATAGTATCTAGAAGAAGGTGGATGAAGAAAAAGAAGCTGAGATGAAACTGGGATGGACAGAGGTTTTACTGGAGAGATTCCAGCTTTCTGTGTTTCCCAATCCCTAAAGGTCAATCTGGAATATTTCTCCTCTGATGTCATGATACTGTTAGATGAGGCTCACAGGCAAACACATGGACAGGATTTTACATCTCTACAAGGGGACTTGGGCCATCCAGACAACAGAGAGAGTTCTCATATAGGCTCGTGGAGTACGTGTGAGGGTCCTTCAGCATTACATGAGCACCGAAGAGTCCTTGAAACGAAGAGTGTGTGAGGACATGCAGTCAACACACTTGGCACATCTCGAGACCCGCTCCATGGGGGATCTCCTGCACTTGTTGAAACGATGAGGCGATGATAAACACCTACTAGGAGTGTGATACCTAGGAAGGAAAATAGTGGGAGAGGGGGATGATAGATCTTCTTCCCTTACACAAAAAATAATAATAATAACATCAGAGTCAAGGGAAAATGAGCAATTGTCCATTAACCCTTTAAGCGCCAAAGTCGCAATATTGCGACAAGCAACATTGCTGACTATAACAGGCTGTATCTATAAATGTGATGCCGAATCTTGTTACTACTTTTCACCAGGAGATGGCGGACATGTGTGCCTGTAATCTGAGAACCATTTTTGGTGGTGGCGCTATTCAAAGTTTCAGCATAAAATGAGTTTGTAAAACACCCTCCGGCGCAGAGACGCGCGGTGCAGCAGTGGTAGAAATGCTGAGTGTAGCAAGAGCAGAGCAGAGCCAAAGAGTGTTTTTTCATTTACTGACCATGTCAAGGGGTTGGTTTACCTTCCACAAAGTACTTTGTCAGGTTCTGGCTAACTCCGATTCAGAGGAGGAAGACATCCAGTCGTCCAGTGAAGCAGAAACTGACATTAGTAATGACGGCAAGTCGGCGCGTCATAGTCCACAATCAGCACATCGTATATCGGCTGCTTCACCTCAGCGTGACCGGGGTGAAAACATTCTGCGATCGCCAAGCAGGTGGAGAAGTCAGGGGGCTCATAACACTGCAAATATGGAAAAATGTGGCGGGTATGAAAACAACCATGGTTGTCCTTGCAACGCGGTAGAAGCCACGGGAAAAACACCGCTAATGACGCAACTGGAAATCACGTTGATGATGATGGTGGCGGCTGAGAGTTGTTGAGAGAAGAGAAAAAGTATCGAAAGTGGAGCCTAAATTTTGATGAGCCTGTTGGTTTTTGTGGAGACAATCTGACAAATTCTGAGCACATTGATTTAATCTCTTTTCCAAATGATGAATTCTGGAGCTTCATCACCAATCAAACAAATAGAAAAAGGCCACCAGTTCTTTGAAAGGGAAATATTGAAACCAAACTCCAGATTTCATGACTTTTATGATGTGATTGTCCCTGAAATGAAAGCTTTCATTGTACATGGGGCTGCAGGAAAAATCTGAAAATGAGGACTACCATGCAGGTTTGAGCAGGTGACATCATCATCAATCAAATTAGATGACAAATCTACTTCCATTCCAAATTTGGTTCATACTGCAGATATTTCTCATTTACAGTATGCCTTAATCTCAAACCACTTTAAAGTTAGAACCTTTTGAAACCTTGGTATCAAAATTGAACATTTTCCAATATGGCTGCCACCTTGTGATGTCATAATATGCAAATTATATGAGTAATTTCACTCCCATCACAGACTTTGAGTCATACTGAACAATTTTCTCATTGACAGTATACCTTTATCTCAAACTGTTTTCAAGTTAGAGCCTTTTGAAATTTTGATATCAAAATTGTAATTTTTTTTTTTTAAAAAACTCTGGCGCCTAAAGGGTTAAATTACTTAACAAAGTGCTCAGCAGAATGTGCTCATTGAGTGATTTATATGCCAGGACGTGTTTAACTAAGATGCCCCCGGGTCACCCTTGCATTGGAGGCGTTGTTGCGTTGTGCTGGAGTCATCAAAAGTGTTGCTGTTCATTGTAATGTCGGGTGAGTCAAGCCTTGTCAAACTGAACTGTGGGTGCGTTGCGTAACTTTGACAACCTTGCTCTTACCAGAAGAAAAACTTTTCAGCCTTCAGTACAATCATAAGTCAGTTAAACTACACTTATACAGCCCAGGTGCCAGCCAATCAAACTGTGCATGGGGCAGGGTGCTGTGTGAATGGAGTTGGAACAGTGTGACATTTCATTCTGCAGCAGTCACGTCACTGTTCCTCCTTGGGAGGTTGTATCAGAGCGTAAAGGTGACGAATTGAGTGCTGTGTGAACAGGCAAAGCCAAAAGATGTAATAGGGGCACGGGGATGGCTGCAAACTGCACAGAGGAGGAAATCAATAGATCACATGTCTGACAGCATCACCCAAGCCTGCTGTCAGAACAGATAACCAAGACACAAGAACAAAAAAGTACCACTGGGCTATTTACCACAGTGCTTGGAGAGGCAGAGACCAGCTGGGCTTGCTCTGTAACTGACTTATTTTAGGGAACTGGCAGTTCAGAAAAACTATTGTTTAGATGCCTCACAGCCTGGAGGAGTTACCGCCAGCGGTAGCCAGGACATCGTCTCCGAGCCTCTGAAGATGCAGCCTTGGTACCCCACACATCAGCAGCGAGGGGCAAACTGAGACATGACTGTGAATGTCACATGACAACAGGAAGGTAGGAAATTCATTTTTTTACTCGTATTTATTCAGCGCTTCATTATATTCAGCACTAACTGAATAAATCGAGACCAGAGACATAAGGGACTTATGGACTCCAAAGTAGAGGATGGGACTGTCTTCATGCCATCGCACTTTGTGAAAGCACACACTGGGAAGGCACTACTGCCTTGTGATGTATAAATGCTTCACAATCGTGAAAAATGCTTCACGATCTCTTTAAAGATAAAATACAGGTAGCCTGTCTCCTTTGCAAGCACCGATAACAGCTGTTTCCGTAGCTAAACTGCCCTCCATAACCGCGGAAGAACTGTGCCACACAAGAGGCAACAAACACCCAGATTTCTAATTTTGAAGACATTTGGTCTGTTGTTATTGATATGAAGAAGGTGTCAGCAAGAAACATCTCCACGTTGAGAGTCAAAAAAGCACCTAAAATTGGCGATGGCACCATCTGCTTTGACAAGTATAAACTGTACGACCCACAGGGGATTCCTCTGAGACTGCAAGTGAAGCTGAGCTTCCCCTGCCACCCTACCCTATAATGTCAAAAAAATAAATGATCTAATATGTGCAGTTGTGTTAACATTTAATTGACTATAAATGTGTTAGAACACGTTAAACATGAAGACGAGTTGATTCAGAATCAGCTACTTCTTCACCAGTAAAGTTGTTAACGTCCGTACATTCCCATAATGCTTTCTGGTCAATGCATTTCCCCATAGAAGCTGAGCAACGCTGGGACTGCATGGAGCATTTTTTTCATCGCTGCGAAACTCAACGGGCATCAGCTTAAATGCCAACGTTATCCCCCCCCCCCCGGACTCTTAGCGCTTCTGGGAGTGAATGGAGCTGTGGGTTGGCCTCGGCTGGCCTGGACGCTGATCAGTCCGCATGGTGATTGGAGGAAAAGCTGGATGCAGTTTTGACTGACAGGTTTCCGAGATATACAGTAAACCCTCACACTTGGCGGTTAATGGGGGCTGTGACCCCCCGCGAATGGTAAAAAACCGCGATGTGGAGAACCCCCTCAACTTATTGAGAAGTTCCACTTTTTGGAAAAAAAAAAAAAGTTTGATTCTACCTCGTTCTGTTCCTCTGTAATCTGCAGTAGTATGTGCTGCGCCATCTTTTCTCTCACACACAATTCCTCCGGGGAAGGGGGGGGGGGTGTAATGGCAACTTTATAGAGAGTGGCGATGCTGCTATCTAGAGGATCAGAACACTAACTACAATGTTCAAAACTCTGATATTTATTTTAACGCTCTGCCTAGCAACCCCAGTGACACATATTAGACATCAATGGCAGTGAATTAATTAACTTTAAAATGGCACTAACTCACTAAAATAAGCAAGCAATATTTGGAACTGACGAACGGAAACATCAAGTGTATCAGCGTTAAATTCGGCTTTGTCTCACAAGAGCAAAAGATGGGAGCATGTCAGCCAATCAGCGTACACGTACAAACAACTGACGGCACAGTAATGCCCGTCGCAGCAGCCAATCACAGGCCTCAATTTTCGTTCATGGCATTTTAAATTATTTTTTTTCAAATTTTTTTTTTTTAATGAATGTTTTTTAAACCTTCGCTAAACCACCACTGTGTGGGTTTACTGTATATACTGTCACGTCTCATGCACGACTTCAGCCCATCAAGGATTTTGCATACGTAGTCAACCATTTGTTGGCATTTCTTCAGCGAAATACTTCATTTCTTACACTGTAAATAAATCACACTTACTGTAGGGAAGGGAAGGGCAGAATTTACATATAAATAAACTGACACGTTTTTATGACGTACTCTGACTATGAGCTTCCCCTGTTTGAAAGACCAGAAATCTCCACTGCTTTTTTACATACAAAAAGAGCCACCAGCATGCACAAAGGTCACGTGTATCCAACAGCTGTTTACAGCCTTGGTTTTAACACTTTAACATTATTATACTCATAATTATACATTATATACTACAAGCGTGTTGAGTGGCCTCCTCTGTGTGGACTGTATAAAGTATTTTCAACAGGACGTATGCTGATGTTGGACAGAGCAGTGGATCAGTCAAGTCACTCGCCACATCAGGTCCCTCTGTTTATTCACTGTCTCTTGGCTCTCTTGCGTTATCGCTGCCTTGTTTGTCAGAGCTCTGCTTTGTCTCTCTCTGTCTGGAGTTGGCTTCACAGTCTTCTCCAGGAACTCCATGTCCAACGGGGCCTTGGGGAGGAGGGGAGATCTCCTTCATAGCCCTCCACAGGCCGCCCCTGCTGTCCTATGTGCTTATTGAAAAGAGCAGAACCAGTAGGGGAGGGTGGAGGGTGGAGGGTGGGGTGGGTGTTGACTGCATCTCATGGGCCTCCTTCTTTATAAAAACACTTCTCTTTCTTCTGCCCCCCCTCTTTCATTTCTGTGATCCCAGGAATGCAGCGGGAGGCTGCAGGAGCTCCCGGTCACTGACAGGGGGCGCTCTCTGTCTCCCCAGCTTCTTTTACCTTTCATTTCTGGGTTTGAGGGTGGAGGTCCTTCAGAGAGCAGCTCGGGCTGAGCTGTGTTCATTCAAGCTCAGGCCCCGTACGTTTGAAAAGGCCGTGCTGGTTGAATCCACCCCCCCACTGCCCCGGTTTCTTAAAAGACTCCCCAACAGAGCCAGAGTTCTTTCACAGGATGGTGTCTCAGAGAGAGAGAGACTGAAATATTCAGCATTTGGTGTGAAGACAGTCGCCTCAGAGAGCACGGTGGGAGAAGCCAATTAATGGCATCAGACAGCCCTGTGACAGCAAAGACCATTATGTGACAACCACGCAAAATCTTTGAAACTGGGTTTCAAAGGTATTAAATGGAATAAGATTACACGTACATACATGCATATTTTTAAAAAAAAAACACCCCCATTTGAACAAATCCTGGTTATGTGTCTTTTAACGTGCGCGCCTCTCTGAAACCAGTTCTTACCCTCTAATATTTTCTCTTCTTCCACAGCGGGTTGTATTTTAACACTTTAATTCTTCAAAAGTAATGACATCTCTTTGAGAGGTGGGTTAATCCAGTTTAGTTTGAATCTGTGTTTCATTTTTAAGCATAAACCCAGTACTGTACTATTCTTTTGTTCTGTAGTTCCTTTTTCTTTGAAAACTGGCAGCACTGGAAAAAGGAAATGACACATTTAAACTCCAGACAGTTTTTTTTCCTCCAGTCTATCAGACCGATGGAGGCCTGCCTCTCCAACCACATAACCACATCTCTGAACACACCTGCTTTGTTTCATCCCACATCTGTCGGTGCGAAGCAAGTGTTTGGGTGTCTCACGTCCCTGGAGATATTGGCTGTTTTTTTCTCTGGTAATGAAATACCACAAGGTTACACCGCTGTTATTCTGTTATTGTTTCGTGCAGATTCATTTGTTGCATTCAAAGCTAATTATTGTAATTTATTATAAGGGTCAGCCAACTGTTTCACATGAATCTTCCTTATGTTCATCAAGTGAAGAGATTGTGTTTGTTCTCCTTCTGCATGTCTCTTTAGGGTGCTTAAACAGATTCTTAGGGTGAATTCCAATTCCTCCCTTAACCCTCAATCTCAAAAATGTGCGCTCCCGTGAAGTGCAAGTGCTGTCCTGATTCTCAGAAAGTCAAGTTGAGGGACGAGTTTGAGGGCTGTATCACCCTTGATATTGAGATTCTCCGGCACCACCCTTGGAAGTAAGGGCTACCCAGAAGGCATTGGGTAATTCAGCCAAGACGTCTACGATAAAGGATTGTGCCATAAAAAGCTGTCTACGAATGTAAGCATTTTTGTGGTTAACAAAGATATAAAGGTTACGAAACCCTCTTATTGTCTTCGTTATATATATTTATATTCTCTTATTCTTCTTCTACATCTTCTTCGTCGTCATTGTTTTCTTGACAGACTGGATGTAGCTTTGGCATAAGGCCGCCTCCCACAGTCTCAAGATGTAATTGCACTCAAGGGGTATCTCATTTCTAAGTCACGAGATAAACCTTACTCTTACTTTGGAGGGCCAAGATTGAGGGCCAAACATTGAGGGTTAAGGGAGGAATTGGAATCGGTTCTTACTCACCGTTGGCAGAAGGTTTTTATCCTCTCTGAGTTCAGCTACTGGGAGTTGGGAGTCGATGTCTGATCACCTGTTCCTTTGTGTTCGATTAATTTATTGACAGTTTCCTTCTGTAGCCGTTAGTTATGTTGCTTTATAGGTGTCTGGGTTCATTTTACCTGCTTTCAAGGTTCATATAGAGGGAACTGTCTTTAGTCAAGAGTCCAGCAATGCTTGTAGTTACTGAACATCTTTAAATTGTCTTGTTGATAAAATATGAACGGTTTAAGTTGGCGATTTTCTATTTTGTTGAGCACTATTTGTTGAACACCCTTTGTTTTATTTTCTAAAATGTGTATAAGGGGTATAAATTTGTAGTGCCCCCTTGCTGCACTCACTTCTAATGGGGGTAGCTATCCTGAGTTCTTGAACCACTCCCTTAAATTGTTACATTTAAGAGTAGATGAGATCTCTCTCCTTAAAAAGGTTTTTGAGTGATGAAATAAAATATTCCACCATTTTATAATATAGATACCAAACACATAAATCAAGCAGCTTTTTACTACTTGTATACTCAAAAAATGACACCAGTTTGGCCAATAATCAACTAAGTGTATTATTGAAACTCACAGAAATAAAACAAGTTCCCTTCAAATATTAGAAACAAAAAAATCACTGTTTTGTATTCAAAATAGTTCAATAATGGGCCCAGAAAACTAACAAACAAAATAAAGCTGGCATGAAATAAAATAAAGCAATTAAACCCCAAGTTCACCATTGCAGGCCTGTTCTGTAGAGCAGCAGGTCCTCACCCAAGATGGCGCCTCCTCCCTCACACAGACACTCACGGAATCCAGAGCGATGATCCTCGCCTTCTCCGAGGCAGCCTCTCCGTCACCTCAGAGGCCAAAAAGTGGGCCGGGCCAACCCCTTCGCCCCAGCCAGCCTGCTGAAGGCTCTTTGGCCCACCCAGGGCCAGGCGGGTGTCCCAAAAAGCAATGAGCCCCCCCTGCTGGGTCCATATTCTGGCTGTCCATTCTGTCACGGGGAAGGGGGGAGTGGAAGGAGAACCCAAGATGCAGGAGGTCTAAAAAAAAAACAAAAGGGACTTTATTTAACAAAAAATACAAAAAGTACAAACTTAAATCCAAGACGCAGGTTGAAGAACACGATGCGTAGAGCAACATGTAGGGGGTAAGGACGACAATGGACACCAAACAGAAAGGGAGTAACAGGATTTATAAACACACAGGAACAAACAAAAGGCAGGTGTGAACAATCAGGATGACAAAAGCTGGACACCACGAAGACAAGACAGACCTTCAAAGTAAAACAGGAAGCACTAGAGACATGGAGAGACACCAACTTGACAAAACACACAGCATATACAGAAAAATGATCATGGCAGATCCAGACCATGATATATATGCTTTGAGTTGCTGCCATGTGATTGGCCGATGAGCTGTTGGGCTCAAAAAGTGATTGAGCAGGTGAACCTGATGAAGTGGCCGGTGAACGTGCGTGTTAAATGTCACGGTTAGGAGATGAGCAGCCTTCCATTCAGCTAATATGAATGTGGACTGTTATCTGTGTTGTTTGTGAAGAATAATTGGCATAGATTAATTTTCTCAGGAACGGAAGAGCTTTTAGGAATAATTTCGAGCTCTTCAGAAATCCTTTGTGTCTGTCTTTTAATGCCTTTTGGCTGGAAAAGTATTTAAACATTTCAGACTCCTCTCAACATATCAAGAAGTTTGCATCTGAAAGCAGAAACACTCGTGCACAGCGGTTGTGTGCTCCCTTTTCCGTCTCTTCAGGATTCAAAAGCACTTTAATGGTAAAATTGTTAAAGACATCATAATTTTGTTTTATGTTCAAGTCAAGATATTTGATCCCACTCTGAATTCTTATGAATTTATGTATAGAAAGAGCTAGAAAGAGATAAACTGCAAATCCCCGAAAGCTAGTCAATGTGTTCCCTTTAAATCATCCTTGTACTGATTAGGCCCCAAACAGGAAAAAAAACATTAGATATGCCATATTAGCCCATGGTAAAACATTTTCATGAAACTAAATGATTTGATTTTGAAATAAAAGATGATCTTAAATTTATTTGAGCTGTTTGGTTTGACTGTCTCACTAAAATAAAGAAATAAATAAACAAAACAGGTCTTCATAATTCCATTGGAGCATCTTTTTAGGGGTTCTGGACAGACTTTCCGTCTATCCGCTGGATTTCTCAGGGCCTGTTCGTATATTCTACCACATGCGCTGCGAGTAACTGATATCATTGCATCATTGCAACATTTTGCCTTTAATTTTAGGGACCTCTCTGTGGGTATATTTAGGCCGATGAAGCTATGGATGGATTTAAAAAACAACTTAATAATGTAGCCCTGTCTGTATTACCAGATCTGAGCCATGCTGCCAAGTACTCGTGTGTTTCACTTCATGCATCATTTAAGAGAAACATATTATCCTTGCTGTCAACTAGTGTCGGCAGTGAACATATGTTTTCCGTCCTCCTGCTATCTCTGCTCTCGTATTGTATTTCTATACAATTCCTAATAAAGATGTTTTTTGTTATCAGGCAGCACAGTGAGTCAGAAATAGCTGGCTTAAATGAAAATGCATTAACATGATGCATTAACCAGCAGTCACTGTTTTTACAACTGTGGCATCCTCTGATAAAATCACCTTTGACGTCATCCTGCAACAGCTTGTATGAAAAATGAGTTTAACGCAGGTTTTCTGGGGCAGCTCTCAGACGGGTGAGAAGGGGTCATCCTCAGCTTGTTCAACATGTCGGCTCATTTAAGGCCAAGACCTTTTTTGGGGTAGAAAAAAGTTAAGTTGGCAATAATGAGAAGAAATTATCAGTAAGTCTGCTGCTCACCTTGTTACTGAGAGAATGGATGAACAGGGCTGCACCGTGAGTGAGGAGAAATATTTATTCTGGCACAGCTTTACAGTGGAAAAGGCCACAGATTATACCGATATAAATGGTCTAATTATTATGCCTCATGACAAAATACAGATGTCACTCACATCTGTATGCTGTACCACCAGTTTCAGTAACTCAGGCTCAGACTGACAATGCTGCAAAAATGAGTTTTACATGCAAAGTTGTGAAAACTCTACTTAGCTTGCTCTGAACTCCGTGACTCCCTGCTAATTAGTGGACCACTGCAGTGGCTTTCACACATGCAGCATTAACGCGTGTACACGTAAAAAAATAATGGTGTGAAACAGAATTTGTGTTAATAACACGTTATTTTGCGTTAATAACGCAAATTAATGCGTTATTAACACGTTGTTATTATAATAAAACATTATTAACGTGCTATGATTATAATAATGCCTTAATAATGCGTTATTATAATAATAACTCTGGCACCGGTCGTACAGGGACCAGACAGCCCGTACAAGGGAGTCCGGCACCCCATACTCCCGAAGCACCCCCCACAGGAATCCCCGGGGAACACGGTCAAACGCCTTCTCCAAGTCCACAAAACACATGTAGACTGGTTGGGCGAACTCCCATGCCCCCTCCAAGACCCTGAAGAGGGTGTAGAGCTGGTCCACCGTTCCACGGCCGGGACGAAAACCACACTGCTCCTCCTCAATCCGAGATTCAACTATCCGACGGACCCTCCTCTCCAGGACCCCTGAATAGACCTTCCCAGGGAGGCTGAGGAGTGTGATCCCCCTGTAGTTGGAACACACCCTCCGGTCCCCCTTTTTAAAGAGGGGGACCACCACCCCCGTCTGCCAATCCAGCGGTACTGTCCCCGACGTCCATGCGATGCTGCGAAGGCGCGTCAACCAAGACAGCCCCTCAGCATCCAGAGCCTTGAGGAACTCCGGGCGGATCTCATCCACACCCGGGGCCCTGCCACCGAGGAGCTTTTTGACCACCTCGGCAACCTCAGCCCCAGAGATAGGAGAGTCCGCCCCTGAGTCCCCAGACTCATTGGAGGACGTGTCGGCGGGATTGAGGAGGTCTTCGAAGTATTCCCTCCACCGATCCACAACGTCCCGAGTTGAGGCCAACAGCTCCCCATCCCCACTGTACAGTGTTGACAGAGCACTGCTTCCCCCTCCTGAGACGCCGGATGGTGGACCAGAATCTCTTCGAAGCCGTATGGAAGTCGTTCTCCATGGCCTCTCCAAACTCCTCCCATGTCCGAGTTTTTGCCTCAGCAACCACCGAGGCCGCGTTCCGCTTAGCCCGCCGATACCTGTCAGCTGCCTCCGGAGTCCCACATGCCAAAAAGGCCTGAAAGGACTCCTTCTTCAGCTTGACGGCATCCCTCACTGCTGGTGTCCACCAACGAGTTCTGGGATTGCCGCCACGACAGGCACCGACGACCTTACGGCCACAGTTTCGGTCGGCCGCCTCAACAATAGAGGCCCGGAACATAGCCCACTCGGACTCAATGTCCCCTGCCTCCCTCGGAACATGGTCGAAGTTCTGCCGGAGGTGTGAGTTAAAGCTCTTTCAGACAGGAGACTCTGCCAGACGTTCCTAGCAGACCCTCTCAACACTTTTGGGCCTGCCAGGTCTGACCGGCATCCTCCCCCACCATCTGAGCCAACCCACCACAAGGTGGTGATCAGTTGACAGCTCCGCCCCTCTCTTCGCCCAAGTGTCCAAGACATGCGGCCGGAAGTCCGACGATACGATTATGAAGTCGATTATCGAACTGCGGCCTAGAGTGTCCTGGTGCCAAGTGCACATGTGGACACTCTTATGCTCGAACATGGTGTTCGTTATGGACAGTCCATGGCGAGCACAGAAGTCCAACAATGAAACACCACTCTGGTTCAGATCAGGGGGGCCCTGCCTCCCAACCACAACCCTCCAGGTCTCACTGTCGTGAGCATTGAAGTCCCCCAGCAGAACGAGGGAGTCCCCAGATGGAACACCCTCCAGTACTCCATCCAAGGACTCCAAAAAGGGTGGGTACTCTGAACTGCTATTTGGTGCATAAGCACAAACAACAGTCAGGTCCCGTCCCCCCACCCGGAGGCGGAGAGAGGCTACCCTTTCGTCCACCGGGGTAAACCCCAATGTACAGGCGCCAAGTCGGGGGGCAATAAGTATGCCCACACCAGCTCGGCGCCTCTCACCCGGAGCAACTCCAGAGTGGAAGAGAGTCCAACCTCTCTCGAGGATACTGGTTCCAGAGCCCAAGCCGTGCGTCGAGGTGAGTCCAACTATATCTAGCTGGAACCGCTTGACAACATAGCTCCTAGGATCACTGGGACACGCAAACCCCTCCACCACGATAAAGTGGTGACTCATGGAGGAGTCACAAATCCTGAGGATTGGTGGCCTCAGGATTGGGTCTCTGCTATTTGCAGATGATGTGGTTCTGTTGGCTTCATCAAGCCATGATCTACAACTCTCGCTGGAGCGATTCGCAGCTGGTTGTGAAGCGGCTGGGATGAGAATCAGCGCCTCCAAATCTGAGACCATGGTCCTCAGCCGGAAAAGGGTGGAGTGCCCTCTCCGGGTTGGGGATAGGGTCCTTCCTCAAGTGGAGGAGTTTAAGTATCTTGGGATCTTGTTCACGAGTGAGGGAAGGATGGAGCGGGAGATCGACAGACGGATCGGTACGGCATCTGCAGTGATGCGGGTGCTGCGCCGGTCTGTTGTGGTAAAGAAGGAGCTGAGTCAGAAGGCGAAGCTCTCGATTTACTGGTCGATCTACGCTCTCACCCTCACCTATGGTCATGAGCTTTGGGTAGTGACCGAAAGAACAAGATCGCGGATACAAGCGGCTGAAATGAGCTTCCTTCGCAGGGTGGCTGGACTCTCCCTTAGAGATAGGGTGAGAAGCTCGGTCATCCGGGAGGGGCTCAGAGTAGAACCGCTGCTCCTCCGCATCGAGAGGAGCCAGATGAGGTGGCTCGGGCATCTGGTTAGGATGCCTCCTGGACGCCTCCCTGGTGAAGTGTTCCGGGCACGTCCCACTGGGAAGAGACCCCGGGGAAGACCCAGGACACGCTGGAGGGACTATGTCTCTCGGCTGGCCTGGGAACGCCTCGGGATCCCCCCAGAGGAGCTAGAAAAAGTGGCCGGGGAGAGGGGGGTCTGGGCTTCCTTACTCCGGCTGGTGCCCCCGCGACCCGACCTCGGATAAGTGGAAGAAGACGGTACGTTGTACGATATAATAATAGCGTGTTATTTTGCGTTAATAACACAAATTAATGCATTATTAACACATTATTATTATAATAAAACATTATTAAAGTGTTATTATTATAATAATGCATTAATAATGCATTATTTTGCATTAATAACGCAAATGTATGCGTTATTAACATGTCATTATAATAAAACATTATTAACACGATATTATTATAATAACACGTTAATAACATGTTAACACAAATTCTGTTTTTTACCCCACTATTTCTTTAACGTGAGATTAACGTACACATGTTTCAGTAAATATGACCCTCAGCCAATAAGTTTATTTACAGTCAACGTGTGGGACAGACATGGTGACAGTAAAGGGTCTTAAGCAGAGGCGGCTGGCCCATAGGGGGCGCTGGGGCGCCGCCCCACCAGCTGTGGAGGGGAAAAATATTTATTCTATTTTATTTTTATTTATTTTTTTGATCAGCATCAGATTAATTAATAGTATGTCTGTGCCTACATGCGATTTAAATAATTTAAACAACATTTCCACCAACTGACACTCATTAAACAGTGAATTTCCACCGACCTACAGTGCGTCACTCTCTCACGGGGCGCTCGGCAAAGCGCCCCTGACCTGCAGCTAAATAGCCAATCCGGTTATGGTTGCTAGGTAAAAATGATTGATAATTGGCCTATCAACGTCACCAAATTTAATGCCGATGGGGCGCTGGAAATGTCGCCCCAACTGCTACGTAAAATGCGTGAAGGTTTATGAGATAGAGCTACGTGAAGGGCCAGCGGTAGTTTTATTTCGTAGAGCGACTCCCAGACTCTGTCCTACGTCGGGAGAAAAAAAAATACGGCAACGAGGAAGAGAGATGGCGACAACTGGAGTTCAAGAGCAGCTTCCACCTAATTCGGTGAAATCATTATTAATGTTCCCTTTTGTGAGACGGACGACGGAGAAAAAACTTCTCGTTAAGGAGCTGGGACCCGACAAGCCTGAAATTAACATTTTCCAGTAAACGAAGGAGAAAGGTAAAACAACTGAGTTTTTGTCAGAGTTGGTTAAACCCTGAGACGTGGCTGCAGGTTGTGGAGCAGCTAATGCACTTTTCTGTTTCCCCTGTATCCTCTTCAGAAGTGACAGATGTGATTGGACTTGGACAAAGACTGGACTAACTGACTTAAAGCACCTCTGAACGGTTCAAGAAACATGAGATATCCAAAGTTCACATGGAAAACTGCGAAAAGCTAGCTGTGCTCGGAAAGATTAGCATAGCAACGCAGCCAGATGATGGGCACCACATTACTGAAAGAAGGCACAATGAAGAGGTAGATAAAAACCGTAATATTGTGTCCAAGATAATCAATTGTGTTAAATTTTGTGGTGCTTTTGAATAAGCAATGTGGGGACATAATGTTAGCAGCTAGTCCTGGTACTGAGGTACATTGATGGACCCAACAATATACAGGAGCGGTTCTATTGATTCATCAAGCTACCCAACAGCTGTGCGGATTCAACAGCTGGTGTCTTATTGGAGAGGCTGCACAGCATCCTTCCGGAGGGACAATTTACCCCTTGATTGTATAGTATTTGATAGCATAAAGTCTAATATAGCTGTAAATTGTTACTTCTTATTTGAAACTGGAAACTGAAATTAAATTATTATTCTGGACCTGTTGTCATTTTCCGACTGTTCATTTTAATGCTTATGCTAGATTAGGCAGGGAAAAATGTTGGCACACCAGCCCCACCAAGATTTTTTTTCACCAGCCGCCACTGGTCTTAAGAATGGCAAGTTTAGCCTTAAGGTGCTGCCAATTTGTATTTATTGTCGCTGTGAATTGAGTTACCACCGCAGGGCGCGGTAAAGTTAGTTTAACATCCAACATCCGCTTGTTTTCTTTCTCTTTAGACTTTAATAGCTTCATGAAAACGGCACCGATTTCATCCAGGTTGGTATCATTTTGTAGATTTTAGTATGCCAGACATTTCACAAGTGTCATCAACCCTCCAAGCTCAGTGGGTGTGGCTAAAACTCTCAGGAACAGCGCTTAATGTCTTTCTGAGTACCTCACTGCTGCCGTGGAGTTTAGGGACCGTCAGCAAATTACTGCAGTCAAGCAGCAGCTCTGACAAAATACACTAAGAAGCTGATGAATTAAGCCCCCAAAAAATACAGCAGCACTGGTGGACTTCTGGTTTTAAAATTAAAGGCTTAAAAAAAAAAATAAAGCAGATCCCCGTGACCCTGTATAGGACAAAATGGGTATAGATGATGGATAAACAGAACATTAAAAAATGCGATAATTGTGCGATTAATCGCGATAAAAAAATTTAATCGACTGACAGCCCTAGAAATAATTAATGGCAATATTTCAACACAATGATAACGGTGGAAAAGGCAGTAATCCCGCTCTCCAACTGCTGAACAGTGCTTCTACGTGCTACTGATGCACAACCTGTGCACCTACTAGCGCACAGTCAGGTTGGCAAACATCACTGAACAAGAAACAAATACTAGTATTAGAAAAACTTTCTCCTGCTATAAAAACAATTTTAGCAAGGCTCAAGTTTACTTTACTTTATTGAAGCTTCTGATCATTCCAGTTCAGGTTGACATAATATTGTTATTATACTCCAATTACAAAGAAACACATAAAACATAATGTAATGACTTAGAAATCTTTTAAACCCATATTTTATTGCCAATAAACCATCAAGAACATATCACATGGTAAAACTGAGATATTTTACCATTTCATGGAAAATTTCAGCTCATTTGTACGTTGATGGCAGCAACACATCTCAAAAGAAGTTGGAACAGGGGCAACAAAAGGATGGTAAAGTAACTGGAGCAAATCAAAAACAAATGGAGGAGCATTTAACAATTAATCAGGTTAACTGGCAACAGGTCAGTAAGTTGACTGGGTATAAAAGGAGCATTTTAGAGAGGCGGAGCTTCTCTGATGTAAAGATGGACAGAGGTTCACCAATATGAGACAAACTCTGTCTCAAAAATGTGGAACAATTTCAGAAGACTTTGAAGATCCCACCATCTACAGTACAACATATCATCAGAAGATTCAGGAGGAATCAGAAAGACTGTCTTTCTTCAAATCATTGAATTCTGCTTTTAGCTGTTTTAAACAGCATCCCAACTGGGGTTTTATAGACAATGGAATCATCTCAACCTGTTTTGTGGAGGAGGCCATGGATGTTGCTCTAGAAATGCTTTTTGGTGAGTAAGAACTCTTAATGCTTCAGATATTGAACATGTATATTCCCTAGGTGTTGGGGGAGGGGTGTAAGGCATATATGTGTCCGTGACCATATACACTCACAAGTACCAAGGAAACTGTCATCACCATTATCATCACCACTCTCCTTATCTTAATCCATCTCAAATCCTCCTGCGGGTGAGAAGACGCCAGCTAACTCCCATCACCCAGGACCAGACCGACCCGAAAGATGCGGTCCTTATTCTGGCACAGCTTTACAGGGGAAAAGGCTGTCTCAAATCATCAAATGTGGTCCTTTTTTGACCAGCAGCCCAGTGAAATTGGCCCTGGAGGGTAGGAGCGTGAGACCAGGTTCTGTTTTCCTCCAGTATGATATCCATTTTTTTTTCTCCCAGCATTCCTCTGTTTCCCATGAGAGCAATGCCTCACATCCAACAAAAATGAAGCTGGCGCTCACCAAGTTAAAGGTGGAGAAGACAGCGTAATCACATACTGTAGATGTACGCTCCTCTCCAGCTGAACCTGGGGAGGGGGGCGTTTCAACAGAGCGGGCTGGAATAACAGACACAACCATCCAATAACAATTCTTTCATTTCTGTCTGTCCAGACCAGAAAAGGCAGACTGAGTATACACACAATGACTGAGGAGAAGAAAAGAGGCATCATCTCCAGGTCCAGAGAACATACGTACAAGCTTTGTCTTCTGAAGCGGTGATTTTATAGCAAACATGGGATTTTTGTTTGATATTGTTAACCACGTTTCATCAGCACCGGGAGGACTTTTGTTGATGTCTGAGTATATTTTCAGGTTCTTTCACGATGAGCAGAAATTCAGCTGCACTTCACACATATTTCATACAAACTCCAGGTCAAACAGGAGTGTGTGACTTCTATAACTGATGTACGACAAACATAAATGACTGGATTTATATCACGCTTACATGGTGTTCTAATCTGTCGTGCACCAGTTCGTACCAATAGTCCCAGCTGGTGAGGAGAGCCCGGTGGTGTGGTGGCTAGCATGGTCACCTTTTCAATTTCAATTTGAATTCAACTTGAGAACTCGTATGATCTTCCGGTACCTGTAAAGGGTTTTCTCAGGTTACTCCAGCTTCCTCCCACAGTGTCAGTGACCCGAGTGTTTGGGTGTGTTTGCGTGGTCTAGTAGTAAAAAATGGAAATGAGGATGTGTAAAAAATTACCCATCCTCATAGATTAAAATCTCACGTGCTTTTACAACTCAAAATCAGCGCATTGATAAGTAAGTTTACGATATTTTTTTTTCACGTTTTTTTCACCGGGTTGGAACGTGAGGTGACGCTACAACGAGTACCAGTAATCATTACAAGTAAATTAGAGATGTGTAATAGTTGTAAAGATGTCATCTGAGAAGCGGTCATACGCAGCGTCTTTTAAACTGAAACTAAAGGTCTTCACAGGTCCACTTTCATGGACCCGAACTTTAATGGACCCGTGAAAATTTGACCCGAAACCAACCCCACCCGAGCTATTATCATAAGTCCGGGTTCCGAACCCAAAGGGACCCGCAATATTTGGACCTGGAACCGTCCCACCCCAACTTGAATCTTTAGTTTCTGACCACAAACTGAACCAAGATACCCGAATAGAACCGAGACAATACCAGCCCATAGTTGCTCATGTTAAAGTTGTCTAGCGTTGAATAAAACTTGATTTTCTTACCTAAAGTTGTCTTCTTCTACCCGGTTCAGTTGCTACATAGGCTACGTGATGTGAACAACAATAAATCCATATCATTATTTTCTTTATAGATACTTATGCTATTTGTAGCAACTGCTAACGCTAATAGCCTACACCGGTCAAGACGTGTCGTGAACATATTCTCTCATCCAATGTTGTCACATTGGCGATCCGTTGTGCTTTACAGCTGCCGGGCAAACCGCTAATAACACGCTACGGCAACACGATTGTTTCATGACAGACACGTTAATTAATAATCATTTAACTGCCCTGAGTCCTGACATTGGCTAAACCAAACTACTGTTTGTTTGTTTACTTTCGCTTGACCTGTCACCTGACATTTCGCACCATATAGGATGGAAGGGGACGGGGGGGGGGTGAGTGACCGCTGCCACCGCTAATATCTTTAACTCTCTCGGGTAAACATGGACCCAGCCTGTCAGAGAGCACCGACCGGACTCGAGACTAACTGTACCGATTCAGACCCGAACCCGGAGTCCCATTTTGTGAATGGACCTGAGACCCAATTCAGGTCAGGGCGGGACATCAGGTTGTCGGGTTGTTCCGAAGACCACTAACTGAAACGAAACCTTTTTAAACTAAACATCTCGTTATCTTTTCTGACCTGCATCTCACCTGACACCTGATCGGCTGGTAAAGTATTTCCCGTTCCCGTTCTTCTGATTTGGAAACTGAGAAACTGAATTATTGCCTGTCTGGATATACCTCACCAGTGTCGGCCGTCATCTCCAGTCATTCCAGGATTCCCAGTTTTGCCTAAAGACACTTGCCTGCAGTCTCCTGCACCGGCAAGGCATCCGGCATCTTCCCCTCCATCTTTCCCAGTTTCCATTACATCTGCAGCTCCTCTCTGTTGGTTCCGTCTTCTTCAGGACTACACCTGCAGACTACGACCTGAAACGGACACCTGCCTCTCCTCATCTGCATCCTGGCTGCTGGTGGTAACTGCTCATCTCCACCTAATTGTTCCAGAGCTCCCAGCTCCGTGTTCGGCCCTGCTAGTTTCTAGTTTCAACAACATAATATTAACTATTATTTCCCATTTCAGATAATATCTCAATCTGCTCCATCCTCCCACACCAGCTCTACTCAATCACCATTTGAATGCAGTGATCCCTCGCCAATTTACTTTAAGTTCCGTGGTTTTATTTATTCGCTGATTTTTCAGAAATATATAATATAAAAAAAAAATAAAGAAAAAATTGCAGAAACATTACAGGATGTTGTGCGCGTTCTCTCACAGTGAAGAAATGCTGTGAGCCAGCCTGGCCCCTTTAAGAAGGTGGCCTTATGGGTAATGGTGTGGCCTTATGGGTAATGTAGTGTGTGTGTGTCGTGGGACGGCAGAATGAAAACAGGGTTAGATGAAAAGTGTAGTGAGCATCAACAGCAGCCCAGCGTGTATAGATTTACATTCTCTGTTAACCGACAGGAGCCCAACAATACAACCTGTGTGATGTTACAAGTTCCTGTAGTGCCAGAAGTTCCTGTAGTGCTCGTTCCATGCAGAGAAAACCGGACTTTTTCTTTTGTTGTTGTTAGCTTGTTACCCGCTAATTACCAGCCAAAAATAGCACAATACCAGCAGTTTCTTTACTACGGTTCAGAGACCAGAGGCTGTGAAGGTAACAGAAAGACCACAGTTGAGCCTTTGTCTTGTTTCGCTGCAGTGCCTCGCTACTTTTTTGCGGTTTTTAAACATATTTTTAAACACATTATTTAGGCTCAGGGGGGCTCCGGCTCCAGTTCGCGGATTTTGATTTTCACGGGGGGTGGGGGGTGCCAGTCCCCATTAACCGCGAAAAATAAGGGATCACTGTATGTAAAAAAAAGTTCAGTTTCAGTACATGGCAGTTCAGAAGAGAAACAAATGACCAGCTCTAATAGTCAGCTGTCCTAGCATTGCGCACTGTTCAACCAGGCATATTGGGAGTCTCCAGATTTACCAGAGGACCACTTCCTTTCCATTTTATGTTTTTTGTTGCGTGTGCATGTGAATTATACCAGAGAGCTGAGCTCCTACGGTTAGAGAGCCTCTTTTTCAGAGAGGCAACAGCATCTACAGCTGAATGTAAAGAATCTGCAGTACTGATGACAAGGTAATCAATATCAGGGGTATATTTCAGATCATCTCCATCAATTGTTCTACCATATTCTACCGGAAAGAGATGAGGAACGATGGCCTCCTTTAATTTATTTACAGGGTTTTCAGATAGGCATCTGCTGTGTAGTACCTTTTATTATGCGCTGTAATATCAGTTATGTTAATTTTGAATGTAATTAAAAGTGATCGGAGAGGAGGGGATTCAGAGGCGACACTAACAACTGATCAGGTTCTAGACCAGGGTTGAGGAAATCCAGTCCTCGAGGGCTGGTGTCCTGCAAGTTTTAGAAGTTTCCCTGCTTCAGCCACCTGATTCAAATGAATTGGCCGTTAACAGACATGTGCAGACCTTGATGACAAGCTGATAGTGATCCATTCGATTGAATCATGTCAGGGAAACATCTAAGACATGCAGGACAGCAGCCCTCGAGGACTGGGATTGGCCACCCCTGTTCTAGACCGTAGGTCAGGACCAGATCCAGGGTGTGACAACAGTTGAATTTGTGAGCCACATTACAGCCGCTGTTGAAAATAGAGTAGGTGAAGTGGTTTTGGTATTGATCCACCATCCCTCGAAGATGAATGTAATTTTTTCTTATTCTTTTTTAGTGTTGCTGCGAGCAATTATTTATCAAAATGACTGTCACTGCCCATATACTACACCACCACAAACAGCAATTATTTTATCCATTTTATCTGTCGAAAACTATATGTCCAATTCTGAATCTTTACCCAACCAGGGTTCACATTAGCATTGAAGGAACAGCCCATGTAAAACTGTAATTTCCGTTTCAGTTTCTCTCTACAGCAGCCATTCCCAAACTTCAGAATACCAAGGCCCAATTTGAAATGTCAAAAATATACACAGTCCACCCAAACCTTTAATCACAACTGTGATAAACATACAGGACAAGGAACCATGATCCGATATTAATGTAAGGGGTCAACAAATAAGGTGACACTTGTCATATTAAGTTAAGATGACAGTAGAATAACTTAACTGGTTTATTTTATTACTTCTTAATGTTTTTTTTTTAATCATGTCATGAATATTTTACAGTAATTAAAAACATATTTAAAAAAACTTCGAGGATTTAAAACACATTTGTTTAATTTTAACGAAGTCTCATGGCCCACCTGCAGTACCAAGACTGCCCACCAGGGGGCCGCGGCCCACACTTTGGGAATCACTGCTCTACAGTATATTAAAAATATGAGTAAAAACTTGCTGCCAAATGGTCTTTATTATAAGACAAAAACTGGTCCTTAAGGTGCAAATGTTTTTTTCCCCATTTCAATATTTCAATCCTCCCAGCAGTCGGGGGTCTCCTCCAGCTCTGGGTAACTGTAGCTTTCATCTTCCTGCTTATTTTAAACATTTAATAACGCAATTGTTAGCGTGACAGCAGTGACAGCCGTGTTGCCATGTTTGATTGATTTCCTCAGATACATATCAGGCTCATTTGTGGTGTATTTTAAATGGGGTTCGCTGGAAACCTGGAACGGTTTTGACCGTGCGTGAACTTTGAAGGAGCATCGTTCACAACTGCCCAAATGAACTCATGAAAGAGAGCGCGCTCAGTTCACGTTCGCACAAAATATGAACTAGTTCATGAACTTTCGTTCAATGAACACATTCAGGTACAACACTGGCTGTCTCTCCTCTCCTTTTCTTTCTTTACCCAGCTGGTCTTCAGCAGGAAGGTCCCCCCATATGATCCAGGTCCTGCTCAAGGTTTCTTCCTCCTAAAGTGGAGTTTTTCCTTGCCACTGTTTGGGTTAAACTTTTTTTTCTCCTAGCGTGGGAGTTTTGTTTTTGTTTTTTTTTTTTTTTCTTTGATTTGAATATTATCATCTTAGCTAATAATATTTGCTTGAGGGTCATGCTCTGGGTCTCTGGGCCTAGGGACAATTTGTATTGTAATAAACGCTATCCAGATAAAACTGAACTGAGTTGAATTGAACCTAGAAGACCTAGAAAAGGACAAGATGATTTCAATTATGGCCTGACACAAAATCTTAGAAATGATAGAGGGTCTATTTTCATTTTATGTGGCTGCATTCTTTAAAGGAAGTATGTTCTTGCTGATATTGAGCGATCAAAATCAGTCTGCCTTGTTCAATATACAGTTGTCAGATGTTGTCAAAAGAAAGCTATATATCACACTGTGCATGTTTTCTATCTTTTGACAGCAATATAATGTCAGACTTTAACACATGCTCACATTTGCACAATATTCCCAGAACCTGAAATGTCTCGTGTGTGTGTGAGTGTGAACCAGGGAAAGTGATATTGCACATGTTCGAGGGGACAGGTGTGGTGTTGTGCACTCAGGAAGAGAGGCTTTGGATCGGAAAGCCGATTGCCACAGATACCCCATATAGACCCTGAAGCCTAGGGAGGTAAATCTTAACGGTCTCATACACGAGCACTCACACAGGAACACTGCTGCGCTGCTGCGTCCCGCTACTGCGCTGCTGCGCTGCTGCGCTGCTGCGCTGCTGCACCAGACTGCTGTTGCCTCAGGAGGAAACAGCTGGGAAGGCGTGCTGTGTCCACGACAAGTGTTTGTGCACATATGCACTGGACGGCTTGTGGTGTCCAGAGAGACATTTACAAACTGTCAGCTGTGATGATTTTCCTGTGTGTCCATCTCTGTCTGTGGAGGTGTGTAGTAATAAAAATGTACTAAGTACATATATTACTCACTGATTACAAATGTGAGAAAGATCAACATCCTGGGATGTAAAAAATTTCCCAGTGGTTACATAATACTAGTTCATCTTCTTAGATTTCATTTATTCTGAGACAGGAGTCTTTTGAGTCGAGCTAGGCAAGTTTAACGCGTTATCGCGTTAACGGATTCATTTATTAACACCGACATGTATTTTATCGCACGTTAACACATGTTGCTCACATGCTTTTGTTTTGAAAAGTCTATTACTGGCTGCTGCGGACCCGGGAGAGAGTTGGCAGGTAAACATGCGCCAAAGCTAAAACAGACATGGAGAACGGTAAAAATCTGTGAACTTTACAGTTCAGGTAGCAACTCAGGTAGCAATATTAACAATTCTGTCTGAAAAAAAAAAAAAAACCTTTCAAACCCCTTTGTTCAAGACGATCGCGTCATTCCTCCATTTATCATCAGATCTGCTCCATGTGTTCACTGTCCTGCTGTTCTCTAGCTGGTTACTGCAGTGTGGCTCCATCTAGTGGCACAGATGTGTAATGACAACAGAAAGTCCAGTCCTTGATTACAAAACGACCCCGTTTTTGAGAATATGACTTCTAGATTAAAATATTGTTCTATATTCGGGCCAATACATTAGTCTGATCAAGGACTTATTCAGTAGCAGATGGGTGTCCTGCAATGCTGGAAATGAGCATCAGAAGATTCTGAGCTCGTCATGATCTGAGGAGAAAAAGACTGATGTCAGACGCAGAGCTGGAGAGGCTTTGGTTCATCTATATATGAGCTGTTTTCATTCAGATTTTCATAATATTGTAAATATTATAGTCTGTGATTCCAGCGCCGCCATGCTACCTGAACTGCTGCACAAGACATTTCAGGGTCACGTAAACCAGACAATCTCTTGGCTTGTTTTTTCATTTTTTTATTTTTGATCGAAGTCTAAAATTGAAATATAAATCAAAACAGTAATTTTTTTCTTTTTTTGTGTTAGATTAAAAAAATGAAAAACAAAATAAAATGTCACTTTTTAACTTTTTTTTTTTTTATTTTTGATTGACAATTGAAAATGGAAAGAATGAATGATACACTGATTGATAAAGTTACTGATCTTTAACATGGACATTTTCATTTTAAAGTTCTCCAGATGGAGGATTCAACAGAAACAAGGTTATTTGTAACCAACTGACAAGTTGAACTCCCCGTTAAAAGTTTCTGCTGTTACCTCAGAAATTACCTGTTTTAATGTTATGATTGTGGCCTCTAGATTGTTAGGATTTTGTTGGTAGATTTTTTTTTTATTTTTCATAAAAACAGGTTGACATTTATGTCCTGGCAGTATTTTATTTTACATTTTTAAGATGAGATTTACACTAAATATGTGTTACTGACAAGTGCTGATGTTAAAAGTGTTTGAACAACAAATGTTATGGCACTTTAGTTCATATGGCAGCAGAACATTTAAATAAAAGTGACACTTTACACTACTTTTGAATTCATTATTTGATTTTCCGTATACAATGCGATTAATCGCGATTAATCAGGGAATTCATGTGATTAATCGCGATTAAAAATTGTAATCGTTGCCCAGCCCTACTTTTGATTAATCAGTGGAATACAGATACTGTAGAGATGAACCTGTTGTTTTTGTCTAGCTGTTCAGTGGTGTTTTTTTTGTTTTTTTTGACCCCTATTTGCTGGTTTAAACAATCTGCACCCATGTGTGCTAATTACTGAAACAATGAATCATATTCAAGCGGTCAGCTGACTCTAGAAACTCAAAAGATCAATGGAGTCAGTCAATAGACTCCATTTAGAGTCCACTTTGACTGTTCTTACAGGCTGATGATGTGCTGGTTGTGCGTGCTAATGAATACAAATGGGGTTAAAGTAGACCTGTAGAGCCCTTGATGGAGTGTGCTTTGAGAAATCCAGCAACATGCTACATCACAATATGACCTACTAAATGTGTCCTGCAGGCATGAAAGTCCAGCAGAATAATTCTGGCACACAAATAAACTGAACATGCTTCACATTAATTCCAATGGCTTTCAAGCAGAACTTGACATTATTCTTGGTTACATGCATTTTTTTTTTTTCAAATATGGAACAAGTTATAGTACCATTAAGAAGACCCACAGTGGCCATCCCTATAAAACTGCAGGACTTTAAGTCTGCTTATTAAAGCAGCTGCTGTCCAATTACTTTCTGATGTACGTACCCTCCCCTCCCTGAATCGCCACGTTAACGTGGTGGAGGGGTTTGTGCGCCCGAATGATCCCAGGAGCTATGTTGTCGTGGGCATTTGCCCCTGGTAGGGTCACCCAAGACAAACTGGTCCTGGGGGACGGGCCAGACTAAGCGTGGGCTCTGCTTATGTGCCAAATGACAGTTCAGAGTACCCAGCCTTCTTGGGGTCCTTGGTGGGGGTGCTGGAAAGTACCCCTAATGGGGACTCCTTTATTCTGCTGGGGGACTTCAATGCTCATGTTGGCAATGACAGTGATACCTGGAGGGGCGTGACTGGGAGGAACAGCCTCTCTGATCTGAACCAGAGTGGTGTTTTGTTGTTGGACTTCTGTGCTCGTCACAGTTTGTCCATAACAAACACCATGTTCAAGGATAAGAGTGTCCATAAATGCTCGTGGCATCAGGACACTCTTGGCTGCAGATCGATGATTGACTTTATAGTCGTATCATCTGATCTTTGGCCGTATGTTCTGGACACTCGGGTAAAGAGAGGAGCTGAGCTGTCACTGATCACTACCTGGTGGTGGGTTGGATCAGATGGTGGGGGAGAATGCCGGTCAGAGCTGGTAGGCCCAAACGTGTAGTGAGGGTTTGCCTGGAACGTCTGGCGGAGGAACCTGACAGAAAGATCTTCAACTTGCACCTCTGAGAGAGCTTCAATCACATCCTGAGGGAGTTGGGGGACATTGAGTCTGAATGGCCGTGGCCGTAAGGTCGTCGGTGTCTGCCGTGATGGCAATCCTCGAACTCGGTGGTGGACACCTCGGGTGAGAGAGGCCGTCAGACTGAAGAAGGAATCCTACCGTGCTTGGTTAGCTTGTGGGACTCCGGAATCAGCAGGCAGGTATCAACGGGCCAAACGGGCTGGAGCCTTGGCGGTGTCTGAGACGGTGTCTGTGGGAGGAGTTCGGTGAGGCCATGGAAAAAGTTGTCAATTTCTTTCTACTGCAAGTGTAGAGATTTTAGTGTTGATTTAAAAAAAAAAAAACAAAATTATTTATAGATACTTTACAGTTAAATCGATACGTTTTTGTTCCCTTGTTTTTGAGCTTGTTGGACTGTTTGTGGTGTTTGCCCATGATGCTTCAGCATGGTAATGTAGCGTGAGTGTTCGTTGTGAGGTGGTAAAATCACTCTTCATGAGAATAAAAAGCAGGACGGAGACAGATAACTTCTCGAGCAGATCTTTTTTTTCAACAGGTCCACAACAACACTTCCTTGTTTGTTTTTTACTCCCATGTGACTCTCACTAACCAATCAGATGGTAGGAGGACTTTTTACTGAGATAAATGCAATTAAACCACAGGAGCCGATTCAAGACATTTCAACTGTTTTTAAAGATGGTAATGTAAATATTAAACCTGTAAATAATTATTGTGTAACCACAAATATGGAAATAGTTAACTTTGTAAACCTTGCAAATATATTTTTAGTAAATTAAATGTATGAATTAGCTTCATTTTTAAATCTTACAGTATCAATAATCATGATTCAGGGTATCGCTCTTGTTTAAGTGCCCCTCCACACCTCCTATTCCCCAAACTCAGTCAGGTTTCTGCATTGCATGTTTTCAAGGTCCAGCGAGTTGAGTTTTACTATAAGGCCTTGAGCTCAGAGGAGCAGCCAAATGTGTTACAGTTAAAGTTAGTTTTACTGTCCTTCACCAACTCGTGGCAGGAAAAATATCATAAATACGAATGCTTTAATCTGCTGCAGTGATTCTTGCACAAATCAAACCACTAATAAACCTATTTGTTGGTTGTTATTGCAAATACATTTCACACTCTAACAACCAAAACTGTAGAACCGACAGAGGAACATCATAAAACACAATTATAACTTATAATGAGGTCTGAACAACCAAGTCATTCTTTACTAGTTCTATATGCAAATTTAGCTCAAATTCAAACTGAAAATGAGAACATTCCCTAAACAAAAGACAAATGAATCCTTCCATGTTTGAACAGATTTTTCTTTCTTTTTTTTAAAAAGGTATCTTTGAACATTTTGTCATATTTTTTTAGATTTTAAACAAAGGTTTTTTTTCCTGTAGAAGGTGTCAAACTTATCTCTCTGCACCTCAAGCCGACAAGACGCCTGAATTAGATTTGCACAATTTAAAAATGTGCATATAAACAAGTGTATTGAAACTGACCCGAGGACAGGATGACCTGAGAAGGATGAAAAACAAACTTCAATGACAAGTTAAACACTGAAGAAAGTGAGAAGTTGCTGAGTTTCTGTTTGCTGCTTGCATACACTGCAGTGGTGGAGATGAATAGGAAGAGATGGCCCTAACTTGAAGGACACACTGAGGGCGGCCGATCCTGGTGACGGAGACACACAGCAACAAATGAAGCCCAGCAACACTACCCCAGAGCCCTGTTTTTGTGCAACATGCAGTCAGGAAACAAATATGCATTTTGTTTCAATTTCATTTGTGTGGCATCTGTTACAATGTCAATTGTCTCCAGGTGCTTTACAGAGACCCAGAGCATGACCCCCGAGCAAATATCATTAACTAAAAATATAATACTAAATCCAAATCAAGGATAATGGCAGGAAAAAACTCCCACAGAGGGAGAAAAAAACCTTTCCGCCAAACAGTGGTAAGGAAAAACTCCACTTTAAGAGGAACTGGATCTTATGGAGGTACCTTCCTGCTGAAGACCAGCCGGGTAAAGAAAGAAAAGAGGGGAGAGACAGGACAGAGAGAGGATGGAGGACAGAGAGAGGATGGAGGACAGAGAGAGGATGGAGGACAGAGAGAGGATGGAGGACAGAGAGAGGATGGAGGACATAGAGAGGAGAGACACAAATGACTGAATGAAATGACTACATAAACAGATGCAGGTAGCAGCACTGAGGTGAGATGGTCAGAGGACTAGATCACCGGTCACCACGCCAGCCGGCACCTGAAGACACCTACACACACAGGTGGAGGTAAACGCTGGGATGGACAGAGGAGGGAACTGCAGGTCAGCATGAAACTCAGGAAACTCTGGCCTGCAAATACACAGAAAAAAAAGGAGAAATAAGGGGCAAAACAGCACAACAAACTACAAGAAAGAAAAGAAAATGGAGCACAGGTACCAGTAACAAGGTGCTCCGTATTAATTATGGAATGAGCTGGAGGAGGAAGAAGGGAGGAGGAAAGGGAAGGAAAGGGAGAAGAGCAGTGGAGACACCACTCATCAGATCATGTTGGCGTCCCCCTGTAGCGTAGGCCTATAGCAGCATAACTATGACGAAGCTGTGATTAAGACGAGCTACTCTAGTCTGAGCTACTACAACTATAGGCTATAACTATTAGCCCCTACACACTATAGTTTAGACTAACTGTAGGCTTTACTGAACAGAAATGTTTTCGATTTAGTTTTAAAGATGGAGGTGGTGTCAGCCTCCTGAACCCAAACTGGTAGCTGGTTCCATAATAAAGGTGCCTGGTACCAGAAGGCCTGTCCTCCAAATCTACTCATGGATGTTCTAGGAACGACGAGTAATCCTGCACTCTGAGAGCAGAGAGATCTATTAGGAACATAACATGCTATCAGGGAACAAGGAGCTAGGCCATTAAGGGCCTTATATGTGAGCAGCAGAATTTTAAACTCAATTCGAAATTTCATGGATAGCCAATGGAGGGAGGCTAACACGGGAGAGACGTGATCTCGCTTATGGATTCCTCTCAGCACCCTCGCTGCTGCGTTCTGGATCAGTTGGAGGCTATTCAGCGAGCTTTTCAGACATCCTGCTAACAACGCATTACAATAATCCAGTCTAGAATTGACAAACGCGTGGATTAATTTTTCATGACTATGATTTACACAATAACCTCGGCTGACAACTCGACCAAAAACCTCTTATCATTTCATTGACAGGTGTCCATTAGATTTTTTAATCTCAGTCTCCTTTCAGTGGTGAGATGAGAAAGAAACCTAAATGACAAAATGATTTGGTGTACATTCATTTTATTTATGTGTGGACAAATGACAGCACAAGTAATCTCAGGGCTTTCTGCTTTGTAAGGTTAATAAGTTACAGTTAAAGGTGTCAGATGACATCTTTGAGATGCACACCCTGACAGACATCCCAGTCAGAAACTGGAAGGAAGGGAAAGAGCTAAGCGTGACAATCTTAGCAAGCTATGGTTTTCATGATGAGAAGCTGGAATTTCAGCTGAAACAAGATATCTTTGCAGATGATTGATATTTACGACACACTAAACTTATTGGAGATTGGTGGAAAATTAAAGCAAGTTATAATGACTACCTCTTGGCAGAGCCTTTATTTCCAGAGACAGACAAGTGTGAGAGATCTTGATGCTATATCATTCATGAGATAGTGGAGCAAATGACATACAGTGAACCACTTGCAGTGTCCTGTGAATGGGCATGTAATTGGTCTACAGTACATGGTAGATAACTGTGATTCTCCTGGAAAGTCTCTCTTCAAAACCTGGGTCCTTGTTGCCCTTCTGCTTTTTGAGATGGACTCAGGCGGATGCAAAGTGGAAGCATTCATCCCACACCATGACAAATTTATAGGCTACACACGGTCGAGTCATCTTTACTCTGCAGTTTGTCTTTTCTGCACAAAGGCAGCTGTCTGGACAGAGGCCTGGCTTCGGCCTGGGCACCTGCCAGGATTATCTGTACTAGACAGCTGCTCTCAGGGCCAGTGAAAGGGTGGACGTGAAGCATGGGCAGGGCTGGTGTGGAGCCGGAGGCTACGAGGAAAAAAATCTACAACTGCGAGAGGAGGGTAATGTAATCCTATCCTCCGAATTAAACAATACAGACTGTAGTCAGAACAGCCATCCGTCTGACAAAGCACTCCCACTAAGTAACAGAGATGTGGCTCTTGTTTTTGGCTGTGAAGAGGATGCCGCTTGCTGCGTCCACACTGTCCAGTAGTGATAGCTCATTTCCAGCATTGCAGGACACCCATCTGCTGCTGAATAAGTCCTTGATCAAACTACTGTATTGGCCCAAATATAGGACGATATTTTAATCTAGAAGTCATATTCTTAAAAATTGGGGTCGTTTTATAATCGAGGACGAGACTTTCTGTTGTCGTTACACATCTGTGCCACTAGATGGAGCCGCACTGCAGTAACCAGCTAGAGAACAGCAGGACAGTGAACACATGGAGCAGATCTGATGGAACATGGAGGAATGACGCGATCATCTTTAACAAAGGGATTTAAAAGTTTTGTTGTTGTCCAACATTTTTTTTCAAACAGAATCGTTAATATTGCTACCTGAGTTGCTACCCGAACTGTAAAGTACACAGATTTTACCACTCTCCATGTGCGTTTTAGCTTTTGCGCATATTTACCTGCCAATTATTTTCCGGTTCCGCAACAGCCAGAAACAGACTTTTCAAAACAAAAGCATGTGAACGACATGCGTTAACGTGCGATAAAATAAATGTTGGCGTTAATAAATCAATGCGTTAACGCGATAATAACGCGTTAACTTGCCCAGCCCTAATATACAGTCATGGAAAAAATTATTAGACCACCATTTTTTCTATACTTTCTTGTTCATTTTAATACCTGGTACCACTAAACGTCTTCATGTGACTAAAACAGACAGAAAAGAAAACACTGAATGTATAAAAGCAGTGTTTTTGGCAGTACAACGTTATAGCGATTGATGTAAAAACTTAAGTGATTTAGGTTATAATCAAGAAAACCATGGAAAAAGGTAAGATATCAGCTCTTAAATAAAACTCTTATGAAGAATCTTTGTGGTTATCGTTATGTTTGTCCAAACAAATGTACCTTTAGTTGTACCAGGCATTAAAATGAACAAGAAACTGAAGAAAACAAGGGTGGTCTAATAATTTTTTCCATGACTGTATATACCGTATTGGTCCGAATATAGGACTATATTTTATTCTAGAAATCATATTTTCAAAAGTGGGGGTCATCTTATAAACGAGGACTAGACTTTTCTATTGTAATTACACATCTGCGCCACTAGATGGAGCCTGCACCGAGTTAACTAGTGAGAATGGAGGAACCACGCAGCCGACTCGAGCAAAGGGCCCAGAATTAGTTTTTTACAGGCTGAATTATTATGTGCATGCCAATGCATTGGCAGCACATATTGTTATGCAGTAAAATGGCCCTCTTGGCCCTCGAGGGCCATTTTATTCAAGTGTCTTGAGTAAAGTGCTTCGCAGGGGCATCTTGGGTTACACCGCCCTCGCTATGGAAGAAAAAAATCCAAAAAAAACCAAAAAACCACTGAGAAAACGACAAAAAACGCGTTTGAGAAGGCGTATATTAGTATCCAGGATGGGTTTCCCTTTTTTTTTTCTTAATCTGCATCATTTTTCGTCCGTTAATAGGGGCATAACCGTAAGGTGCACACATGCATGAAATATATCAAAACGTAGGTCTCGACCGTGCAATGTTTTCACTTTTCTCCGTCAAAAGTGTTACCGTGGCGACGCTAGACGCCAAAAATGAATGGGATTTTGACGGTTTCCGAGCAAATCTGCTCAAATCAGCTCAAAACCCAGCCCTCTTTGGAGCTCTATAGCTCAGCCATATTTTATCGCAGAGACACCATTCAAACTTTAAACGGGTCACAAGACTTTGGACTATGACATAGTGAAACCAAGTGTCGCTGTGATTTATAGTTTTTGAGAAATCGAGATTTACGTTTTATGATTTTTCAGACATGTCTCTGCACTCTAGTGATGTCATCACTCCACTCTGGCTTTTCATAAAATCAAACTTTCTGTTACAATCATCTGTTATGTCTCCATCTTTCGCTCAACCTACATAAATTATACATCAAAACGTAGGTATTTTTGTCCTCTTTCAGATGATGTGACTTTTGTGTCTGTGTGGTGTTTAGTGTTCCGTCAAATCAACCTAGAGTTCAAGGTGGTCCTTCCCGGCTCCACTTTATTTCTATGGTGGAAATTCTGATTTCTCTCGTCTGACAGTAAAAACGTTCATGTTTTTACACTGCCGTAATTTAAAAACCGTAGGCATTTGCGAAACAAAAGATATATCTCTGTAATCCTGAAAGCCTTGTGGCACTCACGGTTCAAGAATTTTTCCAAAAACTTATTCGGTTTTCGAATTACAAGCATTTGTTTGGGACATGGAAAATCGGACTTTCACAGAATACACAGGCTGACTCAGCACTTGTTTTTACACAAAGACTTATACTCTTGTCTACCAGGTTAAGTCATGTGCCATGTTAGTCCAGTGGTTAAGGCAGTTGCCCCATGTATGGGGGACAGTGAGTTCAATCCTGGCTTAATGCATATGTTGCGTGCCAGCTACAGTGGATGAGTTTAGACTTTTTAAAACTGCTCTAGTTTAAAAACGGAAAACATTCCCCAAATAACAAATATATCTGTGGGTAGCTGAAAGCCTTGTGGCGCTTCCGCTTCAACAATTTTTTTCTAAAACTTATTCAGCTTTTCAATTACAGCCGTTTGTTTGGACACAGAAATCCAGATTTGGACTGACAGGAGACAGTGGAATTAGGTGGTCGCTAGAGGTGGGTGGATCGATCCAAATATCGATAATATCGATACCAATGGCGGTATCGATATCGAATGATACTTGTGTAAAAAGATCGATACTCAAGCTTTTTTTTCTCTCCCACAACACTTAGAATTCATTGAAGTCTGTGTTTGACACGTTGTCGCTGTGCCCCCCCAACTCGTCTTTTGACGTTGCATCATCACCTGGCTCAGCGGTGTCGGCCAAACAAGCATGCAGGTTAGGGGTCAGTATTGACAAGGACCTCACAATACAATATGTATCATGATACTTGGGTCATGATACGATACTATCACGATATTACGATATATTGCGATATTCTACACAGTTAATATCAAAATTAAAAGTAGAGATGAAAAATCATCAGATGATGTGATGAGGACAGATTGAGTCAAAACTATAATTCAAAACAACCTGTTTATGTTTATTATTAGTGTTTTTGCACATTTAATAAATAAATAAAATAAAATAAATAGAATAAAAATTTCCTAAAAAAAAAAAAAAAAATCGATATTAGGAGCTGAAAAATCGATATTATATTGGGAGGCCAAAATTCGCGATATATTGCCAAATCAGGTTTTTTTTCACACCCCTAATACAGGTAGACTCGGTCTAGCCCCTCCTCCAGGCCCGCCCACTTAGAAACTCCATCATTTATTTAATCACCATAGTAATATCCCGGTACTGACAGATTGAAAAGTGGAATATTATTCAGATTGTCAATGGTTCTTCTCCATGATGACAAATATTAAAGAGGACCTGAGATGATCTGTTAAAATCATTTATGCACAATTGATTTTTTGTTTTTTTACACAGTAACTTAAATGAATGAGGACGTTTCAACTCCAATCAATATTTACACAAAAATGTTAATTGTGATAATAAAGTATTTTATTGTCACCTATAAAGTTTGCTGAAATGTTATCTTAGGTTTTAACAAAATAATCCAAAGACAAAATCACAAAAACGCCAAAAGGTCGGCAGTTTTATGACAGATTAAGCTTAATATGAAAAAGTATCGGTATTGGTATCGGTATCGGCAATACTGGCCCTGTAGTCACTTGGTATCGGATCGATACCAAAATTCCCAGTATCGCCCAGCTCTAGTGGTCGCTGGCTGTTTCTCTCCAAAACTCACACACACAGATACACACGCTGGTGGAGCCGCACATGTAACTGCCTCCCCTGAAGCCCCGCCCCTTTCTGCCTGTTCTTCAGGCACAGTATATGATATATTATGAGAATGATCACAGCCTTGACTCACATATGAGCTTTCATCCCATTCCTAATCAATATGATGTGGCTCTGCCCTTTGCAGCATGAACAGCTTCAACACTTCTAGGAAGTGTGATTATTGGGGATTTTTGACCATTCTTCCAGAAGTGCATTTCTGAGGTCACACACTGATGTTGGCCCAGAAGGTCAATATCCCAAACGCCTTCTATCAGGTTTTGGTCAGGACTCTGCAGGCCACTCTGGTAACTGGTTCAGGACTCTGCAGGCCACTCTGGTCACCGCGCTGACGGGCGGCTTAATTGGCGGCTCAATTGCCCACGCCTCAAAATTTCTCCGAAATTTTCTAGTTAGGCGTGACAAGAGCGTAACAGGTAACATGTCCAAACGTGACCCTGCTCTGAAGATGGACGTGCATTAAGCAGCAGCAAGCGACAATAAATGTGCTGCAAGCGGGCATGCACATCTCAAAATTTCTTGAGGAATTTTCTAGTTTATGTTGTTCTTGAATAAAACTCGACTTCAATAGTTATGCAGTTATTGAACTACATGGTTGTGGCTTATTCAGAGTCATATTCTCAGATTTTAAGAGAACACAGTTTATTATATAATACCATACCTTGATCTTAAATAACATGAAAATTTGATACGCAAGTATGGAACCATACTTCCTAAAATAGATGAAATAATTAAAATGTTTAACAATAAAGCAGAATGTTATCTTTGTTTTTTTCTATAGTAATTGTACAATAAAAAGTTGTTTTATGAATAACCTTATTGCCGTCATCATATTTTTGTTTCCCCAGAATGATATTTGAAAAATAGGGGTCGTCTTATAATCAGAGTCGTCCTATATTCAGGCCAATACAGTATATATATATATATATATATATATATATATATACATATATATATATATATATATATATATATATATATATATATATATATATATATATATATATATATATATATATATATATATCAGAGTCCAGGTTGGTTCATATGGATCTAACATGTCAGAGATGGACTTGGGGCCATGAAGAGACTTGAACACAAGTAGAGCTGTTTTAAAGTCTATTCTCTGAGTGACTGGTAGCCAGAGACCTCAGGACTGGACTAATATGGTCATATTTCCTGGTTCTAGTCAGGACTCGTATTAATAAGAGTAATACAACTTGAAAAAGATCTGTATAAGGTAGATTTAGAACAGATAAAAATATGCGATTAATTTGCGATTAATCATGATTAACTATTGACAGTCATGCGATTAATCTGATTCATTATTTTGAGAAATTGACAGCCCTAATATAAATATACATGAGGTTTTTTAAACTCCCGCTATGGGAGTTTTCTTTTTTTAAACTTGCTTTTTTTTTAAAATCAGGATTTAATATTATCATTTTAGTTAATGATATTTGCTCGGGGGTCATGCTCTGGGTCTCTGTAGAGACAACTTGGATTGTAATAGATGCTCTACAAATGAACCTGAATTGAATTGAATTGAATTGAACTGAATTGAACTCAGTCCTGAATGTTATAATGTTATAGATCAGTGAAGGCAGTTCAATACAACAATCCAACAGAGGTTGAAGACCAAAATAATGGTCCAGCCTCAACTCATTAATAATCATTAATCATGATTTTGGGCCAGTAAACTGTCCTATCAGGTGCCCACTACTCCAGCCTGGACTTTGGACCATTGCAACTTTAATTCTTCTCTTTTCAGTGACTCTGTGGTGGATTTGTATTTTTCCAGTTCCTCAGCCACGTTGTAGCTGTTGGACCGATGGGCTCATATACGACTCTAGAATACTGGTGTCTAGAAGAGCTGACGGTTGACTCAGTGACTGCAGGCTGTCCAGGTCCTGTGACGGCAGAACAAGTTAAAATCATCACATCTCCACTACTGTGCTTAGCAGCTGCGTGGTTGTTGGCTTGGCTTTATTTCATTGTTTCAGTGAAGTGGCTTGTTTAGATTCAACCTTTTTTTTCTTTTCAGAAGTCCATAAGCATTTTTCCTCGTAACACTTCCTTACGTGCCGTAGTCGTGTGGTGTCAGAGCATCCTGAAAACTCTTTTTCAGTGTCAGAAGCAGAAACTAGCTCAGATTTCCTCTTTACATTCCTGCCGTTTCTCACATTCTTCTTCATGCTTCTTCTGACAACCATCAAATAAAATGAGCAGTTATCTCTTACTGTGCTATCACATTCTGCATATTTTCTCATTCTGAACACCAAACAGCACTTGTTTTAAAACATTCCTGACTTCATCATCCCTTCTTTATTTGCCAGATTTCCATTTTTTGGAACGACGTACTACCTGTTTGGCAGATAGAGGTGTTGTGTGCAGGCAAACCCCTCCTGCTGATTTACAGCCCTCTAACATGTCAGGTCACAGCTTGTGACCGAGTGTTCTTGGTGTCGAGTTTTGCCTTGTGCTTTAATGGAGATTATATTGCAAAGTCAGCGGCAGTCATCATTTATTTAATCACCACAGTAATATCCCGGTACTGACAGATTGAAAGGTGGAATATTATTCAGATTGTCAATGGTTCTTCTCCATGATGACAAATATTAAAGAGGACCTGAGATGATCTGTTAAAATCATTTATGCACAATTGATTTTTTGTTTTTTTACACAGTAACTTAAATGAATGAGGACGTTTCAACAGGGAACAGCTAAGAAATACATAAATGAATGACTATACAATTAAATGAATAACTTAGAATAAATAAGTAATTGAGCATGAAATAAAAAAAAAGTAAAATTAGTTATATAAATTGAAAATAAAAAGGTATAGATAAAATTTAACTATAAGCCAAGTTAAAAAGGTAGGTCTTGAGCTTCCCTTTAAAAGCATCAATATTCTCTGCAGCCCTGAGGTCCTCAGGTAGGCTGTTCCAGATGAAACATAATGTTATATAATGATGAAATGACGCCTTGCCATAGGTTTTAGTTCCGACTCTAGAAACAACTAAAAGGCCGGTCCGCGAGGACCTCGGGGTCTGCGAGGGCTCGTACTACGAAAGGAGGTCAGATAGATAAGAAGGCCCAAGACATTTATAAACAACTAAAAGAACCTTAAAATCAATCCTGAAAAACACAGGGAGCGAATGCAGCGATTTTTAAACTGGTGTAATATTTTCCCGCCCTCTGGTCCTCGTCAGCACACGTGCGGCTGAATTCTGGAGTAATTGTAGGATGGATATACTCTTTTTAGGAAGACCAGAGAGCAGGGCATTACAGTAGTGTATTCTACTGGAGATAAAAGCATCAACAACTCCGTGCTGGCAAGAGAGAGAAATGGGCGGACTCTGGCGATGTTTTTAAGATGATAAAAACCTATTTTTGTTATATTTCTAATATGTGGAATAAAATTCAAAGTCAAAAAGAACACCCAGGTTTCTCACACAATGAGAAGGTTTAAAATTATGTAATTTTGGTAAAATTAAATGATTAAAACTTCAGTTTTGTCCTGGTTCAGCTGTTAGAAGTTCTCTGCCATCCATGATTTAATATCTAAAATACAGTTTAAAAAAACATTAACTGGTTCCAGGTCATCAGGAGACACAGCGATGTGAAGTTGTGTATCATCAGCATAGCTGTGAAAACCAACGCTATGTCTCCTGATGATGTCCCCAAGGGGCATCATATAGAAATTAAAAAGTATTGGACCTAAAATTGAACCTTGGGGAACCCCACACTTAAGGAGCATGTATCCATACTTACATAAAACTGTTGGATCTGTGAGATAGGAGTGAAACTATTTTAAAACATTACCGGAGAGGCCCACCAGACTTCTAAGTCTGTTTAATAAAATGTTGTGATCTACTGTATCGAAGGCATCACTTAGATCCAGTAGAAACAGGACTGAAAGTGTCTGTGCGTCCATGTTACATCTTACGTCATTAAAATTCTTTAAGAGGGCCGTCTCTGTGCTGTGGTTTGTCCTTAAACCAGACTGAAACTTCTCAAAAATAATGTTCCTATTCAGAAAATTATTTAACTGAATAAAAACAACCTTCTCTATCATTTTACTTAAAAATATGAGGTGCCGAATGTAAAAACTTGATTACAGTTTTCAAACTGATATATTTTCAATATTTAGCTCATTTTCTTCACATTTAGCTCATTTTACACACATTTGAGATATAAATTATTTTAAAAATTTGGTTATATGTGAATGTAAATGAAATGTTAAATCTGTATCTAAATGTTAAATGTTAAATCTAAATATCAAATCTAAATCTAAATGTTAAAGGAGCCGTTTGTAAGATTATGGCCAAAACTGGTACTGCAGTCACTTTCAAATTACTATTGAGCGGCGTGTACCCTCCCCCTCCTCCCCGACCAGAGGTTGCCAGGTCGGCTACAGAATGCAGCAGGAACGTAGGCTGTCATGGCAAGCGACGAGTCCTACACAGTAAGTTTATTTTCTGTTAATTATATTTAATGCTTTATGAAAGATCTTTTCTTTCTTTGATCTTTCGTAACTAGAGGAAATATTTTCCCGTTGAGGCGTTTCGTAACCTGAAAGTTTCGTATGTAGAGGCGTTCGTAAGTAGAGGTACCACTGTTACCTTGTCCAAGTAAATTAGCGTTAGCCAAACATTTAGCTATGAATCTTACCTGTCCAGGAGAAAATGAGCAACGTTGGCGTCTGTCTTCAAATTCTTCTCCGCTTTCAGCCGTCTCCATCTATCAAAAGCATCTCCTATACAAATCCTTGTTTTATTTCGGACCTTGTCACGACGTAACTCGAGGTCTTTTAGGTTTTGGAAAGCTAGACATTTTTTCATCCAACACGTTCGTAGCGGCTGCTGCGATAATTATAGCCGAGCTGGCAACCCGGATGCTGAAACACTACTGACTTCGTGATTGGGAGATAGGTGGAGGGTGGCGCTTCAGGCCAAAACAAAAAATGACAACATCAACATCAGTTGAGGGCTGCAACTCCTCTTTTTAAACGGGAATATCCTGGCTTGAGTGCTGTTGTCAGTGACATAAGTATTTGAAATGAACATGATTTTTAAATGTCTGTTGACATATCGGGGTCATTTTATGATTCGTTTTATTAGATCTCTTACATACGGCTCCTTTAAATACATTTTTAAATGATTTATGTATCAAATGTGTGTAAAATGAGCTAAATGTGAAGAAAATGAGCTAAATATTGAAAATATATCAGTTTGATAAATGTAATCAGGTTTTTACATTCAGCACCCCATATAAAAATGGTAAGTTGGATACGGGTCAGTAATTGTTAAAAACAGCAGGATCTAAATTACTGGAAGCAGCACCGTCTCTTCAGTGGTGACGAACTGACTTGTCGTCAGTCTCGTGGCCCATCATCACTGATATCCACTGCCGGTATAAACTTTAAAATAGCTCAATAGAAGAATTTAGCAAAAAATCCCAGTTGAAGAAAGAACCCAAATATCCCGTTAACATGCTTTGACTGTGCTTTGCTGAATGATGTGTAAATGAAATACAATCAAAGAAAGCACATCCTTCTTCAGTTCTATTATTGATGAATTTAAAGCGCAGGGGTTATAACAGGAGGATGATCTTTTATCCCGTGCCTCATATCCACCACGTGTAACTCAGCTCTGAGTGTGTGATGTTCCATCGGCCTGCACATGCTACCAAGCAACAGACAAGGCAGCTAAGTGAATCACAGCGAGCACCATCTGGGGAGCTGAACGTGTCACGCTGTGCCAAGCTGCGAAAAAAATAACTCATCATCACTCTGTCTTCACAATAAGACAGAAGGCGAAGGAAAGCAGCAGCAGCTGGGCCCACGTGGTTCCCGGTCCGTTATTATTATATCAAGAAGCCGGGATGAGCGGGCCGCCACCTGCCTGCTCCCCGTCTGCACGCTGAGGTTCGTTGATGTGGATGTCTGACGCGCCGAACTTTGTCTCCGTGTCAAAGTCAGGTTCAATTTGTTTGATTTTACAATCGCGCCATTAATCTCCCAGCAGTTAAACTGGCTCCTCCACGGGAGGAGGTTGGAAAATGCTTCTCTGTGATTGGTCATCAGGCGTCGCTGGTAACTGCATGCTGGGACATCTCACACATTTTTCCAGTCAACAGTTGATTCTGCCTACATTTAACTGCATGGAAGAGAGAAGAGGCTGAAAAACATCACATTACTTAATGATATATAAAAGCAAGTAAAATGTCAAAACACAACAGCTGCATTTACTCAACATGTTGATCACCTATTTGATACGTCTTTATTTGCAGGAAGCTCACACATCAGACCTAAAATACTGTCAGGAGGATGAATCCACTGGTACATTCAGCCAGGCAGCTTATAGAACCAGTCAATCTGATCTTTTTCTCTTACTTAAATACCTGTGACATGTTTTGGTCAAAAATAAAGATAAAGCACAACAGCTTTAACTATCAGTGTCATGTCTGCAGGTAGTGGAGGGAGGACCCAGAAGCAGGAGTTCAAAACCAAGAGGGTTTATTCAACAAAAACACAAAAATACAAAAATTAGAAAACACAAAAAATGCACTCTGACCTAGAGTCCAGAGAGACGACAAGAGGGGAAACAGGCAGACCTGCAAACATTGCCACAAAGACAAATGGACCCACACAGACAGGGGAGCCACGCCGCCATATTGGCCGCCACATGGGCCGCCACATGACGAGGCGGGCGACGAGGCAGGCAACGAGGTGGGTGACGAGGCGGGCAGCTGCGGCAGTGGCCGGGGACCAGGAGGCGACGAGGTGGGCGATGAGGTGTTCGGTCGTGGCGGTGGCCATGGAGGCGGCCATGGAGGCGGCCGTGGCCGTGGCAGTGGCCGTGGCGGCGGCTGGGGCAGCGGCCGTGGCGACGGGAGGTTGCAGCGGGCAGCTGCGGTGTGCGGGGACCAGGAGGTGACGAGGCGGGCAACGAGGCGGGCAACGAGACTGGCGGCAGCGGCCGGGGACCAGGAGGGGACGAAGCGGGTGGCGGTGCCGCCGGACAAGAACCAGGAGGCGACGTGGCGCCGGCTGCAGCTTTAACAGCAGCGGCCCAGGCGGAGACACGGCCGGCCACTAAAGACAGAAAGAGACGCCAACTTGACACACACATCCACACACAGGGCTGCCATGACCAGGCCATGACAATCAGCTGGTTTTCAGGAGGTCCAGTCAGCCGTTTGACTCCAGTCCACCTCTCTGTTCCAGAGTGTGCCTATTTCTAAGTTGGTGTTCAAGCTTTGTGGTACTCAAAAGAGGTAAAGATGGGAGAGGTGGAGTTGGTGGAGGTAAAGTTGAGGAAGTTGGATAATTCTGGGATTGTGACGCCACAGTACCCTGCAGAGATGTATCAAGACCCTTTCAGGATAAATGTTCTGGCTTTAAATGACATTGAAAAACAAAGGTTTGTTTATTCATGAAGGTCAAGTAGTAGAAGATGTGATCATTAAATCACAAGGGGAAGAAGGATAAAATCATCTTCCTTCTAAAACAAATACCTGCACAAATCTAAACATGCAAATGTGCAAGTCCACGGTTAAAAGACAGTGTTTGCAATCGTCAACGAGCTGTTGCAGCTGGAACACTGGCAGGAAGCGTGACCTCAGAGCATCAGCAGTACAGCTCTTTTAACAGGACACTAGACAGAGTACATGAGGCACAGAAACACAACCTGGCAGCTGCAGGACAGCAGGAGACTAAAGCGTCAGACACAACAGTTTGTCTGGTGGCAGGAACTAAAAGTTAAGTGTCTAACCACATGAAATGGTTAGACAACAACAGAGCAATAAGGAATGATAGCTCATTTCCATCACAAATCCCCGTTTTTGTGCTGTAACCAAAAACGCCGCACATAACGTCATCAGACACATTCTTTTCTTAAATCATTATCATATGTGAAGGATCATGGGGCAGCAGTAGGAGATATGAAAGGAACTTGCCAAACCACAGCAAAGGGAATGATATATAAATGTTCAAAGAGCAAGTGCCCACGAATACGACCAGAGGAGGAAACCAAACAGACTAATCTGTTTCTCCGTGGGCCACCAGAAGCCAAACATTGGGCCCTGGAAGGCGAGGGCCCAGTAAAAGAATTCACGGTACTAACTACACTGACTACAGGGTAAAACCCCAGAGGGTAGAAAACCCAGGATCATCTAATCTACAAGCATAAAAAGAACATCACAATTTACAAATATGAGAGAACATAATATATATATTACACTGTATGTGCACTGTGTTTTCTTATGTTCTGCACTGTTAATGTCGGATCATGCACAGGTATATGGTCTGGGTTTACAGTCATATCTATCTTTGCCCCACTTTGTTCACGTAATAAAAATCACCAGAAATCACTAGAATAAAAAGGAAAAAAAAAAAGAAAAAAAACATGAAAAAGAGATAAAACAGCATTGAGCATTGAAAAACTCATAAGGAAGCAGGCCATCTGGAGATTCTACCTCTAAAGGAACTGATGGAGTGGAAACTTTAAGGAAGCGGTGGACCTGATCGTGGAACAAAAAAACAAAAAAAAAACAAAGCAGATAATGGGAAAACATTACCTGCTACATTAAACGCTGAGCCTTTAAAGGTCACATATGTGATTTTTGACTGAGAATAACTGGTAAAAGACTATACTTTCACAGTGATTTGTTACTCATTAATGAGTTCATGTTCTACCTGTTGGGGCTCAAATGATGCAGTTAAAGAAAACTCACTGTCCCATTTTACACATTTAGATATTCTTTTATGGCCTAGATGTTTACAAAATGATTAAGGGATTGATCTACACACGTGGACAAAATTGTTGGTACCCCTCAGTTAAAGAAGGAAAAACCCACAATTCTCACTGAAATCACTTGAAACTTACAAAAGTAACAATAAATAAAAATTTATTGAAAATCAAATAATCAAAATCAGCCATCACTTTTGAATTGTTGATTAACATAATTATTTAAAAAAACAAACTAATGAAATAGGGCTGGACAAAAATGATGGTACCCATAACTTAATATTTTGTTGCACAACCTTTTGAGGCAATCACTGCAATTAAACGATTTCTGTATTTGTCAATGAGCGTTCTGCAGCTGTCAACAGGTATTTTGGCCCACTCCTCATGAGCAACCTGCTCCAGTTGTCTCAGGTTTGATGGGTGTCTTCTCCAAATGGCATGTTTCAGCTCCTTCCACAGATGTTCAATGGGATTCAGATCTGGGCTCATGGAAGGCCACTTTAGAATAGTCCAACGCTTTTCTCTCAGCCATTCTTGGGTGTTTTTGGCTGTGTGTTTTTTGGATCGTTGTCCTGTTGGAAGACCCATGACCTGCGACTGAGACCAAGCTTTCTGACACTAGGCAGCACATTTCTCTCCAGAATGCCTTGATAGTCTTCAGATTTCATTTTACCTTGCACACATTCAAGACACCCTGTGCCAGATGCAGCAAAGCAGCCCCAAAACATTACTGAGCCTCCTCCATGTTTCACCGTAGGGACAGTGTTCTTTTCTTCGTATGCTTGGTTTTTGAGTCTATGAACATAGAGTTGATGTGCCTTACCAAAAAGCTCCAGTTTGGTCTCATCTATCCAAAGGACATTCTCCCAGAAGCTTTGTGGCTTGTCAACATGCATTTTTGCAAATTCCAGTCTTGCTTTTTCATGATTTTTTTCAGCAGTGGTGTCGTCTCCCATGAAGTCCACTTTGGCTCAAACAACGACGAATGGTGCGATCTGACACTGATGTACCTTGGCCTTGGAGTTCACCTTTAATTTCTTTGGAGGTTGTTCTGGGCTCTTTGGATACAATTCGAACGATCCGTCTCTTCAATTTGTCATCAATTTTCCTCTTGCGGCCACGTCCAGGGAGGTTGGCTACTGTCCCGTGGGTCTTGAACGTCTGAATAATATGAGCCACTGTTGTCACAGGAACTTCAAGCTGTTTAGAGATGGTCTTATAGCCTTTACCTTTAAGATATTTGTCTATAATTTTTTTTCGGATGTCCTGGGACAATTCTCTCCTTCGCTTTCTGTTGTCCATGTTCAGTGTGGTACACACCTTTTCACCAAACAGCAAAGTGACTACTTATCTGCCTTTAAATAGGCAGACTGACTGATTATGAGTTTGGAAACACCTGTGATGTCAATTAAAGGACACACCTGAGTTAATCATGTCACTCTGGTCAAATAGTTTTCAATCTTTTATAGAGGTACCATCATTTTTGTCCAGCCCTATTTCATTAGTTTGTTTTTTTTAAATAATTATGTTAATCAACAATTCAAAAGTGATGGCTGATTTTGATTATTTGATTTTCAATAAATTTTTATTTATTGTTACTTTTGTAATTTTCAAGTGATTTCAGTGAGAATTGTGGGTTTTTCCTTCTTTAACTGAGGGGTACCAACAATTTTGTCCACGTGTGTATGTCTTAGAAATCTGTCATTCTGCACCTGGAAATTAAAGGTGACCTCACGTTTGGTAGAGGACAACTAATGGAGGAGAATATGGATTTCTGTCTCTTGTCTGAAACTGATTTGGAGCTAAACTCCTGCTCTAAAAATGTTCCTTCAAAATTGATGGCTTAAGGTCCTCGTGATTTTGGATTTATCAAAATTATGGAATCGGTGACAGTCGCAGTGAAATGTTATTATCGTCCGTCAACAACAATATTCTTTCTTTTACAAAGTTCTGTTTCTACAAAGTGATTTTCTGTTATTCTGTTTTCGGTGTTCCTGTCCATCCTGAGAGCCAGATCTGGTCTGGTTTCATCTTTCAGGCTAAGTGTGCTGCCCCCCTCTGGTATGTAGATGCAAGTCGCTGCCTAAGGGTGGCAGTATTGCAACAGAGACGGTCAATGACAATAACATTAGAAGAAATGGTCAGTGTGCCGCCAAATTTCAGCAGTTCTAATCGTCTCAATAGTTAAGAGATCATACAGTATGTCTGTGAGTACAGTGGTACCTCTACTTACGGAATTAATTGGCTCTGGAAGTAGTTTCGTAACCTGAAAATTTCTTAAATAGAGACGCGTTTTCCATGTAAATGCCCTAATCTGTTTCAAGCCCCCCAAAACTCGAACACAAATTTTTTATAAATTATAAATGATACATGAAATGACATAAAAACCTGTAAGAAATACATGTTAGAACTAGAAAAGCACTCGGAGAGCGCAGACCTCCACCGAGCGCAACAATTATTGAAAATTTGAAAGTGATCCAGAATCCAGGATTTCTTCCGGATCACACCCAAAATTAAATCAGTTCTTCCTTTTCACATTTCTGACAACTCCTGAAAATTTAATCAAAAACCATCCATAACTTTTTGAGTTATCTTGAACACAGACAGACAGACAGACAGATAAACGCTGGCAAAAACATAACCTCCTTGGTGGAGGTAAAAATTGTTCGTTTACCTGGGTTGCTGGGTTACGCTCATACAGACAAGGGGCCCTCCTAGCCAATGGGATGCCAGGAAGATGCTAAGCGATAGCCAATGGCAGAGCAGCTCTGACGCACCACTTTCAAACCGAACGTAAACTAAACTAGGAGCTGCGAGTAGCAGCGTGTACTGTATTTTTGCCTTTTGTAACCTGAAATTTCTTTCCCAACAAGAGGCAATATTTTCCCATTGAGGCATTTCGTAACCTGAAAATCTCATATGTAGAGATGTTCGTAAGTAGCGGTACCACTGTATTACATATGTATAGTTTGGTGTATTGTTATTCCTGCTAAGATAAAGCAACGGCTGTTTTACATTTTTATCGATATGACGATGCTAATTTGTTAACCTGTCTAAGGGGTTTTCCATTGTAAATTAGCATTGAGCTAACATTGAGCTTTTTTTTCTTTCTCAGATATAAGCTAATAACAGTGATACTAGCTCACTGAAAGTTGAATGTGGTTTCAAATTGTGTTAATTGAACATTTTAGTAAAGAGATGTTATTTTTATTTTGTTTTAATTTTATTATTTTTTGTGTGTATTGCAGTTTTACCATACCTGTCAAGTATCCCGTTTTGGCTGGGAAAGTCCCGTATTTTAACCTGCGTTATTGAAAAATAATAAGCTGCTTTGTTTCCTGTGTGCCATTAATAAAGTAACTGATTAATCCAGGTGTGTCTGACCTCACAGCAATGGTCAGACACACCTGGATTGATCAGTTTGTCCAATAATGGCACACAGGAAACAAAAGAGCTGGCTGAAGTTCAGGAAGTAGTGTAGCTGTCATTTTAGCTTTTTTCTACACCAAAAATGTAAGAGATACTGGAGCTTGGTTGGGATGGTGGGACTGCTCAGGGTGGGCGTCAGATAATTTCCCTTATTTTCAAATCCAAAACGTTGACAGGTATGCAGTTTTACAGTAATCTTCATTTGAGAGCGACAATAAATCCTTCAAGAAAGAGAACCTTGCCTCTCATTGGAGAACTGTTAGCTACCTGCCAAACTAAACAGACCACTCTCAGGGAAGGGCAGGATGTGTTTGTGTCTCATAATGTGGTTGGTTGTCTAAATTTGGCTCTTTTGGTACCAACTTGTCGGTCTGATGATGAGCCTTTTCATCGTGCTCATGAGGCGGATGCTCTTTCGACAGCCGTGCTCTTGCCGAGCTCAACAGCTTCCTGCAAACGTCCCTCTCATGTTAACAGTGGTGGTTTGGTTTCTACAGGTGATGCACAGGCAGATGCTGCTGCCAGAGTTGCTGCCTGTTTACTATTCTCTTGTTTCCAATAGTGATGCCTAACGACGAGGACATCATTTGTTTATCAACGGTGTGCAGGCTGTCACATCGACGACGGTGTCTGGTGGTCAGCTGTTTTCAAATCATGTCTGTCACGTCTAAAACATTTCTTTCTTTTTTTGCAAGGTTGCCTCTTGGTTTGGTCCATGCGACCAAGGAGTGATGTTGTCTACTGTCTCTAAATGCTGATTGACAGAAGGTTTTGCAGGGAGGAATAATTAAATCCAGAATCTTTAAATCTGCAGTTAAAGCCAGGGGAGATGAAAGCACTAATTGTTATTGCTGTGCTTCATATTTTCATAATTATTTTTAGGGATGCACGATAACTGTTTTTTAAAACCGATACCGATAATCGATAACTTTCAGCTCCTAAAGGCCGATACTGATAACCGATAACACACACATATACCTAAGATCATTACATCAATACTATGAACAAAATCAAAAACAGTTTTGACTCTTTAAATAAATAGACATTTATTTTTTCCAATGAAAAACTATTGGCAAGCCTCTCACATAGGCGGAAATCCCGTGGGGGACACAGGGGACGTGTCCCCCCCCTTCCATAAAGTTGTCCCCCCCAAAAAATCATTGTAAGCACACAAAAACAATTGAATAATAATATAGTCATGTTCAATAAAGGTACAACACAAGCGCTGCAAATTATAAACATAAAAACCTTTTTTTTTTAATTGTTGAACCATTGTGACCCCCCTATTTCTCAAAGTGGTTTAGTCCACATGCTGTTTCTAACGGGCGGGGCTACCGGCAGCTCCGTGTGTCAGTGAGCAAACGATCGTGTCGCACACAGAGCAGACTGTACTGAGTGATGTATCAAAAACCAGTAAGTCATTTATCACACCGCTTGTTTAACAAGCTCAAGGTTGTAAAATGAAAGTGACATTTCTCTTGCTTGGTCAGAAACTCTCTTTTTGTTTTTGGTTTTTTAATCAGCACGCCAGTAAGCAAATAGCCTAGCTTATGATGGCTAACAGGCTCAAACCAGTATGTAGAATAGTGATGAGGGATAAGCCATGAGGGAAAAGAGAGGGGACACTGCGGACAGAGAGGTAAAGGGGAGGAGAGAGCATTTTTTTTCATGTCCCCCCCCAGGAATTACTCTCTGAAATTTTACTGTTGATTGTCCCCCCCCAAATGAAATGGGATTTTCGCCCCTGCCCTCTCAAACATTTTTGTAAAGCTATCAAACAAACCTATTTGATATCTCACATCAACTTAAATAAGGTTAATTACTGACTGATATAAAAAAATAAAAGCTCATTGAACTGATGGAAATACATGCATCAAAATTACAAACTGAAAAAATGCATTCCTAAATGACAATAAAAAAATAATGCACAGTGCATAATGTACTGACACAAACTAGACTTGTCTGTGTAAATAAACTCTCCATAGTAACAAAAAAATTACATTTAAAGGATTTTGGCTTGTTGTTCCATTCAAATGAATGCCTTTATTTAAAGTAAATGAGGTTCAGTAGTTTTTTTTTTTTTTTTTAATCTCATGGAAGCTGTAGATGAGAGAAATGATGGCGAGGAGCGGACGGGGAGAGGAGGGGAGGGGTTGACTTGCTGCTGGCTTGCTCACGTTAACTCATGTTGGCTCATGTTAGCTCACGTTAGCGCGATTTCAAAAACTCCATGGAAGCGACGGTTATGTTTCAGGTGGCTGATCTGGGTTTAACGTATTAAAGCTTGTGCTTTTTTTCCCTCCTTCACTTGGAGCATTTGTCACAAATAACTAGCGAACTATCTTCTTCTGAAACTTTAACGAAGTTCCATACGATCGCTGCCATGTTTTTTTTGTTTCAGCGCACTGTGCCGCAATGCTGCATTCAAGTATAGAGTAACATAAATTTCCTTACTGAGAAATCGTTTTTCTGATTATGCTGACGTCACTTGAAACATAACATTCACTGCTGGTCATTCAAGGCTCAGAGGGAGCGAGGCACTGCCATGTTGACAAAAAAAAAAAATGTTATCGGGGCTGTTCGTCATGATATCGGACTTATCGGGGTGACGTTGTAATTTCCTGTTATCGGCCCGATAGTTATCGGCCCGACAGTTATCGGGTCGATAATTATCGTGCACCCCTAATTCTTTTACTCAATTACATCAATTTATGTATTTTTTAAGGTTTGTTTAACAAAGCCAGAATGATCAGCTGTTTAATAAAATATCTTTTTGTCATGTGTGCTATTTTTTTTCATTTATTTTAGGGAAATGCAACAGCAGGATAAACATCCTCCAACAGTGGTGAGTCCATGTTTCTTGCCAGAGGTCGGATCTGCCTCAGTGACATGAACGCTGCTATCTGGGGGAAACGTCTAGCGGAACAATCTTGTCATTTTGCATGAATTTCTTTGGCATGAAAATGGTCAACTTGGACAGAGACAGAAAATAACACCCATCAGCAGCTTTAGTCTGGTCATTCTGTTGGTGTGTGTGTGTGTGTGTGTGCGCAGTAACCAAGCGTGATTCAGCCAGACATGCCTGGCATACTGGCTGTGTCTCTCTCCGCATGACGGGATATTTTGTCACGGTGCAGTCTGGATCGTTATTCTGTTCCGCCTGGAAGAGATGGATTCTCGCGGCGTCCAGATTGACGTGACTCACGGCCCGGCGGGCAGCTTCTCTCCTGACCGGTCCGTCAGCTGTAGTGTCATCTCCTGGTGAATAACAGCACTTAGGGAGGATTCGTGGCCGGAGAGAACAACAGAGCTGCTCTCCTCGCCTCACTGCAGGACTTGGACCGGGACCGGAGCTCCTTTACACTCAATTCAGCTACAGAGCACTTTAACAGTTCAGAAACATGAGATGGATTAAGACTGGAAGATCGTAGATAAATCATTTCAATGGTGAAAGCAGTATAGGATGAATGCTAAAGATGTTTAGTTTATTAACCCTCTGAGGACAGAAAAATATTCCACATCATAAATTATACAGCACAGCATCGTAGATTTATTACTTTTATACAAGTACATAGGGTAATACACTTTTAATCCTTTCAAAAGTCTTGAAATCTATACCTAAAATGGAGCTTCTTGTAATAATAATTTTTAAAAAGATGTTAGCGAAAAACGATTATATTTCTTGGATGACCTGGGAACACAGGTGTCCTGCCGGAAACTGCAGGTGCTGCTTTTGTGGGTCCAACGCAAGTTCAGATCATCACTCCACCAGCGTGTTTCACAGCTGATATGATGCGTTGGTGCTAATGTGCTAATATGCTAATATGCTATGATGCTGTCAGTCCTGGCTGAACATTTCTGCTCTGGACTTTATTCCATCAGCCTTGTGGTTTGTTCAGAAGCCACTTTGCAAACCCAAGTTGTGCTGTCATAGTGCTGTAGCGATACACTAATCTTGCGATACAATACGATACACGATATTCGGCTCACGATACGATATATATCGATATTTATCTTACAATACATTTACATCATTTTCTGAAAGATTTTAAAGGGACAAAGTGATTTTGGTGACATCTTGTGAGTGTTCCAATGACTTTGTTTGAATTAATTGAACTGAAAGCATCAATTACACATTATATAGCTGACAGGCAGCTTGCAAATGCTGGACAAAATGAATAGAAGATTTGTTGAGAAAAATAGTTTCATTTATTTAAACAGTGCCAATTGTTGCTTGCAAACTTTTAAAGGTGGGACATGGGGGTTTTGAAAGAAGCTTAGAATTTCGATACCCACGGCTGAAAAATCGATACTCTCTGGGGAAATTAAAATATCGATATATATTGCAGAATCAATAAAATCGCACAGCTCTAGAGCAAAGCTAACAGCAACTTCGACTAAGGGCCGTAGCCACCTAAAACAACTCGCCTCTAAAGAAAAAAACTCATGCCGGTTCCACCAAGCAAAATGCCCATCATTTCCCTTACCATTGCACATCATCTCAGAGCATTTTACCTCACAAGACTCCCTCAAGAGTCTTGTTCAGACTCTCTGAAGTCCTTAACTTTACAAAAACAAATCAAGTATTCCTGTTGGCCAAGGAGATGGCCATGTGACAGCTCTGTATTTAGATGTACTCTGACAGGTGCAACAAAACTAAAAGGTGAATTAAGGAAACAAACAAAGACACCAGCGCCGCCTGTACGAGCCCACGCAGTGCTGACTGTACACACAGACGAAGCCCACAGAGGCCTCCAGGTGCTGCCAACACATCCCACAGTCAGATGCTTGTGGGCGCATCCATTTTGCCAAATGCAGTTTCTCTTTTGCTTCTAAGACTGTTTTTGCTTAGTTCCATGTGTGAAACAGGTGGATGCTGGCGTTGCAGATAATTGCAGTTCTGATTCAGCTTCTTTAAATGATCGTTTCAATGATGCCCATGAGCTTCGAATTTATCAACCAGTTATCTGTCTGGCTACCACGCTGCTGGGACGAGACGCTAACATATCTGAAAACAGCCACCATGGACATGCCTTTTTGATTTCATATGCCGCGGAGCCTCCCTGGTGGCTCAGCGGGGGAGCGTTCTCCTACCTTGTAGGAGGTCTGGGTTTGATTCCCAGTTGCGTCAGGAGAGGCGTCTGGTGTAAAGCTTGTGCCAAATCATTCATATGGATCACTCCGCTGTAGAGACCCCTGATGGAGCAGTGGAAGAGAAAGTTGCATACGCCACAACAATGTGTTTGAAATTAGGTAATGAAGGTGTCATCAAAATGTAGACTCTCAGTTTTCATTAGGGATGCACGATAACTGTTTTTTTTTAAAAACCAATACCAAAAACCGATAAACTTTCAGCTCCTAAAGGCCGATACCGATAACCGATAACACACACACGTATACCTAAGATCATTACATCAGTACTATGAACAAAATCAAAAATAGTTTTGTACGACGGAGTATTAGTGCCAAACTGAGAAAAAAAAATTGTGGACAAATATTATTTTTTTTTTTTTTATTCTTCACTTACGAGAAGAAAGTCGAAATGTCGGAAATAAAGTCAAAATGCAGTTTCCAGAATAAAGTCGAAATGTAGAGAATAAAGTCGAAATGCAGTTTCGAGAATAAAGTCGAAATGCAGTTTCCAGAATAAAGTCTAAATGTAGAGAATAAAGTCGAAATGCAGTTTCCAGAATAAAGTCAAAATGTCGTGAATGAAGACGAAATGTCGAGACTAAAGATCAAATGTCAACAATAAAGACAAAACGTCGAGAATAAAGTCGAAATGCAGTTTGCAGAATAAAGTCGAAATGTCGAGAATAAAGACGAAATGTAGTTTCCAGAATAAAGTCGAAATGTCGAGAATAAAGTCAAAATGCAGTTTCCAGAATAAAGTCGAAATGTCGAGAATAAGGACGAATATCAAATATCAGAATAATTTCTGACACAATCTCTTCAAAGTACGAATACTAATTATAATACTGTGTCTATGTGATAACAACCACATAGACACAGACATTATGTTGGTAGAGTAAAGCTGGTTTGAATAAATCTTTAAGACAACTTTACTTCTGGAAACTGCATTTCGACTTTATTCTCAACATTTCGACTTTCTTCTCGTAAGTGAGGAATGAAAAAAAAATCGTTACCCACAATTTTTTTTTCTCAGTGTGGCCCTAATACTCTGTCGTAGTTTTGACTCTTCAAATGAATACATATTTATTTTTTTCAATGAAAAACTATTGGCAAGCCATTTTCGTGAAGCTATCAAACCACCCTATGAGGGATGAGGGAGAGCAGAGGGGAGGGGAGGGGAGTTTTGCTGCTGGCTTGCCCACGTTAGCGCTAGCTCACGTTAGCGCGATTTTAAAACTCCGTGTAAGCGATGGTTATGTTTTAGGTGGGTGATGAGGTTTGACGTATTAAAGCTTGTGCTTCCCTCCTCGTAGAATTCACTTGGAGCATTTGTCACAAATAATCAGCAAACTATCTTCCTCTGAAACTTTAACGAAGTTCCATACGACCCCATATTTGTTGTGATCAGCACACTGTGCTGCAGGCTGCATTCAAGGTGTAACGTAAATTCCCACGTTCCCTCATTTGCTAGTCGTTCTCTCGGCCTTTTCCATTTTATTTTATCTTTTATGTGTAACATGTGGGAAAATACTGCGAATATCAATTAAAGTCAGCAACTACGAAAATTATGACCGAGTTAACAAGTTGTTTTCTGGCATGAGAGGGTATTCTTGATTTTCCTTATTGAGTAATCGTTTTTCAGATTATGTCGACGTCACTTGAACATAACATTCATGGCCGGTTTTTCGTTTTAGTGGGAGCGAGGCCTGCCGTGTTGACATAAATATATATGTTATCGGGGCTATTTGTCATGATATCGGACTTATCGGAATGACATCATAATTTCCTGTTATCGGACCGATACTTATCGGACCTATAGTTATCAGCCCGATAGTTATCATGCACCCCTAGTTTTCATTTAAGACATTCACCATTTGGAAATTACCTTTTTGATCAAGGTCCTTCCTCGTCCCTCCTAGATATTTGGACAGTCTTGAGCCCACGTACATCAGCAAGTGATGAGTTTCCTCCCTGGAGATGCTTTTTCAGGCCTTTACTGCAGTCACTTTCGCTTGCTGCTTGTTTGTGAGTCTTTTTACCTTTGGTGTCTTGATCATTGACAAATATTTCATTTCTTTTGACCTTCAAACACTCTTGACTAGTTTTTGCATTAGGTTTGACGGTAGGAATGCACAACATTGGATATTTACAGATATCCACAGGGCCGATATTTTTGAAACAAATTTTTACCAAACAGATCATGGTCATATTTTAAAGAGATTTTTTTTTTGTTTTTTGTGCTTGTGTTGATTGCACAAACAGATCCCAATGACTGGCTGTGGTTGGTGTGGAAGAATCTGAGCATGAAGGACAGAGTTTAGCCTAGCCATGCCAACCACAGCAGTCGTTTCGTGTCATCACCAAAGAAACATCAGAGACCAGAGGTTCCAGCACCAGGATGATTTACTGTTGGTCCCAGCACAGTTCCAACTACAAAAGTCCACATGACTGCAATTGACTGGCGACCTGTGCAGGTGTACCCCTGCCTCTCGCCCGAAGAGAGCTGGGAAATGCTCCAGCAGATCCCATAGATAATGGACGGATGGATGGATGATTCCCGAGAGAAGCTCAGCTCAAACTGCGGACTGGCTGAAGCACAGAGCTGTTGGTCAAGAGCTCACTTAGTTTCTTGGCAGAGCCGAAGCCCGAAATGCCTTCAGCCGAGCTGGGCAACAGCTCGCACATCCGACCGACAATAACGAGGCTAACGAGGGGAATTGCTCATGTTAAATCCTTTTATCTGCTCTTCAAAACAGAGTTATGCAGGGACCTGGCTGGTTCCTCCCCAGTGAAGCCCATGCTGAGCCACAGCGCCCACTAAAGCTAACCAGTTTTATCGATTCTGCGATATATATTGATATTTTATTTCCCCAGAGAGTATCGATTTTTCCGCTGCAGGTATCGATATTCTAAGCTTCTTTCAAAACCCCCGTGTCCCACCTTTAAAAGCTTGCAAGTAACAACTTGCACTGTTTAATATAATGCCATATAATGTGTAATTGATGCTTTCAGTTCAGTTAATTCAAACAAAGTCCTTGGAACATTCACAAGATGTCACCAAAATCACTTTGTCCCTTTAAAATTATTTGGAAAATGACGTAAATGTATTGCAAGATAAATATCGATATATATCATATCGTTGAACCAAATATCATGTATTGTATCGTGAGATTAGTGTATCGCTACAGCCCAGTGGGGCCCACCCCTTTTTCAACATGGAGCTGAGCAGTTTGAGAAAAAAAAACGTTGTGAAATGAATAAATATCAGAATCTGCGTTTTGTGCTGTTGTTTAATTTTTTATCGGCAGATACTGATGTCGTACTGAAGTTTCACAACTGACGTGATTTGCTTTGAAACATGAGCTGTACCTTTTTGTTCTCCATGCTTCTGTCTTACCATCGTTCTGATACATGTTTGTGTTGATTTCATGCATTCAAAGAATCTGATTCCAGGACATAAGAGGCTTCCAGATGTTTTCTGACAGTTTGATCTGTCATTTCTGTTCTTGAATGTTACCACTGAGTTATAAGCCCTCTGTAGCCTATTTATGAGGGCATCGCTTGATTGGCAGTTTTGACAATCATATGCCTGCCTTCTTCAGAGTGCTCTTGACTAATGTTGATGTTGTGAAGAGGTTTTTCTTCATCGAGGCAAGGATAATGTGATTATTCACTTTAGTGGTCTTCGGCAGTCTTCTAGGCCTTTTGATGTTGAGCTACTCGGGTTTCCCTGTTAACTTCCCTTCAGTCAGCTGTAATTTCTAAATGGTATTACAATGAGGTTTTTGTGAAACCTCTTGACCCTTTAGGCGCCAGAGTTTTTTCAAGAATGTATACAATTTCGATATCAAGATTTCAAAATGCTATAACTTGAAAGGAGTTTGAGATAAAGGTATACTGTCAATGAGATAATTGTTCAATATGTAATCCTCATTTTCAGATTTTTCCTGCAGCCCCATGCACAATGAAAGCTTTCATTTCAGGGACAATTGCATCATAAAGTCATGAAATCTGGAGTTTGGTTTCAATATTTCCCTTTCAAAGAACTGGTGGCCTTTTCTATTTGTTTGATTGGTGATGAATTCATCATTTGGAAAAGAGATGAAATCAATGGGCTCAGAATTTGTCCGATCGTCTCCACGAAAACCAACAGGCTCATCAAAATTTAGGCTCCGCTTTCGATACTCTTCCTCTTCTCTCAACAACTCTCAGCCACCATCATCATCCTCATCGCCATTAGCGTTTTTTTTCCTGCAGCTTCTCCCGCGTTGCCAGGACAACCGTGGTTGTTTTCATCCCCGCTACATATTTTTCCATATTTGCGGTCCTATGAGCCCTCTGACACCTCCACCTGCTTGGCGATCGCAGAAAGCTTCCACCTCGACCACGCTGAGGTGAAGCATCCGATATACGATGTGCTGATTGTGGACTTTGGCGCGTGGACTCGCTGTCACGACTAATGTCAGTTTCTGCTTCACTGGACACCTGGATGTCTTCCTCCTCTGAATCACAGTTAGCCAGAACCTGACAAAGTACTTCGTGGACAGTTAACCGGCCTCTCGGCATCGTGAGTAAATGAAAAAACACTCTTTCGCTCTGCTCCTGCTCTCGCTTACGCTCAGCATTTCTACCACTGCTGCGCCGCACGTCTCTGCGACGGAGGATGTTTTACAAACTCATTTTACGCTAAAACATTTAATAGCGCCACCACCAAAAATGGTTCTCAGATTACAGGCACACATGTCCGCCATCTACCTGGTGAAAAGTAGTAACAAGATTTTGCATCACATTTATAGATACAGCCTGTTATAGTCAGCAATGTTGCTTGTCGCAATATTGCGACTTTGGCACTTGAAGGGTTAAATTAAAGCTGAAACTCTACACTTTGATCCTGTTGTGAGTGTTTTTTTGTCAGTTTGTTTCAGTGTGATGGTGTATAAAGATGGTGCATAAAAATCCACCATTGTCCAAATAGTGTAATTACAGATTAAATGAATGACAGTGGTAACAGCACCGCCTCATCCTCAAGCAAAATAATTATAGTTGGCATGTTGTAACATTCTGCATAAAAACCAGCTTCATAGCAAATGATCATGTTGGATTCGAAAGGCTGGCGTGATGATGGTGCAGTGGTAAATGTCAGAGGCCTTTCAAAGTGCCAAATTTTCACATTAACTGAGTTGAAGTGAATTAAACACGACGGATCAGCAAAATTATGAGGATGCAATAAACTAACAGTGCTTCAATAAATGTGCTGGGTTCCAGTATTCCAGTTTTTAGACTTTGTAAAATGTGAATAAAAGCAGAATGCAATGATTTGAAACCTCATAAACCCATATTTTATTCACAACAGAACATTGAAAACATATGAAATGTTGAAAGAAGGGCCACTGGCATTTCATTACAATTTATTAGCTCATTTTGAATATGATAGCAACAACATGTCTCAAAGAAGTTGGGGGTGGGGGGTGGGGGCGCATGTTGACATGGAAGATGGCAGCACTCACACCCATCAAGGGCTTTTCAGTGTAAGTCACCAGGATCACTACTCGTGTCGCCTTCAATGCTCTGACAGGAACCTCACCTGAAATGTTCTGTGAGGTTCAACAGGTCGACATTCTTCCCCGTTTTGTCCTTCCTGTCTCGCCGCATCAGTGCCTTCCATCTTCTCTGTACAGAGAGAGCTATTCACCCACTTTACCCAGGTCAGGTCGGCCATGAAGGGATAGATGTGTAGCGTCTTTGTATAGTAAACCCTCACACTTCACGGTTAATGGGGGCTGTGACCGCCCCACCGCGAATGGTGAAAACCGCGAATGTGGAGTAACCCCTCAACTTATCGAGAAGTTCCACTTTTTGAAAAAAAAAGTTTAAAAAGTTTCTTCAGAGAGAGAGTGGCGATGCTGCCATCTGGAGGATTGGATCACTAAGTACGATGTTCAAAACTATTTATTTTGACGCTCTGCCAAGCAACCCCAGTGACACATATTAGACCCAACTAACGTCTATAGACGTCAATGGCAGTGAATGAGTTAACTTTAAAACGGCACTAAATCACTGAAATAAACAAGCGGTATTTGGAACTGACGAACGGAAACACCAAGTGTATCAGCGTTAAACTCGGCTTTGTCTCACGAGAGAAAGATGGGAGATGCGGGGACGCGTGTCAGCCAATGAGCGTACAGACAACCGGCGGCACAGTAATGCGTCGTAGCAGCCAATCACAGGCCTTGATTTTCGTTAATGGGGCATCCCGTGTAGCCTCCTGTTGCTTCCTAAGACTCCTTCTTGGATGTAACGTGTTTCGCTTCAGCCTCGCGCGATTCGTTTGAATTTTTTTCAGATTTTTTTTCGCTGGAATATTTTTTAAACCTCCGCAATGTACTGAGACTGCGATTGCTGAGACCGCGAACTTGAGGGTTTACTGTATATCATGGTTGTTTAATATGGGTGATCTGTAGCTCTTGTTTTGTCTCGTTGCTTTCTTCACGGTAAGTGGTCATATCTGCAAAAGGCTTCAAGTGCAACGGCTTACTGCCACCTAGTGGATAATAATAGCTATATTTCATGGTAATCAGGTAGCCTCTGTTAGATTAACGAACATAGTAGGTATAGTTTTTGGAGGAAAAAAAAACTGTTTCTGAGAAGCCTTTTAGAATTAAAGATCTTGTTTTTTTTTTTTTGGTGACGACCCACAATTCTTGACCGCTGGAGAGAGTAGGTGCACAAATCAACCAATAAGCAGAGAGCCTTTCCTTGTGGCTCAGCTCTCTCTTCTCCTCAACAGACATGTACGGTAGGGGTGAGTATTGGCAAGGACCTCGCATATGTGTCATGATACTTGGGTCACGATACAATATTATCACAATACTTGCGATATTCTACCCAGTTAATATCAAAATTAAAAGTAGAGATGAAAAATCTAGTTGCTGTATATGTTCATCAGATGATATTGATCATTCAGAGGACAAACTGAGTCAAAACTATTTGCTTCAAAACAACCTATTTATTGTTTATTATTATGTGTGTTTTTTCACATTTAATTAATAAATAAAATAAAAAAATAGAAAAAAAAAATTTTCCTTAAAAATCCAAATAAGGAGCTGAAAAATCGATATTATATTGGGCGGCCGAAAATCACGATATATTGCCAAATCAATTTTTTTTTCACACTCCTAATGTACGGAGTCGAACTACTGGCGACGCTGGACCGATCCGTCTGTCGATCTCCTTCTCTGTTCTTCGTTTTCTTGTGAACAAGACCTCAATATATTTAGAGTCTTTCACTTAAGGATGTGTACCCCAAAATAATTCACAGCAGTAATTAATTTATAATTATTTTAAGAATGCAACTCTACTATATACGTTTTTTTTTTTCCACTTTATAACTGAATATAATGTATATTTTCTAAAGTTATTAATTTAAAAAGTCTCACTGAGTTTATTTCAAGACACGATTTCTCTAAAGACAACTTTACGCAACACAGCTTTTGTTTATCACTGGAAGGTTTGTTTTATTGAACAGAAAGTGGCTTAAAACACTCACCACTGCTCCCAGACAGTCCCTCAACAATCCTAACTCCCCTGTGCTGATCAATGAGCTTCGACTGCTGACAAAAAAAAAGTCATTTGTCATAGATTTTCGGAGACAGGATAAAGGCTGCTGCGTGCCGCTCTACGAACCACAAGAGGCGAGTAGTTGAACACAGATCCGCTGATAACGAGGGCTTTGGGGACGCAAATGAAAGGCATGTTGTATTGATTGAGTTTACAACCTGCTGGAATTCCAATGAATTCCTTTACAGCTGCTGATTGTTAATCAATGATTCCTCCCCCCTGATCACTCCCAGACACTAACTCTTCATTGTCAGAGGAGAAATAGATACCTCTGCATTAGTCAACATGAAGTAAAGTGCAGAGGCAGTTTTACTGGAGTAGTCATTCCCAAACTTCAGAATACCAAGGCCAGATTTGAAATGTGAAAAATCTCTGTGGTCCATGCAAACCCAAGGCCCATGGCCCGGATGCCACCGGTGCAACAAATCCAGTCGTGAAATTTCCTCGCTCCTAAATATTCCACAGTCAACTGTCAGATGGATTATAAGGAAATGGAAGTGTTTGGGAACGACAGCAACTCAGCCATGAAGTGGTAGGCCACAGGTAAACTGACGATGCGGGTCAGAGGATACTGAAGCAACATATTCAGCAACTTTCTGCAGAGTCAATCACTACAGACCTCCAAACTTCATGTGGCCTTCAGATTAGCTCAACAACAGAGCAGAGAGCTTCATGAATGGGTTTCCATGGTGGAGCAGCTGCATCAAAGCCAGATATCACCAAGTACAATGGAAAGCATCAGATGCAGTGGTGTAAAGCAGCCAACCACTGGACTCTAGAGCAGTGGAGGAACGTTCTCTGGAGTGGAAGAGTCACACTTCTCCATCTGGTGATCTGATGGAAGAGTCTGGGTTTGGTGGTTTCCAGGAGAACAGTACTGGTCTGACTGCATTGATCCAAGTGTAAAGTTTGGTGGAGGGGGGATTATGGTGTGGGGCAGAGTGCAAATTATATAATGACAATTGGGGGGTCAACATTTTCTAGAGATGACAAAAATGACAATTTGTCCCTTCTTTAGGGGGGTCGAAGATGACAAAAATTACAATCTGTCCCTTCTTTAGGGGGGTCGAAGTTGTAATTGGGGGGGTCAAACACCCCCAAACCCCCCCGTAATTTGCACTATGGTGTGGGGTTGTTTTTCAGGAGCTGGGCTTGGCCCCTTAGTTAAAGTGAAAGGAACTCTGGATGCTTTGGCATATCAAGACATTTTGGACAATTCCATGCTCCCAACTTTGTGGGAACCAGTTTGGAGCTGGACCCTTCCTCTTCCAACATGACTGTGCACCAGTGCACAAAGCAAGATCCATAAAGACATGGATGGCAGAGTCTGGTGTGGATGAACTGGACTGGCCTGCACAGAGTCCTGACTTCAACCTGATAGAAGATCTTTAGGATGAATTAGAGCAGAGACTGAGAACCAGACCTTCTGGTCCAACATCAGATTGTGACCTCACAAATGCGCTTCTGGAAGAATGGTCAAAAATCCCCATAAACACACTCCTAAACCTTGTGGACAGCCTTCCCAGAAGAGTTGAAGCTGTTCTAGCTGCAGAAGCTGGAGCCCACATCACATTGGTTAGGAATGAGATGAAATAAAACTCAGATGTGAGTCAAGGCAGGTGAGTGAATACTTTTCGCAATATAGTGTAGGGCTGTAGCGATACACCAATCTCGCGATACAATACGATACGATAACGATATTTGGCTCACAATACGATATATATTGATATTTATCTTATAATACATTTACATCATTTTCTGAAAGATTTTAAAGGGACAAAGTGATTTTGGTGACATCTTGTGAGTGTTCCAATGACTTTGTTTGAATTAACCTGAACTGAAAGCATCAATTACACATTATATGGCTGACAGGCAGCTTGCAAATGCTGGACAAAATGAATAAGAGATTTGTTGAGAAAAATAGTTTCATTTATTTAAACAGTGCAAATTGTTGCTTGCAAGCTTTTAAAGGCGGGACACGGGGGTTTTGAAAGATGCTTAGAATATTGATACCCGCGGCTGAAAAATCGATTCTCGATATTCGATAAAATATCGAATATATATCGGAGAATTGATAAAATCGCTCAGCTCTAGTATAGTGTATTTGAAGGGTCAGGAGTATATAACCAGTAGGTCTGCAGCAGGAAACATTTTCAAAGTATTCTGGTTAGAGAATCTAACCAGAATCTGAGTTTCTGGTAAGAAGTGAGTCAGTGAAGTGGTCATGGTGACAAGGGAACCAGGAAGTACATAAAACAGTACAACACTGGTAATTGGCCATATCAATGTGAGTTGTTCAGTAATTTATACATCTTAACCACAGATGGACCCATCTGACCACTTCTTCTGACTGATCAGAAAAAGTGGTCAAATAGGGGTGGGTTTTTTTTTCTCACTAGTCAGATAAATCGACCACAAATTAAAACATTCTCAAATTATATTCATTACTCAGTCCACTCCTTTCTCCCTTGTTTTTGTTTATGTCTGAAAGCCATAAAACAGTCTTACTTTCACTTAATACCATTTTAACCAGGCCCCAATATATTCTGTTTACTTCAGTTTGCTACACCATTGAATTTGTCAGATTATGCCACTGTCCTTGTCTCTTGTTGTCACTGATGTTCATGTCTCTGATAGCATGGGACTGCATCAGTACCCCTGGCAAAGGTCATTTACGCTTCTGTGATGGAAAATTTAAACAGAACAACCGTAATCAGATTTTACAGTAACTTGAAAACAGGGATGTCCGTGTATTTTTCATGACATTGCATTTGTCTCCATCCATCCCCTTTTTCCTCCCCTTCACATCACATTTTATTGTTAAATACTATGTATTTCTACAAAAGTACAAATCTATGTGCACTGTCACTGGCTTGGCTGAGCGATTGAGTTTAACCTGAGGTTAAACCCCAGTGTGAAGTCCTAAAGCCTGTTGCTTTGTTGTCAGCTCCTGTGGTGGAACCTGCAGTTAATGCTTAGCTTGATCTCAATTGCTGTGTCCTAAAAATAAAAAAAAGAAAGAAAGAAAATCCCTTGTGGTCTCTATGTAGCTTCTGAGCCTCGATGATGCTAATTTCAGCAAAAGTTATTGTATGTTGTTTGTGATAAGTATTCTTAGTTAAATTGTAATATCGTGTTGTAGCTCTTTAAGACTACTTGAATGTCCTTTCTTATCATCAGTCTGATAAGCATTTGTTTGCCACTGGTCCATCTCAGCACTTCATGAGATGGTTGAGGTGAAATTCCTCATTAGCTCCCTTTTAAACACCTTAATAATAACAGGATAGATGTCGTTTCTTTAGTACAGTGAATTCATATTTTGAGGATGTGAACTCAGTTTCAGTTGACTTCATTTACGCTGTTCTGACTCCAGGGTTAACATTGATATTGTAGAAGTTTCATCCAGTTTATCAGCTCAACCCATGTTTGTGACGACACTGCAGTTATGTTCAAGCTACAGGTTAAAATCGTTTTATTGTGGTTTAGGTGCCACCATCTTAAGCTACAGTTAAGTTAGCCACATTCTAACTGATAGTGTAATCGGCCCAGACAAAAGGCAGGGGTACACCCATAATTTGTATAAGAAGAACTGGACAAACCCTTCATGACTTCACCAATAGGTTTCTGCAACGGGGCCATGTTGCAACAGGTTGGAGCGAGCAGGGCTAGCAACCACAGCGGGAACATGACCACCTGATGTCAATCACAATTTTAGCTATTTTTGCTTGTCTGGCTCACCTTACCTTTACCTGTGAAGTTTATTAATGTTATTTTACATCCACTTTGATCAAATCTGTCCAAACATTCTCATTGTAAGCATCATTACCGAAAACAAGTGCTGCCAGAGCTGAAACGCGGACTGGCCAGGCAGACCTAAAACCTTCAGCCTCCAAATCAAGAGATGATTGACTGCAGGTCTCAACATGTTTCTGCTTGCAAGGGTCCTGAAATTATTAGCTAGTACCAAAGTATAGCTGAGGGAGAAATCCACAGCTTTGTACAATTAACACAATACAACACGCAAGCACGAAAAAACCTATTCTCTTTAAACTGTGAATGATCATGTGCTGTTACGTTTTCATTCACAGCTCAAGCCAATATAATGCTATGTGCTAAGAAGCTAAAATCATGACAGCTAACAAACGGCTATTCCAGCTGCCAATCAAATGACGATAACCTTAATTATATATAAATTGCAGCTTCATATAATGTACCTGATGTGATAAATTCATCCCCCATGCAGTTGTCATGCATGTAAAATCGAGGGTTTCTTTTGCACCAGGTTATAAATACATTGCTGTAAAGTTGGGCATTTTGACATGAAAGTCAATGAAGACACCAGATCTTATAAAGCCACTATTTGGGGATAACGTGTAGCGGGAGAGGCGTTCCCCTGAAAAGAACGCAATCTGCCACCCTTGCTATATCCACTATCCCACCTCTGCTACCCGCTGCATTATGCATAGGAGTGTTAAGGGCGTTCCACCTGTTAAACCAATTAGTGCAAAAGTAGCCATTGCCTTTAAGAGCAGGTTGCGCTACCCACAAACCGCTTTTCCAAACCAGGGAGCATCCTTAAATCCAGATCAGAGGAGCTCTCGTGTGCAGCTCGTCTTGGACTCTCCTTCCTTCAACTGAGGCCAAATCACGCTTTTTATACAAGAGTTAATTCGAGAGGTAGAGCCGTTTGTGCACGTCCACATGTGACCAGGTGGACGCACATTTACGCCATTTGGACGCGCTCTTGTTTGACCCGACATGGATTGCGGGTGGTTGGACCACCCGCTATGCTTTTCCCTAAACCTACGATGGCAAGATACCGAGTTTGAGGAAAGGACAAAAGACACGCCCATTGCCGCACCTACAAAGTGAGTAATGAGAGTCGGCAAAATGTGTAGCGGCTATAGTGGGTGAAAGATGGCATTAGCGGTTAGCGAACGTTCCTATATACACAATTTGAGGGTAGCGGGTAGTGGTTACGGGTAAGGGGAAGTGTACGATCGGGGCTTAGGTTTGTTTTGGAGCCAGCCTAGTGGTCAGTCGAGGAACTGCAACAATTTTACATCAGTCAGAGGACACATTTCAAAGTGTGAAAGGCTGATGTCTGAAATACTCACAACCACATACCGTAAGCAGAGAGTGCTTGTGCTCTGCAGGACAACGTATGCCAAACAATCTGTCCCTGTGTACACTCCTGGGTTTGTGCACGACGTCATTCACGCCTGTTGCAGACAAAATTGTCGGCACTCGAGGGTTTTGTGTCATCCTTGGTGTGTCTCCCAGCCTCACAACTGCTTGAAGTCAGCTGCTCTCACACACCGCGACAGCCATGTGCTTTCACTCGCACATATTCATCTGCACTCTGCATCTCATGTGCCTCGTCACGTGTTCGCGTGTTTGTGACACCTCCTCAACCTTGTGAACGTCTCTAATGATGCGTCTCCATTTTTTAGCACCGAAGACATCTCTCGTCATCAAGCTCAGAATTAGATTTGACTCATCTGACTTGACAAAGGCTTAAACAGCATTACACAAGTGTTGCACCAGGCAGGATAACAGCACGACTAACGTCCAGTTGATGTACACTGTTCCAGTTTAGAAAGTGCCATTGTCCTCTTTCCAAAAATGGTGACTTTGAACTTTCCTTCTCAGCTACATTATCCTATTTACCAACATCTGACAGCCACAATTTGACTTTTCAACGATCATAAATGCAAAACAGAATGAACCCAAAATTCCCCTATGTATGTCTATGTAATCTGTTCAATTTTTTAAATGTATTTGCCTTCTCCGGGTCGGGAGTGAGGTTCTGCCTCAAGTGGAGGATTTTAAGTATCTCGGGGTCTTGTTCACCAGTGATGGAACAAGGGAGCGGGAGATCGACAGACAGATTGGTACAGCGTTTGCTCTGGTGCCGTACCGGTCTGTGTGGTGAAGAGAGAGCTGAGCCAAAAGGCGAGACTCTGTTTACTGGTAGATCTTTGTTCCAACCCTCACCAACGGTCACGAACTGTGGGTAGTGACTAAAAAAACGAGACACAAATGGTTGAAATTAGTTTTCTCCGTAGGGTGGCTGGACTCTCCCCTAGAGATAGGAGAAGTTCAGTCATTCGGGAGAGACATCGAGAGAAGCCAGTTGAGGTTGTGCAGACATCTGGTTAGGATTACCCCCCAAGACACCTCCCTGGAGAGGTGTATTGGCCAACTGAGAGAAGACCATGGGGCAGACCCAGGACACACTGGAGAGATTATGGGTAAATTCCAATTCCTCCCTTAACCCTCAATCTCAACCCTCGCCATCAACCCTCAATTTTTGGCCCTCCATCTTAATCCTCAAAAGTAAGTGTAAGGTCTATCTTGTGTCTTAGAAATGGGACACCCCTTGAGTGCAGTTACGTCTTCAGACTGAAATGTATCAGAGCCCGTGTTGTCTCTGTATTTCCTGAAATGACACAAGGACAACATTGAAAAGAGCGCTGTATATTCTCCAAATAATATTAGGAAATAACACAATAGAGGATACATTATTCAGTCCTCCGTCCCTACCACAACAAGGTATACAAGTACCATGAAGCTGGCCGGGACCGCCGGTCCAGCAGCAAACATCGTAAAGTAAAAAAGTAAATGTTACGCAACAACGATGTTCATCCATGAAAAAAGTTTCAAACAAAGACAATAAATGGTTTCGTAACATTTATATCTATAAGAACTACAAAGATACTTACATTTGTAGCTAGCTTTTTTGTCGCCATCCTTTTTGAATATGTCTTGGCTAAATTACCCAGTGCCTTCTGGGTAGCCCTTACTTCCAAGGTTGGTGCCGGAGAATCTCAATATTGAGGGCGATACAGCCCTTAAACATGTCCCTCAATTTGACGTTCTTAGAATTGGGACAGCACTTGCACTTAGTGGGAGCTCGCATTTTTGAGATTGAGGGTTAAGGGAGGAATTGGAATTCACCCAAAATCTCTCGACTGGCCTGGGAGCACCTCGGTGATCTCTCAGAGGGGCTGGTGGAGGCAGCTGCAGGGAGGGAGGTCTGGACCTTTCTGCTGAAGCTGCTGCCCCTGTAATCTGATTATGGACAAAATGAAAGATATTAGATAGATGGACGGATCCTTATTTTTTTTCAAGGATGATTAAAGCTCTGCTGTCATAGTGAACCTCCATGACCACTGAGAACATGAAGCGTCCACCATTCCACACTCAATTTTCTGACTGTTCACTGACTGTTCAGTGTTCAGCTGCGCACGAGTGCAAAAGACACACCCATTTCCACACCTACAAAGTGAGTAAGGGAGTCGGCATAGCGGGTAGCAGCTTTAGGGAAGCGGAAGATTGCATTAGTGGTTAGCGGAGGTTCCTAAACCCGCAATTTGCGGGTAGCCGGTAGCGGCTAGTGGGAGGTGTACGATTGGGGCCTAGATGTTAGAAGCACAATATTCTGTATGTTTCTAAGTGAATAAATGTCTGATGAATACAAAACAACAAAGTCACCAACTTTGATTTCTCAACCATTCCTAAAGAAATCATAAAATACAAAACAGGAGATCAGTTTTATGTTTGTAGGAAAGTGTACGTGTCCACCATTAACAAAGAGACATCCTCATCCATCGTCATCCTGTCTCCTACTTTAGCTCTGCTGAGGGAAAGTCTGCCTGACATTTACTCTTGTTCGCTCTATCGCTCCATCTCTTCTCTTCCTCGTCTCCTCTGCCACGATGTTCGCTGTGCAAAACTAAACTGCCTCTGTGAGTGGGCCTCAATGTATTGTTGATATGTGACACCAGGGTATAAAGTGATATGCAGTTGCTGACAGCAGAAACCAAGACTTTTGAAACTGATATCTTATGATAAAGTTATTTTGTTCTGCTTTACATCAGGCCACATTGTTAGGAAAAATTCTTTTTATCATTACCATTCTTCATGTCACATCACTGTTACTTAAAAGGTCCTCTACTCTTAGAAAAAAAAAACACATATTTGAACCTCATTAATTCTGTTGCTGATTAGATTTGTTCTTGCACCACAGCACAGTAATCAGCAGTCATCATTTATCTATTTCCTGATGCCAAAGTCATCAGCAGGGGTTTTTCTTAACGTATACATTTACAGTAGAGATCTTCACGGTCCACTTTCATGGACCTGAACCCCAATGGACCCGTGAAAATTCAACCGGAAACCGACTCGACCTGAGCTATTATCATAAGTCCGGGGGTCCGAACCCAAATGGACCCGCAATATTTGGACCCAGAACCGACCTTTCTTCTTTAGTTTCCGAGTCTTTAGTTTCCGACCACGAACCGAACCGAGTTACTCGAATAGAACCGAGACAATCCAGCCCATAGTTGCTCATGTTAAAAGTTGTCTGGCGTTGAATAAAACTTGATTTTCTTACCTAAAGTTGTCTTCTTCAGTTGCTACATAGGCTACGTGATGTAAACAACAAAAATCCACATCACTATTTTCTTTGTGGATACAGATGCTATTGATAGCAGCTGCTAACGCTAATAGCCTACACCGGTCAGGACGTGTCATGAACATGTTCTCTCATCCAGCGTTGTCATGTTTTCGATCCGTTGAGCTTTACAGCTGCAAACCGCTAATAACACGTTACGGCAACACGATTTTTTCATGACAAACACGCCACGTTAATTAAAAATCATTTAACTTCCCAGAGTCTTGACATTGCCACCACCAAAATCTTTACCTCTCTTGAGTAAACACGGACCCAGCCTGTCAGAGAGCACAGATCGGACCCGAGACTAACTGTACCGATTCCGACCCTCACCCGGAGTCAAATCTTTTGAATGGACCCTAGACCCGATTCGGGTCGGGTTGGAACCTCGGGTTTTCGGATTGTTCCGGAGACCTCTAATTTACAGTAACGAGGGTAAGATAAAATGGATATTGTCACTTCTGGTTTGAGCACAGAACCGACGTGCATGGTTGAGCCACAAACACGCGTTGATTCCTTCAGGAGGAGCAGAGCTTTTCTCAGCAGAAGGGCGTTTTCATTCCTGCAGGTCCCGCTGAAAGCACACAGTTCAGATTATGGCGCTGTTGTAATATTTACGGGCGGTTGTCGCTTTCATTTTTTTTTTGGCCCGTTTGTCCAGCCTCCTGTGATTATGGGGTTTCATGTTTCCCGTTCATGTTTTAATGGGCATCAGAAGATACGAGCGCTATTAGAAAGTAATGGGTCGTAACAAGCCGCTTGCATCAACAATCGTCCGTTTACATATATACTGCACGTCAGTCACTGCGGTTTTAATAGATTGCACAGTCCTCTGTTTGCGTTACGGCACAGGACGCCAAATTAACCCGTGTTTATGAGGTCTGCAGTTCGCCCAGTCACCAGAACACGACGACAGCATTAGTGGGAGACCCATTAGACTTTGCACTGAGCAGTAACGCGACTCCAACAACAGTCATGAATCAAAGTCTTTTTTTTTTTCTGTTTGGCCTGCCAACGTAGCACTGACTGCGCCCACAGGGACAAAAAAGAGACCGGACTCCATCTCAAGACAAGTGGGAGGGGAACTCTGCCCTGCAAACCACAAGAGAGAAAGAGCAAAGATATCCTGTTATTTCAGATGTGATGCTGTTGAAGATTGTCCTGCAAATACAACATTTTACTGTGCAGAACATTCCAGAGTATGTACCGAAGATAGATGCAACTCGCAAAGGATCCCTGTTCGTGATTTACAATTCCAAGTTGTCGATAAATTACAAGTTGGGAAAAAAAGTGCTATTTGAGCAAAACATTCTTTACTGGATGGAAATCTTTACCTCTGTATGTGTCAGCTCAATAAATCAGACTTCAAACGCAGCGTCTCGATTTCATTTATAAGTTGTGGTGGTTTTTAAGTGATTGATTACTTCTTTGACAGTGTTCTGTTGGACTAAAGTGACAGATTCAGTTCAGTTTAGGATGCCCCCGGGACACCTTCCAGAGGGAGGTTTTCTCTGTTCCAGGAATGATCCGGAGGGGGGGAAGCCTCAGGCCAGACCCAGGACTCAGTTCAGAGATTAGACCTCTGGGGAACTCCTGGGCGTCCCCTCTAGAGGGAGGTCTGGGGATCCCTCACAGTTTCCCCTGCGACCCCAGCTGTAGGAAACGAACAGATAAAACAAATCTCCCAACAAATACTGGAACCCATCAATGGAAGAATATATTAAGAAAATATGACAGTTATTAGAGTCTCCAGTGGCAAACCAATGCTGGACAGAACTGCAGCCTGTTAGAGAGGATGTTTGGACCAAAGCTTCAGGGTCTTTTGTACGTTTTAGGCATCTTTTTTCATCAGGTGACATTGACTTCTACAATATCAAGGTCTTTAAAGGTATGGTGGGAGATCTTTTTTTGAAGCAGTGAGGAGTGTGATAAATAGATAAAATAGGGGAAAATGGTATATTATACTTGCTTAAGATATGTTTAGATATTTATGTGGTATATATTGTATGTTGGGAGGGAAAGTTGTAGTTATGTAATATATGTTGTATATTTTTATGTCTATAGCATATATATATATTTATAGGGATATTTATGTAGTTTATATAGTGTATATTTATATAGATTTATATAATATATTGTATTTTCTATGATAGGCGTGTTTACGTAGTGTTTATGTGGACTGTATTTACATAGATATTGTGTAGATATAGCAATGGCGATGGTGTAAATTCATAGTTATAAAGGGGTAGGAACTAAGAAAAAGTGTGCACTTCTTCCTACTCCTTTTTCGAGCTTATGTGTATATGAAAATGTTACTATTTGTTTTTTGTTGTTTTTGTTTTTTTATGTTTTTTATGTACATGTTTGTTTGAAATAAATTCAATGCAATTCAATTCAAGTTCAATTCAATTCAAAAACTTTTTTTTACAATATTGCCTGAAAACCTTTTCACATTCCCATTGCACCCACTGAATTAGAATGTTTGCAAAAAAAAAAAAACGAAACGTTTTGGTCTAGTCTAGAGCAGTAGTTCTCAACTGGTCTGGCTTCAGGACCCACCATCACCCTTAATGACAAGCCGTGACCCAAATCAAGGAAAATTTCCAACTTCTCAAATTTATTGAATGAAAAGATCGTGCAGTTTGATTCGGAGATAGTAAAATAGAATATCACAGCAACACAAAAAAATAAGTTTACTGGTGAACCAAAACGGCAAAAACCAAAATGACTTCAAGTGGGAAATATTCCCTTTGATGTTTAATTAGCTGCATTTTAAGTAAATCCAAAACACTTCATTTCAGTAACTTCAGCCTTTTTTAACAGACTCAACATGCACAAACATGAAATAAAACCGTGCAACCACTGAGCAGTAGTTTCAAAAAGAACTCAAAATATATAGTTTTAGCTGAATAACCACTCACTGACCTTTGTCTTCAAGATAAGAAAATCCATATCTCATATATTCTTCGTTGTATCTGTGTTTCACCTGCTCAACATATGGAAACAAACTTTGCAGGTCTTTTTCCATGGTGTGAACTGGTGGGTGTCAACTTGCATTACAGGGTATTATCGCCATCTACTGTTAGGGAGTATGAATGACATGGGTTTTTTTTTTTTAGCATTTCCTTCCCCAGGCCAAGGCCCACGACCCACTGAAAACGGGTCTGCGACCCACTTTTGGGTCACGACCCACCAGTTGAGAACCACTGGTCTAGAGGGTATAATCAGAGAAAAACTCTGACAAATCAATGTACTGATCATCTTTACATATATTGACTAATACGTCCATCATTTTACGTCACAGTTTCGCTACTTGAGGACCTCCCTCAGCTCTGGCAATCAGGTGAGTGGACACAGCGTTGCTATTTGAAAGCCAGAAATGAAGTTAGCTCGCACAGATCATTTGGTTGCAACAATGGCAGAGAAGAAGACGTCAACCGGCAGCAAAATCAAAGAGAAAACTGTTGTTGAAAAAGCAACAGCCATGCAGAAGCTAACCGAAGAACGAAACAGAACAAGAGTGGTTATCGGTACGGCTTTCCAGCGCTGGCGCCAGCTAAAACATGAAAAGGGGCTCCAGACTGACGTCAAGGTGGCCCTGTTTCTACTGGATAGGTAAGATGATGCCATTCTGATTATATCATATTTCAACATACTGATCGGTTATGGGTATTGTAGGCCTGTTCACCCAGTCAGTGAGAAAATGAAAGTTATGACAAAAATTATTGTCCATCGAGTGACATGACGAACATATTCCAGCATGTTTCGCTAAGCTACCAACTCTGTCAACTAGGCTACAGTACTATGTGTTACACCGTTAGCTAGGCTGTTGTTATCCTTGATGGTAGCTTTCCCAATATCGTTGAATGCTATACCTTTTGTTAACTATAAAACTTCATGCACAAACCGATAAATGCTGCTTATTGATTTTGTTTTTAGTTATGACGCTGGCATGGTACATAGTTCTACTCCTACGAAGCACGATGCCTTCAAACCCCATTCAGACCTGTAAGTACTATTATCACCCAACCTTGAATATACGCAGTAGCTTATGGAGCGATAGGAGTGCCACATTAATAAATAAATAAATAAATAAATGTGGAAATAAAAAGAGAAATAAATAAATAATAAATAAATAAATGTGGAAATATAAAGAGAAATAAATAAATAAATAAATGTGGAAATATAAAGAGAAATAAATAAATAATTACATAAATATATGTGGAAATATAAAGAGAAATAAATATATAAATAAATATATGTGGAAATATAAAGAGAAATAAATAAATATATGTGGAAATATAAAAGGAAATAAATAAATAATGTGGAAATATAAAGGGAAATAAATAAATAAATAAATGTGGAAATATAAAGAGAAATAAATAAATGAAAAGGAAAATCATCTGTAATTTTTGTATTGCATTTGCTTTTCCTTTTTGGCACTCCTGTGACACAAGGATAAAGCAATGACAAAATGCTTGGTGGACTGAGCTGTCAATCAAATGGCTCTGGGCTCTGGACTATCCATCCTGGCTTCCTGTCCAGGATGGATAGTCGTTCCCTGATCACTGGATTTCTGCCTGGCGGTATGGGCGCTAACTCATAGATATGTATGCTAGCGTTTAGCTTGACGTCACCAGCGCTGAGGAGGACGTGCAGACAACTCACATAGTTTGACTGATAACGGTGGAAAAGTAAATATGGAAAACGTGGAGGAGTTAAGGAGAGGTGTTCAACAAGAACTTTTAAGAATTGCTCGATGTGTGGATGAAAATGTTCAGCCGGACTACATTCTGAGGATGGTAGAAGATGTCAGCGAAAGTCTTGGGCAAATATCTGCACTGACCGATACAGACATTGATCCGGTTGTGTGGCACAATCTTGAAGAGGTAGGTACTTTATTCACAGCCTAAAATTCTACCATGTCATGTTATCAGTAAGCTTTTTCGATTTATACACAAGTCTGTAGAAGACGGTTGTCAAGTTCACATGCTGTATATGATGAATACATAACGTGTAATATATATTCATCATTTACTAGCCACAGCTGAAACTTGTGCAGGTTATCATGGGTTGAGGAGTAACAAGCTACATGTAAAAGGATTATGTAATTATATTACAAAATCAGCTTAATTAGTTACAGTATGTACTCATGAGGAAAAAGTATGTATTAAAAGTACAATTCACTAATCAAAGTGAGATTACAAAAAGGTTATTTCTGAGTATTTTCCCTTTTTTTAAAAGCCTTTTTGCAAATTTTTTTGATTGCTTACTGATAACCTATCGCTCCATAGTAGCTAGTTGATATGGGTTTTACAAAAAAATATTTCTGCTGTTGAGAAACAATCGTGTAAAGGCGTGGTTTCGAGGGGTGGGCTGAAGAGGAGGAGGCGGAGCCTTTGGGAGGAGGGAGGGAGTGTATATTTTCAAAATCTCACTTGAGTTGGATTGCTGGAACCGTTTATTCAAAGATCTCCCACCATACCTTTAATGTAATCCATTCTTCCTACACATAAATGTCCCCAACGCCGTTGTCAGCAGCAAAAGCCCAAACCATGACTGTTCTACCACCGTGCTGAACTATGAGAAAGCTGCTCTTTACTTACAACTGGGGTGGCTGTAGCTCAGTTGGTAGTTAGTCGTAGCTCAGTCACCAAAAGGTTGGCAGGTCGGTACCGGCTCAACGAGTCAAAGTGTCCTTGGGCAAGACCCTGAACCCTAATTTGTCCCCAGTGGGCCTGGCAGGACCTTGCCTGGCAGCAGCTGCCCTGTGGTGTGTGAATGAGTGGGTGAATGAGAGGCCATTGTGACTAGGGCTGTAGCGATACACTAATCTCGCGATACGTTACGATACACCGTACACGATATTTGGCTCACGATACGATATATATCGATATTCATCTTACAATACATTTACATCATTTTCTGAAAGATTTTAAAGGGACAAAGTGATTTTGGTGACATCTTGTGAGTGTTCCAATGACTTTGTTTGAATTAATTGAACTGAAAGCATCAATTACACATTATATGGCTGACAGGCAGCTTGCAAATGCTGGACAAAATGAATAAAAGATTTGTTAAGAAAAATAGTTTCATTTATTTAAACAGTGCAAACTGTTGCCTGCAAGCTTTTAAAGGTGGGACACAGGGGTTTAGAAAGAAGCTTAGAATATTGATACCCGTGGCTGAAAAATCGATACTCTCTGGGAAAAAAAAAAACAATATATATCGCAGAATCAATAAAATCGCTCAGCTCTAATTGTGAAAACCTTTAGGGCGCTATGATGGTGTCTAGAAAGCGCTATATAAGTGCAGTCCATTTACAATTGTGCCTGTTTCTCCGAACATATTTTGCTCATTGTTGCCAAAAGTTTCTACTGCATTCACATCAGTCATCTGGATTTATGTCTAAAATCTACGAGGCTTGTTTCGATGTTTACTGTTGATGAGTTGAGCGTCAACAGAGCAAAAGTCTCCTGATGAGTCTTCCATAATCGTCCTGGTGTCGCCTGTGCAAACATTTCTCTGACATGTGCAGAATTAAAACAGTGCACTCAAATAACGACTTTCACTACTTTTCAGTATTTTGTTTGTGCATAATTTATGCTATATGTGTCTCGTCCCAAAGCCTTCGAATGTCCTTGTCCAGGTCACCACCGTGCTGGATGCCCCTCTATCAAAGTGTCCAATCTGGCCCCCGATTGCAAAGAAAATGCATTTGGCATGGATTCTTCCTGTGTTTGCTGTGCAGGACCCTACTGCTCTCACTTAATTAAGTAGCAGGACAAACCCTGAGCCGTGGTGGTGCAGGGGGGGGGGGGGGGGGGGGGGGGGGGGGGGGATGCAGAGGAATGTGAGGAGGCAGGGAGTAGAGAAAAAAAAAAGAAAACTGCACGATTTATAAGTGTCATTTGCATAATGGGATTAATAGGACCTCCGTGTTATTCAGCCGTGTTGGGTGCGCAGGGAAGGGGAGGGTGGAGGTCATAGCCGGGGGTATATACATCAAGCCGGAGCGGGAAAAGAATACACCTGCTTGACAGTACGGTGACAGGAGTGGCTGGATGTAGGACCCCACGCAGAAGGCTTTTAATAACGGGGCCTCTCTTGGCTGGGATGGCGGGGAGACTGGCTGCCACAATGAGCATAGCTCCTCTCTGAACCCGCAGCATGCTGTGACAGTTGGACCGCATTGTACATCTTGTTTATTTAACATGAAGGAGCTGGAGGCATGAATGTTCCTTACGTCTCCTTGGAGGACGCTTTCAGATGGCCTGCAGTCTGGCAGGCGGTAAACAATGCTGGACTAAAGCTCATCAGCCTATTAACTCAAACTGCATGCGTTGTGAACTCTTGCTGTTTGACGCAGGAGAAATTCCTGTGTCTCAAGATGTCCAGTCATTTCTTCATGGATGTCTTCATTAATGATTGCAAGGATGATTTAAAAACCATTGATCAAACCTAGGGCTGGACAAGTTAATGCATTATTATCACGTTAACTCATCAATTTATTAACGCTGACTTTTATTTTATTGCGCGTTAACGCATGTTGCTCACATGCTTTTGTTTTGAAAAGTCTGTTACTGGCTGCTGCGGAACCAGAAGACAATTGGCAGGAAAAGCTAAAACAGACATAGGAGAACGGTAAAAATCCGTGAACTTTACAGTTCGGCTAGCAACTCAGGTAGCAATATTAACAATTCTGTCTGAAAAAAAAATTCTGGACTACAACAAAACTTTCACATCATTCCTCCATGTTCCATCAGATCTGCTCCATGTGTTCACTGTCCTGCTGTTCTCTAGCTGGTTACTGCAGTGCGGCTCCATCTAGTGGCACAGATGTGTAATGACAACAGAAAGTCCAGTCCTCCATTATAAAACTAATTCAGTTCTGTGGCCCGTTTTTTTCATTTTGTATTTTTGATCCAAGTCTAAAATTGAAATATTTAAAAAAAAACAGCATTGTTAAAAGTTTCTGCTGTTACCTCAGAAGTTACCTGTTTTAATGTTCTGATTGTGTTGAGCCACATTCATTTTATAGGATTTTGTTTGTAGCCTTTTTTTTTTTTTTCATAAAAACAGGATGACATTAATGCCCTGGCAGTGGCAATAAGCTTTATTTTATTTTACATTTTTTTAAGATGAGATTTACACTAAATATGTGTTACTGACAAGTGCTGATGTTTAAAGTGTTTGAACAACAAATGTTATGACACTTTAGTTCATATGGCAGCAGAACATTTAAATAAAAGTGACCTTTACACTACTTATGAATTCATTATTTGACTTTCCGTATACAATGCGAATTAATTGTGAATAATCAGGGAAATAATGTGATTAATCGCGATTAAAAATTTTAATCGTTGCCCAGCCCAATTAAAACATCTTTTACAAAGTGAGAATCCTTTGAGTCATTAGACTGTTTGCAAAATTAAAAAAACAAACAAAAAAAAAAAAGCCACAACTGAAAGCTGTTATTCAGGGACCATAAGCAGAACTTTAGCTTTAACCAACATCTGCAAATGCAGGCTTGATGATGTATCAAAAAATGAATATGCAAGGAGTCACATCCTGCCAAAAAGAGAGATTTAAAGAAGAAAAAAAAAACAGCTAAAATGTTGGCAGGAGTAATATCTAATAAATTATGATAGTGAACCAGTGATTTAAGAGAAAAATATCTCTCAGTCTCCTTTGGAGACGTTAAAATTTCAGTATCAAGCCAACATTCCATCAGGAGATATTCTGCACAGCTCGCCTCCACTCCAGCGTTTCTCAGCTCTGCTGCAGCTATGCGCTGACCATTGTTGAAAGGGAGGCACTTCTCCAAAGCCAGCTGTCGGAGCAGAGCACACCCCAAACCCTCAGTGGTACAGTATAAACTGAAGCCCATCTGTGCTCGATCTTCAAAATCGCATCTGTTCAGAGTTAATTTTCACGTCCAGCACTTTTGGTGACGCACAAAGAAGCCAAAGCAGCGCTGAAGATGCGTGCAGGAGCCGGTCAGGTTCGACAGAAAACTCTAGAGGACAGTTTCACGGTTGGCCCTGGGGAAGGTTTTACGTTAGACATGCAAAGGTTCTGCATCGTGGACGAAACTGATATCTGATTACAGGGACCAAATTTAGGAGGCACGTGACTGTAAGAAGCGTCTCTTTGTTTGAGGACAATAAAGCTTTGCACACTTAAACATGATTCCTCTTCAGAACATGTCACAGCATGGAAGGTAAAACAACTTCCTCTCTTCCTTGAGCTATAATTATTTGAACAACCACAAGTATTCATCTCCTTCCCCTCTGAGCAGAGATTTACTGTTTGATTTATCTCTGAAACACAAATCCATCCTGATGAGCTTAAACGTTAAAACCAGTCATGTCTAATCAGTCAGTGGTTCGTTACATTCAGCCAGTATGACAGAGTTGCAGACGTAGGACTTCTAAATGTCTTTGTTCGCTGAATCCACTAAAGATATTTTTTAGGAGATATCGTGGAATCTTTCGATCACATCAGCGGCAGGTAAGGGGTGTGAAAAAAAAAATCGATTTGGCAATATATCGCGATATTCGGCCACCAATATATGATAGATTTTTCAGCTCCTAATATTGATTTTTTTAGGAAAATTCATTCATTCACTTAAATGTGCAAAAACACTAATAATAAACAGTAAATAGGTTGTTTTGAAGCAAATAGTTTTGACTCAATTTGTCCTCTGAATGATCAATATCATCTGATGAACATATACAGCAACTTGATTTTTCATCTCTACTTTTAATTTTGATATTAACTGGGTAGAATATCGCAATATATCACGACATCGCAAGTATATCGTATCGTGATCCAAGTATCACGATACATATCATATTGCCAGGTCCTTGCCAATACTCACCCCTAGCGGCAGGTCCTCGAAGTCCTACGATTTACAAGTTCAACCTTCCGCAAATGAAACTTTCCATCGTTTTACCAACACCCTGTCACTGTTCCGTGATTTACCGCTCAGCTGATTAAGACACATTAAGGTTGTTGCCATTTGTAGCTGTAATGCCATATTAGGAAAAGCAGTTGCAAACAGCTCGAGGTCAAGTCAAGTGCACTGCCAACGTCTAACAGACAACCATAAGAACACAGGTTAAAACACACAGGACTAGGGGTGTGAAAAAAAATTGATTTGGCAATATATCGCGATATTCGGCTGCCCAATATAATATAGATTTTTCAGCTCCTAATATTGATTTTTTTTTAAAGGAAAATTGTTTAATTTTCACATTTAAATTGTTTAAAATTTAAATGTCAACTTGATTTTTCATCTCTACCTTTAATTTTGGATATTGACTGGGTAGAATTTCGCAATATATCGTGATATCGTGATAATATCATATCTCCACCCAAGTATCATGATACATATCGTATTGCGAGGTCCTTGCCAATACTCACCCTTACACAGGACAAAGGTTAAGACATAACTTCTGTGACACATTTCCACTTAACATTAGAAACAATACTGAAAGTAGTATTTAATAAATAACCAAGAAAGTGCATGTTTGAGGTGCTTCAGAGTGCGTTTGTTCAGACTCATCACAGCTTGTGGGAAGAAACTCTTATCATAGTGCAACATAATCCATTTAATTGAACGATATCGTTTCCTCTGATGGAAGAAGGTCAAATATCTGAGCATCAGGGTGAACAGTTGGGTCATTTATGATGTGTGAAGAAAGCAGTCTGGATTCATAAATGTCCTCCAGTTTAAAAAAAAAAAAAAAAAAAAAAATGTCCTCCAGTCCTTCGTGAGACCACTGTCAGTTGAAACTTACCTCAGTGACGTTCATGTTGCCATGTTGGGGTCAGGTAGGATCTATATACACCTTTCCATGTTTCCTTGTCCAACACATTGACTACGAGTACCTAGTTCTCACATCCCACCAAATGCAGCATGTTGTTTTCAGGTGTGTTAAAACTAAAAGTACCAGATACACATTGCAGGAGCTAAGATGGCTGCTGTGTGTGTCTGCTGTTTGTCATAATGGGGGTAGTGAAAGAGAAGAGACGAGTCGTACGTGATGGGAACATGAGGTGGCTGACTGGCGTCATCTCCTGCCTGCAGCATACCCAGTCAGCAAGTCAACACTAGGGGTGAGTATTGGCTAAGCCCTCGCAATACGATATGTATCGTGATACTAGGGTCACGATACGATATCATGATATATTGCGTTATTCTATCCAGTTAATATCAAAATTAAAAGAAGAGATGAAAGGTCAAGTTGCTGTATATGTTCATCAGATGATATTGATCATTCAGAGGACAAATTGGGTCAAAACAATTTGCTTCAAAACAACCTATTTATTGTTTATTATTAGTGTTTTTGCACATTTAAGTGAATGAATGAATTTTCCTAAAAAATCAATATTAGGAGCTGAAAAATCGATATTATATCGGGCGGCCGAAAATCAAAATATATCGCCAAATCAATTTTTTTTCACACCCCTAGTCAACACCACCATCTAAAGGTTTTTTGGGGCTTCTCTGGGTACCTATTCCACAACAGGTACGTGTTTCGACCCCTTGTGAGTTCTGATTATTTGATTACAAGGCCATTCCTGGTAATGGAGACATCAATGCTTTAAGCCCCTTAGAAAGATGAACATTGGTATCAACTCCAAAAACCTTTGTCTTCCATCAGTGATGCCCATCTGGGAAAAGCCACACAGGGGTAAACTTTGTTTTCTGTTTTAGCCTGTTCCATTTTTTTGTGTCCTTTTCTTAGATGTGTTGTAACAACAGCGGTTGTTAAGGACGGGGTTTCTGCCCTATTTTGAAGGTAACACAGTCGCATGTGTAGAAGTTCCTGCTGCATGAAGAGATAAAACAGTTTACTATAAAATTATACAAACTAAAATCAATTTAGCTAGGCATTAGCTAAACTTAGGGATGCACGATAACTGTTTTTTAAAACCGATACAGATAACCAATAACTTTCAGCTCCTAAAGGCCGATACCAATAACCGATAACACACACGTGTAACTAAGATCATTACATCAATAATATGAACAAAATCAAAAATTGTTTTAACTCTTTAAATTAACACATTTAATTTTTCCAATGAAAAACTACTGGCAAGCCTCTCAAACATTTTCATAAAGCTATCAAACAAACCTATTTGATATCTCACATCAACTTAAATAAGGTGCATCAAAATTACAAACTGAAAAAGATTTACGTTGAAAGGATTTTGACTTGTGGTTCCATTTAAATTAATACCTTTAAAGTAAATGAGGTTCATTAGTTTTTTGTTTTTTTTTAATCTCATGGAAGCTTGAGATGAGAGAGATGAGGGAGAGCAGAGGGGAGAGGACACTTGCTGCTGGCTTGCTCATGTTAGCATTAGCTCACGTTAGCACCATTTCAAAACTCCATGGAAGTGATTATGTTGTAGGTGGTTCGACGTATTAAAGCTTGTGCTTCCCTCCTCGTAGAATTCGCTTGGAGCATTCGTCACAAATAATCAGCCAACTATCTTCTTCTGAAACTTTAAGGAGGTTCCATACCGTATTTGTTGTTATACACTGAAACTTTAATTTGACTAAGTAGTGTTTTTTTTTTAGTTAGCTATGAACAGGAAGGTGCCCAGAGCTTGCAGTGTAACTTTCTTTCACGTCTTTTATGGTTTGAAAGAAAAAGAAATTCTGTTTAAAATGATAATTACTGTTATGAAACCTGTCATTGCTCTCAGCTGAACTGCAGTGAGGCAGACTCGGCGTGCTCTGATGCTGTCTGGGCCACTGAGCATCATTCCTGAAAATGTCTGTAATTCCAACAAAGAGCAGATGGCGTCTGTGTGTGAATTCCAACGTGATAGTCATCACGTGTACTTATGAAGATTGGTCTCCCGTGCAGGGCTTCTGTGATAAGCTCTGAGCCCGACGGGCGAAACTGACTTGCTGTGGATGTATTCGGGGGAGATCGTGGGACAATAACCCCCCCGGTGCCTCTTTCAGCTTCCAGGTTGCCAGCCCTAATATAACCATCCCCCTCCGTCTGACAGGCCTGTTGCCCGTGCTGGCTGCTGTTGCTGCATTACATTAAACATACACGCCTTCGCGCACACATACTGCCAGTGATCCATTTGGGAAAAGCTTGAACCGAAAAGGGGCAGCTTCTAAGAACTGAAGCAGGTTGGCGTGAGCATGTGAGGACAAAGCAACACTGGCATACCACCATGGTCCCTTCTGAGCAGGTGAGAGCAGCGCAGATGCTCTCCATTCAGCAGGAAAAATAAACCCTTAATTACCACCCAGTCTGTCTCTCCCTTCCTCTGCCCCCCCCCCCCACTCCTCCGCCGTTGCACTGCACTGCGGTTGTGGTGTTGCCTCAAGGCTGGTGATTGCGGAGCAAGGCTCCTCAGAGAGTCTTCCCTTGTTATTATCCTTAAACAAGCAATTACAGCCGAGTCCCCGAGTGGAGCGAAAACAGGGATGACACACCCATCGAAAATCTCCGGGTTCCTTAGACAAACGGATAGCAAAGCTCTTTCGGGCAATTCCGTTTCTGGAATCGGCCACACGCTCCCACCGGCGCTGTGATGAGGGAAGAAACTCTCTGGCGATCATGAAAAAAACCAGCAAGCAGAGGAAAAGAAAGCAAGAGTTTCCCGAAAATAACGGCAATGAAAACAGCGCAAAGGAGGATTCCTATGTATACAGTTATGAAACAGGTTTATTTTTGCAAAAGCATCACAGTAATTTTCCTGCTGTCTGGGTTTTGGGGAACGGTAAATTAGCAGGCAGCGAAGGCCTCAGAGGGCAGCTGCAGTTCATGTGTTCTGCAGAGACGAGCCAGGACTATAACGGACCTGCTGGGGTCTGGTCTAAACGGGAGAGTTCTCCGTCTTCAATCACCTCAAACCACCGACTCCAGAAACCTGAGACAAATCAAGAGAGAAATGGAGCGTTAGGCGACAACACATCATCAGGGTGAAACTAACCCGTCTCACGACGGTCTGAACCCAGCTCATGTTCCCGATTAGTGGGTGAACAATCCAGCGCTTGGTGAATTCTGCTTCACAATGACAGGAAGAGCCGACATCCAAGGATCAGAAGTTGGGAACTAGTATCCTGAGGCCTAAATGATGGGTTTATCACGTTTTGGAGTCAAAATACCATACTAGGTTAATACAAGCACACTCTTATCAGCCATGTCTTCACACCTCTGTTAAAAGCAGCCTGTTAAAGGGGGAGGGGCCAGCTACATGACTTAACCCTTTAAGCGCCAAAGTCGCAATTTTGCAACAAGCAGCATTATTGACTATAACAGGCTGTATCTATAAATGTGATGCCGAATCTTGTTACTACTTTTCACCAGGAGATGGCGAACATGTGTGCCTGTAATCTGAGAACCATTTTTGGTGGTAGCACTATTAAATGTTTTAGCGTAAAATTAGTTTGTAAAACATCCTCCGGCACAGAGACGCGCTGCACAGCAGTGGTAGAAATGCTGATCGTAGCGAGAGCAGAGCAGAGTGAAAGCGTGTTTTTTCATTTACTCATGATGCTGAGAGGCCGGTTTACCATCCACGAAGTACTTTGTCAGGTTCTGGCTCGCTCCGATTCAGAGGAGGAAGACATGCAGTTGTCCAGTGAAGCAAAAACTGACAATAGTAGTGATGGCGAGTCCGCGCTCCAAAGTCCACAATCAGCACATTGTATACCAGATGCTTCACCTCAGCGTGACCGCGGTGGAAGCTTTCTGCGATGGCCAAGCAGGTCGAGGTGTCAGGGGGCTCATAACACCACAAATATGGAAAAATGTAGTGGGGATGAAAACCTGGCAACGCGGGAGAAGCCGCGGGGGAAAAAAAACACCACTAATGGTGCACCGGACATCACGGTGATGATGATGGTGATGATGATGATGATGATGGTGGCAGCTGAGAGTTCTTGAGAGAAGAGGAAGAGTAAATTTTGATGAGCCTGTTGGTTTTCGTAGAGATGATCTGACAAATTCTGAGCCCATTGATTTAATTCCTTTTTCAAATGATGAATTCTGGAGCCTCATCACCAAACAAACAGATATGACCGCCAGTTCTTTGAAACGGAAATATTGAAACCAAACTCCAGATTTCATGATTTTATGATGTGATTGTCCCTGAAATTCCAAATGTTGGTTCATACTGCAGATATTTCTCATTTACAGTATGCCTTTGTCTCAAACCACTTTAAAGTTATAGCCTTTTGAAACCTTGATATCAAAATTGAACATTTTCCAATATGACCGCCACCGTGTGACATCATAATATGCAAATTAGATGAATAATTTCACTCTCATCACAGACTTTGAGTCATACTGAACAATTTTCTCATTGACAGTATACCTTTATCTCAAACTGCTTTCAAGTAAGACCCTTTTGAAATCTTGATATCAAAATTGTATATTTTCTTGAAAAAACTCCGGCGCCTAAAGGGTTAACTCCACCCCAATCTTCCGCAGTGGGTGCCTTTTTTTTAAACTGGTGTTACAGCTTTGCGTTGCCCGCCTCAGACTGAATGACTTGAGTAGATTTGATGTTGGTCCACATTTTAATGCCAAGTATGAACACGCATGAAACACCGGCCTCTGGGCTGGATTTCTCAGGATGCATTTTGAAAACATGATGCAAGGTCTGTGTTAATTCATCACAAAGCTTTTGAGTTAGCACTCATTTCGGAGACACAAATGTATGTTTTCAAGAAGAGAAAAGAAAAAGCCTATATTTTTTTTCTTTAAATGAAGAAGCTCCTTACTGAAAAAGATTTGTCTCCAGTTTGAGGGTCCACAGATGTGCAGTTTATTGATTACACATCGTCTGTTACATTATTGCACACGCAATGATGGATGCTGATGCTGTTTTTGAGAACACAAAATTTATGATTTTAAAATAAACCTCATCAGATTGTGTGTCAGGTTCTTCATACATCTAAAAAAACAGTTTTCCTTTTCACCTTAGTCCATGTTAAATGAGCTCATCCCATGTCTAAATCTTTTAATATTTTTTTTTCCCTTTCATAGCAGAATTTTAATCTTTGTTTGCAGATGCACAGAAAATTATTTTCACTCATAGTGGTTTTCTTTAACTAAAATTTATCTGCAATACCAGCTGCAGGCCTTGTCCTTTGCATACATATTTCAGTCTTTTAATTATATCTTGTATTTTGTAAAACATTCAGTTTGTTGCTTTGCAATTTTCTGTTGAGAAATAATATTGTTAAATAGATACATTTTTTGTGTTGTTGAGAGTAGTGAGCATTCCTCCCGCTTTACTTACAAAATGGTCTCTGGAGAAATTTTTTTTTAAAGTACAGTTTTTAGTGCAATTGCTCAAAAATGTCGTGAAACTGTCAGTTTTTGAAAGCTGGCAATTTTAGGGGTTCAGGGTCATCTTCTGTTTCCTCCAGCAAATTTGAAATTACGAGCCTCGGCAGTTGATGTGGTCTGATAACATTTTTGTCTGGCACTCCCAGTAAATTAACAATAATTAAACCAAACAATCTCTCGGCAGTGTTTTCTCCCAGCAAAACGTTTGCAGCCACGTTGAGGACAAGATAGATGAGGTAGATTTTTTTTCTCCAGTAAATAGTTCTACATGGATTTCCAATCACAAGCTCTTTTTTCTTCTAATTTTTCATTTTCTGAATTCATTGAAAAACTCTCCTTCTTGAAATGCTGCACTCAATAACAACACTGCTTTAGTTTATGGTGTTGTATAGAATGAGGAGGTCTGGAGGAGCAGAGGAGGATGTTAGAGTGGAGCAGGATATGGATGAGGGCTGGAAGACAGTGGAGAGGTGAGCTGTAGGTGTGACAGAAGAGTCCAAGGTGGAGGTGGGAGTGCATCAAGGATCAGCTCTGAGCCCCTTTTTGTTGCTATGGTGATGGACAGACTGACAGATGAGGTCAGACAAGAATCTCTATGGATTATGATGTTTGCAGATGATATTGTGATCTGCAGGGAGCAGGTGGAGGAACATCTAGAGAGGTGTAGGTATGACCTGGATAGGACGGTGAGGCCACAGGGAGCAGAGTTGAAGAAGATGGAGGATTTTCAGTACTGATGGTCAACAGTCCAGAGAAATTGAGGATGTAGAAAAGAGGTGAAGAGGCGCATGTAAGCAGGTTGGAACGGGTGGAGAAAAGTGTGATGAAAGAGTTTCAGCATGAATGAAAGTAAAGATGTAGAAGATGGTGGTGGGACCTGAGATGTTTTTGGTTTAGAGACTGTAGCTCTGAGGAAAAGAAGAAGAGTTGGAGCTTAAAATGTTGAGGTTCTCTGTGGGAGTGACCAGGATGGTGACGATCAGGAATGAGGACATCAGAGTAACAGAACATATTAGATGTTCTGGAGAGAAAATCAGAGACACCAGACTGAGATTGTTTGGACATAAACAGAGGAGGGATAGTGAAGATATCTGGAGAAGGATGATGAGCTTGGAACTGCCATGCAGGAGGTCTAGAGGAAGACCAAAGAAGAGATTTATGGATGTAGCGAAAGAAGACATGAAGTTAGTTGGTGTGAGAGAAGAGGATGCAGAGGATGGAATTAGATGGAGGTGAAAACTGTCTCAAAATTGAACAGTTTCTTGAGCTTTTAGTTACACAAATGTCTTGGTCAAATTACCACGGAGGCAAAGTACAAAAGCTCTATTTTCAGAGCTGTGTTCATGGCAGCTGGTTTAAGGGGGTGGAGTCAGATGAGGAGGCTGGATTGAGTATGTGATGTCACAGATCCCTGCAAATCTGAACGGCTCACTGAATCAGTCATTTACAGACTCAGGTTCACCCAAACAGCTGGCAGGGTTGTTAACCCGGGTCGTTACTTTTTTTTTTCTTACTATGTCCAGTTTAAATGTTACTTAAAGCAGAAAAAAGAGACTTGTGTTCATGTTAAAATTATGGCTGGGCAACGATTAAAATTTTTTAATCGTGATTAATCGCATGATTTCCCTGATTAATCACGATTAATCGCATTGTATACGCAAAATCAAATAATTAATTCAAAATAGTGTAAAAGTCACTTTTATTGAAATGTTCTGCTGCCATATGAACTAAAGTGTCATAACATTTGTTGTTCAAACACTTTTAACATCAGCACTTGTCAGCAACACATATTAAGTGTAAATCTCATCTTAAAAAATGTAACATAAAATAAAGCTTATTGCCACTGCCAGGGCATTAATGTCATCCTGTTTTTATAAAAAAAAAAAAAAAAAGTACCGTACCGTACCGTCTTCTTCCGCTTATCCGAGGTCGGGTCGTGGGGGCATCAGCCGGAGTAAGGAAGCCCAGACCCCCCTCTCCCCGGCCACTTCTTCCAGCTCCTCTGGGGGGATCCCAAGGCGTTCCCAGGCCAGCCGAGAGACATAGTCCCTCCAGCGTGTCCTGGGTCTTCCCCGGGGTCTCCTCCCAGTGGGACGTGCCCGGAACACCTCACCAGGGAGGCGTCCAGGAGGCATCCTAACCAGATGCCCGAGCCACCTCATCTGGCTCCTCTCGATGCGGAGGAGCAGCGGTTCTACTCTGAGCCCCTCCCGGATGACCGAGCTTCTCACCCTATCTCTAAGGGAGAGCCCGGCCACCCTGCGAAGGAAGCTCATTTCAGCCGCTTGTATCCGCGATCTTGTTCTTTCGGTCACTACCCAAAGCTCATGACCATAGGTGAGGGTAGGAACGTAGATCGACCAGTAAATCGAGAGCTTCGCCTTCCGACTCAGCTCCCTCTTCACCACAACAGACCGGCGCAGCACCCGCATCACTGCAGATGCCGCACCGATCCGTCTGTCGATCTCCCGCTCCATCCTTCCCTCACTCGTGAACAAGATCCCGAGATACTTAAACTCCTCCACTTGGGGAAGGACCCCATCCCCAACCCGGAGAGGGCACTCCACCCTTTTCCGGCTGAGGACCATGGTCTCAGGATTTGGAGGTGCTGATTCTCATCCCAGCCGCTTCACAACCGGCTGCGAATCGCTCCAGCGAAATAAAAATAAGTCTACTGATAAAATACTAACAATCTAGAGGCCACAGTCAGAACATTAAAACAGATAATTTCTGAGGTAACAGCAGAAACTTTTAACGGGGAGTTCAACTTGTCAGTTGTTACAAATAACCTTGTTTCTGTTGAATCCTCCGTCTGGGAGAACTTTAAAATGAAAATATTAATGTTAAAGTTCTGTAACTTTACCAATCCATAATTATCTGTGTATCATTTGTTTTTTTTTTCATTTTCAATTGTCAGTCAAAAATTAAAAAAATCAAAAAGTGACTTTTTATTTTGTTTTTTAGTTTTTTAATCTAACAAAAAAAATGCCTGTTTTTTTGTACATCAGTCTTTTTCTCCTCAGATCATGACGAGCTCAGAATCTTCTGATGCTCATTTCCAGCATTGCAGAACACCCATCGCTGTTGAATAAGTCCTTGATCAGACTACAGTATTGACCTGAATATAGGACGATATTTTAATCTAGACGTCATATTCTCCAAAATTGAGGTCATTTTATAATCGAGGACCAGACTTTCTGTTGTCATTACACATCTGTGCCACTAGATGGAGCCGCACTGCAGTAACCAGCTAGAGAACAGCAGGACAGTGAACACATGGAGCAGATCTGATGGAACGTGGAGTAATGACGTGATCGTCTTGAACAAAGGGCTTTAAAAGTTTTTTTTTTAGACAGAATTGTTAATATTGCTACCTAAGTCGTTACCTGAACGGTAAAGTTCACTGATTTTTACCGTTCTCCATGTGCGTTTTAGTTTTTCCGCATGTTTACCTGCCAATTATCTTCCGGTTCCGCAGCAGCCAGTAACAGACTTTTCAAGACCAAAGCATGTGAGCAACATGCGTTAACGCGTGATAAAATAAATGTCGCCGTTGATAAATTAATGAGTTAACACGAATAATAATGCGTTAACTTGCCCAGCCCTAGTTAAAATATACATTTCTTTAGCAGAAATATTGACTGACTTTTACGAAGTGCCGTCGGCCTGCAGAGATCAACCATGTTTGCTTATCAGAAAAACCAGACAAAGTAACTCCTGATTCTGTCCTGGTCAGACAACTGCATAACGCTTATGGTTACTGTATCACTATACTATATATCCTGTGTCGATACATTAACTGTAGACTTAAAGTAATTTCAAAAGCACAATGCAGTTGTTACTAATCCAGAGATCAAAAGTTAGGACTAATTACATTTACTTTTAGTCATCTAATTGTAACATCTGGTACCTCTGGAGCAGTTTCGCGTCCAGGACTATTTCCAAAAGACTAATTATTCTAAAATGACGAAGTCTGAGAATCACAGGGGGAGATTTGGATCAGAGTTTCTTCCATTGGTCAAAATCTTGGAAGTCTTGTTGCCTGTCACACACATTTTCAACATATTAATGTGTCAACAACACTTTGGCCGATGGGCAGATGAGACAGTAGAGGCGGATCCCAAGGGTGGCCCGGGGAACAATGGGAAGGGAGAGGGTCAAGTACAAGAAAAGAGTCTGGTGAGGCCAAATCTGGGATGGGGTCAGGAGCTGGAGGCGAGTCTGGCTGTGGCTTAGGAGCTGGAGCAGAGATGAGAAATGCCCACGGTCTCCTCAGGAAGTGAGGAAGACTTGGCTGTGGGCTGAAGCAGCGAAGACCTTGGAAGAGGCGTCGGCAGCAGAGGGAATGGTGGCACCAGCAAGGACCTTGGTAGATGTATGGCTAGTGACAGTAGCAGAGGTGAAGACCTGAGCTGAGGTCTAGGTCTTCAGGTCTAAAGACCTGAGCTGAGGTGTAGGTGGTGGTAGCCAAGACCTTGAACAGTGGGGGGATGATGTAGCTGGTCCAGTATGAGGAGTACCCTGGAACCCTTCGGAGACAGGATGAGGAGGACACCGGGGGACAGATCCACATGGATGCTGGACAGCAGGGCAGCATGGACATTCGAGGCAGAAGGTTAGGAGACTGCCAGACTCCTCTTTAAGACCTCCTTTTTAGCGCTGCCAGAAGTCTCAATCTGGATAATTAAACTACTCACAAACAGTCTCTGGGCAAAATCTGCTAAGCCCGTGATGGCTGCACAGAGCCTTTTAAAGCTAAAGCAATACTCTTCTACCTCCTGGACAAGGGACTGGGTCCCAGCTGGGTGGATTTTGTAGTTGGCCAGACTGTCAGGATTTGCAGGAGTTAGACCCAAATGCAGGAGATTCAGAGGGAGAAGCGAATAAACAAATTCCTTTATTTTAATCAAGACCATGACCAAGGCAGGGAATCCAAAAAACAGCAGTCCAAAGACAGAAGAGAGTGATAACACAAAGAAACAACTCAGTGAGCAAGACTACAATTAAAGACAATGGATCCATGGGTATGGAAGAAAAAGCATTATAAAGATATAATTGACAAGGCACCGGTGTGAAGAGTCAGGACAGAGGAGAACGAGGGACATAAGCCATAACAAAAGGAATAACACATTCAAAGTATGACAGGAGGTTCAACTGAATCGGTTAACACATAAAACACAGGCATGAAAATCCCTCATCTTTCAGCAAAGTTCGCCATTTTAAAATGTCAAAAAGGGTGACCTACGTGAACCTACGTTCACATTTCCTACCTACATTTACCAGTGGATTGAATTTGGTGAGTTATGGTTTCAATCGTTTTCATACTTTGCGGTAAAACAAAGTTACTGCCGTTTGCTACAGCTATCGTTGAACACTGTCAGAGCTAGCTAAAGCTCTGGTGAAAAACAGCTCCCCGTTTGCTAGAAGTTTGCGTCAAGCTTGTGTAGTTAACGGTAACATAAAAGAAGAAACACAGGCTTCATTCTAATATCTCTGTAATTGGTGAATCCATGTCAGGGACGTGTGAGGAAGATATTCACTGAGGGCTGAGAAGGCTGAAGGTGAAGTTGTAAACTCTAGTCACTTGATACCCTAACCCAGTGCTGCGCAAACTGTGGTACGTGTACCAGCGGTGGTACGCGATGCGCGCTCTCTGGTGGTACGCGGGGGGAACATCATGACTTTCCACATTTTTTCCACATTTTCACTTAAAAAAAATTAAAAAAATCAGAAACATACAATGCATCATTAATACGTTTTAAATGAAATGTGTAGCTTGAGATAATTAAAATAGTGTCTTTTAAAAAAATATGAGTTACATATTCAGTTGCAGTGCAGATTTAACAACTTTTGAGGGTGTTTATTTTACTCTGTATGAGAGTATGAGTATGTGAGAATTGTTGGACAGAGTTTTAAATGTCTGATTCAGTAAAGTAACAATTCAGGTAATTAATAACCACAATAAGAAATAAACATCTCTTCTGTGTGTTTAAAGCCAATTGAGAGGGCAGATATGGTTATATTTTTAAAAATGGTCATCATGGTGGTACTCAGAAGAGCTGAACAGTTTCTCAGCTAACCCCATTTTGCACAGTGTACCTTAAGTATTTCCTCCACAAGACTAATCTAGAAAAACCCAGAAGATGAACACAAGAACCCCTTCTGAAAGTACAGCAGTAAAACAGCTAAACAAGAAACAGAGGCTCCAAAGCAATGAACAAATGAGCCAAAAACTCCTAGATCCCTGTAACATTTCCTGACTTCAGTACCTCAAATCCTTCCACACATTTGAACCAGAATCAAATTCAAATCATCAAAGTGGGTGGCACGACAAATTGCAGTTACAGCTGAACATCTGTTTGCTAGCTACCATGCTAATGTGTAACGTTATAGATCATCTTCACCAGAACCCACACTGTAAGGTTCTGCAGCAGTTTCGTTCCCTTAGCTATATGGACCCTGAACACCCTCACAACCTACCGTTCCCAACCTCCCTTCCTGCATCTCACAGACTGAGCACACGCATGAGCTTTTTGCATATTTAATGAATGAATGCATTATTTAAAAAATTAAAAAAAAAATCAATTGAAAATGAACAAACCTACTCCAGTATATAAACCATTTACCTGCACCTCCATAACTGTGTACCAGCACCATAATTGTTATACAATCTGTATAAGTTTGTTATCTGGAGCTTAGTTGCTACTCTGTACCAACCTCACTCTGCTACCTGCATAATTCTAACACTGACTGTTAGAATTGCTAAAACGGAGCATAGCACTTGTTTGGTTGTTGCATTTGTTTGCCAAATGTTGCATTTACATGCACCTTTCCATCCATGTACGTAGTAGAACGACAATAAAGAGGAGCCTGAATTTGAGTACAGTCGCTCCCCATCTGTAAGTGTTTCTGCACATGCCAGGTTGGTAGGTGTGTGACGTTTGGTAAAATATAGACTGAATCAGAAAGCATCTGCAGCCAAGAACGGGGAAGGTCAATGATGGTGTCACCAAACTACCTTTGACTTCACAGCTGCCAACAATCCAGGCTTTTTCTGGTGTCATACCCAACGAAATGCAGTGCTTCTCTGCATCAGATGCATGGAAGAGAATAGATTTTAGTTTCTCTTACTGGGGCGAGAGAGCATCGAGGTGTGAGATTCTGCAACTATTACCACGATGCTATGATCCCCACGTGGCAGTTGCCAACACAAACACTGACAGTTTACTTACCACTTGCACTTCAGACTCACAAGCTTCAGACTCACTGGGAAAACAGCGACGTGCAGCTCCTTCTGCAGATCTAATGGTATTTATAACGCACATGCTCACCCCAACAGAGCCTCACACACTCATGGGTGTGGCTGTTTTGAGGGCCACCTTTGGGAGTCGCCCGCATGGCTCTGTTCAAACGCCATTTTAGGGTCAGTGGCACAGGCTTCCTGCGAGCCAAGGAGCCGGTTCTCCAGATGGCATAAACCTTCATGAAGCATCGTAGAAGCATGGAGAAAGGCAATTTTCCTGCAAGGTTTTCATAAAACATTGTTCTTTCGGTTCATCATCATTTGAACATTTGAACAGGAATGTGATCCAGGTGGACGTGTAGTTAACAACAATTCCCAGGATTTGCAAAGCTGTACTCCTGGAATTAACTGATAATTGACACAAAGAATGTTCAACCTAAATTCCAGAAAAGTTGTTATAACTACGGTATGTGGTTTAGCATCGTCCTTCACCTCCATACCATCAGAGATGGCTGTTTCAGACCTGAACGCTAAGAAAACGCTGGAAGGTCTCTTTAGTCCAGAGGACACAATGTCCCTGATTACCAACAAGAATGTCAGATCTGGACTCATCTGGCCACTGAACACTTTCCCACTTTAAAACGGCCCATTTTAAATGAGTTTAGACCCACAGGACACAACGGTGATGCTGGGCCATGTTCAAACATGGCTTCCTTTTGTAATGCTTGAGTTGGCATCTGCAGACGGAACGGTGGATCGTGTTTACTGACAGTGGTTTCTGGAAGTATTCCTGGACCCATCTAGTCATGTTATTGACACAGTTATGAAAATGAGTGATGCAGTGTCGCCTGAAGGTCCGAAGACCACGGACATCTTCAGCCTTGTCCCTGACGCACAGAGATGTCTCCAGTTTCTCTGAATCTGTAGATGATGTTCTGCACCGTAGATGATGAGGTCTGCAAAGCCTCTGGAATTTGACATTGAGGAACATTGTTTTTAAAGTGTTCTACAATCTTTTTATGGACTCTTTCACAGACTGAAGAGTCTCTGTCCATCTTAACTTCTGAGAGACTCCATGGTCTGGTGTGAAAAAAATACCATATTTTCCGGACTATAAAGCGCACCTTAATATAAGCCGCACCCACTAAAATTTAAACTAAATATATATTTTGTCACATATAAGTCGCACCGGACTATAACCCAGAGAAATAAGATATTTACATTGAAAGATTTTGTACCATAAGTGTTTATTCACATACCTGAACTGATTGTTTCTGAACAGAACCTGTAACACGGCAGTAAAAGTGCTGATCAAACAAAACAGAAAAGTCATTGATGGTTTTTCATTTTCCTCCTGTACACTAAAACCAAGTTGCTTTATTTTCCTCCTCCTGTGTACTGAAACCCCCCCACACAACAAAGACATCCGGAACAGACCCACGAAATGGACCCGTATCAGGGTCCACTTGCACTCAGTGCCGGATCCGCTTTGGAGCCGGATCGTGGACCTGCTGGCTCCACGCTGCGTCCAGTCCACATCTGCGATTAAAACCTTACCTCTGCGGCGGGTCCACTCAGAACCTGGAAATCCATTGGGGAACCAACAAACTGACTGGACAAACTGATAAACCCAGGTGTGTCCGAGTAGCCACAATGTTCAGACACACCTGGATTAATCAGTTTGTCCAATAATAATAATAATAATAATAATAACAGGTATTGATGCTCACAAAATGAATGTAGAGTAGCATAGCCAACATAGGCTACTTAACAAAAACAGAGTAGCCTTTAACTACTTGGTTTGTTTTTGGTTTTTTGCACTTCCTGCTACAGTGCCCCCTGAGGGCTGAAGAAAAATGAATATCCCTAACCGTAACCCTAACCCAGTGATCTAGTCCTCTGACCATCTCACCTCAGTGTTGCTACCTGCATCTGTTTATGTAGTCATTTCATTCAGTCGTTTGTGTGTTCTCCTCTCTCTGTCCTCCATCTTCTCTCTGTCCTGTCTCCCCACTCTATTTCTTTCTTTACCTGGCTGGTCTTCATCAGGAAGGTCCCTCCATATGATCCAGGTCCTGCTCAAGGTTTCTACCTCTTAAAGTGGAGTTTTTTCTTGCCACTGTTTGGCTTAAAGGTTTTTTTCTCCCTCTGTGGGAGTTTTTACCTGCCATTATCCTTGTTTAGGATTCAACATTATATTTTTAGTTAATGATATTTGCTCGGGGGGTCATGCGCTGGGTCTCTGTAAAGCGCCTAGAGACAGTTGACATTGTAACAGATGCTATACAAATAAAACTGAATTGACTCGAATTGAATTATGTATGTATATACTATATATATGACAGATAACCTGGTGTTTAATTGTATCTACCACTAGGGGGAGCCAACGTTGGAAAAAAAAAAACCATATATGCCTAGTTTAACTGAGATGCATAAGGTCATAGCTTTGGGGTTCTTGCAGTAAATGCATCACCGAATAGCCATTTTTCACTTTTCTCTCCTCACCATGTGAACTGGAACCCAAGTAAAACTTTTTTTTTTTTTTTTTTTCCATCAGAGATCGATTACAGCTGAGCTTCGCATCTCCTCTCGGCTCATGTTTCCTGCAAAACAGCGCAACGTGCTTCGGCCTGGCAAACATCAGTGCCAGTTCCACCGTCCGTCCCCCCACCCCCCTCTCCTGTTTGCTCCTTTCGTATTACATCACAGGCATTACCTCACTGAGCAGCGCGGCCCAGTCCAAACACACCCGCTGCCATGTTGCCATAACAATGTGTTCCGTTGGCTCCTGACGAGACCTGGCTCGTCCAGCGCCCCGGCGAGCCCGCCCCTCGTAAAGCTGGATTGCCTCTCAGCAGAGAGGTTGCAGGTCCCGGCGCCGCCGCCCCTCTCAGCCCCCTCCATCGCTGCGATGATGAGAGATTGTTTTTCACGAGGAGAGCTCGAGAGCAGAATGGATTAACCAGATGTGCTGTATTAAACAGACAAATGGAGCATGGGAAAGCTCTTTATTAAAATAATGGTTCAATTTGGAAAAGAATTACTTCAGGGCTCAAGCCTAAAAAAAAAAAATAAAAAAAACATTAGCTTATTTTATGTCGTAGTTTCCTGAAGAGAAGGGCTACATTTCAACTCAGAAGAGGTCAAGGCAGAGAAAGAGGGGTAATGGGAGCGTTTTCTCTCTGAAGTCTTTTCCTGACATTATGCCGACAGCGACGACGCTCAGACATGTCAGAGAGCTCATTCAGAGACACTTAAACGCTGCCGGTGATGTTGGGACCCATCTGGAAACGCGCCGCTGATTTACTGTTTATGTGCAAACTCCTGCGCTCTGTGGGAAGTTGGGCGAGGCGTGGGACTGTAATGGCCGCTTTTATACATTTTCCAGAGGCAGCTGATTTTAGTGGAACCACAGAAAATGTCTCTGTTTTCGTTGGGGTTCCCCTGCAAAGCTTTCCAGAAACTGTCTGTATTTCTTCACCGGACTCCGGTTTCCTTGAGAATCTCTTCTTCTCGTTGCTGAGACGGGCGGGTCGTTGCAGACTTGAATGCATATCGCTCTGCTTTGTGCAGCTTTTGCCCTAATAATGTAAGTTATTATTAAAAAAAAGAACTATTCTTTAGGGATGCACGATAACTGTTTTTTAAAATCGATAACCGATAACTTTCAGCTCCTAAAGGTCGATACCGATAACCGATAACACACACATATACCTAAGATCATTACATCAATACTATGAACAAAATCAAAAATAGTTTTGACTTTTTAAATGAACAGATATTTATTTTTTTCAGTGAAAAACTATTGGTAAGCCTCTCAAACATTTTCTTAAAGCTATCAAACAAACCTATTTGTTATCTCACATCAACTTAAATAAGGTTCATTACTGACTGATATAAAAAAATAAAGGCTCCTTGAACTGATGGAAATACATGCATCAGAATTACTAACTGAAAAAGATTAACATTTAAAGGATTTTGACTTGTGGTTCCATTTAAATCAATACCTTTAATTAAAGTAAATGAGGTTGAGAAGTTTTTGTTTTTCATGGAAGCTTTAGATGAGAGGAATGAGGGGAGGGGAGACTGCTGCTGGCTTGTGCACGTTAGCATTAGCTTCTGTTAGCTCCAATTAGTGCCATTTCAAAACTCCATGGAAGCGATTGTTATGTTGTAGGTGGCCGATCGGGTTTTACGTATTAAAGCTTGTGCTTCCCTCCTCGTAGAATTCGCTCGGAGGATTCGTCACAAATAACCACCAAACTATCTTCTTTTGAAACTTTAACAAAGTTCCACGCTGCCATGTTTGTTGTGATCAGCAGCTGTGCTGCAGGTTGCTTTCAAGGTGTAACGTAAATTTCGACGTTCCCTCGTTTGCTGGTCGTTCTTTCAGCCATTTCTATTTTTTTCTTTTTTTATGTGTAACATGTGGGAAAATACTGCGAATATCAATTCAAGTCAGCAACTACCAAAATTATGACCGAATTAACGAGTTGTTTTCTGGCATGAGGGGGTATTCTTAGATTTTACTTATTGAGTAATTGTTTTTCTGATTATGCCGACGTCACTTGAACATAACATTCACTGCCGGTCATTCAAGGCTCAGGGAGCGAGACACTGCCGTGTTGACAAAATATATATGTTATTGGGGCTATTCCCCATGTTATCGGGATGACATCATAATTTCCTGTTATTGGCCCGATAGTTATCGCTCTGATAGTTATCGTGCACCCCTACTATTCTTCATTCATCATCTTGGTCACATGGCAGGCCTTACTGCCATTTAAGCCCAAGAGCTGTGCAAACTAAAGAACAGGAGCGTAAATGCTTTATTTATTCATGAACTAGGCTTCACAGCCTGTTTCAGATTCACCCTGAACCGTTTCTATACTTTGAAAAGAGTTGATGCATAAATCAGCGTGACTCATCTGTGCATTAAATATCTGCATATTAATCAAAGCTCAGCAGCAAACCGATCGCTCTGATCTGCTTTACAGGTGGACAAAAGGAAATCTGCTCTTCACATTAAATCCATATGGGACTGAAAAACAAATAAATAAATGAAAAGCAAGAACAGTCAGAGAAATGCAAGCTGAAATCATTGGAGTTTTCACCAGCCCCAAAAATAAAAACAGGAGTCTGCTGAATGAAGGGGGATGTTGGAAGAAGAAGCGTGGAGACGCCAGAGCGGATCATTTCCATGTTTTCAGCTATCCAGCCCTGTTGGACTGGAACTGCAAACAAACAGGGTTTCTGTAAACATTGTATCTGCTGGATACCTCACTTGTGATGCTGGCAGCCAGTAAAAAAAAAAATTATAACAAGAACTGAACTGAACCAGCAAAGCACTCGGAGGACGCAGACCTCCGCCAAACGCACCAATTATCAAAAATTTGAAAGTGATCCAGAATCCAGGATTTCTTCCGGATCACACCCAAAATGAAAATCAGTTGTTCCTTTTAGATACTTAAACTCCTCAACTTGAGGCAGAACCTCACTCCTGACCCGGAAAAGACCTTCTACTCTTTTCAGACTGAGAACCACAATCTCAGATGTGGAGGTGCTGATTCTCATCCCTGCCGCTTCACACTCGGCTGTGCTGGAGCAGGTTCGCGAGGGCGAGGTTCATTTACATAGATGGAAAGTGTCATCTGCGGTGGACTGGCGACCTGTCCAGGGTAGACCCCTGCCTTTCACCTGAAGAGAGCTGAGACTCTGTATAGGGTTAAGTGGGCATAGATGATGGATGGATGGATGGATGGATGGATGGATGGATGGATGGATGGAATGGAGTGTGGTGGTGCTCTAATGCTAATACCAAAAGAGGTGCTGTTATGCCATCGAGAGCAAACTTTTAGATCAACATCCACGCTCACAGCCGAGACCCTGATGTGAAACAGTCCAACCTCACTTCTGGGAAGTGAGAAGGAGCAACAACAAAATTCCTGGAAGAGCCTGCTCGTCGTCTACATCGCAGCATTTTAAGAACAGACATACTGTGTACTAAGGGATGTTTGATACATAAATGCGTGAATAACAGCACATACGAGGACACGGATGACTGAGAATCAGCACCAACAAGAGCAGAAATGATCTAGATTTCCAAGAAAGACTCCTTAAACCTATTAGAGGAAAAGTGAATGCCTTCTCTGATCAACGGGAGTATATTTGTGCCTGAACTTAAATATGAATTCAATCTATGATCTGACAAGAAACCAGCACCTTTATTTATCAGTAGGCTACAATCTGACAATTTCTTTCACCAAAAGAACTGATGTCATGCATCTCCCCTTGATGATAGAACCTTGGCTTGTCATCGATGTGAGGTTTGCATGTTCTCCCCATGCTTGCGCGGGTTTCCTCCATGTTCTCCAGCTTCCTCCCACAGTCCAAAGACATGCATGTCAGGTTGATTGGTGGTTCTAAGTTGCCCGTAGGAGTGATTGTGAGTGTGCATGGTTGTTCATCTACATGTGGCCCTCCAGCAGATCCCTGTGACCCGAGATAGGACTCAACCAATGATTGATGGATGTTTCACACACAGATGCATCACTCCCCATATTTAGCTGCATAGAGGCTGACGTTTAAACTTCCCTTGTTTCCAGTGTTGTACCTGAACGCGTTCATTGAACAAAAGTTCACGAACTAGTTCATATTTTGTGCGAACGTGAACTGAGCGCGCTCTCTTTCCCCTTGACGAGCGTCGGGTGTGAACAAGTTCATTTAGGCAATTTTGAACGACGCTCTTTCAAAGTTCACATACAGTCAAAACCGTTGCAGGTTTCCAGCGAACCTAATTTAAAATACACCACAAATGAGCCTGATATGTATCTGAGGAAATCAATCAAACATGGCAACACGGTTGTCACTTCTGTAACGCTAACAATTGAGTCATCAAATGTTTAAAACAAGCATGAAGGAAGATGAAAGCTGCAGTTACCCAGAGCTGGAGGAGACCCCCGACTACCGGGGGGAATTGAAATATTGAAATGGGGGAAAAAACATTTGCACCTTAAAGACCTGTTTTTGTCTGATAATAAAACAGAGCAAGTTTTTCCTCATATTTTTAATCTACTGTAGAGCAGTGATTCCCAAAGTGTGGGCCGCAGCCCCCTAGTGGTCCGTCGTGGGACTGCAGGTGGGCCGTGAGAGGTAATTAAAATTAAACAAATGTGTTTTAAATCCTTAATATTTTTTAAAATATGTTTTTAATTACTGTAAAATATTCATGACATGATTAAAAAAAGGTTAGGAAAGTAATAAAACAAACCAGTTAAGTGTTATTCTACTGTCATTTTAACGTAATATGACAAGTGTCACCTTATTTGTTGACCCCTCACATTAATATCGGATCATGGTTCCTTGTTCTGTAAGTTAATCACAGCTGTGATTCAAGGTTTCGGTGGGCTGCGGAAATTACTCACATTTCAAATTGGGCCTTGGTATTCTGAAGTTTGGGAATGGTTGCTGTAGAGAGAAACTGAAATGGAAATGACAGTTTTACATGGGCTGTCCCTTCAATGCTAATGTGAACCCTGGTTGGTTAAGGATTCCATATTGGATCAATAGTTTTCGACAGATAAAATGGATAAAATAATTGCCGTTTGTGGTGGTGTAGTATATGGGCAGCAGCAATCATTTTGTCAAATAATTGCTCACGGCAACATTAAAAAATAATTTAAAAAATAATTAAAAATGGACTTTTTAGTTCATTTTTTGAAATGGTGAACTGAACTAGTTAATTTTAATTTCTATGATCTATGAACCTAACTAGTTCGTGTAGAAAGTGAATTTGTCCAACACTGCTTGTTTCTCAAATGCAGGGACATACGTAGGTGAACAATTTCTGCTTTTGAGTGGATATTACACACTCAGGTTGGATTCATCTTGCATTGCGTTGGGCCAATGCAATCAATGCAATGTGCAATGCAATCAGTTTGTAGCATATAGTGGACATTGGCCAGGAAAATCCTTTGTCAGTCATCCATCATCCCTCCTGAATCTGGCCTGAACTCCTTAGATGCTCCCAACTTACTGTGCTTTTGTCAAACCAATGAGTGTTTTAAAGCAAGTCCTTCTCATCTAAGAAAAGCCGCCAGTTGCAGTCAGTCCCAGCATAGACATGACTGACATAATGTTTCTCCAGCAGACGAAGGTCTTCCTCAAGAAAACGTAAAGAACTAAATGCATTTAGATTTACGAAAATGTAAAAAACTACTGACAATGGTGGACTGACGACTGAGCCAGGGTGAGGATGGTATAGAGCACAGGTGTCAGACTCCAGGCCTCGAGGGTCACCGTCCAGCATGTCTTGGATATTTTCCTGCTTTAGCACACCTGATTCAAATGAATGGGTCAAATGAATGGGGAAACATCTAAGACTTGCAGGACAGCAGCCCTCCAGGACTGGAGTCCGACACCCTGGTATAGAGGATTTATGGATGGAGGGACGGACAGATGGATGAATGGTATTTTAATATTTTCTTTAAAAATGTCTCCCTTCTTGGCCTTATAGTCTGACTTGGAAATGAAATCTACAGATGTCCTGGTGTAATATGTTCCGTTTGGAAAGGCTATGCTCATCCGTGCTTGCATACGGCTTCTTTATTAAGGTAAATGATGTGAACCTCACAAGTGTGATTGTGTTGTATTCAGATTTCAGCCTGATGACCTGCTAAGTCAATGTCTTAGACAACTAAAACCCAGCATGGATGGAGAAGCTGGAGGGGTTATCGTGGACGGACAAGACCCTGCATGGCATGTACCACTGGCAAATGGAGGATGTGGCTGACATCGGAAAAACATACCAAAGACTAGAATAGGGGTGAGTATTGGCAAGGACCTCGCAATACAATATGTATCATGATACTTGGGTCACAATACGATATTATCACGATATATTGTGATATTCTACTCAGTTAATATAAAAATTAAAAGTAGAGATGAAAAATCAAGTTGCTGTATATGTTCATCAGATGATATTGATCATTCAGAGGACAAATTGAGTCAAAACTATTTGCTTCAAAACAACCTATTTATTAAAAAGGTTTTTTTTGAAATTCTTTGAAACTTGAAATTGAACATTGAAATTGTTCTGAAAAAAATCAATATTAGGAGCTGAAAAATCGATATTATATTGGGTGGCCGAAAATCACGATATATTGCCAAATCGATTTTTTTTCACACCCCTAGACTATAAGGAGGCTGGACTGAGAGACAGGACAGAGACACTGATTATGGCTGCACAAGAACAAGCCCTAAACAGGAGATCGATAGAGGCCTTGATCGAAAACGAGCTGGTCAAGATCCTGTAGGACTTCCAGATCCAGACTGACAAACTGGCAATGGTGATGGTTAAGGATGGGAATTGATAAGATTTTCCGATTCCAATTCCATTATCGATTCTGTTTAACGAATTCAATTTTTTATCGATTCTCTTATGGATTCTAATTTGGTAAAAAAAAAAAAAAGGAGAACAAACAGTTTTATTAGCATCAATTTTTTTTTACTTAGAAGTCACGACCTTACAAACTCAACAGCGAGATCAAAAGAGGCCCAAAGCCTGGATAACATGTTAACTGTTGTAATATGTAACTGTGCAAATACACAAGAATGTGTAACATTTTTTTTTTTTTTTAAAGATTTTTTTTGGCTCTAGTGGCCTTTATTAACAGTGTAGACAGACAGGAAGGGGGGCAGAGAGAATGGGGAAGACATGCGGCAAAGGGTTGCTGAGCCGGGAATCGAACTCACAACCAGCCGCACGAGGACTGTAGCCTCTGTATATGGGCCGCCTGCCCTAACCACTGCGCCACCAGGGCGGCCCGAATGTGTAACATTTTACTAACAGATTTTTCCTAATAGAAATCTAAAAAATCTCCCTTTTAAAAGGATACATGAGCTCACTAAGCACTCAAAAATAATAATAAAGTAAGATAAATACTATCAAATACAACAGAACAGTGCATACTGCAAATCTGCAAATACTATGAAGAATTAACAATTCTTTTGCAGAAAAATAATCATGTCTTCCAGCCTCTGAACCAGCCAGACTCTCTCTCTCTCATCACGGTCATCTTCTAAATGTAATGCAGAAGGCATTCGTTTAATAGCATAGCGTAATGTTATAGCATGTTTTACAAAGAAGCACATAGGCAGTGGGATAGCTACTAACCAGAGTTACCAGAGGTGATCTTAGCTTGGCTACTGCTGCTGCTGGGTTGAGATCCATCAGTTTGAAGTGCGTCAAAAACACGACACTCGTTATCACATGTTGTGTGCCCCAATGTTTCTGCATGTTAGCCGTGTTCCCTCCCGACGCTGTTATCTCCACTTTACAATGACTGCTAGTTGCCTTGTTGCCATCTTTCTTTGGTGAAGTGAAGCCAAACTGTGGAGTGTTTGAACCTGGTTGGGCGCCATTGTTGTTTACAACTGCAATGTGCGTAACTTAATCACGTAAGTGCTTTCTGGAATTGACTGTGCATAACTTGCGTAAATAACGTGAGATTCACGCTGGTTGGAATCGATAAGAGAATCGCTAGATAAACTGCCAAACAATTCCATGGAATTGAAACACACGGAACCGGTTCTCTACAGGAACCGGTTCTCGATTCCCATCCCTAGTGATGGTGGTGGATAAACATCAGAGGACAGCAGTGGCGAGAGACGTGGCCATCCAGAAGGATGGCAACATGAGAAAGAAGGAACACAAGAAGCTCTACAAATACCAAGGGCTGAAGGAAGAGCTGGAAAACATATGGAGTGGTGATCAGGGCACTGGGAGCTGTAACCTCCAAACTGGACCGGTGGCTCCAGCAGATACCAGGAACAACATCTGAGCTCTCTGTCCAGAAGAGGGCATCGCTACGAACAGCTAAGATCCTGGAGAACCTTCAGGCTCCCACCCCCAAACGGATGTTGCACTGAACAAATGCTTTTTATCCCTGCATGCAGCGTGCTTGTTGATACGGAGTGATATTATTGGTCTTCTATTCTAGTTTTGGGTTCTTGACACAGCTGCATTATCTTCTGCTAGTAGAGTACCAAAATGTGTTTAAACCAGAAAATCCCAGACAACAGTCCATAACATGAAGTGCTGATTTAAAGGCTGAAGATGAAAAAAAAAAAACAGAAGCAATATTTATATATTTAAAAAAGAAAACTGTCTGATGAAGTGAACATTTTTGTCTGATCCTCTTCTCTTTAGCCATAATTAAACTTCTGTTATCTGAATCACTTCAACAGTTTTATTGTACGACATAATAAATCTGATCCGTTACGCAGAGATTGAGTTATTCCAGTGCTTCCTGAGCCTCAATAGCTCTGTCAGGGTTAAACATATAGGTTGCACATGCAAAAATACAGAGACTACGATGAGTCAAATTGAGGGTTACTAATTATAGCCCCGGGAAAGTTTTTCCCTTCTGCTCATCATCAGCTCTCTATGGGAAGAGCAGAGAAAAGGGAAGCTGCTGTCAGGGGGCGCGAGGTGGGCGGCAGCTTCCCTTTCTCTAGACATCCGGCCTGTCTTCCTCTTCCACCGTACATGCTCATTGTACACGCTCCTTGCATCTGAACCTCTTCAGCAACCTCCGCCCCCAAAGCCCTTCCTCCCGCCGCTGCATGTATCACAGTTTGTTTGGCTCCATAAAATGGAAGAGCGCTTTTACCAGAGTTCTAATGTCTTCCTGTTTTCCTTGGTTGAATATTTCCCTCCTTTCTTTTATCTTGCGGGCTGTTATCACTCAGAACACAGTTGGGATGCATGATCCAGAGTGTTATATTAGCCAACCAACTAGAGAAATGAAGACTTGCCGTATCTGTTCAGACTTTCATAGACGTTACATTAATATGTGTTCTATCTCTAGATTTCGTATCACATTCCTACATTTACTGTACTTTAACAAGGACACAACGGTTTTGTTGGCCTATTAAGTGCCTGACCTGGGAGCCACTGGGATGAGCTATACTTCTGGAACTGAAATAAGTGAAATATGTCTTTAATGTTTGTAGACAAGATCTTTCAAACATACAGAATGAGCCAAAGGTCATCAAATCTCAGTAGGGATTGAATTTTCAGGATACCGGCCTTGACACAACCGAAGTAGTGTCGGAATGGGTTTAATGTTGTAAGAAAAAAAGGCTTCATCCATCCATCCATCCATCCATCCATCCATCCATCCATCCATCCAGACCCATCCATCCATCCATCCATCCATCCATCCATCCATCCATCCATCCATCCATCCATCCATCCATCCATCCATCCATCCATCCATCCATCCACCCATCCATCCATCCATTATTATCCATCCATCCATCCATCCATCCATCCATCCATCCATCCATCCATCCATCCATCCATCCATGCCATCCATCCATCCATCCATCCATCCATCCATCCCCATGCCATCCATCCATCCATCCATCCAGGATCCATCCAATCCATCCATCCAGCCATGCCACATCCATCCATCCCATCCATCCATCCAGCCATCCACCAGCCATCCAGCCATCCAGCCATCCAGCCATCAGCCATCCAGCCATCCAGCCATCCATCCATCCATCCAGCCAGCCATCCAGCCAGCCACCACCCAACCAGCCAGCCAGCCAGCCATCCAGCCACCCAGCCAGCAGCCAGACAGCCACCCATCCACCACCAGCCAGCCATCCACCCACCAGCAGCTAGCATCCCATCACCATCCATCCAGCCATCCACCATCCAGCATCATCCATCCATCCATCCATCCATTCATCCACCCACCAATTCATCTATCCATCCATCCACTCATCCACCCATCCATCCCTCCATCCACCCACCCATTCATCTATCCATCCATCCACACATCCACCCATCTGTCCATCAATCCATCCATCCATCATCCATCCATCCATCTACTTTCTACACCTGCTCTTCCTCACTGGTGTCTGCTGGAGCTTTTCCCAGGATTCTCGGGGCAAAAGGCAGGTCATAGTATTTTCAGCAGTTTATCTGAGCAAGAAAAAAAAAGACAATATATTGTTTGCACTCAGAAGAAAATCCAGCTGGAAGAGTTGCTTCTAATTTCTGGTGTCCCAGCCCTTGATATCCTTCTTGACACTGAGAACCCTTTGGGACTGGATTTACTCTTCTGAAACAGTTTTTTTCTTTGTTTTTTGTCTCCCAATTACTTCAAAACTTTCCCATGCTCGACTTCCAGACGTTGCTCTCAGCTGAGGCTGTCACATCTGTCCAGCTGCTGTCTTCAGCTTTACTACCACCACCAAGTCCAGCCGACTGACCAAAGAATGGTTGTCTGTGCTGCTTGAAGTCCCACAAGATCTTTTTTTTTTTCTTTTAAGCCACTTTCGGTGACAGGGGCCTGTTGGGCCTCTCACCCGTAGTTGTCACAGATGTGCACTATCCCAGCCCCTCGGTTAGCATTCTCAACCTACACCCTGCTACTATGTGCAGATCAGTTTCAGACACATCTCTGCTCAGCCTGCAGGTCTGCTGTGATCAGCCCTTTTTAATCACAGCAGACCCTTTATGAGGCTTTGGTGTTTGGGGACTGTTCTTGTGCTGCTTTGATCAGAGCCTCTGTGTCGCCCTTCAGGCCAGACCTTTATCAGACAACTCCAGTATCTGCTGATTGTTATTCCACAAGGCTCTCTCAGCCCTTTCATAAAAGCCTCCCCAAACTCACTTACACCTGTTGTGGAACTTTTGCCCGCCTCTTGGGAGCAGTCTCAAAGCTTTTCAGACCAGTCTGAAGTCTTTTTATTGGGGACGCCATCGGTCTTTAGCTTTGCACTGCTGCAGAAAGACATAAGTGGACGACAATCTGCTTTGTAGCAGAGACAGACTGAAGTCTTACAGATTTATGTTTTAAGGTTTGTTTTTCATTATATTCTTTCTTTCTTTGGCCTCATGCTTTGTCCTTGTGGTGAAATCTGTTTTTACTGGGGCCTCCTGACTCAAGCGAACCTTCAACCAATCAACATGTCCAGATGTGCTCCACTTCTCATCAGCGTGTCCTTTCCAAATACCCGGCAAGGAGCGTGTTATCCCAGTCTACGGTTTCAGCTGTACGTGGAGCGCGTACGTCCGTACGGTATTCCCGGGAGCTTCTGGGGTCTCCATCTTCTTCCCTTAAATAGTTTTGCTGTCTGCCTCTCATCTCTCCAGGTACAACTGTCTGACGGACTTCGAACGAACTGAAATATGCACTGAGACAAAACAATGAGCCCAACAGGTACTGTAACAGGGAAGTTCTGCAAATTAAAAACTAACGAATTAAAATAATCTGAGCCAGCACTCCAAAAACGTTTTCACTAACTGAAGGAGAATAATGTTAAATAAGATTAAGGGAAGAAGAAGTCTTCAAGCATGTGACCACCTGCCTTCAGTCTTATGCTAAATTAAACAGTTGAGTAGGTATATTCGGACGAGGGATGTAACGATATGTAAATTTGATATCTCGATTATCACGGTTTACGATATTATCGTGGTATTCTTAATTGCTGTACAAATGTCCAAAAAACACATACATCTAAAAAATTTCACAAAATCTTGTCATACTAAAACATCAGAGGCAAAAATTTTATCAAAATAAAACTTTTACATTAAAAGGGCAAACAACTGGCACAGAAAGAGGTTTTATTTTAAATGAACAAAATAAATAACAGGAACAAAGTTTATTTGTCTGGTGCAAATTTAAATAAACACTTAAACAACCATAGTAGGTCAAAATATGCAAACAATTATCAGGAACAAAAATTATAGCGCAAGTTCAAATTAAATAAACTTTGGACTTTAAGCTGAACCTTAAATACGTATAAATGTGCAAATAAAGAAACAGTTGTTTAGGAGCCAAATATGTTGTTATGAACTGTAGTTCACTCTGTGTGTCTGTGGGTGGCGCTGTGTTGTTACCTGAGGGTCAGGTATAAAGGTAGCTGCCTGTTATTAGGTTAGGTGTTGGACCCGGAAGGACAAAAGGTTTTTGACCGCTGTGGCGCTAACTGCTGACGTTATGGTTGTCGGATCAGTTAATGGAATAAATTAATATTTTAACTGCATCAGAAGAACATCATTCCGGTCATTTTTTGATCAACACGCAACGGTAACGTTTACAAAATGAGAGTTAGCGAACCGCGCCGACCAGGTTACTCTAGGTCAAACATCTCAGTAGCTTGAAGCATTTGCCTTAGCTCCTTCAAGTTGCTTCTACAAATTACAATAAAATATAAACAAGTGCTCTGCAGACAGGATAACTGTCCTCCACCAGTTGTCCCTCTGGATTCTCAGAAAAAAAAATGAAGCAGAATATGCCCAGACCTTGGATTTCGTCCTTTTAGTGGGTTGGTAAATGTCCTGCGTGGTATCACCACTTTCCGCCATGCTCACGTTACGATGCCGATGTTACAAGCTACATATTCACGCAAGACACAGTCACGAGTCGCTGGCAGACTTGCCAAATGGTAATCGTTATCGTGTAAAATTTTACTGCGCTTTACCGGTAACCGTTCCATCCCTAATTTGGACAAACGTAGCTTATAGAGACGACAACTACCTGAGAGAGGACATTTTTCAAAAACATAGTAATAAATTCCTGAATATCTCTGCTTAGTCTTTATGAAATATTTTCTTCCCAAAACTGTTTTCCCACAGATGGATTAGATTCTCTTGTGTCTCTCTGAAGTGTTTTTTACGTGCTTTTGAAGTGTGCTGGTACCTCAACGGTAACGCGTGGGCATGGGAGGAAGGCGCGTCCTTCCCGTGTCTGCATGTTCTCAGGACCCCTGCGTGGCGTTGGGGAGGGGCGGAGTTTGGGGAATAAGGGGTGCCTGATGAATATAAGCCTGGTGTTGTTGGTTTAGAGAATCCTCCAGAAGCAGGATGCGGCCCCGCCATCATCCTGCTTCCCGTGTGAATGGAAACCCGAGTTCAGGCCCCCGTCCCGGGGATCCCCCCCCCACAAACCGCCACATACACACATGCAAGCACGTAAATGACCACATCCCTAAACCCATCAGACCCTGGCATCGCAAATCCCACAAATCCAGTCCCTCCAGCCCTCTACTGTCCTCCCCCTCTTCTTCTGCTTTCCCCTCCGGCCCCTAATTGCTTTTATGCCTCCATTCTCACAGTGTGAGAAGTTTGACAATGTACATAAACGAAATTCCAGAACAGCAGCGGGATATGGAAAAAGCACATGTGGAAGCAGTTTGCCACCCCTCTGGAGAAAAGTGTGAATCCGCAGCCTTATACATTTATTCTGAGCAGAGAGGAGCGTCGCTGTTCAGGACCCGGGGCCTACAACATGTTTGCGTCTGCACGGGAACTAAACGCCTGCTTTTTAGGTCTCGTCGAGCTTCTCCGGGGGCCATATTCGGTGGATTATTTATTAGCCCCTCACTTACGCGGGTCCTGGGATAATTATTCCTCTGAACGCCGGTTCGTCGCGGTTCACCCAGAGGTTGTTCGGTTGCCATGCAAATCCAGCATCCCAAGTGCACGGGCGCAAACCGGCATTAAGATGCACGCGCGTTTGCCTGGCTGCAGGCGTGTTTCAAAACCACATCGTGAGTCCCTTTCAAACTGAATGCGATGACAGCACCGCCGTGCTTTGATACTCGTTCTCAACGGATCCAGTCAGTTCAATGGCTCGTTCGCACAATGACGGTCGCCAGAATGTAGCTTTGAGAGCTCAGTCAAAGTTCGATCCGGCAGCTTCGTTTCACTCTCAGTGGGCCCTGGGAATGCTTCTTCTTTGAAAGAGAGGACACGGGGAAAAAAAGATTGGAAATCATTTAAGGTGGTAAAGCCTGAAGGTGAGAAGCAAAGCCAGGCGTCCCTGAGTGGCAGGTAGACTCTGACCACACCCAATTCAGTGTCAGGCTCACTTATGAAGTTGTTCTGGGGAGAACGAAAAGGAGAGAATGTCACAAAAAAGACGCTAAACTCTAATAACTGTGTTCAATAATAACTCAAAACTAATCTGATTGTTGGTTTGGGAGGTGTTGTGAGTTCCCTGCTGTACAGAGTTCACGCCACAGCGAGCTGCTTCATGCAGAGACCGGTGGACTGTTTGCGTATGCGCAGTGTGTTCACTTGCTTTTTGAGATGATGCTAATTTAGCCGCTTTTATCTTGCTATTTTATGCTTTTAGCCGTTATCGGGGGGCCAGATGCTGGTCATCCTGATAAGGCCTGCGATTTTTTTTTTTTTTTTTTTTTTTAATTATTATGATGATTGTTTTTCATTCTGTAAAGCACTTTGTGTTGCATGTTCTTGCTCTACAAATAAAGATTGATTGATCGATCGATTCAATGAAACTTGTTAATTAGTTGGTTGATCTTCCACCGATCGTTCGTCCTCTTTATTCCTTTGTACAACAGTGGCCACGGTTACATGATGTTTTTTAATTATTCTGAATTAAATAATTCAGAATTAAACTATGTTCCTTCGATTTTACATGGAAAACACGTTTGATCAGCTTTATCCAATTCCGCTTAAGGTCTGGGGGTTGGGAAGGGTTCTGATTGGATGGGGGGGGCGGACGTCTTTACGTATTTACATCTACCGGAAGAAAACAAACTTACTCGATTTATTTCTTTCCGCCATCATTTATTTAACTGTATAGCTGTTGTTCATGAAGGCTGTTATATCAGTGGTAGTGTGAAATTTCACCGGACTAGTAGCCGACGTGCCGGCTAAGTTTAGCTCGGTCACGTGACCTGCCTGTTTCGCCGAGCCGTGGTGATGTTTAATGGTCTGACATTGACCCCTACTGGTCATTTATAGTGTGACACGTTATTCATGTTATTCTGTTATCAATGCCACTGTAGGTTAATTATTATTAATGTTGCTTTATTATTGTTGTCTTCTTCAGACGTCACAAACCACACACACTTAAACACACATCCTACAGTGTGTTACAGTGTCCTGTTCATTTGGATAAAGACAATAAATACATCTAAAGGAGAGAAGTTGCTGCATCTTCTCTGACAGGAGGATTAGGCCAGTATACAGCCAGCATATCATCACCGAAGCTGTTCCGTTACAGGAGAGATTACGGGAATGACTGGAAACAGTCCCTCCCAGTAACACCCAGTATCTGTCAGGCAGGGCTTAAACCAAACTACCCGCCTCGTTGACAGTCAGGTGTGAGGAGTTCACTGTCTCCTTGAGCTTTACCAGGTCAGCAGATACAGAAAAACTCAGCCTCATGGTAAACCCCGAAAGAAGCGCAAGAACAAACAGTTGTGTCCAGATGTGAATTGTTGTCATGAGAGTCGTGTACTCCGCTCTGAGTCGTCTTTCATGTCAGGGCCGTGTTTTTTCTGTATCACTTGTCATCTGCTCTTAAAGCCTCACACTCACCAAGCAGTGAAGGGAAGTGAAAATGAGCGGTGACGCTTTAAAACCCTGAGTATTATAGGATACAGGTCAGGTAGAGGAACTCAAGCCTCCTCGATGACAGCGATGTCCCACACCGGCGCACCACCTACCCGAGCAAACCAGACGTCATGTCAGGATTCAGTCCATAGATCACGTCTTGTGAATATTTCACCAACTTCCTTGAGACTGTTGTGCTGACCGATTAGAAACCACGCAAGAGACAAAAATGGATCCATGTGACTGGGTTTATCGGATACATGCCCTCCTGCAGGATGAGCCACTTTATGAACCGGTCTTCCAGCTGTGCACTCCACCTGTCAGAGGTACAGCGGTCTTCCAGCTGTGCACTCCACCTGTCAGAGGTACAGCGGTTTTTTCAGCTGTGCACTCCACCTGTCAGAGGTACAGCGGTTTTTTCAGCTGTGCACTCCACCTGTCAGAGGTACAGCGGTCTTCCAGCTGTGCACTCCACCTGTCAGAGGTACAGCGGTCTTCCAGCTGTGCACTCCACCTGTCAGAGGTACAGCGGTCTTCCAGATGTGCACTCCACCTGTCAGAGGTACAGCGGTCTTCCAGCTGTGCACTCCACCTGTCAGAGGTACAGCGGTCTTCCAGATGTGCACTCCACCTGTCAGAGGTACAGCGGTTTTTTCAGCTGTGCACTGCACCTGTCAGAGGTACAGCGGTCTTCCAGCTGTGCACTCCACCTGTCAGAGGTACAGTGTTTTTATAGCTGTGCACTGCACCTGTCAGAGGTACAACGGTCTTCCAGCTGTGCACTCCACCTGTCAGAGGTACAGCGGTTTTTTCAGCTGTGCACTCCACCTGTCAGAGGTACAGCGGTCTTCCAGCTGTGCACTCCACCTGTCAGAGGTACAGTGTTTTTCCAGCTGTGCACTGCACCTGTCAGAGGTACAACGGTCTTCCAGCTGTGCACTCCACCTGTCAGAGGTACAGCGGTTTTCCAGCTGTGCAGTCCACCTGTCAGAGGTACAGCGGTTTTCCAGCTGTGCACTCCACCTGTCAGAGGTACAGCGGTCTTCCAGCTGTGCACTCCACCTGTCAGAGGTACAGCGGTCTTCCAGCTGTGCACTGCACCTGTCAGAGGTACAGCGGTCTTCCAGCTGTGCACTCCACCTGTCAGAGGTACAGCGGTTTTCCAGCAGTGCAGTCCACCTGTCAGAGGTACAGCGGTCTTCCAGCAGTGCAGTCCACCTGTCAGAGGTACAGCGGTTTTCCAGCTGTGCAGTCCACCTGTCAGAGGTACAGCGGTCTTCCAGCTGTGCACTCCACCTGTCAGAGGTACAGCGGTCTTCCAGCTGTGCACTGACACCTGTCTGAGGTTCAGGAAACGCTGCATCATGTGAAGTTGGGGGAGATGAAGACACAGAAGGTGGATCATTGTCCTCTGACCAGGGTCTGTGATGTTAGATTAGATTAGATTAGATTAGATTAGATTAGATTAGATTAGATTAGATTAGATTAGATTAGATTAGATTAGAGTAGATTAGATTAGATTAGATTAGATTAGATTAGATTAGATTAGATTAGATAGATTAGATTAGATTAGATTAGATTAGATTAGATTAGATTAGATTAGATTAGATTAGATTAGATTAGTTTAGGTTATTTAGATTAGATTAGATTAGGTTATATTAGATTAGATTAGATTGGTTAGATTAGATTCAATTCGAGTAGATTAGATTAGATTCAAGTAGATTAGAGTAGATTAGATTAGGGTAGAGTAGAGTAGGGTAGATTAGATTAGATTAGATTAGAGGGATTAGATTAGATTAGATTAGAGTAGATTAGATTCGGTTAGATTAGGGTAGAGTAGAGTAGAGTAGGGTAGATTAGATTAGATTAGAGGGATTAGATTAGATTAGAGTAGATTAGATTCGGTTAGATTAGATTAGATTAGATTAGAGGGATTAGATTAGATTAGATTAGAGTAGATTAGATTCGGTTAGATTAGATTAGATTAGATCGGGTTAGGTTAGGTTAGGTTATCTTAGATTAGGTTAGATTAGATTAGATTAGATTAGATTACATTAGATTAGGTTAGATCAAATCAGATTAAGCTAGGTTAGATTAGATTGGGTTATATTAGATTAGATTAGAGTACATAAGATTAGGTTAGATTACCACAGATTATATATATATATATATATATATATATATATTATATATATATATATATATATATATCTATATATATATATATATATATATATATATATATATATACATATATATATATATATAAGAACACTTACCAAACTGTAAATCCAGTCAGATGGGAAGATACAGTGACATGATTGAAGTCACCTGGGTGACATAAGATATAAGTGCACCTGGGTGTTTGGTCTGTATCCTAGCAACACATTCATGTTGTATGACACATGGATCTTCATCCGTGTCACTGGATGTATTGGCAAGTATTGTTGTTAAATGACTGAATTCTCTTAGTAAATAGTTTGGTCTCAATCGAACTGCCAATAATTCAACATCTGGACAACATAGCTGTTCCTTCACAGTTCCATGTGCAGGATTCCTCCATCTCTGGTTCACTAGTTAAGCCAGTCCTCCTCCTTTCTTCTGGACGCTAGCTTTATCATGGTCCACCCTCTGACTCTTCACCAATATCTCCAGCTCATCACTCTTCTTGGTCAGGGAGTTGACATTTCTCATGATGCCTGACTTGTATCTCTATTTCCTGGCCTTCACCTTTGCACCAGCACGGCAAAGCATGAAAACTCCTCTGAATCTCAGCTGGAACAGGATGATCTACTCCAGATTTGCTCTGTTTCAATGAAAGAAGCTCTTCTCTTGAATAAGCTCTTCTCTCCATAGTAATATCCATCAGTAGTTGATTAAAAAAAACTGATAAAAACATCGAAAATAGTGCAAAAAAATGGATGAGCTGTAGAGACAAGCTGCCAGCTTCATCCAGCGCATCCCAGAAAAACAAGATAAAATCTAAAATCTAAACGGCTCACTCATTAAGACATATTCATATAGATTTAGAAGACCATAAAAAAGTGACGAGGTTGTGCTGTCAGGGTTTATAAGCTGGTGGAGACCCAAATACATGCTAATCAGAGAAGGAATTAATTTACATACGAGCCTGTTAAAAGGGAAAATAATCAATTAGGTGTCTCTGTCTGTTTTATGAATTCTCTGGAGGTTTGAAAGGTATTAAACACATCACAACCACTGAGAAACTTTTCCATGTCAGTACCCAGTAAAACATAAAATAACATAATCGTTTTGTTCCAGAGCAATTGTCCGATAGCGACTTGAGAAGTTTGAGAGCGTTTAAACAGTGATGCCTTAGTCATATTTCTATCCAACAATGAGTTAGAAGTCACCAAAAGTGAGAATGAAAAAGATAATTTCTGAGAAGGTTGAGAAGAGGCTAATACCTAAACACACACAGGCAGAGAAGCAAGAAACAATTACAAAGAAGGGATTATGGCTGAGTGGGAGGACTCTGCGTGAGCCGTTTTATTACAATAAAAGGCATTATTTGATTATTTCTTTATCATCTGCACAGATGTCTGCCAGAAACAGCTTTCTGATTCCACCCTTCGCTCTCGCACAACTTCAGTGGGAGGTGAAGGATTTCATCATTCTTTCGTCGACGTCCTTTCAGCGGCGCTTCTCAGAAACCCGTTTCAGATCCAAACAGCAGAAATATGTGTGTGTGGGCTCATGGTGACAGATTAATATCCCCGTAAAGCCCCGCTTCCAGGAGATGAAACTCGTTTAAAAAAGCAAACCTGACATAGAGGCATTTTCACCGGGGGATTAACGCAACGCGAACAGGATCGCTTGCTGTTTACAGACACTTTGGAGGAAAGTCCTACTGACCTAATTAGCAGCGTCCAACGGGTTATTGCACTCGTTTGTCTTCGGCGCCCCGGCTACCCCGGGCGACGTGGCGAGGGCACGAGCAGCTCCAGATGTGGGTCGGTGACTGAGGTCGTAAAAGTTGCTCCTGTTTGTGACATCTCCGCCGTAAATCGCTAGCGGCTGAACCGGCGTGCGAACTCCTTCGCAGCGATGCTCTCACAGCAGGCACTTCTTCTAAAACTCCTCTTCGCTGTCATTTCTCCATCCGTCCTGTTCGCTTCGTGAAATATCTTTTAGTGAGCTCGTGGAGCAAAGACCCACTCTAAATTTTCAGAAATAGACGCCGTTTCTACAGCGGGGAGCTGTTCCCCGGGGGCTCATACATTTTTGAGAGACTCGGTTGTAATCTTGAGGAACCAGGCTCTAATTGAAATTTTCCAGAAAGACTGTTTTACAACACAAAAATCCCTCGTTTGATGGGCCGTACACTTAAAAATAGCTTTTCTTGCAGCTAACATTTCCTGACATTTTAGACTTGCCAGGTTTTGGCCTTTTAAACATTCAAGCGAACATAAAAATGAAAGAATATTAGGGCTGGGCAATGATTAAAATTTTTAATCGCGATTAATCGCATTATTTCCCTGATTAATCACGATTAATCGCATTGTATACGCAAAATCAAATAATAATTTCAAAAGTAGTGTAAAATGCACTTTTATTTAAATGTTCTGCTGCCATATGAACTAAAGTGTCATAACATTTGTTGTTCAAACACTTTTAACATCAGCACTTGTCAGTAACACATATTTAGTGTAAATCTCATCTTAAAAAATGTAAAATAAAATAAAGCTTATTGCCACTGCCAGGGCACTAATGTCATCCTGTTTTTATAAAAGATTTTTTTTTAAAAGTCTACAAACAAAATTCAACAAAATGATTGTGGCTCATAGGGATGGGAATTGATAAGATTTTTCCGATTCCGATTCCATTATCGATACTGTTTAACGATTCGATTCTTTATCGATTCTCTTATTGATTCTAATATTGGGGAAAAAGGAGAACAAACAGTTTTATTAGCATCATTTTATTTTTACTTAGAAGTCACGACCTTACAAACTCAACAGCGAGGTCAAAAGAGGCCCAAAGATAATGTGTTAACTGTTGTAATATGTAACTGTGCAAATACACAAGAATGTGTAACATTTTACTAACAGATTTTTCCTAATAGAAATTAAAAACATCTCCCTTTTAAAAGGATACATGAGCTCACTAAGCACTCAAAAATAATAATAAAGAAAGATAAATACTATCAAATGTAGTTACCTTCCGTAGTAACCGCAGAGGTGATCTTAGCTTGGCTACTGCTGCTGGGTTGAGATCCATCAGTCCGAAAGCGTCAAAAACACGACACTCGTTATCGCATGTTGTGTGCTCAAAAGTTTCTGCATGTTAGCCGTGTTCCCTCTCAACACTGTTATCTCCACTTTACAATGACTGCAAGTTGCCTTGTTGCCATCTTTCTTTGGTGAAGTGAAGCCAAACTTTGGAGCGTTTGAACCTGGTGGGCGCCATTGTTGTTTACAACTGCAATGCGTGTGCTAAACCGACGTAACTTAATCACGTAAGTGCTTTCTGGAATTGACTGTGCGTAACTTGGGTAAATTACGTGAGATTCGCGCTGGTTCAAATCGATAAGAGAATCGCTGGATAAACTGCCAAACAATTCCATGGAATTGAAACACACAGAACTGGTTCTCTACAGAAACCGGTTCTCTACAGGAACCGGTTCTCGATTCCCAACGCTAGTGACACATTACAGTCAGAACATTTAGGGCCTGATTTACTAAGATCCTGAATAAAGAGTACTAAATTGCGTGTGCACTGAAAAAGTTTGCGCGTGCTGTTGTTGTGTGTTTTGCGGGTGATCAACTAAGAATGCTCGCGCAATTGATAACGGGTGCAAACCGCAGTATTTAAATGAGGTGTTGCGTGTCTTACGGTTTGCGCCATGGAGAGTCTGGATGGAAAGCAGGATAGACGCAAGCGCAAAATGAAATTTGACGAGTTGGAGTTAGAGATATTAGTGGAAGAGGCAAATAAACACATTCATGAACTAAAGCAAAGAAATTTAAACATTACCAAAAGAAACGCAATATGGGAGAAAATCTGCGATAGAATAAATGCAGTTGGTAAGACAAAAAGAACGGCAGATGAGGTTAAAAGAAGGTGGCAAGATATAAGGCGAAGAACTAAAGAAAAAGTGGCCTTTAATAAAACTTTGGCAAACAAGACAGACAGGTGGAGGGAAGAGATGCCTCTAACACGCTAGAGCCAACTGCAGAACAGGGTAGGCGCACAATAAGAAACACTTTTTTCTCCATGAAAACACGTGATTTATTTATTATCACAAACAAAAAAATGAATGTGCCTCCCAGTGTTTCCACTAGAAAAAATTGGCACCGGACAATGTGACCGGCAGGTTTTCAATTTACCGGACAAATGTTTGAAATTCCGGTCACATAGGCTATATGAATTTATTGAGGTTAAAAATAAATCATATGCAGTAGTACGATATCAATGCAAGTCATTTAATAGTGTTTTTATTGAAAAACAGGCTATTTCAAATAAAATAAGTCCCGTCAATTGACTCACGAGCGTAACTTAAAAAAATAAATAAATAAATATTGCAGAAGCTCGCGCTCTTCTGACTCCGCTGCGCTGTTTTAATGCGGTTCTGCAGAGGGAAAACCTCTCTCTGCTGGCACACTGGAGACAGGGATCAGCAGGCTATCTGGGCCAGTTGAGCCCAGTCGGGGTAGATTTCACTGAAATCCCCGATGAGAACTTCACAGGACGTTGAGAAGTTCAAGCCTCCATAACCGCGGAGCGCTGTCATTACGGAGATGCGTCTCTGCGCGCAGCTGTGGCATCAATGAGTGGAGCTGTGGCTGGAGCCGACTCGTCCTCACACACTACTCATTCGTAAAAAAAGTATATGTTTTTTCATAAAATACATCCATCCATCCATCCATCCATCCATTAGCTTCCGCTTATCCGAAGTCGGGTCGCGGGGCCAGCAGCTTCAGCAGAGAGGTCCAGATCCCCCGGCCGCTTCCACCAGCTCCTCTGGGAGAATCCCGAGGTGTTTTTCATAAAATGATGTGGAAATAACCCATTTTATTACAACTGAAATTTTGACCGGAGAGATTATAAAATCCCGGACTTCCGCATATTTTACCAGACAAAGTCCGGCAATTACCAGACAACGGAAACCCTGGTGCCTCCTGTGGCAACCTTTTGCTGAATAATACTCGATTTAACATTCAAATAAAATATTTCTCCTTTTGCATGTGCAAACAAATTTACACGAGTCCGAAAGACTCTCTCTCTGCATATTCTTTGATTTTGGCGATGTCGCCTCCTTGCCACAATAACAGCAGCCATCGGTGCGTAATGCTGGACAGATTAGCACCTTCCTTTCGAACATATTAAATACAGACGCAATCACAATCCCCGCAATTACTTTCAGGGTTGGTAAATCTCATTGCGTGTGGTAAATGAACCTATTTGCATTTTCCCCTCCCAGTATTTAGCGCTTTCTGGCGGGTACGCCCCATATTGATTATTCATCAGGGCAAAAGTGCTAAATGAACAGCGTGTGCTATTTTGCTCATTTGAGAGGCGCAGTCCTCTTTGCACGCGGTTAGTAGATCAGCTTGCACATTGGTTTGCGGGTGGTGTCAAGTTTGCACACGTTTTTACGCACGCCAACCTTTAGTAAATCAGGCCCTAAAACAGGTAATTTCTGAGGTAACAGCAGAAACTTTTAACGGGGAGTTCAACTTGTCAGTTGTTACAAATAACCTTGTTTCTGTTGAATCCTCCGTCTGGGAGAACGGAGTTACTTTACCAATCCGTAATTATCTGTGTATCATTTATTCTTTCTATTTTCAATTGCCAATCAAAAATAAAAAAAACATTGAAAAGGTGACATTTTATTACATTTTTCGTTTTTAAATCTAACACAAAAAAACGAAAAAAAAAAAAACCTGTTCTTTTACATTTCAATTTTAGACTTGGATCAAAAATACGAAATAAAAAAATGGGCCACAGAACTGAATTTGTCTTATAATCGAGGACTGAACTTTCTGTTGTCATTACACATCTGTGCCACTAGATGGAGCATTTACATTTGTCTGCATTTACATTCATGGTTAGGGCCATCATCTAGCAAAACCATCTAGTATGTATATACAATTTAATCTTATAGCAGACTTTTTTTTTTTGTGGGGTGTGAAGGGTGAATGTGTCCTTTTAGTCCTCTCTGGCAGTAAATTCTAACGTCTTTATTAATATCTTAAATCCTGATTTTGTCAGTAGTGGATTGTGTTGTGACAGCAAACAAACTCAGAGGATGATATGTAAGAAGCAGAAACTACTAACAAAAAACTGGATGAACACCTTTTACCAAGCTATAGACCTGTATATGGAGAATTGATGTAAACATTATTGATTGATTGTGTTGAGAGTAGAGGGGGGGTGTTGGGGGAGGGGTGTAAAGAATAAACATGTCCGTGCCCATATAGAACTCCCGCAGCCACCTGACACACACCTTGACGACAAACACGGCGGCAAGTTGTTGCGGAAGGTCCGTACACTCACATGTGAGTTACTCAAGTACCAAGGAAACTGTTACCACTATTACCATCACCACTCTCCTCATCTCATTCCACCTCAAGTCCTCCCGCGGGTGAGAAACGCCAGCTAACTCCCATCACCCAGTACCAGACTGGCCCAAGAGGGCCCCCTTGCCCCCGACCCGAGAGGTCAGGGGGCAAACACCCCCAAGATATACGTCCACTGACAGGAGGGCCAGGCAGGGCACCCAGACAGCCAGAACCGTGACGAGGCCCTCCCACCCCCCAGCCCCCACACCTACTAGGCCCCAAGCCCACAGTAGTAGCACCGCAGAAAACGCAGACCCAGTAGCCTTCACCCCATTTAGCCAAGGGCCAGCCGAGCCCCCCCGCCCCCACTAACCGCCAGCAGGGAGCGGAAGGGGGAGATGGGCGGGGCAGAGAGAGGGAAGGAGAGGGAAACCAGGGGGACGCAACCCCCCCGAGGCCAGCTGAGACAGCCACCACCCCGTGCCCACCACACCCCCGCAGCACAGCAGCGGCGACAAATGACGGGAAGGCGGCCCACACCACAGGCCGCCCCAGGAAGGCCGCACAGCACCCCCTCACGGCGCTGCGCACCAGCCCGCAGCTGTATCGCCCTCAAAATTGAGATTTTCCAACACCACCCTTGGAAGTAAGTGCTACCCAGAAGGCACTGGGTAATTTAGCCAAGACATCTTCGAAAATGATGGTGACAAAAAAAGCTAGCTACAAACGTAAGTATCTTCGTAGTTCTTAAAGATATAAATATTACGAAACCATTTTATTGTGTTTGTTTGAGATTTTTTTCATGGATTAACATCGTTGTTGCGTAACATTTATTTTTTTACTTTACAATGTTTGCTGCCGGACCGGCGGTCCCGGGCAGGGGTCCCGGGACGGCGGACCGGGATCACCGACGAGTACAAGTAATGTGAAGCCGCCGACCGCGGGTCCCGTCCCGTCGGCGGTCCCGGTCGGCTTCACGTTACTTGTACTCGTCGGTGGTCCCGGTCCGACGTCCCAGGACCGGCGGCCGGGGGTCCCTCTCTGGCTGGCTTCACGTTACTTGTATACCTTGTTGTGTAGCGACGGAGGACTGAATAATGTATCCTCTATTGTGTTATTTGCTAATATTATTTGGAGAATATACGGCGCTCTTTTCAATGTTATCCCTGTGTCATTTCAGGGAATACAGAGACAACACGGGCTCTGATACATTTCAGTCTGAAGACGTCACTACACTCGAGGGGTGTCCCATTTCTAAGTCACAAGATAACCCTGACACTTACTTTCGAGGGTTAAGATTGAGGGCCAAAAATTGAGGGTTAAGGGCGAGAGTTGAGATTGAGGGTTAAGGGAGGAATTGGAATTGGCCCAAGGAGTCCACAATTCTTACTTTCACAGGTTTCTACACAAATCAAACCTTAGTTGAGAATATTGTACAGTATTTATGCTGATCCATCACAGTAAATGCGTAAGACATCCTCCATCTGGAGGATCAGAACACTAACTACGATGATCAAAACTCTGATATTTATTTTGACGCTCTCCCTAGCAACCCCAGTGACACATATTAGACCCAACTGATGTCTATAGACGTCAATGGCAGTGAGTTAACTTTAAAACGGCACTAAATCGCTGAAATAAGAAAGAGATATTCGGAACTGACGAATGGAAACAGCGTTAAACTTGACTTTGCCTCACAAGAGCGAGAGATGGGAGATGCAGGGATGCGTGTCAGCCAATCAGCGTACAGACAACTGACGGCACAGTAATGCCCGTCGTAGCAGCCAATCACAGGCCTCGATTTTCGTTCATGGGACATCCTGTGTAGGATCTTGTTGCTTCCTGAGACTCGTTCTTGATATGATGTGTTTCACTTCAGCCTTGCGCGCTTCATTGGAATTTTAAAAAAAATTGATTTTTTAAAAATTATTTTCAGTTTTTTTTTTGCTGAATATTTTTGAAACCTCTGCGATGTACTTAGACTGCGATTGCTGAGATGATTGCTGATGATTGTACGTGTAATTATCGTGGGAAACCAGACCCACCACGACTGTACTGTATTGTCGGCATGATCTATAATATGATTGCTCAGATTGTTTGGCTGAGCGAGAATCATGTACAGCAGGGTGACTCAGGATGCATCCTGGGAGGGGAGGCGAAGTTTAGCGTAACCGTAGAGGACAACGTGCTGTGGATTTTGATGGTCTGTCTCCGGTGTGTCAAAACATCCAGGACCCAGTTGCAGAGGGAAGGTTGCAGTCCGAGCAACAGCAGTTTATTCACCAAAAGTCTGTGGGGCGGTCGTATTAAAAGCAAACAAAGCTCTGGAGGGATTAACCAGACTCTGATGGTGCTACAAGGTTCTGCTGTGCAGCAACAATATTCCCCGCATCCTCATCATAAAAATCAGTCACAAGGACATCCAAGTAAGTACTCTGGAAACAAGTCCCGTCTAAATAAGAGGTTAAAGGAGAGCTTAGCTGGAGCTTAAATACTTTCAGTCCATTTGAAGATACAAGGGTTTAGAATTTCATGAAAAGCACAGCATTCAAATGCCAAAGCACAGAGTTAGATCAAGCATGCTTTGGGCTTGAGCTGCAGCCAGTTGTACCGACAGCGTTTCACTTTTAGAGGGAAACGTTGCTTTCAAATAACTCCACAAGCGAAGACTCCCTCTGAAAAAACGAGCAATGAGAACAAGATGATATGTACAGCGGGATCTTTAACCAGATGCAAATAAGCACATTCCTGATATTCTGTTGGAGCGAGCCGTCAGTCTGTTGATCTTATTGGATTACAAGATTTTAAAGTCTGTTTTTCGGCTGTGAAGTGATGGTGGCACAAGAGGCCTGGAGGAGGAATCTTGCTTTAAAAAGAGTCGAAGGATTTACAAAAGAGCCACATGTTCGTTGTCCTTCCTCTACCCTGGGATTTCACTGTATGACTTTATTCTCTGGTGTCGAATTACTTGTTAAACAGCTACAGAGGATGGGTTCTGCCGCTCCCGGCGCTTGTGTGTCCTGGTTAAAATAATAAGCCTAAATGGTGTTTCTGCTCATAACAGTGAAGGACAGATGGCAAGGTCTTCTGAGACCTTTGAGAGTCTTGGAGGATCCAACTGTCTGGGCCAAACAGGACTCCAGCTCCAGTCCTAACCAATTCAGTGGCTATGCCATGCATTTATTGAATTTCCTTTGGACACTTAACTGGCCCTGGACTACGTCTGCGTTTCAAATACAAGGAACGCTGCAGTACGCCAACCACAAAAAGGTCACTGTGACAGAGACGTTTGCGCGCTCTCAACTCAACTACCATCACATTTGCTTGATTTCTTTACGAGGGCATTTTACTTTTGAGACACTGTGTGCAGGAGCATAAAGCCTTACCGCAGAAAGTTAATTTCAATCTGACTTGTGCAGAAAGATCAAATAGCTGTGTGTGACGAGCAGCAACAGCGCTGCGGTCACTGTGGATTCATGTTCAGTGTTACTCCGTACAGTTTTCGTCAGCCGTTCGGTTTGACGGCTACTGTGAACCTCTGAGGACACCTTTGGTTTTTCATCAATCTAAATCATAAATCTTATTAACAGAGCAAAATGAGGGTGGTTCCTTTGTTTAAAAAACTATTCAAATAAAACTCTGTGAACCCTGAGTCACTCAGGAAGAACAGCGAGCGCCTCGACTTCACCAAACAGAACAATCAATCATCTAAATCATGGGGTGCCCATCCAGGTCGTCTTTGTTCCAAAACAGCCTCTGACTCTTCAATGCCAGATGGATATTTTACGAGCAGAATTGTATTTTCTTACATCCCTAATAAAGGCCAAAGCTTTTTATTTTGTTGACAGACAAGGAAGAACACATTGGAACACAATGTACTGGATACTTAAAGACTTTCTCTGATGTAAAATATACTTTTTTAAATTTCTGTTGAAGGAATATTTGATTCCTTTTAGGAGGAAAAAAGAGAGAGAGAGAAAGAGGCCAAGCACGAGACCAAACAAATCTCTCAGTTTTGTAAAAATGAGTTGAACTCCAGCTTAGGGGAGTAACGCTATAGAAAATTTGATATCTCGATTATAGTGACCAAATTATCACGGTTAACAATATTACCACGGTATTCTTAATTGCTGTACAAATGTCTAAAAAACACATACATTTAAATAATTTCACAAAATCTTGTGATTTTCTTGTCACACTAAAACATCAGAAGCCACAATTTTATGAAAATGAAACTTTCACATTAAAAGTGCAAACAACTGGCACTGAAGGAGGTTTTATTTTAAATGCACAAAATAAATAACAGGAACAAAGCTTATTTGTCTGGTGCAAATTTAAATAAACACTTTAACAACTACATAGTAGGTCAAAATATGCAAACAATTATCAGGAACAAAAATTATAGTGCAAGTTTAAATGAAATAAACTTTGGACTGTAAGCTGAACCTTAAATACGTATAAATGTGCAAATAAAGAAACAGTTGTTTAGGAGCCAAATATGTTGTTATGAATTGTAGTTCACTCTGTGTGTCTGTGGGTGTCGCTGTGTTGTTACCTGAGGGTCAGGTATAAAGGTAGCTGCCTGTTATTGGTTAGGCGTTGGACCCTGTGGCGCTAACTTCCGGCGTTATGGTTGTCGGATCAGTAAATGGAATAAATGAAATAATTTAACTGCATCAAAAGAACATCGTTCTTGTCATTTTTTGATCAACTTGCAACAGCGCGTCGACCAGGTTACTCTTGGTCAAACATCTCAGTAGCTTGAAGCATTAGCCTTAGCTTCTTCAAGTTGCTTGTACAAATTACAATAAAATGTAAACAAGTGCTCTCCAGACAGGATAATTGTCCTCCACCAGTTGTCCCTCTGCATTCTTAAAAAAAAACATTTATCTATATATATATATATATAGATATATGTTTTATATATGCTCATACATACATATATATCATATATATATATATATATATATATATATATATATATATATATATATATATATACATATGCCCAGACCTTGGATTTCTTCCTTTTAGTGGGTTGGTAATTGTTTCCACCATGCTCAAATTACGATGCTGATGTTACAAGCTACACAGTCGCGAGTCGCTCGCAGACTTGAATGAGGCTGATATTACATATCCCGGTAATCGATCGCGATAATGAGATGAAGACAAACATAAACGGTAATCATTATCGCGTAAAATTTTACTGTAATACCGGTAACCGTTCCATCCCTACTCCAGCCTGGAGAGGGTAACTGCAAAAGATCCTCTGTGCTGCTTTAAGGGCTGAAATTGGTCACTTTAGAAATAACCCAATGTTCTGGAGACCTGTGGATATGTGGGTTTCAAAGACATGATGACGATTAGTAAATAACTACAGTCAACCCTCACAGTTCGCGGTCTCAGCAATCGAGGTCTCAGTACATCATGGAGGTTTCAAAAATATTAATAAAAAAAAAAAAAAAATTTGAAAAAAATTTTAGAAATCGATTTTTTTTTTTAATTCAAACGAAGTGCGCAAGACTGAAGCGAAACACATCACATCAAGAACGAGTCTCAGGAAGCAACAAGAGCCTAAACGGGATGCCCCATGAACGAAAATCCTGGCCTGTGATTGGCTGCTATGACGCGCATTACTGTACCATTGGTGATCTGTACGCTGATTGGCTGACACGCATCCCCACATCTCCCATCTCTTGCTCTTGCAGGACAAAGCCAAGTTTAACGCTGATAAACTTGGTGTTTCCGTTCATAGGTTCCAAATATCGCTTGCTTATTTCAGTGATTTAGTGCCATTTTAAAGTTAACTCATTCACTGCCATAGACGTCAGTTGGGTCTAATATGTGTCACTGGGGTTGCTAGGCAGAGCGTCAAAATAAATATCAGAGTTTTGAACATTGTAGTTAGTGTCCCGATCCTCTAGATGGCAGCATCGCCACTCTCTACCATGTAGCATCTGCATCATACTACAGTGGCCTAGAAGGATCAGACCAAGCTCTGGCTCTAGAGCAGACTTTTCTTCTTCCTTCTTTCCTTTCTTCTTCTCATGTTATGTTGAGAGCATTCAGTTATTTGTAATTTACAGTTTACACCGTTAGATATCATCTTACACACCCAGCGGCTCATCAATAAAACTGAGCGTAAGATCCTTATTAAAAGTTTCCTTGCGCCCAAAAGCCAAGAAAAAAGAAATCTGACTTCTAAAACCATGAGTACGCACACCTCTAAGCGATTTTCCCTTCATAGATCACAGTCCACATGGTGGTGTGCACAGGTGAATTCGCCTCATAACCTGCCTTCCACACACCCACAACTGACCGTAAACGGTCAGCGCACAGCATCTCATGAGCGATTCTGCTGCCAGCCATCATGCGCAGCATGTTTCTACACTGTTGTGCATCAGGATGAACTGGAAAACATTCATTTGGGAAACTTTAATGTCAACCTGTTCTCCCACACCGTCAGGAAACTCGACAAAGTTGAAGTGAAGTTGGTATCGCCATCCAAAACGGCATGCATCATTGTGTAGACTGAAAGAAAAAAATTAACTGTATGATATCAAACCCAAAAGGAACTTTAGGCAGACAGTTAACATTATATCTTGATAATCATATCGAAACATATACCTCTTCGCTATTTGCTGCTGGACAGAGCCGGTCGCCAGAAACCGAGAGCGGTCAACACCTGTGCACGCACCAGTTTCATGCACCGGGATGGTGCAGTTACAACGGGTCGGGCTGTTTAACACTGGGGCCAGTTCAGCACATAGATCCAAGAGCACTGCTCCAGGGAATCTAAGGGTGAATTCCAATTCCTCCCTTAACCCTCAATCTCAACCCTCAATCTCAACCCTTAATCTCAACCCTCAATCTTATTCTTCTTCTCCTTCGTCGTCGTCGTTTTCTTTACAGACTGGATGTAACTTTGGCATAAGGCCGCCCCCCACAGTCTGAAGACGTAACTGCACGCAAGGGGTGTCCCATTTCTAAGTCACAAGATAGCCCTGACACTTAGTTTGGAAGGCCAAGATTGAGGGCCAAAGACTGAGGGTTAAGGGCGAGGGTTGAGCTTGAGGGGTTAAGGGAGGAATTGGAATTGGCCCTAAATCAGTGTATTATTCACTCATCATAATCTTTGTGGTCCCTAAAAACTCTCTCCATCTTGATCCTTAAGGATCATAATCTTCTTGTGCATCCACAAGATCCACAACACACTATTTATTAGTTTACTCAGCAGTAAGACCGAATGCTTCATGCCTTGTCACAATCAATGCATCAATCAGTGCTATCCACTCTAGAGAATAATTTGAAGATGGAAGTGTGATATATGAGCATACTGTGCTGAGGTCTGGAATAGTGATGGCTCATGACAGGAACACGTCTCTAATAATGGAGGTCTGGCTGGTTTTGATTCCACAGATCTACAAGTCTGATTTAAAATTAAATCAAATGTAGGGTCTGAATGTGGCTTCAACTCACCACCGCACAATCTGTGCCACCGTTTCAAAATGCTTGTACTCAGGGATCAGAAGCTACGTACAGGTGTGCACATTTTCCCGTCATGTTTTTTTTTTTTTTTAAATAGAAAAGGGCTGTCTTTTGTGTACGTACCGTTCATAAATGAGGAACTAGACCTTTGATATTAAAACAGTATGACCTCTGCAGCAGGTCCGGGGTCTGCCCTAAGGCCTCCTCCCAGTGGGGACACGTCCTCCCCTGAATCTCTGGACTCACATCGCCTGTCTCCTCGCCTCGTGGACGGGCGGTGACTCGAAGAACCTTCCAGATGACTCAGCGTCTGACTGTACCCCCAAGGTGTGGCCCAGCGACTCTTCAAAGAAAGCTGATTTTGGCCGCTTGCTTCAAAAGCGCATTATTTTGGTGACTAACCACAGCTGGAGACTCGTTAAATATAATTCAACTGGTAAATCGATAGATTCGTTTCGGGCTCGGTTCACTCTTCACCACGACAGACACCAAGACAGGCTCTGCTTTGTTCCAGGACTTTGAGACTTTAACTCCTCCACCTGAAATAACAATTCCCAACTTGAAGCGGGCAGCCCACCCTTTTCCAGCTGAGGACCGCGGCCTCAGAACTGGATATGCTAGTTCTCATCCGGACCGGTGACTGCTGGTGGTCCCCACCTGAAGAAGCCTACGGGACCACGTCATCTGCAGAAAGCGTTGATATGATGCTAAACTGACAGAGCTGGAAACCCTGCACCTCCTGGCTCTGCCTGGACGTTCCGTTCAGTTGAGTGTGAACATACGTAATCGGTAATAAAGCGCCACCCTGGCAGAGTGGAACACCAAAAGGCATTTTTTTTAGAAAAAAATTAAAAAGTTATGGGTTCATTAATGTTTTCACTAAGTATGTAAGCTCCTCAAAAGTAGAGCTCAGTGATTTTATCAATTCAGCGATATATCGATATTTTATTTCCCCAGAGAGTATCGATATTTCAGCTGCGGGTATCGATATTCTAAGCTTCTTTCAAAACCCCCGTGTCCCACCTTTAAAAGCTTGGAAGCAACAATTTGCACTGTTTAAATAAATGAAACAATTTTTCTCAACACATCTTTTATTAACTTATCAAGCTTTGAATATTATGCATATTTGCATATAATGTGTAATTGATGCTTTCAGTGCAATTAATTCAAACAAAGTCATTGGAACACTCACAAGATGTCACCAAAATCACTTTGTCCCTTTAAAATCTTTCGGAAAATGATGTAAATGTATTGTAAGATGAATATATATATATATATATATATCGTATTGTGAGCCCAATATCGTATATCGTATTGCGAGATTAGTGTATCGCTACAGTCCTACTCAAAAGTCTGATGCACTGCAGTGTTTGTCTGTTTTCTGTGCATAATTCTCGTGGAAGCATTCAAAGTAGAGGTCTTCACCGGTCCACTTTCATGGACCCAAACCCGAATAGACCCGTGAAAATTCGACTCGAAACTGACCGGACCCGAACTATTATCATAAGTCCAGGGGTCCGAACCTGAATGGACCCGCAATATTTGGACCTGGAACCGACCCGACCCGAGTTTTTAGTTTACATTGTGGGCTGTCTGCAATCCCGAGATACCTGAATAGAACCGAGACAATCCAGCCCATAGTTGCTCATGTTAAAGGTTATCTAGCGTTGAATAAAACTTGATTTTCTTACCTAAAGTTGTCTTCTTCTACTGGTTTAGTTGCTACATAGGCTACGTGATGTAAACAACAATAAATCCAGGTTGTTATTCTCTTTGTTGATACAGATGTTGTTGGTAGCAACTGCTAATGCTAATAGCCTACACCGGTCAGGACGTGTGGTGAATATGTTCTCTCATCCAACGTTGTCACATTGGTGATCCGTTGTGTTTTACAGCTGCTGGGCAAACCGCTAATAACACGCTACGGCAACACGATGGTTTCATGACAAACACACCACGTTAATTAATAATTAATTAAACTGCCCCGAGTCCTGACACTGGCTGCCACCACCAATATCTTTACCTCTCTCAAGTAAACGTGGACCCAGCCTGTCAGAGAGCACTAACTGGAGCCGAGACTAACTGTACCGATTCTGACCCGAACCCGGAGTCACGTCTTTTGAATGGACCCGAGACCCAATTCGGGTCGGGTTGGAACCTCGGGTTTTCGGGTTGTCGGGTTGTTCCGAAGACCTCTAATTCAAAGTCAACCCTAACGGCAAAAATGACCTTCAGATGGACAAGAAACTGCTTCCTGAAACTCTTTTTTTGAATAGTGCATTGGGAGTTAGAGCAGATGTTAATAACGTTCCCGGTCTGACTCACCTAGCAGCAGCGGACACTTTGAACAAGCCACATTCATAGCGGGACCGTGAATGGAAATAATGTGTCGATGTCAAATTTCACTAAGTCACCGCTGAGCTGCATGCATCTCCTCCTCACATGACCACATCTGGACTTTGTTAACATTCCTCTGCACGCACACACTCTTACATGCGCAGTTGTGAATATACTGAATATGTAGCAATTTATCCTCTACGGCTGCGCGTAGAACGTTCTCACACCCGTAGAGTTCCTGACAAAACACGCACGCAAACATCTGCTACAACCGTTCTCGTCAGTGAAACGCTGACATTTGTTACCGCACATCTCACGGGAGCTGGAGCTGAAGCCGTCATGTCGTTTCCCTTCATATAGCTTCAAAACACGTGCAGATTCCTGAAAATTAGTTCTGAAAATAATTTCTTTGCAAGAAAGTGAGATCGTTATTTATCCCAGAAGCGCTTCTTAAAAAGTATTCTGGCATGAATTAGCGCATTAATTCAGTCCTGAGTCAACGCAGCTTCTGCTGAGAAAGGCTTTATTCTATAGCTTCCACTGCATGAAATATAACTTTGATCTTTGCATTAAATATTGAATATTTCAGTAAATATTTTATACGCGGCATGAAGAATTACGTTGGAAGAATGGCTTTGATGTTCAAGGTGCTAACCGGTCCTATAGTTCCACCTGTGGCAACAGAAACCGTACCTCCAGCGAAACCTCCTCAGTTTGACAGATTTATCTCGCTGACGGAGCAAAACTTGCAACATGTTTCTCGCTCCTTCCAGACTTTATATTCTGGCAGGGCAAGAATGTCCTGCGGCCTCACCTAAAACCATTGCATGCACATTAAAAAAGGGCTCAAGAGAGGCATACTTAACTTCCCACGCAAAAGCTGGAATCTGTAAAAAAAAAAAAAAAAAAGAGAGAGAGAGAGAGAGAGAGAGTGGAGGGAAAAAAAAGAAAGCCTGACATCAGTTTATGCGTGCACCTGCATGGAAACTAACACTGTGAGTCATCACAGGCTTTTGCAAAAGTACATATTTCCTACTGGATTCCATTTGGCTTTAGTTTGGCCCAGAATTCAAGGTTTATTTCTTGTATTTTAGCTGGTGGTTTTTGCAGTATATTTTGAATTTTGATTAGTAAATCTCAGTCTCATTAAAAAAAAAAAAAAGCTATTTGCAGAAACAAGGGGACTTCGGCTTTCCAGTAAAAATGTTGCTTTTTACAGTTGAGTTGCTAATGGACACAAAAAACACTTTGGAAAACACACTACTTGATGATATCATATTGGTGAGTAAACCATACATATGGTACATATCATTTCATGAGTCCTGGGAGATGTTATTAGTTTTTCTTTCAAAGCTCCCTTGTAGTCTTATTAGATTTTCTGTGTTCATATTTGCAAAACACATGTTTTATGTGTTTTAAGAGTTAAGCTTGATTTATACTTACAGGGCGGCTGTAGCTCAGTTGGTAGAGCGGGTCATCCACTTACTGAAAGATTGGCAGTTTGGGCAAGACACTGAACCCTAATTTGCCCCCAGTGGGTCTGTTGGCGCCTTGCATGGCAGTTTCCAGAGTTCAATTCAATTCAATTCAATTCAATTTAATTTGTATAGCGTCTGTTACAATGACAATTGTCTCTATGCCCTTTACAGAGACCCAGATCATGACCCCTGAGCAAATATCAGTGGAACTGCAGGTCAGTTACATACTGACCTGCAGTTCCACCCTCTGACCACCTGTCTATATAGATGTCATCCCAGCGTTGACTCCACCTGTCTATATAGATGTCATTCCAGCATTGACCTCCACCTGTCTATATAGATGTCATCCCAGCGTTGACCTCCACCTGTCTATATAGATGTCATCCCAGCATTTACCTCCACCTGTCTATATAGACGTCATCCCATTTACCTCCACCTGTCTATAGATGTCATCCACCTGTCTATATAGATGTCATCCCAGCGTTGACCTCCACCTGTCTATATAGACGTCATCCCAGCGTTTACCTCCACCTGTCTATATAGACGTCATCCCAGCGTTGACCTCCACCTGTCTATATAGATGTCATCCCAGCGTTGACCTCCACCTGTCTATATAGATGTCATCCCAGCGTTGACCTCCACCTGTCTATATAGACGTCATCCCAGCGTTGACCTCCACCTGTCTATATAGATGTCATCCCAGCGTTGACCTCCACCTGTCTATATAGACGTCATCCCAGCGTTGACCTCCACCTGTCTATATAGACGTCATCCCAGCGTTGACCTCCACCTGTCTATATAGACGTCATCCCAGCGTTGACCTCCACCTGTCTATATAGACGTCATCCCAGCGTTGACCTCCACCTGTCTATATAGATGTCATCCCAGCGTTGACCTCCACCTGTCTATATAGATGTCATCCCAGCGTTTGACCTCCACCTGTCTATATAGACGTCATCCCAGCGTTGACCTCCACCTGTCTATATAGACGTCATCCCAGCGTTGACCTCCACCTGTCTATATAGACGTCATCCCAGCGTTGACCTCCACCTGTCTATATAGATGTCATCCCAGCATTTTACCTCCACCTGTCTATATAGACGTCATCCCAGCGTTGACCTCCACCTGTCTATATAGATGTCATCCCAGCGTTGACCTCCACCTGTCTATATAGACGTCATCCCAGCGTTGACCTCCACCTGTCTATATAGATGTCATCCCAGCGTTGACCTCCACCTGTCTATATAGATGTCATCCCAGCGTTGACCTCCACCTGTCTATATAGACGTCATCCCAGCGTTGACCTCCACCTGTCTATATAGACGTCATCCCAGCGTTGACCTCCACCTGTCTATATAGACGTCATCCCAGCGTTGACCTCCACCTGTCTATATAGACGTCATCCCAGCGTTGACCTCCACCTGTCTATATAGATGTCATCATCCCAGCGTTAACCTCCACCTGTCTATATAGACGTCATCCCAGCGTTGACCTCCACCTGTCTATATAGACGTCATCCCAGCGTTGACCTCCACCCTGTCTATATAGACGTCATCCCAGCGTTGACCTCCACCTGTCTATATAGATGTCATCCCAGCGTTGACCTCCACCCGTCTATATAGACGTCATCCCAGCGTTGACCTCCACCTGTCTATATATAGACGTCATCCCAGCGTTGACCTCCACCTGTCTATATAGACGTCATCCCAGCGTTGACCTCCACCTGTCTATATAGACGTCATCCCAGCGTTGACCTCCACCTGTCTATATAGACGTCATCCCAGCGTTGACCTCCACCTGTCTATATAGATGTCATCCCAGCGTTGACCTCCACCTGTCTATATAGACGTCATCCCAGCGTTGACCTCCACCTGTCTATATAGATGTCATCCCAGCGTTGACCTCCACCTGTCTATATAGACGTCATCCCAGCGTTGACCTCCACCTGTCTATATAGATGTCATCCCAGCGTTGACCTCCACCTGTCTATATAGACGTGTCATCCCAGCGTTGACCTCCACCTGTCTATATAGATGTCATCCCAGCGTTGACCTCCACCTGTCTATATAGACGTCATCCCAGCGTTGACCTCCACCTGTCTATATAGACGTCATCCCAGCGTTGACCTCCACCTGTCTATATAGACGTCATCCCAGCGTTGACCTCCACCTGTCTATATAGATGTCATCCCAGCGTTGACCTCCACCTGTCTATATAGATGTCATCCCAGCATTGACCTCCACCTGTCTATATAGACGTCATCCCAGCGTTGACCTCCACCTGTCTATATAGACGTCATCCCAGCGTTGACCTCCACCTGTCTATATAGATGTCATCCCAGCGTTGACCTCCACCTGTCTATATAGACGTCATCCCAGCGTTGACCTCCACCTGTCTATATAGACGTCATCCCAGCGTTGACCTCCACCTGTCTATATAGACGTCATCCCAGCGTTTGACCTCCACCTGTCTATATAGACGTCATCCCAGCGTTGACCTCCACCTGTCTATATAGACGTCATCCCAGCGTTGACCTCCACCTGTCTATATAGACGTCATCCCAGCGTTGACCTCCACCTGTCTATATAGACGTCATCCCAGCGTTGACCTCCACCTGTCTATATAGATGTCATCCCAGCGTTGACCTCCACCTGTCTATATAGACGTCATCCCAGCGTTGACCTCCACCTGTCTATATAGACGTCATCCCAGCGTTGACCTCCACCTGTCTATATAGACGTCATCCCAGCGTTGACCTCCACCTGTCTATATAGATGTCATCCCAGCGTTGACCTCCACCTGTCTATATAGACGTCATCCCAGCGTTGACCTCCACCTGTCTATATAGACGTCATCCCAGCGTTGACCTCCACCTGTCTATATAGACGTCATCCCAGCGTTGACCTCCACCTGTCTATATAGATGTCATCCCAGCGTTGACCTCCACCTGTCTATATAGATGTCATCCCAGCGTTGACCTCCACCTGTCTATATAGATGTCATCCCAGCGTTGACCTCCACCTGTCTATATAGACGTCATCCCAGCGTTGACCTCCACCTGTCTATATAGACGTCATCCCAGCGTTGACCTCCACCTGTCTATATAGACGTCATCCCAGCGTTGACCTCCACCTGTCTATATAGACGTCATCCCAGCGTTGACCTCCACCTGTCTATATAGATGTCATCCCAGCGTTGACCTCCACCTGTCTATATAGATGTCATCCCAGCGTTGACCTCCACCTGTCTATATAGACGTCATCCCAGCGTTGACCTCCACCTGTCTATATAGACGTCATCCCAGCGTTGACCTCCACCTGTCTATATAGACGTCATCCCAGCGTTGACCTCCACCTGTCTATATAGACGTCATCCCAGCGTTGACCTCCACCTGTCTATATAGATGTCATCCCAGCGTTGACCTCCACCTGTCTATATAGATGTCATCCCAGCGTTGACCTCCACCTGTCTATATAGATGTCATCCCAGCGTTGACCTCCACCTGTCTATATAGACGTCATCCCAGCGTTGACCTCCACCTGTCTATATAGACGTCATCCCAGCGTTGACCTCCACCTGTCTATATAGACGTCATCCCAGCGTTGACCTCCACCTGTCTATATAGATGTCATCCCAGCGTTGACCTCCACCTGTCTATATAGATGTCATCCCAGCGTTGACCTCCACCTGTCTATATAGACGTCATCCCAGCGTTGACCTCCACCTGTCTATATAGACGTCATCCCAGCGTTGACCTCCACCTGTCTATATAGATGTCATCCCAGCGTTGACCTCCACCTGTCTATATAGACGTCATCCCAGCGTTGACCTCCACCTGTCTATATAGATGTCATCCCAGCGTTGACCTCCACCTGTCTATATAGACGTCATCCCAGCGTTGACCTCCACCTGTCTATATAGACGTCATCCCAGCGTTGACCTCCACCTGTCTATATAGACGTCATCCCAGCGTTGACCTCCACCTGTCTATATAGACGTCATCCCAGCGTTTCCCTCCACCTGTCTATATAGACGTCATCCCAGCGTTGACCTCCACCTGTCTATATAGATGTCATCCCAGCGTTGACCTCCACCTGTCTATATAGACGTCATCCCAGCGTTGACCTCCACCTGTCTATATAGACGTCATCCCAGCGTTGACCTCCACCTGTCTATATAGACGTCATCCCAGCGTTGACCTCCACCTGTCTATATAGACGTCATCCCAGCGTTGACCTCCACCTGTCTATATAGATGTCATCCCAGCGTTGACCTCCACCTGTCTATATAGACGTCATCCCAGCGTTGACCTCCACCTGTCTATAGATGTCATCCCAGCGTTGACCTCCACCTGTCTATATAGACGTGTCATCCCAGCGTGACCTCCACCTGTATATAGACGTCATCCCAGCGTTGACCTCCACCTGTCTATATAGACGTCATCCCAGCGTTGACCTCCACCTGTCTATATAGACGTCATCCCAGCGTTGACCTCCACCTGTCTATATAGATGTCATCCCAGCGTTGACCTCCACCTGTCTATATAGACGTCATCCCAGCGTTGACCTCCACCTGTCTATATAGACGTCATCCCAGCGTTGACCTCCACCTGTCTATATAGACGTCATCCCAGCGTTGACCTCCACCTGTCTATATAGATGTCATCCAGCGTTGACCTCCACCTGTCTATACAGACATCATCCCAGCGTTGACCTCCACCTGTCTATATAGACGTCATCCCAGCGTTGACCTCCACTGTCTATATAGATGTCATATTGACCTCCACCTGTCTATATAGGTCATCCCAGCGTTGACCTCCACCTGTCTATATAGACGTCATCCCAGCGTTGACCTCCACCTGTCTATATAGACGTCATCCACCACCCTGAGCACTCCCAATCGACCACCCATGCCCAACCTCCTCCTCTGTCCTTGTCCTCCCCTCTCTCGGTCCTTCTCCTCCTCGCTTTCCTTTCTACCCTCTGCCATCATAAGTCCCCCTTAAACCCTCTCAAGCTTTCTCTCTTATGAGTTTTCCTTGCCACTGTTTGGTTTAAAGTGTTTTTTTTTCATCTATTGCGTTGACTTTGCCCTCTCTGACCTCTATCATAGGCGATGTCCCTACCTTGAGCGTGCTGTCTCATCCTAGATTTTTGAGCACGTTACAATCCCAGAAGCCATGTCATTATAAGCGTCCGTTTACCAGTTATGAACTCCCTTGTCCCGTCCTCTGGGTCCCTAACTTTTCCAGATCTTCCAGGATCTGTCAGCGATCCTCCGCCCACTTCCTCAACCTCCCGTCTGTCTTCCCGCCTCCTTATCGCGTGTCTTTTTATCATCCATCCGTTGACCAGATCCTCGTCTATATAGACGTCATCCCAGCGTTGACCTCCACCTGTCTATATAGATCATCCAGCGTTGACCTCCACCTGTCTATATAGACGTCATCCAGCGTTGACCTCCACCTGTCTATATAGACGTCATCCCAGCGTTGACCTCCACCTGTCTATATAGACGTCATCCCAGCGTTGACCTCCACCTGTCTATATAGACGTCATCCCAGCGTTGACCTCCACCTGTCTATATAGACGTCATCCCAGCGTTGACCTCCACCTGTCTATATAGACGTCATCCCAGCGTTGACCTCCACCTGTCTATATAGACGTCATCCCAGCGTTGACCTCCACCTGTCTATATAGACGTCATCCCAGCGTTGACCTCCACCTGTCTATATAGACGTCATCCCAGCGTTGACCTCCACCTGTCTATATAGACGTCATCCCAGCGTTGACCTCCACCTGTCTATATAGACGTCATCCCAGCGTGACCTCCACCTGTCTATATAGACGTCATCCCAGCGTGACCTCCAACCTCTTATATAGACGTCATCCCAGCGTTGACCTCCACCTGTCTATATAGACGTCATCCCAGCGTTGACCTCCACCTGTCTATATAGACGTCATCCCAGCGTTGACCTCCACCTGTCTATATAGACGTCATCCCAGCGTTGACCTCCCACCTGTCTATATAGACGTCATCCCAGCGTTGACCTCCACCTGTCTATATAGAGACGTCATCCCAGCGTTGACCTCCACCTGTCTATATAGACGTCATCCCAGCGTTGACCTCCACCTGTCTATATAGACGTCATCCCAGCGTGACCTCCACCTGTCTATATAGACGTCATCCCAGCGTTGACCTCCACCTGTCTATATAGATGATCATCCCAGCGTTGACCTCCACCTGTCTATATAGACGTCATCCCAGCGTTGACCTCCACCTGTCTATATAGACGTCATCCCAGCGTTGACCTCCACCTGTCTATATAGACGTCATCCCAGCGTTGACCTCCACCTGTCTATATAGACGTCATCCCAGCGTTGACCTCCACCTGTCTATATAGACGTCATCCCAGCGTTGACCCCACCTGTCTATATAGACGTCATCCCAGCGTTGACCTCCACCTGTCTATATAGACGTCATCCCAGCGTTGACCTCCACCTGTCTATATAGACGTCATCCCAGCGTTGACCTCCACCTGTCTATATAGACTCCATCCCGGCGTTGACCTCCACCTGTCTATATAGACGTCATCCCAGCGTTGACCTCCACCTATAGACGTCATCCCAGCGTTGACCTCCACCTGTCTATATAGACGTCATCTCAGCGTTGACCTCCACCTGTCTATATAGACGTCATCCCAGCGTTGACCTCCACCTGTCTATATAGACGTCTCTGGGATATCCACTAACATGCTAACCTGCAGTCTGATCCTCTGACCACTTCAGTGTTGCTGCCTACATCTGTTTATATAGTCATCTCTGTAGTTCATGTACTAACAATGAACCAGTCAGAATATAAGTGTTGTAATTCTTAGTTCTAAAGTTAATGGATAATAATTATTTATACATTTTGTCCAGTGTAGTGTTGCCAGGATGTATCTTCTCTCCTCTCACTGACCTCCATCCTCTCTCTGTCCTGTCCCTCCTCTCTTTTTCCTTCTTTATCCAGCTGGTCTTCAGCAGGAAGGTCCCCCCATATGATCCAGATCCTGCTCAAGCTTTCTTCCTCTTAAAGTGGAGTTTTTCCTTGCCACTGTTTGGTTTAAAGTTGTTTTTTTTTTCCCATTGTGGAAGTGGTTTTTTTTTTTTTTTGCCATTTTCTTGGATTAGGATTCAATATTATAATTTTAGTTATTGATATTATCTTGGGCCCTGCAATGGACTGGCGACCTGTCCAGGGTGGACCCCTGCCTTTCGCCTAAAGAGAGCTGGGATAGACTCCAGCAGATCCCCATGACCCTGCATAGGATTAAACGGGCATAGATAATGGATGGATGGATTGGATATTTTCTTGGAGGTCGTGCTTTGGGTCTCTGTAATGTGCCTAAAGGCCATTTGCATTGTAATAGACGCTAAACAAATAAAATTGAATTAAGTTGAATTGGTGTGTAAGTGGGTGAATAAGAGGCCATTGTGAAGCACTTTTGGGGCACTATGATGGTGTCTAGAAAGCATTATATAAGGGCAGTCAGTTTACCATGATTTATACTTATGACAGAGACCTCCCCAATTTTTAACTATCCATCAAAAACAACGAAGCACAAGCCTCTGATTGGTCCGCTAACGACATAATTTCCTATATCTCATGTTGGATGAGTGGGTCCACACAACGAAGCAGGTCATCAAATCTGTCAGACATATGAAAACATCAGAAGTGCATCTCTTCGCCCATTTCCCTCAAAGGTTGAACAAGAGCTGAATATTCGCCCGTCCTCTACCTCCATTCGTTCAGTGGATGCCACCTCTGCGCTCGCCTCCTCTATCGATGTCATCTTGTCCTTTGCAACAAACGTAATTGCTGCTCAATGCCAATCAGTTTCAGCTCCATAACAAGTCTCTCTGTCTCCCTTCTTCACCACATGTGTCTGTGTGCAGCAGGCCGGGATGTGAGTAAACCATCCACCACCATAGATGTCAAGGGATATTGGATTGCAGCACTCGCCAAGCAGCGGGAAACTGCATGACTACGCAGTAACAGAGCCACAGAAGTGACATGAGGTGGACATGAGGTGGTCTGCACGTTAGAGTGGGATGTAGCATGTTTGTGAGATGGAGATTGAGAAAATTCGCAAAGACAAAATTACAAAACAAGAAACCATGACAACAACGCACAACCAGTCAGCTACCACTAATAAGACATTCAGCTACGTAGTGGTCAAGCCAGGAGATGACGCGTTCACCATCGGTCCTGCATCCCAGTTATTCTCATAACTCGCCTACAAGTAAAAGCCCATCAGGATTTACCCTTTTCCAGTCCCCCGTTTGGTCATTCTTTTTTTCCCGTTCTTGACTCCTCTGACCTGGTCCTGTCTAGTTTCATTGGCACCTCTGCCACGATGAGCATAAATAGCCTGTCTGCTAGCTCCTCATCGACAGGCAGAGGTGTTGATGTTGGTGTGACCTTTGTAATTCCCGGTGTAATTGACCTTTCGTTAAGCACCGCCCCCTTCCTAGTTACTGTTGCTAGGTCGGACAAACTTGCTGCTCCTGCGTTAAGGACTGTGTTAATTCGCTATATTTCCGATGTGTATCATCAGTGTTAATATTATACTAGAATAATGTCATGGTGAAATATTGCTGCTGGGGACCTGCAACAGTGACTCAAGGTGTCCAGAACGTTTGGAGGGACATTTTTATTCCCTTTCTCAAGCCAAAACAAACGCTGGAAAAATGCAGGCTGTGGGTTAAGTTGTGTCCGTCCACATAAGCAACTGAACGTGGGTCAAGTTACAAAACAGCCCTACATTTGTTCCATGGTAAGTTTACTTTGTTTATTAGAAGATTGACCACCTTTTAGTAAAAGTAATAATATGATTTAGCTGCAGGGAGGGTGATGAGGTCTCCGTTAGCATTAGCTCTGGTCCATAGGTCTGTCCCACACCAGAGCTATGTTAACATCAGACAGTCGCAACATTGTATTAATATAATTAATAAAGTGACGTTAACATCACCAGCTTCACCTTATACCTAACAAAATAAATATCAAGGGCCATATATATTTGTAGACAACGAGGCAGGCTTATAGCTGGCTAGCGAGCTCTGGTCCGTAGTGGAGAAGTCATCCACACTACGGACCAGAGCTAATGCTAATGCTAACAGAGAACTCATCACCCTCCCTGCTGCTAAATCATATTGTTACTTTTACTAAAAGGTGGTTAAATTAATCTCCTAATAAACAAAGTACGTTGGAGCAAATGTAGGTGTGTTTTGTAACTTGACCTCACGTTCAGTTGCTTGTGTGGACAGACACAACTTAACCCACATTGCATTTTTCCAGCATTTGTTTTGGTTTGGGAAAGGGAATAAAAATGTCCCTCCAAACGTTCTGGACACCTCGAGTCACTGTTGCAGGTCCCCAGCAGCAATATTTCACCATGGAGTTATTCTAGTATAATATTAACACTTGATGATACACATTGGAAAAATAGTGAATTAACACAGTCCTTAACACAGGAGCAGAAAGTTTGTCCGACCTAGCAACAGTAACTAAGAAGGGGGCGGTGCTTAACGAAAGGTCAATTCCAGGCCAGTTCGGTGTGTCGTGTCAAGGGTGGGTTCACGGTCCCAGTCACCGTAATATAAGTACATGAAAGGTCAGAAGGATTGTCAAAGTTATGCTAGTGTTGCTTTAAGAACTGACTTCATGTCATTTCAAACGTGGTGAACAGGCTCCACGGGAACAAAGCATCTTGAATAAGCGTGGAGAGACTTCCTCAGCTTTCACTAAGAAGGTGGGTGGAATATTCAGCGCCTTTAGTATGGAGCCTCCCGCGGTGGGGGGGTTTGGCCTCGGGGTGGGGCCCCTCTCCCGCCCCGCCACTGACCTTGGTTTGAAGCCTGTCTGTCAATAAGGCAGGGGTCACAGCCGCAGGCGCATACCACCTTAACAACTCATCGTCTGTTTACCTGTGAACTTGGGCTCCATTCACAAACTGGTTCAACTGCCCTGCGTGTGCACGTGCGTCGCTGCGAGTGCGCACATGTGAGGAAGGATACGAAATTTTCCATATCTCCGTCTGTCAGCCTGCTTGTGTGTTGATGGAAACAGTAGCTGTGTGCAGCGCTGTAGCCCCGAGGTGTCGGCTGTGGAGCCTTTGAACCGGCTGCCTCCCTCATCTCCCCCGTCTTCCCTTGTCCTGCTGAAATATTTGCAGACCACCTCATTGCACGCAGCCATCTTTTTTAGTGCTCAAATATTTTGTAAATACAATAGTCGCAATACATTACATACAACAGCCATTACATCATTAATGTAATAATTAGAAATACAATACAGTTAGAAAAACAATCCTGTTAGTGTTAATGTGAGAGCAGTATTGTTACCATAAATCATGGCTCCATGATGTCACCCTAGAAGTGAATATCTGCAGAAAAAAAAATGCAACTGAGAATGAGAAAAAATAAATTCAGGACCCGTCAGAGACGACTATTGCCATTAGTTTATATTTAACTAAGTACCTCATTTTAGATTAATAAAAAATAAAAAAAAATCAAGACATAAAAGATTTTTTGCACAACACCCAGTCTGGTGATTCATTTCAGTTCAGTTTTATTTTTTATAGCGTCTGTTACAATGTCAGTTGTCTCCAGGCGCTTTACAGAGACCCAGATCATGACCCCCGAGCAAATATCATTAACTAAAATTATAATATTAAATCCGAATCAAGGATAATGGCAAGTAAGATTCAGTGATGCTGGGTGATGGTTGGTGATGGTGGTTGATGCTTGGTGATAGTGGGTGATAGTGGGTGATGCTGGGTGATGGTGAGTGATGGTGGGTGATGGTGGTTGATGCTGGGTGATAGTGGGTGATGCTGGATGATAGTGGGTGATAGTGGGTGATGCGGGTGATGGTGAGGATGGGTGATGATGGTGGGTGGGTGATGGTGGTTGGTTGATGCTGGGTGATAGTGGGATGGTGATTGATGGTGGGTGATGGTGGGTGATGGGTTGGTGATGGTGGTTGATCTGGGTGATGGTGATGGTGGTTGATGGTGAGTGATGGTGGTTGATGCTGGATGATAGTGGGTGATGGTGGGTGATGGTGGGTGATGGTGGTTGATGCTGGGTGATGGTGGGTGATGGTGGGTGATGGTGATGGTGGTTGATGATGCTTGGTGATAGGGGGTGATAGTGGGTGATGGTGATGGTGGTGATGTGTTGATGTGGGTGATGGTGGTGATGGTGGGTGATGGTGGTGATGGTGATGTGGGTGATGGTTGATGGTGGGATGGTGGTGTGGTGAATGCTGGGGTGGATGGTGGGTGATGGTGGGTGATGGTGGGTGATGGTGGTTGATGGTGGTTGATGGTGGGTGATGGTGGGTGATGGTGGGTGATGTGGGTGATGTGGGTGATGCTGGGTGATGGTGGGTGATGGTGGGTGATGGTGGGTGATGGTGGGTGATGGTGGCTGGTGATGGTGGGGTGATGTGGGTGATGGGGGGTGATGGTGGGTGATGGTGATGCTGGGTGATGGGGGTGGGTGGGTGATGGTGGGTGATGGTGGGTGATGGTGGGTGATGGTGATGGGGTTGATGGGGGGTGATGGTGATGGTGGTTGATGGTGGTTGATGTGGGTGGATGGTGATGGTGGGTGATGGTGGGTGATGGTGGTTGATGCTGGGTGATGGTGGGTGATGGTGGGTGATGGGTGGTTGGTGTGGTTGATGCTGATGGTGGGTGATGGTGGGTGTGGTGGTGATGCTGGGTGATGGTGGGGTGATGGTGGGTGATGGTGGGTGATGGTGGGTGATGGTGGGTGATGCTGGGTGATGGTGGGTGATGGTGGGTGATGGTGGGTTGATGGTGGTGATGCTGGTTGATGCTGGGTGATGGGGTGATGGTGATGGTGGGTGATGGTGGGTGATGGTGGATGATGGCTGGTGCATGCTGGGTTGATGGGGGGTGATGTGGGTTGAATGGTGGGTGATGGTGGGTGATGGTGAGGGTTGATGCTGGGTGATGCTGGGGATATGGGGTTGATGGTGGGTGATGGTGGTTGATGCTGGGTGATAGTGGGTGATGGTGGGTGATGGTGGTTGATGCTGGGTGATAGTGATGTGGTGGTTGATGCTGGTGATAGTGGGTGATGGTGGGTGATGGTGGTGATGGTGGTTGATGCTGGGTGATGTGGTGATGGGTGATTGGGTGATGGGGTTGATGTGGGTGATGGTGGGTGATGGTGGGTGATGGTGGTGATGGTGGGTTGATGCTGGGTGATGGTGATGGTGGGGTGGTGGGTGCTGGTGGGTTGATGGTGGTGAATGGTGGTTGATGGGGTGATTGGGTGATGGTGGTTGATGGTGGTGGATGCTGGGTGATGGGGTGATGGTGATGTGGGGTGATGGTGGTGGGTGGTGATGGTGATGGTGATGTTGATGGTGGTGAATGGTGGGTGATGGGGTTGATGATGGGGTGATGGTGGTTGATGGGGTGATGTGGTGATGTGGGTGATGGTGGGTGATGGTGGGTGTGGGTGAATGTGATGGTGGTGATGATGGGGTGATGGTGGTGAGTGGGTGATGGTGGGTTGATGCTGGGTGATGTGATGGTGGTTGATGGTGGTTGATGCTGGGTGATGTGGTTGATGGTGTGATGGTGGGTGATGGTGGGTGATGTGTGGGTGATGGTGGGTGATGCTGGGTGGGTGATGGTGGGTTGGTGGGTGATGGTGGGTGATGGTGATGGTGGTGATGGTGGGTGATAGTGGGTGATAGGTGGGTGATAGTGGGTGATGGTGGGTGGTGAATGGTGGTGATGGTGGTTGATGGTGGTTGATGCTGGGTGATAGTGGGTGATGATGGGTGGGTGGTGATGGGGTGGTTGATGCTGGGTGATGTGATGGGGTGATGGTGGTTGATGCTGGGTGATGGTGGGTGATGGTGGGTGATGGTGGTTGATGGTGGGTGATAGTGGGTGATGGTGGGTGATGGTGGTTGATGCTGGGTGATGGTGGGTGATGGTGGGTGATGGTGGGTGATGGTGGGTGATGGTGGGTGATGCTGGGTGATAGTGGGTGATGGTGGGTGATAGTGGGTGATAGTGGGTGATGGTGGTTAATGCTAGGTGATGGTGGTTGATGCTGGGTGATAGTGGGTGATGGTGGGTGATGGTGAGTGATGGTGTGATTGCTGGGGTGATAGTGGCTGATGGTGGGTGATGGTGGTTGATGCTGGGTGATAGTGGGTGATGGTGGGTGATGGTGAGTGATGGTGGTTGATGCTGGGTGATGCTGGGTGATGGTGGGTGATGGTGGTTGATGCTGGATGATAGTGGGTGATGGTGGGTGATGGTGGTTGATGCTGGGTGATAGTGGGTGATAGTGGGTGATGCTGGGTGATAGTGGGTGATAGTGGGTGATGGTGGTTGATGGTGATGTGAGTGATAGTGGGTGATGGTGGGTGATGGTGGTTGATCCTGGTTGATGCTGGGTGATGGTGAGTGATGGTGGGTGATGGTGGTTAATGCTGGGTGATAGTGGGTGATGGTGGGTGGTGGTGGTTGATGCTGGGTGATAGTGGGTGATGGTGGGTGATGGTGGTTGATGCTGGGTGATGGTGCTTGATGGTGAGTGATGGTGGTTGATGCTGGATGATAGTGGGTGATAGTGGGTGATGCTGTGTGATGATGGGTGATGATGGGTGATGGTGGGTAATGCTGGGTGATAGTGGGTGAAGCTGGGTGATGGTGGGTGATGTATGGGTAATGGTGGGTGATGGTGGGTGATGGTGGATGATCCTGGTTGATGCTGGGTGATGGTGGGTGATGGTGGTTGATGCTGTGTGATAGTGGGTGATAGTGGGTGATGGTGGTTGATGCTGGGTGATGGTGGGTGATGGTGGGTGATGCTGGGTGATGGTGGGTGATGGTGGTTGATGCTGGGTGATAGTGGGTGATGGTAGGTGATGGTGAGTGATGGTGGTTGATGCTGGGTGATAGTGGGTGATGGTGGTTGATCCTGGTGATAATGCTGGGTGATGGTGGGTGATGGTGGTTAATGCTGGGTGATGGTGGGTGATGATGGTGGTTAATGCTAGGTGATGGGGGTGGTGATGGGTGGTGATGGTGGTGATGATGGTGGTGATGTTGTGATGTGGGGTGATCTGGGTGATGGGTGATGGTGGGGATGGTGGGTTGATGATGGGTGGTGATGATGCTGGGTGATAGTGGGTGAATGGTGGGTGATGGTGGGTGAATGCTATGATGTTGGGTGGTGGTGGGTGATGGTGGGTGATGCTGGGTGATGTGGGTTTGATGGTGGGTTGATGCTGGGTGATGGTGGTGATGGTGGTTGATGATTGGTGATGGGTGTGGTTGATGGTGGGTGATGTGGGTGATGGTGGGTGATGCTGGGTGATAGGGGGTGGGTGGTTTGATGTGGGTGGTGGGTGATGGTGGTTGATGGTGGTGGATGTGGGTGGGTGATGGTGGGTGGGATGATGTGGGTGATGGTGGGGGTTGATGGTGGGTGATGGTGGGTTGATGCTGGGGTGATGGTGGGTGATATGTGGTGATGATGGTGGGTGGGTGATGCTGATGGTGGGTGTGATGTGGGGTGATGTGGGTGATAGTGGGTGATGTGTGTGATGCTGAGGGATGGTGGGTGGGTGATGCTGGGTGATGCTGGGTGATGGGTGATGGTGGTGATGGGTGATGTGGGTGATGTGGGTTGATGCTGGTTGATGCTGGTGATGGGGTGATGGTGGGTGATGGTGGGTGATAGTGGGTGATAGTGGGTGATGGTGGTTAATGCTGGTGATGGTGGTTGATGCTGGGTGATAGTGGGTGATGGTGGGTGATGCTGAGTGATGGTGGTTGATGCTGGGTGATAGTGGGTGATGGTGGTGTGATGGTGGGTGATAGTGGGTGATGGTGGGTGATGGTGGGTGATAGTGGGTGATAGTGGGTGATGGTGGTTAATGCTAGGTGATGGTGGTTGATGCTGGGTGATAGTGGGTGATGGTGGGTGATGAGTGGGTGGGGGTGATGGTGGGTGTGATGGGTGAGGGTGGGTGATGGTGGGTGATGCTGGGTGATGGTGGGTGGTGGTGGTTGATGCTGGGTGATAGTGGGTGATGGTGGGTGATGGTGAGTGGTGGTGGTTGATGCTGGGTGATAGTGGGTGATGGTGGGTGATGGTGAGTGATGGGTGGTGGTGATGCTGGGTGATGCTGGGTGATGGTGTGGGTGATGTGGGTGGGTGGTGGTGGTGAATGCTGGGTGATAGTGGGTGATGGGGTGGGGTGATGGTGGGGTGGTGGGTGGTTATGATGGGGTGATGATGTGGGTGATGGTGGGTGATGGCGGGTGATGGTGGTTGATGCTGGGTAATGGTGGGTGATAGTGGGTGATGCTGGGTCATGGTGGGTCATGGTGGTTGATGCTGGGTGATAGTGGGTGATAGTGGGTGATGGTGGGTGATGCTGGGTGATGCTGGGTGATGGTGGGTGATGGTGGTTGATGCTGGGTAATGGTGGGTGATGCTGCGTGAAGCTGGGATGATAGTGGGTGATGGTGGGTGATGGTGGGTGATGGTGGTTGATGCTGGGTGATGGTGGGTGATGCTGCGTGAAGCTGGGTGATAGTGGGTGATGGTGGGTGATGCTGGGTGTGATGATGGGGGTGATGTGGGTGATGATGGGTGGGTGGGTAATGGTGGGTGATGCTGGGTGATGGTGGGTGATGGTGGTTGATGCTGGGTAATGATGGGTGATGGTGGGTAATGGTGGGTGATGCTGGGTGATGGTGGGTGATGGTGGTTGATCCTGGTTGATGCTGGGTGATGGCTGGTGATGGTTGGTGATGGTGGGTAATGGTGGGTGATGGTGGTTGATCCTGGTTGATGCTGGATGATGGTGGTTGATGGTGGGTGATGCTGGGTGATGGTTGGTGATGCGGACATTAATGAAGAATGCCTTCATGCTTTCACTGGTGTTCTTCTTTTTGCTAAAAGTGTCACTTTTTGCAACACAAGCATCTAAACACACACACAGAGACTTTTACTCTGATTTAGCTTATTTAGCCATTTCTTTTGGAAGTAGTAATTGATTCTTATTGATTTGATTTGTTTGATTGGTTGTTGTCTGTTTCTTTGAACTTGTAAAATCAATATTTTGTGTTATGACCTGGTCTGTGTTTGAATTTGTTAATATTAAAAGTACTATTGCAGTCAACAAACTTTTTTTTTTTTTTTTTTTTTTTTTTTTTTGCATTTTCTTGAAGAAAATATATACGGGTCGAAACTGACCCCCAACACCATAGATGTTACTATACAGTCATGGAAAAAATTATTAGACCACCCTTGTTTTCTTCAGTTTCTTGTTCATTTTAATGCCTGGTACAACTAAAGGTACATTTGTTTGGACAAACATAATGATAACCACAAAGATTGCTCATAAGAGTTTTATTTAAGAGCTGATATCTTACCATTTTCCATGGTTTTCTTGATTATAACCTAAATCACTTAAGTTTTTACATCAATAGCTATGGCGTTGTTCTGCCAAAAACACTGCTTTTATGCATTCAGTGTTTTCTTTTCTGTCTGTTTTAGTCACATGATGACGTTTAGTGTTACCAGGTATTAAAATGAACAAGAAAGTGAACAAAAAATGGTGGTCTAATAATTTTTTCCATGACTGTAGTTATTAATTTTAAAATGAAAAAATAAACAAAGCAAATTCATTTCAGAGATGTGTTCTATACCCCTCAGTAATATTCAGGTAACACAACAACCTGTTATTTATTTGTAAGATTCTCTTGAGGTTAATTTTTCTTTTTTTAAATTGAAATCAAGAGGTATACTGATAAACATAAAATGCCCAGCAACTCACATTAAAAACATTGAACCCAACATTTTCATGGATAAGGAAGCCCAACAAGGGAACCAAGAGATGACAAAAAAAAAAAAAAAAAAAGATAATAGGTTTTTAGTGTACTTTAAAGCTGATTTAAGACACGGGTAGAAACCGACCCGTTAACACCGGGGATGGTAACAGAAAGCTAACACTGGAGGAAGGTTAAGAGGTGAGACGTGCTGATGTCACCGCTGGGACCAGCGATGGAGTTACACCGACCAGGCATCCCTTCAGACACTCCAGGTTCAAAGGGTCTGTTTGTATATTGTGCTCAGCAGCTTTTTGTAGTTTTGATTTAGTTTCTTCTTTTAAAATTCTCATTCTTCAATCCTACCTCTGAGGATGCTATCCTTTGCTCTGTGTGTGTAGATATTTAGTTGTCATGTGTGTTTGCAGCTGCCGCGTCACTCTCATAACTCACCTCCACTCGCTCCTCTGTGCCTTTCGGGACAAGAAGATTACAGCACATTATCCAAAACATTACTCTAGTGCACATGTCTCCAAGCGCAACACCTTTGGTCGTATTGTTGACATGTTAGAAGGCTTGTGATTTTAAGGGGGCCTTATTGCCCGAGGAGCCCACTTAACTTTGACCACCATGTTAATAAATTAGCCTTGACGAGGGAAACACCTCCCAGCCTCCAGCACTGAAGGGCTGCAGGCTCTCTGTTGAAAAGAAGGTTTTGTACGAGGATCTGAAAAATCTTTTTTTTCTTTTTAGACCGTTTGTGAAGATATTGGACATATCTACATTCCAGATGTTAATGACAGCATGCCTCACTCTTTGTGCTCATGATGACCATGACAACTTTGACTGTCCAGGAACTGATATATTTGTGGACTTATATATGTTCTGCTCTATTGAGATATGTGGATTCCTGTTGTTTGGCTGCATTTTTGTAATTTTATTTCTGTAGCATGATGACGAGGGTATTTGATGTTTTCAAATGCCCTCATCTCTCTGTGTAGTCACTGTGAGGCCACAGTAGGACCTTTAATAGGGGTCGACCAACTTCATGTAGTACTCATGTTTTTGTAGTTTGGTCTGCCTCACTTTGGTTTTTCCCATTAGTTCAGTGAAGCTGGTCTCAGGAAGACTTTTACTCGTCCTTGTCCACCGTGGAGCGAAATGTTTCGCTTTCTGCTGGTTATTTTCATAGACCATGAGGACAAGCTGGTCACATGACCCATAAGTTTGTGCAGAGAGCTCTGGTAGCCTCGTTTTGCTTAAACTCTGCAGTGCCATGTTGCGAAGAGGCAGAACCTGCAGCACTGAGAAAACTGGCTTGGACACATCCACCAGTTAGCTGTTTTAGCTTGGCTGGCTAAGGCTGCTAACCCAGGATCATAATGCATATTACATTATATTCTGTGGGACCGGCACGGCAGGTCCCACAGTGGAGTTCCACGGCTGAGCTCAGAGCGATGGGAGGTCCCTCTGGAGGTTCTACAGGAGGTCCCTCTGGAGGTCCTACTGGAGGTCCCTCTGGAAGTCCCACTGGAGGTCCATCTGGAGGTCCCACTGGAGGTCCATCTGGAGGTCCCACTGGAGGTCCCACTGGAGGTCCCTCTGGAGTCCCTCTGGAGGTCCCCCATGGAGGTCCCTCTGGGAGGTCCCCCTGGAGTCCCACTGGAGGTCCCAATGGAGGTCCATCTGGAGGTCCCACTGGAGGTCCCTCTGGAAGTCCCACTGGAGGTCCCTCTGGAGGTCCCACTGGAGGTCCCTCTGGAGGTCCCACTGGAGGTCCCTCTGGAAGTCCCACTGGAGGTCCCTCTGGAGGTCCCACTGGAGGTCCCTCTGGAGGTCCCACTGGAGGTCCATCTGGAGGTCCCTCTGGAGGTCCCACAAGAGGTCCCTCTGGAGGTCCCACTGGAGGTCCCACTGGAGGTCCCTCTGGAGGTCCCACTGGAGGTCCCAGTGGAGGTCCATCTGGAGGTCCCACTGGAGGTCCCTCTGGAGTTCCCACTGGAGGTCCCTCTGGAGGTCCCACTGGAGTTCCCACTGGAGGTCCCTCTGGAGGTCCCACTGGAGGTCCCTCTGGAGGTCCCTTTGGAGGTCCCTCTGGAGTTCCCACTGGAGGTCCCACTGGAGTTCCCGCTGGAGGTCCCACTGGAGGTCCCTCTGGAGGTCCCACTGGAGTTCCCACTGGAGGTACCTCTGGAGGTCCCTCTGGAGGTCCCTCTGGAGGCCTCCTGGCAGCTGTCTCAGGAGTCAAGGCCAGCCGCGGAAGAGGTAGCCAGGATGATTGGGCGATGTGAGGGCTGTCAGCTGGCCGACCTTCGCTGGCAGCGAAGAGTCCTGAGTTCTCTGTGAGCATGCTCCTGGGCCAGCTGGCCAATCGCAGAGGCCAGGTACTCCAGTGTGAAGGCTGTGGACCGGCTGACCCTCACCGGCAGCTGAGAATCATTTCAGGACTGCTCTCAAGTGGAATTATGCCGGGACCTGCCGTCACCAAGTACCTAAAATGACAAGGGCAATGCCTACCATTCATAGCCAGCAGCAGCCAATGGATAGCTGTCAATCAAACGAGATCAGATGATGTCTGGCAACTTGATTGGTCAGCTTTGTTGCTTTATTTATGATTTCATTGGATGTGTTAGAAGACATCAGATAAAATGTTGAACTTTAACCGTTTTAACATGAGAGTCAGTGGAGGCAGCACCTGGTGGTCAGTCAAGGAACTACAACAGATTCAACTTCCTCCCCAGCGTAAAGTCGGAGCTGCGTTGGTTGACGCTTGGTTGTTTTGTTTTTTGGCCCGCATTTATGCACTATGTTGCTCTTTAGTTTAGGCTACTGTCAGTTTAACCCCCAAACAACTTGGTCATTGCTAGTTTTCAGTTATTTGTTCTTAAACTGGTTTTCTAAAACCTAATAACCTCCTTTGGCCTTTTAGGGCATATTAGTGTGTGTAAAAGCTGCTCTACAAAAACTTCACCCTGGAACGTAACTTACTCTGTATTGATTAAACAGTACCTGAAAGCTCAGACAAGCCAGTTAATTTTAGTCATATCCAAAAGAGGTAATAATAATAATAGGTAATTTTACATGTAAAATTATAGATCTTTTTTTTTTTCCCCACGACAGTGACACTGGTTTCTAAAGGCGACCACTCTCCTGAAGAGAGGAGTGACCTGGAGGGGCGTGTAGCTGACTCCACCCACTAAAATGGGCTGCTTTGAACAGGGCTTTGAAGACGGGGCTCAAGAGGGAGCTTTTGTACTTTATCTCTGTGCTAGTTTTATTAAACCTTTCACAGACATCCCATTAAGACATTGGGAAATCCTCTAGAATTAAAGAAGGGGAGAATATAAAAGATTTTAGCACCTGAATCATAATAACATATAAAGATTTTAGTCCACAACAAAGGGGTGATTGCTTTAACGCTTTTTGCTCAGTGAAGAAGACAAAATGAATGTTGAAGAAGTCATCACAGTCTTGAAAATCTTGTTTCAACTGTTTGTGATCTAATATTACATCCATATTGGGTGTAATATTATAGGCCTTTCTAAACCCACTTCCTCCTGTTTAGAGTCAGGGGTGGAGCTAAAGCCTGCCCCTGACGTCACAGTGCAAGGGCCAAGGTGAACCCTGGACAGGTTGCCTTCCCAACATCTGTCCCCACCTCTGGAAACACTGAGAGCCCCTCTGCATTCACCTCCCACCTGTCTACTGTATCTCCAGAGGTGAGGTGGAGAAACTAAACCAGAACAAAGCTGGTTTCAGCCTCACAGCCCTGAAAGGAGCCCGGCCATGTGCCCTGCGGTACTTCTTCAATGACAAACGAAGGTTCCAGTGCTGTGGAAGACATCCTTGTTCTGGTAGCTAAAAAAAAGTCATCCATCTGTCCTTGATTGCTTTAGAGCAGGTGCACAACATCCCACACCATCAAAATCCCGGAGAGCCTCTTAATGGCTGCATGGAAAGCAAATGAGTACCTTAGGACCCACTGCGGTTTGCAAAAAATTAAAAACATTAAAAAATATATCTTACAATGTCTTTTCAAATTGTGAAGCAGATGGAATAGATTTTTTAGAGCTATGTAAATGTGCATTTTGCAGTCCTGTTTGCGTGCACGGAGGCGGTGAAACTCAAGAAACTGCCTCTCTCCCTCAGACTGTTGCAGTAACCTTTGCTTACTGCTCCCAGAATGAAAATCCCTGTCTCAGACTGTTTGCTGGTCCATGCACAGAATCTGAGATGTCATCCAGCAATAACTCTTAGTCAGTAAAAAGGCTGACCTGTGAGCTAATTGGCTTTAACTGTGGACACCCCGGACTTAAAAAGAGTTTGAGGTACTTTGGGGACTAATCTACTTCAGAATGCAGCTCTCATGCTGGCTGTCTAAAGAGATCAAGGCCAGCGTGTGAGCTAAGGCAAACGGCTGAGCCAATATCTGCAGTTTTTATGGAGGGCGATGCTGCAGAAAGAAGGTGAGGAGGAGAGGAAAGAGGTGAAACACTAAGCATGCAGAAACAGCCGGGGCCCCCTGAGGGCCAATGAGGCATATTCAACTCGAGCGTTTGGAAAGTTTTGACACTTTGCTTCTTTTATATCCACAGCCACTCTTTTTTTTATCCTTCTTTTTCTTCTTCTCTTTTCTCAACCCCAACTACCCTATCTTGCCATCCGTGACTTCAAAGTGCTTTTTATGCAGAAACCGGTGGAGTTCTTGTGTCCTTGCTCTCTCCTCCCTGGAGGCCTGTGTTCCCTTTCTGATAATATTCTGTATAGCCCTTTTTTTTCTATACATATAGTAAAAGACACTTTTGGCCTTTGTTTGATTTCAATACCGCACCTTTAGTTTTATTTGTCATATGCAAATTGACACAGCCAACGATGCAGTGAAATGTCTGTGGTGCGTCGTTCGTGCGGTGATCTTGTGGATGGGTAAGGGATTTCTGGATTATGTCATGTCAACACATGGAGGGATTAGCTCCGCCCTCCCCTTGTGTGCAGATGCAGGATCCCTCCCCCTGCCAGTGATTGGCTGCATGTTAGTCACGGTTTGGGTTATAGGCTGTCTGTTTCCAGTTTGCAGAGCCAGGGCTGTTACACCAGGTCCTTTCACTGAGACGAGATGGGCAGCTGGCAGACAATGAGTACGAGAAAAAAAAAAAGCATTATAAATTGCGTGGAATCACTTATCCTTCTTCTTCACATTACATTTGTAGAGCCAGCGTGTGTTACAATCACAAAGAAATGCCTGACATCCAGCAAAGCCTGTAAACATGAAACCTCAACAGAAACCTCAAAATGACTCCAACCCCCAGCAGGCTTTGCGGGGTTCATTATTTTACAACCAGGTATAAATATGATGTCACTGGCCTCTCATCGGGAATGGACCGCCAAAACCCAGCAGCGGTCCCTGTTGATGAGCAGCACCTCTGGCCACAGTCTAGATACCAGCAGCCTCCCTCCTCTCACTCTCTCTGAGCCCCTCCCCTCTCCTGGCCTACAGAGACCACGCTGGCTGCCTTCTGTGAACCTGTGGAGGTCCAGCAGCTCTGGTATCTCCACTGTCCCAGTTCCTCCTGGGGTCTGCGTTCCCCAGTACCTCGTCTGAAGGAGTCTTGTCTGGCCGTGACCTGCCGATGCACAGTGAAGGCACAGGCGCACCCCGACACGTGAACGGCTTCAGACTGATGCGTTGAGGGACGACAGCCCAGCTGCTGCTGCTGCTGCTGCATCAGCGCCGCATCTCTTCATCAACCGGACGGAGAGAAGAGAGAGGGAGAGGGAGAGTGAGCTGCTCCTGGCCATTAGCAGAGCCCATGTTTCAACCCCAACTCGTCCATCTGAAACCTGGATCATCAGCGCAGATCTTCACGGACATCACAGCGCCACCGAGCGATCCACACAGGGGCTTGTGTGTCTGGCCAGAGCTTGGTTTAGTCTTATTTAGAACCGGAACATCAACCCACTGTAACTGCTAGTTAGTTAGTTTTTTTTTTTTTTATCATTGCAGAAAGCTACCCTCATGTCTGCGTCAGAGCAGCATTGTGAAGTTGGCTTCACATGCCGTCTCAGCCATAAGGCCTCCTCTGCTCTTTTTGGTGCTCAGCTGCTCTCGACACAATCTGACACAATTTCAGCCGCCATTTTTGTAGTCCAACACGTGGGTTGTAGGCCATCTTCCTCCACAGACATTCACTCTCTCACACACATCTACTTCTTCTCTGACACGTATAAATGTCAGTATTTTTATTTTATTTAATGCTCATTTGCTTATGTGAGTTTAGTTATGATCTGGTTTAGTAGATATCAGATGATCCTGGGCGTTTGCTCATCTTTAACACTTTCATTAATAAATTCTGACATATTCTAATGAGAGAAGGTTTAGTAATGTGTTTTTAACGTTTGCTGGTTGTAAATGACTCGCTCCCTCTCTGTTGCTCTACAGCACCACACCTGGTCACAGGCTGGAACAGCGAGCGACAGACATGTAGAGACTGATGGAGCCACTCAGTCTTTGTTTCCTAATTATCAGGTGGTGCCTCGTTTGAATGGATTAATTTAATAAATGTCTTGTGTTATCAATGCCTGTCTTAGGACACTTATTAATAACCCTTTTAATAACGAAACAAGTACTCTTTATCCCCTTACACATCTGACAAAGCACAAAGCACATGTGGCAGCCTGGTTATTTGGTCATATGTGGGTCAGATAACTTAAACCCCCATACATTTTTTAATTGTTTTCACATGTGTATTTGCAGCTAATGCCAAATGAGTATTTAATTAGTTATAGTTATTTCAAGAGTCCCTGTGTTTTAGCTCAACTATGAGTAATCCTACTGCATTGAACGCAGCATGGGCACGCAATGCGGGAGGTAAGATGTACTGTACTGGGTCCTGATATAAAGCATTTTTCTGTTATAAATCACGGTTCATGAGTGACATATTTATGCCATAAAACATGTAGGGCAATATATAATTTTGGTTCACGAAGGGTTAAATGTCATGTCCGAGGCAAAGCTGATTATTTTATTTAGATATATTGTAAGCCAACACGAATTGGTGCAGTGTAACAAGCTAGCTTAAATTCCATTTTTGCAGACTGTACTAATACTCTTTATTCTGTGCATTATTCCTTTATCAAGGGATGTATTTTGGACCCTGGCATAGTGGTTAACTCACAGCAATGTTTCTTGTACGATGTCAAACGCAGGTACGGTTCTCTCTCCTAAATACGATATTTGTTCGTGTGCGCAAATACCGTGTGTGTGTGTTCGTGTTTATGTTCTCGTATTTATACATTCTGCAGTACTTGAGGGTAAAACTGTTCCTACTTTGGTACCTGTCTCTGGACATGAATGCATTATGATTTTTGGTTTTGTCCAAGTTAATTATTACTGTTGTGCCATATAAAAGTGGGTGTCTGAATGTAATTACTGCCATAGAAGTATAAATAATTCAATAAGACTGCTATATCTGAACATAAATATTAGACTTAAATATGAATATATTGTAATTGCTACTGTAGTCCATACTCACCAATGAGATACGCTGATTCAAGCAATGTGGGAGGGATGCTTTTTTGACCCTGACATTGTGGTTAACTCACAGCAATGTTTCTTGTATGATCTCAAACGCAGATTAAAAGACTTTCTACACCCATCATCCAGTCTCCTTCTTGACGTGTGTAATACAGTTTTACGATCAGAACATTGATTTGCCTCGGCTCTGACCACCAGATAAGACAAGGGTTGGTCAGGAGCTGATCAGACTTGTTGAACACGTAGTCTGGACAATGTGTAGACGATAACATAGTCATCTGAAGACTCGATAGTTTACGGTATAAAGAGAAGCGTGTCTGCAGCAGGACCCCGCCGTCGAAAAACAGCTGTAGACAAGAACTACTTCGACATTATCACTCACTTCAGTGATCAAAACACAAGAAGTTGCAGCAGCTTTTTGACAACCTTGTCGATGACGTTGTTGCCAGATCTGATTCAAACATGTTATGGGAGTGTTTGAAGTTTTAATGGGATTCATTTGGGTGGAAAAAAAAACCTTCAGCCCATTTTGAACATTAATTACAGTGACAGTATGGCTTAGGGGTGAGTATTGGCAAGGACCTTTCAATACAATATGTATCATGATACTTGGGTCACGATACAATATTATCGCAATCACTATATATTGCGATATTCTACCCAGTTATTATCAAAAGTAGAGATGAAAAATCAAGTTGCTGTATATGTTCATATTATATTGATCATTCAGAGGACAAATTGAGTCGAAACTATTTGCTTCAAAACAACCTATTTATTGTATATTATTAGTGTTTTTGCACATTTAATAAATAAATAAAATAAATAGAATAAAATTTTCCTAAAAAATCAATAGTTGGAACTGGAAAATCAATATTATATTGGGCGGCCGAAAATCGCGATATATTGCCAAACTGATTTTTTTTTCACAGCCCTAGTATGGCTTCATTCATGTAAAAAAAAAAATTAGCATCTTGCGCATAAACATGCATAATGGAAAAAAAACAGTTTTCTGTACTTGAGAGCGACTCTGTTAAAAAACTGCAACATGCCACTAGTTCTCCTTACAGTTACCCGTGTCTAGGGGTGTAACAGTACACACAATTCACGGTTTGGTATGTACCTCGGTATGGGGGTCACGGTTCGGTACGGGTTCTGTACAATGGGGAAAACGCAACAAAAAGCCAGACATGTAAGACCAGCTTTTTTCGTTTATTTTGAAAAGACTGCAAAACTAAAAACCATCTCCTGTTATCAAAAGTTAGAAATAAATAGAATAAAACATAAAACAAATGCATTAGGGTTCTAGTAGCATCCATTAATTTGTATAGGAAAAGAAAAAACACACTTTCTTTTTAGTAATAGGTATATACTGAGACAGTCAGGTAGCACTTGCCAACTGGCCACTTTGGTAACATTATAAAAATAAACTGGAATGTAAACAATGAAATACTATCACATTACCAAATATTTCCATACTGGCACATGTCAGACAAAAAATTTCAAAGTGGGCGGTAATGGTGAGATAACTTTCAGTGGAACGGGAGGTCCACCCATCAGTTGTGAGAGCAACAGCTCGTGCTGTAGACAGCTCATACTCTACCTCTGCTCGTGCATGCTTGTCAATGGTAGAGACCACTGACTGGCGTGTGCACGGGATGGGACATTGTAGCGTGGCTCAAGCACTTTGAGTAAATACTTGAAGCCGGGCTCCTCTACTACAGCATATGGATGCGTAGACATTGATACGTATATGCCGATTGCTTCTGTGATTTTGTTGGCTTCATCCATTTTTCATGTCAAGGGGCTGTTGAGTTGTTGCACACACGTCTTTTTCCTTGCGCCAGTGATTGGCATGTCGGAGTGATACCGTCTTATATGCGTTAGCATGTTTGATGTATTGCCAGAAGCATACCGCACCTCAGAAAAACAACAAAACAACGACGACAGACGGTCTTTGTCCGGTCTACCACTCGCGTACCATCCCCGTTATATTGCACTGGGAAACCGAAGCACTCCCATTAGCGTGACCTAAATGAAGCTGGTGGCTCTTCTAACTCCGCGCTCTCCATGCTTCTTCTTCTGCTCCTACTTCTTCCGTAATGTTGGTTGCTGGTAGCTTTCAGGCTCATTACCACCACCTGGATTGTTGTGAGGCCGAAGCTTTTTTAAATAATAAGACGTATTCGTCGTGTGACTGCGTGCACTGAACCGCGAAGGCCGTACCGTGACGGGACGGAACAAATACAAATACCGTTACATCCCTACCCGTGTCTGAGAATATGTCCTTAAAGACATGCACCACTCCAGCAGAGATGTCCAGCTTTGTCTTTCCCGCCGCCCTGCTTCACGTCATGAACCACGGACGGTGGGTTTCAACAGACTGACGTCCCACAGAGGAGTCACGACGAGCAGCCGGCTCCACTACTGATTGTCAAACATTTCCCAAAGATGACGGTTCTGTGGAAGAACCCATCCAGCGCTTCGGCGCAGAGCAGGATAACAGTCCAGCAGGACTGTGAGCCAGTTTTCAGTCCCAGACATCTGTCTGTGACACATGAAACTGGATGAGGCTCAGCCACCGAGGCTTCCAGGTGTTGTTCTACGATGTGCTGACTCTGGCCGGCGAGGCCGCTGCCTGTCACCTCCAGCTCCTTATTCTTCTTATTTTTTAAAGTCATTTTGGAAAGAAGAAAGCACAGCTGCATGCGCCGTTCTGAAACTGCTAAACATGAAACTACATGATAACATGGCAACAGAAGAGCGAAGGAACAAAAGTACCCGGCAGACCGAACATCTGCCGGGTGGAATAGAAAACAAATTGCAATGTAAAACCAAGCAGAGACCATCTTCAGAGATCAGGCTAATTTTTGCATCTGCTGGTGGTTTGCATGAAAGTGATAAAGAATAGGAGGTCGTGCTGCTTAACATCCTTTTTATTCAGCAGTCTCGCTCTGTCTTTTATGTCTCTGCAACTCCCCCCCTCCCCCGCTCTCTTTCTGTCTGTGCAGCTGCAGCCCTCTCAGCTCGCATCCACCCCCCCCCTCTCCCCAGTGTGCCGGAGCGCCATCCAACTATTTAACCACAGCCCTGAAACAAACCAACATCTGTTTGGCTGCCAGCCCAGACCCAGTCGCTGCCTTCCTGCTGCGAGCGCACCAGCCACCGCCAGCTTAACCCCTCAGCTCCCGGCCCAGACCCAACAGGATGCCGCAGTCGCCGCACAGCTGCCGAGAAAACAACACAGAGCTTCATCCAACTATATTACCATTATCAGTATTATCTTTTCTATACAAACGGGCGTTTGATTAGTTTTTATTGATTATTTGTCAGATGCGAGTTCTTTCGCTGGCGGCGCTGTGGCTTCTGATGCATGTGATGACCGTTGGTCGACCTTTAACCTCAACTATCCGTTTCTTCCATGCTTTAATTCTCAGGACAAGCAAGTCCTCGATCCACTGATCGTTCCGCCGAAGCAACGCGGTCGTTCTCATTAACGCAAACTGAACACATCTGCTCAGATGCAGCCAGCAGCACCCGGAAATCAGAAAAGAAACAGCAAAGTTAGCTTGTAAGGCTTATAGTAGAAGTAGAAAAATATATATATAATTTAGTCTTTAGGAAAATGATAATAAAAAATAGTTTAAACAGTAACAGAAGCATGAATCAGATGAAGACGTCTCTGGTGTTTCATCACTGACTGGACAGCATGAATGAGTCCACCATCAAACTACAGCCAGTCAGGCCAAAAACTGACTAAATCAGAGGTCACAAACTGTAACTTTGCAAGGGCCACACAAAACGACACGCATGCACGTTTGAGTCACACGCATGCGACGGGTGCACGCGCTTCTGGACTGTCTGACGACAACTTAAAAGCTGAAAGACGAGACCATGCATGATAAGAACATCTTCGCATCACAGTTATCTGTCTGCTGCTACATAGAGGTTTAAAGCAGAACAAAGAGCTTCTGCTCACATTAGAATAACAGTTTGTAGGAATGTTTGCCTACTTTTAAGATCCAGCTCCTATTCCTGGTCGGGCAACTGCCCATCGCTCACGGTACCTGACAGAGCGACGGCGGGTATCGAGGAAGAAGCAGCCGACAGGGAAAACCAGAGCGTGTTTGAGGAAGAGACCAAACAAATGTGAACCGTTGTGAAAGTGACTCAACCTCTGCTGCCTGTAGAGGGACCCGAAGCGCTAAAAATGACAGGGGTTCCTCTGTGCTACTTTAAAACATTTCAACCACGGGCACACTTCTTGACAAAGCTGCATAGTCGCAGGAAGACAGTGTCCTGACAGTCATCAATGTGTGAATGTTAGGAGTGCAGCGGTACAGGTGGCTCACAGTACGGTCCGTACCGCGGTTTTTGTGTCACGGTTTCGGTACGGATTCGGTACAGTTTCAGACCACCCGCTACCCTAAACCTGCGATCACAAGATACCGAGTTTGCGGAAAGCGCAACTCACATGTCGGCGCGTAAAAGAGCGCGTCCAAATGGAATAAATGTGCATCCACCTGGACACATGTGGACGTGCACAAACGGCTCTACCTCTCGATTACGCATCACCGTATTACTGTATTATAAAATTCTGAATAAACATTCTGAATAATAAAATAAACAACTCTCTTGTGAATTTAAAGGTAATTGAGAAGGTATATATTTTGAAATTGGTCATCATGGTGGTACTTAGAGAGCTGAACAGTTTCTCAGGTGGTACGCAGTAAATTAAAAGTTTGAGAACCACTGATATAAGTCATAGATTCATTATTACTGCTGCTAGTTCTTTCATTGCAACAATTTGTTGGAAATTGACCTGAAATCGGCCATTTGACAGGTTTAGCAACATAATTACTCATTTTTTTAGCATTTGACAACCACGGGGCATGGTGAATGTGATTTATTTCACCTCATTTGACATCAAAATTCTAGTGTTTTCATCCATCCAAACAAGAAAGGGAGAAGTAATATCAGAAAATATGTGCCTGGGCTTACTTTGACCATTGATTTGGCTGTGATGGCAGCTGATGACCCGGTTTTTGTTGGGTTCCCGACGCTATGTCAACAAGACAGATAGTGACGTTAGCCGGGCCGAAGGCTCAGTGCGCATGCCCTGGTCTCAACCAACCAATCACAATCGAGAATTCACGTCATGCCCACCACAGTCTCTGCTGGGTCCGATCATCGGATCATCTCTCGGAGGTTCGTGAAGGGTAAGCCCCCTCCCCCCAAAAAATATTAAACCAGATTTACACGTATCTCAAAAATGACCCCCAGGATGGAAAAAAACTCAGAAATCCACAGATCTGCGGAAAATTGACATCCCTGACTACACCTGCCTCTTGTGCCCTGGCTCCTTTATCTGCACCTCTCATAACAATTAGATATACTTGCAACGTGTCACTTTTGGAGCAGACGGTTACTTACGAAGTCGTTGCCACAGAAAACATACTGTATAACTGTCTGATGCAGAAGCGACGGAGGTTAAAGATCCAAAACAGCCTTCATAACTCAGTCTGCTTTGCAAAAGGTGTGGCAACAGCTTTTCACTGCAGACTGTGTTCATAATTACTTTTTAGGCGTGCGGCTTTACACCGCAAACTGTCGCGCCAGAGAACCGAGTTCGATCCCCACCTGACCCAACGCTGTATAATGACTTTGTGGTTCAGTTAAGACGCTGATCGCACAAGACAGCAGGCAAAGTCGAGCAGTTGGATCCAGTGTGGACCAGGCAGAGCATAGGGCAGAGAGAAGAGAGGGATCTGTTAAGGATTCATTTTAATACAAGGGATGGACCCAGAAAAATTATTAAGAAAGAAATAATTATTATTATTTAAAAAAAAAAAAATTCATTTAACCATCATTACACCAATTAAAATCAACAATTTAAAAAATAAAGAATAATAAAAAAAAATAATAAAAATCCACTCAATCCGAGGGTTTATTAAAAAGCTGAGTCCCGTCCCAATTAGGACCATGCGGATCACCAGGAAGATGCATGAAATTTGTTAAAAGCAGTTAGTGAAAAAAAACAAACAAACAAAAAAAAGGATAATAAAACTATAGTTAGAAGTCAGGGCAGTGAAAGTAAGTGCTATAAGAGATAAAAACACAAGTGCTACAAAAGTAAAAAGATTAAGTGCTTATAATAAATATTAAGAGGGATAAATATAATTATAAACCATGCAAAAAAGGTTAAAAACTTTAATAAAACACAGGGGAGAGGGATTATTATTGCCCTTATAGAATTTTTATCGAGGGTTAGGTTAGGGTTAGAGATAGAAATGGAAAGGTTAGGTCTGTTTGAAAGCTGGCAGATACGACGATGATGATTATTACTGTGGGAAACTCTTTGATGATGGGTATGGGGGTGTTTTGGGGAACGTCTCTGTGCACGGATGAGTGGGATGGAGCGTAAACCCTCATCCAGCTGCACAGTCTGCGACACACCTGGCCCAGCTGTCTAAACAGCCCCGCGCCGCCTCGCACGGCTGCCTCTGCAAACATGTTGGCGTGCCATCGCGTGTGCGTGTGCGGGAAAGGATTCTTCTGTTGTTCGTCAGCACGTGCACGTGAGCCGTCATACAGCAACTATGCAAGAGTTCATTCATCAATTGATCCGGAGGGGCGGTGGCGGATCAGCGGGCGGACTCTTATCAGCGGCGAGTCCAAAAGCCGAGCACCGTGAAGATACGCTGGTTAAACAGCCGGCCGGTCCAGAGACGTCCGTGCGCTTTTCGAGACAAGCATCTTAAGTGTTGCAAGAAGGAATGCTTTGGCGTCTCAACTTCATTCAGAACACCATAAATTTAAAACTCGCTCACAGTCCGATGTTGCTGTTTCATGGAAAGCATCTGGGCTTCGTAAGAGAGCTGAGCGCATATCACCTGTCTTCCTGAAGAGGCCCGATCCTGAGCGGATCGCCCAGATGTCCAACAAATGCTCCAGTTACGGCAGGAAATCGAGACGGCGAGGTGGTGGGTTGCTTTTCTCCAGGCCTGCTCTTGTTTGCTCGAGCCAAAAATGCTATAAGTCTCATATAATCACCTGCCAGGAGACTTTGAGTCACCCTCCAAAACAATAGGCTTTAATTGCCAGCCATTTCCTCGCCGTGTTGTGAAAGCAGCGGAGTGTGGTCCCCCGTGTGCAAATACTAGCTCGCAGGCCAGGGTGAGATAACCTCCGACTAATGTTTAACACTTGGTTCGACCCGCTCGAAGTAGCAGCTGGGAGGGGTTCACAACGTCCCGACAGTGTGAGGCAATCACTCATCAATCACTCAAGGCTGCGGCGCTCTGACTTTCCTGTGATTGTACGCAGTTGGTGCTCCATCATCGATAAAGACAAAGCAACGAGCTAAAAGAACCTAAAAGGCTTAGTCAATCAGCGAGGTTGATTCTTATTTATCGGTTCCTGTTGTCTGCAGTGAGTTGATCCGTTCAGCCCAGGCTTACAGAGGTGTTCAACCTGTTAATCACGGTTTTCTTACTCTCTTGCTTCCAGTCAGACGTTGTTTGGAGGGTAAACGCTGACAGAGTCTCCTTTCTGTCGAGGTCAGTCGAGTTGAAAGCGAACACTCCCTGCTGGGATGTTGGTGTTTCAGTGTTTCTCTTTACATCCGACGCCTTGTTTTGAAGCGTAAGACAGCCAGGGGCAAACAAGGGCCAGGGAGAGCAGGAGAGAGGAACAGTGCAGTCAGACACCGACGACCGGAAACTGTTCCAGCTGAGTTTCCTCTGCCATCTTGTCCCTTGAGGCGGCACATGAAGTATGTGCCACATTGGTTTCATTTTTGAACCATCTGACCAGGAAGCAAACTCTTCCAGACAGCCTTACTTTAGCTGATCTGTGTTTTTCTGGTGAAGCCGTACTGAGTCTCCATTTCTGCAGCCTACTGGACATCATGAAAATAGAACCACCAGTGCAAACCTGACACCACAAGCAATCTCATATCTGCACCAACCTGTCACTGAACACATTGAACACCCACAACAGCTGTTAGCGCTACAAACGGGGGTAATGGAAATGCCCTGTGATGGACTGGTGACCTGTCTGTAGGGTTGCCAAGCGTCCCTTGAAAAACGGAACCCTCCCGTATTTATAAACTAAAATACGAGTTTATAAATACTGGACGATTCCGTTTTTCAAGGGATGGTTGGCAACCTTACCTGTCTGGGACGCACCACACCTTCACCTGGACTTTAATTTCGACGTCACCTGACAGACCACTCAGACCTCTGCGGATCCCTGGTAACTTGAATCTACAGTGACCCCTTATTTTTTGCGGTCAATGGGGACCGGCGCCCGCCAGCAAAAGTCAAAATCCGCGAACAGGAGCCAGAGCCCCCCGAGCTTAAATAATGTGTTTAAAATATGTTTAAAAACCACAAAAAAGTAGCGAGGCACTGCAGTGAAACAAGACAAAGGCTCAACTGTGGTCTTTCTGTTACCTTCACAGCCTCTGGTCTCTGAACCGTAGTAAACAAACCGCTGGTATTGTGCTATTTTTGGCTCGTAATTAGCAGCTAACACGCTAACAACAACAAAAGAAAAAGTCCGGTTTTCTCTGCATGGAACGAGCACTTTATTCTGGTACTGCAGGAACTTGTAACATCACACAGGTTGTGTTGTTGGGCTCCTGTCGGTTAACAGAGAATGTAAATCTATACACGCTGGGCTGCTGTTGATGCTCACTACACTTTTCATCTAACCCTGTTTTCATTCTGCCGTCCCACGACACACACACTACATTACCCATAAGGCCACATCATTACCCATAAGGCCACCTTCTTAAAGGGGCCAGGCTGGCTCACAACATTTCTTCGCTGTGAGAGAACGCACACAACATCCTGTGATCTTTCCGCGATTTTTTTCTTGATTTTTTTTAATCATATGATATATTTCTGAAAAATCCGCGAATAACTAAAACCACGGAACCTAAAGCACGAATTGGCGAGGGATCACTGTATTATCTTACCATGTTAAAGTCCGGTTAAGATCCATGTAAACAAGATCCATCACTCGTGAAGACATTGCTCTTTGAAACAAACTCGATTTAGATTTCCTGTTTGGTGTGGTTCGTGTTCATGTGACCAGCGTGATCACATTCACGCACCAAAGCAACCGGACCATGACGACCGAAGCTCGGTGGTCTTGATCTGTGAACTCAGGTCCGGTCATCCAGGTGAGGAAGCAGACCGAACACAGGACCTAAAGAACCACGTGATGTGGTTATGTGCCGTCCCGTGTTTCTCCATGACTGACGCTGAGCTAATTTAAGCTAACTTCCATGAGGATGAAACGTGAAAAAACACGGCGTTGTGAGGAGTGACCGGGAAAACCCAAACACGACAGGTCTCTCAGGTTAACCTGGCATGGAGCCCTTCTCTCCTTCACTACAAACTATCAAATCCCTTCAACCAGGAACATGACTCAATCAACATTACATGTAAGCGAACACAGACAGGCGAAGGCGGTGCTTGATCAAGTTATGTGCCGCTATTTATACAGAAACCATGTGTGTTGCTAAAGGGTTATTTTTTTCCCATTATGGGATTTTTGTTTTGTGAACCAGCTGTAACGTATTACCTTAACATTCGACTCAGTGATAATGTGGCAGCCCAAGCAATACCCTGCGGTTTCCTTCCTTTTTTTGGACACCCAGGTGCAGCATATTAACAATCAATTTGGCAATCCATTGAGATATTCTTTAAATTTTTCCTATCCAAAGCAGTAAAATCTACTTCTGCAGAGCGCTGTAACGGCACTGCAATTTACTGCCTCGCATCAAGCTCAATGAGAGGCAGTTGGTCTCTTTAGGTCAAGGATGGCCAACCATGGTCCATGAGGGCAGCTGTCCTGCATGTGTTAGATGTTTTCCTGATTCAGCAAACCTGATTCACATGAATGAGTCGTTAACAGACTTGTGCTGACCCAGGATGACCAGCTGATGGTGATCCATTCATGTGAACCAGGTGTGCTGAAGCAGGGAAACATCTAAGACATGGAGGACAGCTGGCCCTCCAGGACCAGGGTTGAAGACCCCTGCTTTGGGTTCACACACTGGATCAATGCAAAGCGGGGCTGTAGCGATACACTCATCTCACGATACGATACACGATATTCGGCTCACGATACGATATATATCAATATTCATCTTACAATACATTTACATCATCATTTTACGAAAGATTTTAAAGGGACAAAGTGATTTTGGTGACATCTTGTGAGTGTTCCAATGACTTTGTTTGAATTAACTTGAACTGAAAGCATTAATTACACATTATATGGCTGACAGGCAGCTTGCAAATGCTGGACAAAATGAATAAAAGATGTGTTGAGAAAAATAGTTTCATTTATTTTAACAGTGTGAATTGTTGCTTGCAAGCTTTTAAAGGAGGCACATGGGGGTTTTTGAAAGGAAGCTTAAAATATCGATACCCGCGGCTGGAAAATCAATACTCGATAAAATGTCAATATACAGTGATCCCTTATTTTTCGCGGTTAATGGGGACCGGCACCCCCCCGCATAAATCACAATCCGCGAACAGGAGCTGGAGCCCCCCAAGCTTAAATAATGTGTTTAAAATATGTTTAAAAAACCCCAAAAAGTAGGAGGTACTGCAGCGAAACAAGACAAAGGCTCAACTGTGGTCTTTCTGTTACCTTCACAGCCTCTGGTCTCCAAACCGTAGTAAAGAAACCGCTGGTATTGTGCTATTTTTGGCTCGTAATTAGCGGCTAACACGCTAACAACAACAAAACAAAATGTCCGGTTTTCTCTGCATGGAACGGGAACTTTATTCTGGCACTGCAGGAACTTGTAACATCACACAGGTTGTATTGTTGGGCTCCTGTCGGTTAACAGAGAATGTAAATCTATACACGCTGGGCTGCTGTTGATGCTCACTCCACTTTTCATCTAACCCTGTTTTCATTCTGCCGTCCCACGACACACACACTACATTACCCATAAGGCCACACCATTACCCATAAGGCCACATCATTACCCATAAGGCCACCTTCTTAAAGGAGCCAGGCTGGCTCACAGCATTTATCACTAAGAGAACGTACACAACATCCTGTGATGTTTCCGTGATTTTTTAAAATTATATTATATATTTCGGAAAAATCAGCAAATAACTAAAACCGTGGAACTTAAACCGCGAATTGGCAAGGGATCACTGTATATCGCAGAATCGATAAAATCGCTAATGCAAAGTCACGCGCGGAAAAGAATTTTCTTGGGCTACAATGTTGCCAACTGGATTTGACAGCTTTTAGAGCAGTCTTGAACCCGGGAAGACCCAAGGATGAAACATAGCTACCTTACAAACAAACTTATTAAAATAAACTCATTAAAAGTTGATGTAGTTTTCTGGTCAAATTCCTGTGACATGCTTTGGTTGCATCACCGCAGAGACCCAATACAACAGCTCCCTTTTCAGTCACAGCTCTGTTCATAGCAGCCAGGTACTGATGGCGCAGTTAGCTTCTCGAGTTCACTCCATTTCTTTGTTGGAACAAGTAGGTGCCTGCAAAACAAACTCGTTGACTTGTTACTTTTCTCTGAGCTTGTGAGTCGAGACGTTGAACGTTCCAGAAACCCTTATCGTCTCTCTCGAGGTTCTTTCTCAGGCTCACCTGCACCGCCCCGCCCAGGTGCGCTCTCTCATCGTGCACGTTTCTCTTGCCACCTCTCCTTCCCATCTCAGATTACGCGAGGCTGATAAAGACATGTAGAGTTATTCTATCTTTGAGTCATCGGGGTTATATTTATGGCCTCGCCCCCGCCTTCCAGGTTTTATCACTTAAACGCCGCAGACGCGCACACGCATACACCTTTTTTATGCCACGTTATAAAAGCTTCCAGTTGTAAAACTGGAGCAGGGCCTCCTCTGCTGCTGACTTTAAACCACCCAGGTTACACTGAGGGGAGGGGGGGGAGCACAAGGTGTGCAGCCGTGCAGTTCATTCTTGCACGTCACACTCAGAGTCATCGAGCTGCTGTTGTCTCCGAATTCTTTTACAAGTCTGATTTGTGCTTCTTCTATTTACAAACACAACCCCCCCCCCCTCCAAAAAAAAAAAAAAAAAAAAAAATTGATTCTTACATTTATGTGCACTTTTATTTCTCTGCAGACAGCACATCTGTGGGATATTCCACCAACCCATTTTTCCATTTCACGCCTGCAACTCGCTCCAAAACCGCTGGGACTGTAAAGTTTATATCAGTTTGTGAAGTTACCATTCCTTCTCACAGTACCTAAAATATATATATTTAACTTCGTAAACTTGCTGTGAATCGGCCCTCTAGAAATAAAAGTTAACTATGCATTAAAAGTGCATTCTGGTTCTGATGAAACTGAGCTCAGAAATGTCTCGGTTCCTGTTCGGTCCCGTTATTCCTCCAACAGCAGGGGGTCTCGGAGGGTCTCAGAGGAGACCAGGCGCGGTGACGCTTCCTCCGACGAGTTTACACGAGACTCCTGTTTTGCACGGTAGAGTTGCATTTATGAACACGGAGCCTCACCGAGGTAATCCCTTACCTGTGGTGACCTCAGCTGTTGATGATTGACAGGTGGAGCAGAGCTGTACTCAGGGGTCAGAGATGTCGGGGGTCTAGTTTACGGTTGTGTCTCCGTGTTCCTTTAGTGGCCTGATAATGTAACATTTCAGTGATTTTATCTCATATTTGCTGAGTCATCGTTCCAGTCACCTGTTGACCACACCTGTTTGAAATAACAACGTTTTTTACTTTCACCTCCTGAGCAGTGCCAAATAACACCACGTGTGATCTTTTTAGGATTCTGTTGCTGCCCTGAAATGCAAAAATTGATGTATATTAACAAAAGAAATGAAGTTGATGTGATTAAAAAAAAAACTGCATTCAACACTTTGGGTTCACACGGCAAAGAAATAAAAATCAATCTAAATTTAAGAACCGCTGTTTTTTTGTTTTTTTGTTTTTTCTAAGAAACACCTGGTTGTAGCAAAGAAATTAGGGCTGAGCAACGATTAAAATTTTTAATCACGATTAATCACATGATTTCCCTGATTAATCACGATTAATCGCATTGTATACGCAAAATCAAATAATGAATTCAAAAGTAGTGTAAAGGTCACTTTTATTTAAATGTTCTGCTGCCATATGAACTAAAGTGTCATAACATTTGTTGTTCAAACACTTTTAACATCAGCACTTGTCAGTAACACATATTTAGTGTAAATCTAATCTTGAAAAATGTAAAATAAAATAAAGCTTATTGCCACTGCCAGGACATTAATGTCATCCTGTTTTATAAAAAAAAAAAAAAAAAACTACAAACAAAAATCCAACAAAAATGATTGTGGTCTCAGCACAATCAGAACATTAAAACAGGTAATTTCTGAGGTAACAGCAGAAACTTTTAACGGGGAGTTCTACTTCAGTATATATATATATATATATATATATATATATATATATATATATATATATATATATATATATATATATATATATATATCTATATATACTATATATATATATATATAGTTTATATATATATATAATTTTTCTGTTGAATCCTCCGTCTGGGAGAACTTTAAAATGAAAATGTCCATGTTAAAGTTCAGTAACTTTACTTATCTGTGTATCATTAATTCTTTCCATTTTCAATTGTCAATCAAAAATTTGAAAAAAAATTAAAGTCACATTTTATTACGTTTTTCATTTTTTAATCTAACACAAAAAAAACACAACAAAAAAATGCTTGTTTTTTTATATTTCAATTTTAGACTTGGATCAAAAATACGAAATTAAAAAACTGGCCACAGAACTGAATTTGTTTTATAATGGAGGACTGGACTTTCTGTTGTCATTACACATCTGTGCCACTAGATGGAGCCGCACTGCAGTAACCAGCTAGAGAACAGCAGGACAGTGAACACATGGAGCAGATCTGATGGAACATGGAGGAATGACACGAAAGTTTTGTTGCAGTCCAGAATTTTTTTTTTTTTTTAGACAGAATTGTTAATATTGCTACCTGAGTTGCTACTTGAACTGTAAAGTTCACAGATTTTTACCGTTCTCCATGTCTGTTTTAGCTTTTCTGCTTATTTACCTGCCAATTATTTTCCGGTTCCGCAGCAGCCAGAAACAGACTATTTAAAATGCGCAATAAAATAAATGTCGGTCTTAATAAATTAATCAGTTATTGCGATAATAACGCGTTAACTTGCCCAGGCCTAAAATAAATAAATAATAAATACCTTTTTAAAAAACGTTCCCTATTTGTTTGTTTTGAGGCAAACAGATGGACCTTCTTTATCTGGTAAATGCTGGTGTATAAAATATAAATTTCTTCATATTTCATATTATAAACGGTGTGAGGAAAAGTCTTGAGCTGACACAAACAAAGAGCAGGATACAGGCTTGGACTTCAGGGACTCTGAGGATTACGGCTCCAGCCAAATACAAAATAATGTTTGGGTTCTGCATCCCACAGTTTGAACAGTTCAAGATGGAAGCAGCTGGAGTTCAGTGGGTGGGACGTTCCCTGAAGATGGACTTGGCCAAACAGTCGACGCCGAGATGAGAAAAACCGAGCTGAAGCTCCTCGTGAGCTTTTTGTGAGGAGGTTGATTTACACCTTGAGGTTGCAGCATTCCTGTGTTTGGCAGACGCATCTCCAAGTCATAATTCTGTAATGAAAACGCAATTTTAAAAAAAAAAATGTTTTTTTACGGTTGTTAGATGAAGAAACACATTCCGTAGCGCAGCGGCCTCCAGCCTTTTCTGCACCACGGACCGGTTTAATGGTTCAATATTTTCACGGACCGGCCGGTAAAATGTGCTGCAGATAAATACAATAAAATAAAATGATACAACCGGCATAAAAACTGTGTTGTTTTCTATGTATAATCATAAACCTAAATATGCTGTGTATTCACGTGCAACATTATTAGAAGCGTTCTCGTAACAGCAGAACATCGGTAACATCCTCTCTGCACAAAGACACTTTCTGAACACGTTTGTTTTTTACTTATTTTGCCAGCTTGGAGGTTTAAATATGTCACGTGACCGAGGCAGTCTGGAAGTCTGGTCATAGATGGATGTGATTGAGAGAATCTGGTCATTTTTCAAAATAAAACACCATTCAGACTGATAATAAATCAAACGGTAATGATGGGAATGATTTATTTTTTTCTCTGCGGCCCGGTACCAAATGACCCACGGACCAGTACCGGGCTGGGGGGCGGGGGTTGGGGACCCCTGATGTAACGTATGTGCCTCCTTCTGCTTGTACACAGAGCTGACGCTTATTCATAATCGTTTCTAATTACGTCGCTTTGATTTCAGAGGAGATCAACTGGTCCAGAGGCAGAAAGACCTCTGAAAGGATCTTCATTCGTTCCCATCAGGGTGTTGGCTTCATCAGAGGAAAAAACATCAGTTCTGTCTGCATTCTCAGACAACCAATAATCCACTCGAACAAAAGAACAGTTAAACTGTTAAAGGACTAAACAAATCTGACTAAATACAGTACACCAGCCATTCCAAAACTTCAGAAAAACACGGCCCATTTGTGAAATATCTCCACGGCCCACCCAAACCTCACAACTGTGATCAACAGACAGGACTAGAAGCTACGCTCCAATATTAATGTAAGCGGTCAACAAATACGGGGACGGTTGTCACATTAGGTTAAGATGAAAGTAATAAAACAAGTGGTTTGTTTTATCACTTCTTATTATTTATTTAAATCATGTCACAAATATTTTACAGTGATTAAAAAATTTTTTTTTTTTAATTGAGGAAATTAAAACATTTGTTTATTTTTAATGACCTGTTACGACCCCACCTGCAGTACCACGACGGCCCACCAGGGGGCCGCAGCCCACACTTTGGGAATCACTTACCCATTCACGGCTCACAATTCGCAGTCCTGCATACTTGAATATGGATTTTGCTCTCAAAGTTTTTTTTTATCATAATGTATTTGAATTTGTGGTAGCCTCCAGCGGTTTCGTGAATTTCTTAGGCCATTTTTTTGCAGAAAAACTCTCACATTCACTCTAGCCAGTATTATTGTATTTAAAAATTATTATTATTATTACTATTATTATTATTATTACTATTAATAATAATAAATATTCACACACTACAAAATTAAAATGTTTTCAATTTATCATTACAGTGATCCCTTGAAAATTTGCGCTTTAAGTTCCGCGGATTTTTCAGAAATATATAATATAATAAAAAAATCAAGAAAAAATCGCGGAACCATCACAGGATGTTGTCCGCATTCTCTCACAACGTAGAAATGGCCCCTTTAAGAAGGTGGCCTTATGGGTAATGTCGTGTGTGTCGTGGGGCGACAGAAGAAAACGGGGTTAGATGAAAAGTGTAGTGAGCATCAACAGCAGCCCAGCGTGTATAGATTTACATTCTCTGTTAACCGACAGGAGCCCAACAATACAACCTGTGTGATGTTACAAGTTCCTGCAGTGACCAGAATAAAGTTCCCGTTCCATGCAGAGAAAACCGGACTTTTTCTTTTGTTGTTAGCGTGTTAGCTGCTAATTATTAGCCAAAAGTAGCACAATACCAGTGGTTTCTTTACTACGGTTCAGAGACCAGAGGCTATTTTAAACACATTATTTAGGCTTGGGGGGGCTCCGGCTCCATATCACGGATTTAGATTTTCACGGGGGGGGGTGTCCCTATTAACTCCGAAAAATAAGGTATCACTGCACTACATTATTACTGTGTTAATGAGTAAGAATGTCTTTAGACTGTGTTTGGGAAACATATTTTAACGTATATAATATGTACGTCGGCCTTTTGAAACTCTATCATAAAGCAGCATCTGTCCTGTGCCGATGTTGCCGATGTTGCCAGCAGCGTTAGCATTTTTGGTACTAAAATGAGACGACCCAGTGAGCTAGTTCAGGCTGGCAAGCCTTAGGTGGGGTTTTATGCTCCATTTATGGTCCATTCCAGTCTGGCAGGTCTGGCCGTGTTCATAGATCGATTAAAGTAGCTGCAGGTTTTTGTCTCTCACATGTCTTCTGACGTGTCTCTGATCTCCTCTTCCCCTGGTTCCTCCTTCAGTGGACGGGGACGGGGACGGGGGTGTTTGTCACCCCCTAGCCCAGATTCCAGTTAAGTCGGGTCTCATTAAACTGTAATCACAGGCGTGTTTTATTATTAACCCCCCTGTTGTGTTTGTTTCCCAGGAACAGCAATTATGTTCCCGGGTCAATTTGATCTGGGGTAAGTTTGATCATCCAAAAGTAAAAACTAAAAAGTCCCAATAAAGACTGTTTATATCTCATTATTAACTCCAACTATTTCAATCAACATTTAGTGCATTGTTGTTCTTTACCTCTCACAGATCCTGGTTCAATAAAAATAATTCACTTGTTTTGTTTTGTTTTTTTTTTTCAAATTAATGTTAAAACATTTTTAAATGTGTATTGAAAAGACTGATCTATAAAATACAATAGTTCAATCTGACATTGACTTTTTTGGTAATTATTCTATATTTTAACTTTTATTTTTGGGGTGATGTTGATAAATTAACAGTAGAAAACTTCATCTTCAGGGTCAAAAAGATCAAAATAATAGCAACATAATAGGAGGGTTAATGAAGCTTTTGAACTGTTCATTGCATGTGTTGACTAACTGAAAGAAGGTTACACAAGAGCTCAAATGCTAAAAGCTCCGTTACAGTGAAAGCCATGGAGCTGCCCATGCAGCGAGTTTAGACCGTAACAAGCAGAAAACGCAACAAGGCAGGTCAACGCACATTTTGCTTTTGGGAATATATCAAAAAATCTAAAAGAAAATAAATTCAAAGCACTCACAAGTCTACAGTTGGATGCTGACTCACATTTTTCTGTTATTTCTTTTCCAATAAACAGTCTATTACTCAATGAGCCACAGCTGGAGAGCTCTACAGATAAATGACTGATGATTTAATCAAAAAAAGACAAAAAAAAAAAAAAAAAGCTGTGGGCTTGGCTTTGAATCATTGCAACACAATGACAGGCAAAAACTATTTGAATTTTCCCATTTCAAGAAAAATTACCTTTCTGAAAATGAGTTTGCACTGTTGCATCAACCAAATATGTCGGTAGGGGTGAGTATTGGCGAGGACCTCGCAATACGATATGTATCATGATACTTGGGCAACGATGTGATGTTATCACCATATCGCGATATATTGCAATATTCTACCCAGTTAATATCAAAATTAAAGTAGAGATGAAAAATCAAGTTGCTGTATATGTTCATCAGATGATATTGATCATTCAGAGGACAAACTGAGTCAAAACTATTTGGTTCAAAACAACCTATTTATTGTTTATTATTAGTGTTTTTGCACATTTAAGTAACCATTACAAAATACTGACAGCATTGTAACCACTGTAAGTGAGAACATGAAGGATAAAGTACCCGTAAGTTACTGACAATGCACAAAAATAAGAAAAGATTAATTCTCCTATCATGTCAGTTTAAACACTGATCTTGAACAGAGCATATGTAAAAAAAAAAAAATCAACAATAGGAGCTGAAAAATTGATATTACAGTCATGGAAAAAATTATTAGACCACCCTTGTTTTCTTCAGTTTCTTGTTCATTTTAATGCCTGGTACAACTAAAGGTACATTTGTTTGGACAAACATAACGATAACCACAAAGATTGCTCATAAGAGTTTTATTTAAGAGCTGATATTTTACCATTTTCCATGGTTTTCTAGATTATAAACTAAATCACTTAAGTTTTTACATCAATAGCTATGGTGTTGTTCTGCCAAAAACACTGCTTTTATGCATTCAGTGTTTTCTTTTCTGTCTGTTTTAGTCACATGATGACGTTTAGTGGTACCAGGTATTAAAATGAACAAGAAAGTAAAGAAAAAATGGTGGTCTAATCATTTTTTTCCATGACTGTATATTGGGCGGCAGAAAATCGATTTTTTGCCAAATCGATTTTTTTTTTCACAACCCGATATGTCGGGGTTAAATTGGGATTTATATGCACAGGGGCTTATAAAATAAAATTATTCTGAAAGTGCACTTTCCTGTGTGTCACTATCAGCCTAAAAGAGGGTGTTTTACCATCAAAGAAAATAGTTGAGTTCACCTGGACCTGCTTTATATCTGTCAGCATCACAAAGCTTTTTCAGATCCACAGGTCTCCGTGACCTTTCAGCCAATCTGGAGGCTGATTTGCAGTCGCGAGCTTTGATGCTTCTGTCAGAACAGCTGGAAGCAGCACCAGAGACTTCTTGCCACAGCCAGTGACCGGCTGACGTCCTGCAGCAGCACGCTGCAAATCTGGGGCCGTCGGGCCACTCTTCATTCATGGTAGTGGAAAGCACGAAGGAAAGGAAGCAAGCAGGCGAGCCTGCAAACATCCAAAGAAAGGCAGCACACCATTTCACAAAAGATGTGTTACTCACCTTTAGCGCTTCGTGGCTCAGATAACTCCTGCAGCCCGTCTGCGCTAATCTGCCCTTTACTCACGCTCTTTGTCTCGTCTTCGTTCATGCGTGTTCTGAACACAAACATCTGTTCACACATGCACGGCCATCGTGGCCACACAAACATCTCCTACCGCTCAGTTCTTCTCTCAGACTGTCTCGAAGGAGCCAGCTCCTGTTTTATTCATGGCTACTCCTCGTTTCTCACCAGGGTTCTGTTAACAACATCTGCTCTGGGAACCAGCTGAGTGGCCGAGCTGCTCTCAGAGTGTATCCTGTGCGACGGGGCTAATCTAGTTTTTATTAAGAGGCTATATAATGGGTTTTCTGACACATGTGCAGTGTTGTTTTGTTGTCAGATGTGACCAGTAGAGCTGGGCGATACTGAGGATTTTAGTATCAATCTGATACCAAGTGAATACAGGGCCAGTATCGCCGATGCCGATACCGATACCAATACCGATACTTATTCATATTAAGCTTAATCTATCATGAAACTGCTGACCTTTTGTAATTTTTGTCTTTGGATTATTTTGTTAAAACCCAGGATATAATTTTGGCAAACTTTATAGGTGACAGAAAAACACTTTATTATCACAATTGACATTTTTGTGTAAATATTCCTTGGAGTTGAATTGTTCTGTTCATAATGGTTTTTCTGAGTGGGCGGGCCTGAGGGGAGGGGCCAGACTGAGTCTACCTGCATGCTTGTTTGACTGACGCCGCTGAGCCACGTGATGACTAGGGATGCAACGGTACTCTGTAAAATACCAAACCGTTCGGTACGACCTGCACGGGACAATACGCTTTTATGTCCCACGGTATTTATGTTCCAATAACTTTGCATTGGACTTGCACGTGAGCGTGCGTGCCTTTTAGGCAACAGGTCCGCCACTGCATGTCAATGTGCACTCGCCTCCGCTCACTCACAGTGACCAGCCGATCACACTTTGGCTGGTTGGCTGCAGCTCATAGATGCAGAAAAAAAAAAAAAAACAGCAGGCATGGCCAGCGGTAGCGGAGAAATTGGGAAAAACTTATTTTAATCACCGGTGTGGAAGCATTTTGGTTTTGCTGTTGAACACACCGGCGAGGGAGTGAAAACAGTTAACAGTTAACAGAACGCAATCCTCCACCTCCTTAAACCTGCAATCTTACCTGCTTAAGATCCAGTTGTTACCAGTTGTGCGTTTTAGCACAGCTGATGTGCTTTTTAAAATGCAGTGATCCCTAGCCAATTGGCTCTTTAAGATCCACAGTTTTAGTTATTTGCTGATTTTTCAGAAATATATAATATCATGAAAAATCAAGAAAGAATTGCGGAAGATTCACAGGATGTTTTTGTGCGCGTTCTCTCACAGCGAAGAGATGTTGTGAGCCAGCCTGACCCCTTTAAGAAGGTGGCCTTATGGGTAATGTAGTGTGTGTGTTGTGGGACGGCAGAAGAAAATGGGGTTAGATGAAAAGTGTAGTGATCATCAACAGCAGCCCGGCGTGTATAGATTTATATTCTCTGTTAACCGACAGGAGCCCAACAATACAACCTGTGTGATGTTACAAGTTCCTGCAGTGCCAGAATAAAGTTCTCGTTCCATGCAGAGAAAACCAGACTGTTTGTTTTGTTGTAGTTAGCATGTTAGCCGCCAAAAATAGCACAATACCAGCAGTTTCTTTACTACGGTTCAGAGACCAGAGGCTGTGAAGGTAACAGAAAGACCACAGTTGAGCCTTTGTATTGTGTCACTGCAGTGTCTCGCTACTTTTTTGCGGTTTTTAAACATATTTTTAACACGTTATTTAGGTTCGGGGGGCTCTGGCTCCAGTTCGCGGATTTTGATTTTCGCGGGATTTTCGTTCGTGGGTTTAATGGTACCGGGTGGTCTGAAACTGTACTGAATCCGTACCGAAACCGTGACACAAAAACCGCGGTAAGCACCGTACCGTGAACCACCTGTACCGTTGCACCCCTAGTGATGATGCAACGTCAAAAGACGAGAGGAGAGGGGAGGGGAGGAGGACACAGCGACAGCATGTCAGACACAGACTTCAATGAATTCTTACTCAGTCAGTGTTGTGGGAGAGAAAAAAAAGCTTAAGTATCGATCTTTTTACACAAGTATCATTCAATATCAATACCAGCGTTGGTATCGATATTATTGATATTTGGATCAGTCGACCCACCTCTAGTGACCAGAGGTTCATAACAAATAAGTAAAAGCATGCTGTTATGGTATTTTCGTCTGCACAAAAGCGTGCTGAACAGCTTACTTCTGAACGTTTTTTCTTTCGTCGGATCTCTGTGACATCACAGAGCGCCGAGCATCCTTACATGGTCATTTTCTCCAGACGGAGCAGGAGCTTCAGGGGCTAAAGTGTTCACTTCTGCTCAGCAAGGACCAAGCAGCTTCATAGGAGACGGCTCACGGTCATACGGTTGATCCAGAATCTAAACCGTCGGATAAATGTAGGGAAAGCACCTCGAGGGGTAACACAGACTTGCACCGATAATTAAGAGCCATAAATTAATTATTGATCGACGGAGTTGCAGCAGATATGTGTGCAAATTAGGCAGAAATCTCAAGCGACGATGCACTCAGAGCTGCATCAGAGAAACATGACGAGTAAAAAGTAATCATGCACTCAGGCAGAAGACTCGTCCCCCTCAAAATCAGCCGTGAGGTGCCAGTAACACTCACCGCCTCCTCCTCCTCCTCCTCCTCCTCCTCCTCAGTCAGCTCGAATTAGCATGGAGAAGAGGTTACGAGCGAAGGAGACGGATCTGTCAAAGGACATGCCCTTCTGCCTCCATCCTCTCCCTCCCATCACTTTTTCTTTTTTTTTTTTTTGGCTACTTGCTTTGAGTATTAAAAGTGAGCGAACACTGCTGGCACTAATTAAGCCGGCGTAGATGGCGCAGACCTTGACACAAGCAGAAAGTCAGGGATGAAAGCTTCATTAATGAGTCACAATGCCGTGACAACACTGATAATTAACTCCATGGGCAAGGAGATAAAGAATGAGGTTTAGGAGAAAAGAAACAAAAAAGTAAGAACTTTACTTAGTTGAGCAACATCCCGTGTAGATTTGGATAAAACGGGCCGGCGGGGACGAGCTTTCCTAATGAGCATCCTGATGCTTTCCTTTATATGAAAGCAAACATTTGAGAGAACCTTATCATTTCACGTCTGTTCCTTCAGCACTTGACTGGAGTAAGGGTTATGGTACGATTCATGCTTCTCCTGTTTTTATCTCAACAATCACTTAAACATCAGCGTTTCTGTGAGCTCGAGGCACGTCTCGGAGGATGACAGTGTTGACTGGCGGGCTCCACAGAGGAATTATTTCAAGAACTGCTGGAAGTATTATCGTCCCGCTTCATAGGAGCCTGTGAGGTCTTCAGAGGAGTAGTGCCATGGTGGCGATCCGATGGTTTTGTAGCCTATAAATCTAGACGTACCGAGAGTTTAAATCACCCCTGCAGGTCCGTCTGGCTGCCACCCGTTGGAGCTCATTGACTACAACCAAATGTCTTGGGGGGGGCAAACACATCCTTGTAGAGAGTCTCTTTTGTGGCCTGGATGGTGAACAGTAAAGATGGCTGCAGCTGAGGAACAGCGGTGGTGGCATCAACAGTTATGTTTAACAGCTTGTTGTTAATGGAATTATGATAAAGCTTTGACTTTTGAGTTGCAGTGCCTAGAAGTTTGGCCTAGAAATCTCTTGAATCAGCTCCAATAAATAGCTTCTGCCAGCATTTGAATTCAGGGTTTGATTCCTTCCTGAACTTCTGAGTGAACAGTAGACAGAGACACGATGAGCTGGACAACTAGATGTTCAGCTGACGTCACATAGACGGCGCAGACACAGTGGACGATACTGCAGATGGACTACAGCTGGGAGGGACTGGAGTGCTTTTTTTGTGTGTGTGTCTGCATTTACATTCTTGTTTAGCGCCACTGTCTAGAAAAACCATGCAATTTAATCTTATATCTTAATCTAATCTAGAGGTCTTCACGGGACCCAAACCCGAAATGGACCCGTGAAAATTTGACCTGAAACTGACCTGACCCGAGCTAGTATCATAAGTCCTGGGGTCTGAACCCGAATGGACCCGCAATATTTGGACCCAGAACCGACTGATCTGACCCAAGCCCATAGTTTCCGACCACAAACCAAACTGAGATACCCGAACAGAACCGAGACAATCCAGCCCATAGTTGCTTCATGTTAAAAGTTGTCTAGCGTTGAATAAAACTTGATTTTCTTACCTAAAGTTGTCTTCTTCTACCGGTTCAGTTGCTACATAGGCTACGTGATGTAAACAACAATAAATCCACGTCGTTATTTTCTTTGTGGATACAGATGCTATTGGTAGCAACTGCTAACGCTAATAGCCTACACCGGTCAGGACGTGTCCTGAATATATTCTCTCATCCAGCGTTGTCATGTTGGTGATCTGTTGTGCTTTACTGGCAAACCGCTAATAACACGCTAATAACACGCTAATAACATGCTACGGCAACACGATTGTTTCATGACAAACACGCCACGTTAATGATCAGAACTTCAGATTTTCGGGTTGTCAGGTTGTTCCGAAGACGTCTAGTCTAAACTTTCACTAAACAGAGCAAGTCGGGAAGTTGGCAACGGTGATCTCCTGTTAACTAGTTTCCGCCGCTGGTTGCAGCGCTGACCAACTGGGTGCAGCGGCGGTTTGAGAAGCAACTGTTGGTGCCGCCCCGTGGACGGGGGGGCTCTGTGGATCATTCTCAGACCAAACATCTGTCCAGATGTGGCTCTGATCCTTCAGGCTGATGACTCTGGGTTTAGTGTTTACGGTAATTTATCACATAGACGGTCTTGGTGCAGATATCTGTGATGTAACATGTTGAAAGAAGATAAATGTGAATGACTCGTGTTAGTTCAACGTCATCTCAGATATCTAATATATGTTCTTTTGGAGTAGCAGGGTTAGGGGTTAATGGAAAGTCTTGAACTGTTGACACGGTTCTTTACACTTGACACCGTGACTCAATCATGTTGGAAAAACATCCCTAAGAATCAAATGTCTTCTGAACTGGCTCCATGCTCTGATGGAATCACATACATTACACGTGTATAAATATATTTGTATTTAATAACTAAGTTAACTAAGGATCACTGCTTTAAAGGCAATAATCTCCACATTTGGGACACAGAAGACAGGTGGCTTGAAAGAGGAGTAAAAGAAGCCATCCACGGCAAGTGTGAAAAGCCTAACATAAATCTTCTGGATGGAAGGTGAAACATCTTCAGGAGCAAAGAAAGAGAAGTCAGATGGCCTTGGTTTAAAGCTCTGAGAGATAAAGGACAAAATAAGATGATCTATTGAGGGAAATAACAATTCTGCAGCACAATCAGAATCACCGATAAAATCTACAGAAATGAATCAATTCCAGCAGTATTTAGCCAGGAAATAGGGAGTTTTGATAAAGATATGGATTATCATTTTTGGACTGGTTACTCTATTATTTTATGCTATTTTTACCAGAACTGTATCTCTCTTTAATTTATTTGTTTTCATTTGTTTTTAAGAGCTTTAAATGTGCTTGCTATTGTTATTCCAGGGTAAAGGAATTTCCCACGTTCAGTTCTGCAGAGCAGATGACAATGGAATCTGCAGGGCGATCGGCTGAAGCCTTTCATGGGAACAGGAGAGTTTCTGATTGATTTAATAGCCCGAGATCTTTCCAGGATGTTTGCAGGAGCTCCAGAAGGTGGAGCACACCCTCTGACAGACCAGACATGAGCAGGTGTAGCTGCGTAGCTCCAGCCCATCATTTCTCTGCTGGACAGCCACTGAAGGATTTATGTCGAAAAAGAAAGAAAGCGCTGGTTCAGTACAGGCAGATGGGATTGGAGAGTGAAAGACTCAAACAAAGAAAACAACAATCATATCTGTAGAGGAGATGGGGTTCTCTGGCTTTTCTTTACTGTCTCCACATCCAGAGAATTATTTTACCTTTTTTTTTTAGGGGCAAGTTAACGCGTTATTATCGTGTTAACTCATTAATTTATTAACGCCAATATTTATCATATCGCGCGTTAACGCATGTTCCTCACATGCTTTTGTTTTGAAAAGTAACTGGCCGCTGCAGAACCGGAAGAGAATTATCAGGTAAACATCCGGAAAAGCTAAAACAGACATGGAGAACGGTAAAAATCCAGTGAACTTTACAGTTCAGGTAGCAAATCAGGTAGCAATATTAACAATTCTGTCTTAAAAAAAAAATATTCTGGACTGCAACAAAACTTTGTGGTCATTCCTCCATGTTCCATCAGATCTGCTCCATGTGTTCACTGTCCTGCTGTTCTCTAGCTGGTTACTGCAGTGCGGCTCCATCTAGTGGCACAGATGTGTAATGACAACAGAAAGTCCAGTCCTCCATTATAAAACAAATTCAGTTCTGTGGTCCCGTTTTTTCATTTCATATTTTGATCCAAGTCTAAAATTGAAATATAAATAAAACAGGCATTTTTTTTTCGTTTTTTTGTGCAAGATTAAAAAATGAAATAAAACGTGATTAACAATTGAAAATGGAAAGAATGAATGATACACGGATTGGTAAAGTTACTGAACTTTAACATGGACATCTTCATTTTAAAGTTCTCCCAGACGGAGGATTCAACAGAAACAAGGTTATTTGTAACAACTGACAAGTTGAACTCCCCGTTAAAAGTTTCTGCTGTTACCTCAGAAATTACCTGTTTTAATGTTCTGATTGTGCTGAGACACAATCATTTTGTTGGATTTTGTTTGTAGACTTTTTTTTTATTTTTCATAAAAAACAGGATGACATTAATTCCCTGGCAGTGACAATAAGCTTTATTTTATTTTACATTTTTTAAGATGAGATTTACACTAAATATGTGTTACTGACAAGTGCTGATGTTAAAAGTGTTTGAACAACAAATGTTATGGCACTTTAGTTCATATGGCAGCAGAACATTTAAATAAAAGTGCATTTTACGCATATACAATGCGATTAATCATGATTAATCGGGGAAATAATGCGATTAATCGCGATTAAAAATTTTAATCGTTGCCCAGCCCTAGATGTTTTATACACCTCTTTCCTAAAGTATCATGGATGGAAAAAAACCTTTGAGCTTTAGAATGACCAGTTTATTTCAAGGCTGTCGCCCAGACGAGACGAACCGAACTGAGCAAACCTTCAGCACTGATCACGGGCGCCGCTGTTCACGGGCGCTGCTGTTCACGGGCGCCGGTGTTCACGGGCGCTGCTGTTCACGGGCGCTGCTGTTCACGGGCGCCGCTGTTCACGGGCGCTGCTGTTTGATGGGGAGAAACCCAGTTGTAGCTACCACACGTCATCGCATCTACATGGATCTTTGCTGCGAAACAAACCTCTAGATTATATTAAAAAAAAAGAATTGATGGATTTTGAGGATACAGCTATGAACCAGATGTTAAGATGGCTCCAATTTGGCCTGTTTACGAACCAGAAGAAAAGGTGATCCACACCAGACACCAGTTCAACAGGGTCCCAGCTGTTTCTGGTCAGCTTTATTTGTAAGCGATCGTTAAACAAGTTTTTTTATTTTAATTTATTTTATTTTTTTATTTTGGCTTCGGCACATGTTAAATTCATACACCTACAAAATGCAAATGAGTCGTCCTTGGGCTTCAGCTAGGCTCGCTGTTTCCCAAACTGAGAAGATTAATGTGAGCTGGAAGAGCCTGGGGGCTGGAGCTGCTGACACAGTGAGAGGCAACACACTCACAACAAATCAGTCTTCATTATGCAGGACCCTCCATCATCTGGCACATCTGATTATTGATGTGTCTTGTGACCTTTATATGGAAGAGGCATGTGTTTCAACTCATGAAAATAAAATAAAATAAAAAAATGCCTGCTGTTAAAGTTTGAATTTTGTTTTCTACTTTTCTGGTAAACTTCAACTTTAAGACCAAACCGTTTAGCACTTTGGTTCGTGAACGAATAAAACAATGTAAATGTACCAGTTTTGAAAACACATCTCAGTGACATCACACAGTGAGATGTGTCTCTAACCCGACTTTTAGACCTCTGCTGCGTATTACTATGCATTACAGGTGCCAGATTTTTACCATTCCCCTCCTTTCACCCACTGCTGATGGAGGACAAGCAGCTCTGACAGATGGACCTAAAAAGTGGACTTTTTTCTTGCCACTATTTGGCTTAAAGGTTTTTTTTTGTCATGCTGTGGGAGTTTTTTACTTGCCATTATCCTTGATTTGGTTTTAATAATATAATTTTAGTTAATGATATTTGCTCGGGGTCATGCTCTGGATCTCTGTAAAGCGCCTGGAGATAATTGGCATTGTAACAGACGCTATACAAATAAAATTGAATTGAATTGAATTGAAACTGTCAAGACCTCTGATACAATCACAGATGAGGTTTCCAACTTAAAAAAAAAAACTGCACAGCTTTTGCAACATCAGAAGAGCAGAAAATGACAAAACTGTGCATTTCAAATTCTACAGCTCAGTTTAAACAAAGAGTTGAGGGTATCACGGGTGAACTCCAAATTCCTCCCTTAACCCTCAATCTCAAAAATGTGTGCTCCCGTGAACTGATGTCCCGATTCTTAGAAAGTCAAGTTGAGGGACGAGTTTAAGGGCTGTATCGCCCTCAATATTGAGATTCTCCGGCACCACCCTTGAAGTACGGGCTACCCAGAAGGCATTGGGTATTTTCACCAAGATGTCTTCGAAAAAGGATGGCGCCAAAAAAAGCTAGCTACAAATGTAAGTATTTTCATAGTTAGTAAAGATATAAATGTTACGAAACTATCTTAGGGTGAATTCCAATTCCTCCCTTAACCCTCAATCTCAACCCTCAATCTCAAAAATGCGCGCTCCCGCTTAGTGTAAGTGCTGTCCCGATTTAGAACGTCAAATTGAGGGACAAGTTTGAGGACTGTATCGCCCTCAATATTGAGATTCTCTGGCACCACCCTTGGAAGTAAAGTTTAAGTGCCCAGAAGGCACTGGGTAATTTACTCAGGGAAAACAGAGACAGCATGGGCTCTGATATATTTCAGTCTGAAGACGTAACTGCACTCAAGGGGTGTCCCATTTCTAAGTCACAAGATAGCTCTGACACTTACTTTGGAGGGTTTAAGATTGAGGGTTAAGGGCGATGATTGAGATTGAGGGTTAAGGGGGGAATTGGAATTGGCCCTTACTGTCTTCTTTATATATATTTATATTATCTTATTCTTCTACGTCTTTTTCTCCTTCTTCTTCTTCGTCGTCGTTTTCCTGACAGACTGGACGTAGCTTTGGTGTAAGGCCGCCCCCCACAGTCTCAAGATGTAACTGCACTCAAGGAGTGTCCCATTTCTAAGTCACGAAATAGCCCTTACACTTACACATGGTTAAGGGCGATGGTTGAGATTAAGCGTTAAGGAAGAAATTGGAATTGGCCCCACATGTGGACGTTTAGGACCAGTAGGTTAAAAAAAACAAACAGTTCAGACAGGGAGCTCAGCCACCCAGAGGAGGATGTTTCAGCCAAAGGACTTAACTTTGCCATGTCTCCACTACATCTGGCTGAAGTGGACCCAATAACTGCAGCTGAGGAACAACAACATAGCCGAGGCAGCTGAAGATGAAGGTACCAGCAGCCATTACTGGAGCAAAAACTCCTCAGCCGAGCCAGACACTGCAGGAGAGGAAGACCGTGACCTCCCTCAGCAGAGACGAAAACATTACCATTTTACCAGCAGACAAGCGAAGATGCACAGTAGTACACAAAACAGCAGTTAACCACAACAAAATCATGACACCATTAATGAGACTCTGAAGACGGATCCAACAAGCTGCTATAAGAAGAAGGTCGCAGACTACTTAGACAAACTGGAAGAGGAAAAAGTCATTGAGCTTTTTACCAGAAACTTTACCCCAGGGGAGGCCACGTCCATGCATACATGGACTCTCAAAGACGTACAAGGAAGGAGCACCACTCAGACCCATCAGGAGCAGCAGTCAGTCTCCTGGTTAACTCCTCCACCACCTACTAAGACTACAGTAACCAGTTTTACAGACAGAAACGCAGATGTGCAGCTGGTTCTCCGGTGTCACCCATTGTTGCCAACTACTACATGGAGGAAGTGGAAAACAGAGCACTGGACTCCTAGAAGGAAACAACACCGAGCCATTGGTTCAGATATGTGAAAAACACCTGGGTCAAAATCCAAAGAGGCAGAGGCCTTTACTCAACACATCAGGTCAGTGGTCAGCAGCATCTGGTTCAATCAATTAATCAATCAATCAATTTTTATTTGTAGAGCCCTTTACAACACACAAGGTGACCAAAGTGCTTTCCATTAAAATCCGCATTAAAACAAACAATTTAAATTTGATATAAAAACAATACAGTTAAAAATGGAAAAAAAAATATCTCACATTATTACTGGTGATCTAAAAGATAGATCACCAGAGTGTGCTGAAACACCATAGAGAACATATTCTGTTTTGTCTTCATTTAAGTGCAGAAAAAGTTTTCATTTTTCTTACCACATTTTTATATCTACAATGCAGTCAGTAAGAGTTTGAAGAGCACCACTTTTGTTTGGGAGCACAGGAAGATAGATTTGCAGGTCATCTGCATAGCAGTGAAAGGCTAGGTTGTGCGTGGCTATAATAGAGCCCAGAGGCAACATATAGAGTGAAAACAATAAAGGGCCCAGTATGGAGCCTTGGGGCACACCGCAGAACAAAGGAGCAGCAGAGGAGGACAAGTCGCCAATCATTACAGAAAAACTTCTGTTTGTCAGGTATGATTCAAACCATTTCAGCGCTGTACCACGAATACCAGCACACTGATTAGGGTAAGACGAGAGGATTGAATGATCCACTGTATCGAATGCTGCTGTCAGGTCTAACAAAACTAAAACAACAGGACATTTGTTCATCAACATGAAAGTGCAGACTCAGCGCTGTGCCTGGTCCCTGAACCCAGACTGAAATTTTTCAAGAACACAGTTACTTTCTAAAAACAATTCCAGTTGTGTAAAAACAATTCTCTCAATGACCTTTGAAATAAAAGGCAAATTAGAAACAGGTCTAAAATTGGACAAAACAATGGCGTCAAGATTGTGCTTTTTTAAGGAAGTGGTCTCACTATGGCATGTTTAAAAGAATCAGGGACACATCCTGAGCTGGGACAAGTGTTCATTAAAACCAGGAGGGAAGGCTCAACAGTGGAAAGCACCTCTTTCAGCAGTTTAGTTGGAAGAATGTCCAGAGGACAACTTGTAGTTTTCATACGCATAACAATATCAGTGAGGGACGAAGGAGAAACAGGATCAAAATGGTGGAACACAGCAGAGTGTGAGGCAGTAACAGGCTGGTCCGAGCTGATACTGCCGCTGCTCAGTGCTCTCACAGACTTCACTTTATCAACAAAAAAGTCTAAAAAGGTTCACCAGAGACGATGGAGAGAACATATCATGGAGGTCAGATGTCTGGACACTGAGATTAAAAAAAAAAAAAAAAAAAAACCTCACACACCAACCAATATCTGCTTTTTGATTCATACCACCCACTGGAGCACAAACCCTCAGTCATCAGAACCTTACACCACTGGGTTCACAAGATTTCTCCAGTAGGACTGCAGAAAGAGAAAAGAAAACCTAATATAATTCTAACCTAACCCTAACTTCAACCTAACCTAAATCTAACCTAAACCTAACCTCAACCTAACCCTAACCCTAACCTCAACCTAACCTAAACCTAACCTCAACCTAACCTAACCTAACCCTAACCTGAACCTAACCTAACCCTAAAACCTAACCTAACCTAACCTAACCTAACCCTAACCTAAACCAACCGAACCTAACCCTAACCCCCTAACTAACCTAACGAAACCCTAAACCTAACCTGAACCAAACCTAACCCTAACCTAACCTAAACTAACCTAACCTAACCCTAACCGAACCTGAACCTAACCTAACCTAACCTAACCTAACCTAACCTAACCCTAACCTAACCCAACCTAACCAACCTAACCTAACCTAAACCTAACGAACCTAAACCCTAACCAGAGAGAAGAAGAAGAGGTGCAAAATATGTTGTCATTCCATACGTGGTAGGAGCGTCTGAGAAATTCATGTGGATCTTCTACAAACACAACATACAGGTTTGTTTCAAACGTCAGACGAGGACGGGACAGACTTCAGTCCAGCACCGAGGTGCAGAGTGGCCCCGAGACTCCGGCTGCATGGATGCTGGTTTTCTCTTGAGGGCTGGAGCAGCGATTGGAAGCTCTGCGGCTCTACGAGCAACCAAACTACAAAGTGGACAGGCTCACTTGAAAACCTTTGCACGGTGGCACAAGAGACCTTGCTGTCTGACAAAAATTCATACGAGGGAGCAGCAGTCAGAGAGGTGCTGGAGGTTTGAAGGCCGAGGGAAGAGGAGAAGACGAGATGAAAGGAGGGGAGGTTAGTCATCAAAGACTTGCTGCCAAATTTCAGACCTTTTTTTTTTTTTTATTCTTGGAGGCTGTATCCAACAGTCTCCTGCATTTGTTCCAGAGAGAAGAAAGAAAATCTGATGCTTATTGTCTGAAAGAACATGGCAGATCTAGAACTGTATTGCTTGTTGGATCAATAACGTGTAGGCAACATCTATCTCTGTGAGCCAGATTTCAAAATGAAAGAGTCACGTTCACCTAAGGCTAAGCCTACCCACTTGCTGAGAATAGAAATTACAGCACACTCTCCAGCATCCTATCTGGTTATGTACATGTGGCGTGTGTGTGTGGTATGTGGGTAACGCTGAAGCCGGGTTTAATGGTTTAATCATGTGTGACTGCACGTCTGTAGAAATACGTGGTCATAAACCTTAAACGTGTGCAGCGCTGAAATGGCAGACGTCTTAGAGCCGCGTGGATCCAAAGGCTCGTCATTTCCATTACACGGCGCGAGCGTATAGGCACATTGAGCCGTGCATTCATCTCACAATGCCTCTCTATACATGTCGGCTTGTTGTAGCTCATATTGGATTAAAATGTGGGTGTTATTTTCTAATGCTGTGTTCTGACTGGAAAGGTTGAAATGTCTGCACTCTCTGCTGCTGCTCACTGCTTTATGCATCGACCGTCGGATGATCTGTTTCAACCCTTTCTTTGGAAGGTAACAGTTTTTTTTTCTTTTTTTCAATTTTGACTTTCTATTAATGAGGCTCAAGGCTGCATGGGTCATACTGAAGATCCACTTTGTATAAATCAGGCTGATATATACAGGCTATAGTATCAAAGTTTTTCAGTTCAAAGAAAAACTGTTAAAGATACTATAATGCTCTGCCGTGTGAACATGCTAGGGATGTAACGATATGGAAAATCTGATATCTCGATTATAGTGACCAAATTATCACGATTTACGATATTATCGCGATATTCTTAATTGCTGTACCAATGGCTAAAAATCACATACGTTTTAATAATTTCACAAAAACCTGTGATTTTCTTGTCATACTAAAACATCAGAAGCCAAAATCTTATCAAAATGAAACTTTCACATTAAAAGGGCAAACAACTGGCACAGAAAGAGGTTTTATTTTAAATGAGCAAAATAAATAACAGGAACAAAACTAATTTGTCTGGTGCAAATTTAAATAAACACTTTAACAACCATAATAGGTCAAAATATGCCAACAATTAACAATTTGCATTTACTTGACTTAAGAGAGAGGTGCCCAAACCGTGGCGCGCACACGATGAAATGAACTGTTTTCCAGATCACCTACGGTAAATGCATCCGAGACCTAAAACCGTACTGTCAGCATTGTCACGAACCACTGGACCTGCTGCCAGCAGAGCAAAAATAACCTCTTACACTTTGCTAAGTTGTTTACCAGAGTCCTTCCAACAATAGCCACAATGTGAAGAAAATCTTGACCCCTTTTCATTCTGAAATCCAAGCCTTTTAACATTTCCCAAAATATCCCCCACTCTCTTTTCATGAATCAGATCCCCAAACGTAGGTCCATTGTTAGCAGCAGCTGAGTAATCAAGCCATTCAGACTGTATTTGGCATATCCTGTCCCGTTCCCCTGCTGCATGCAGGTTTCCATCAGCCCCTCTCCCTGAACAGATACCAGGCTTGGCCCTGAGACACGAGCGCGTCCTGCCTGCACGGCAAGAATGTAAACAGGCCGACATGTTATGTCTGTCTCACTCTGTCTGATTTCATAATCTGGCCGTTCCACGCTTGCATGTGTCATGGTGTGTTGAATGTTGTGGGGGAAAAATGCAATGGACAGTGACAGTTTTCAAAACTGGCCCAGAACAGTTCCAATGAAAACTGGACTGCAATATCTCTCGCTCTAATTTCAGTTTATACAATCTCTCACATGGCATGTTGTGATTTGTAATTTCTTGTACGTAAACTGAGACAAAATGCAGAACCCAACTGGATGTTGTTTTTTTTTCTCTGTTCTTCAGCTTCTCTCTCATTATAAAGAGTAATTTATGGTTCACATGAGCATGCACGTATCCCACACATGGAAGCTGCATCGTTGTTTATACGAGTTTGTTGTTTGCGCCTTTATGTGTTATAACACCACCTGCCACTTGGGGGCGGCGTGGGTTCTTATCTGCAGCGCTGCAGCTGAGCTTTGGTTAACTTTCTTCATGTAGCTCAGACAGCAACAGACGGAGTGAAGCGTAGTTCGTGTGAGTTGGAGCCGACCAGCTAAGTCTCCATATGGAGACGTAGCTACATATGACGGTACAATGATGGGGAAGCCGTCGCTATCTGTAAATTGCTATATGGGGGAACTGTTGCGCTTGGCAGAGGTCTGCACTCTCCAGGTGCTTTTCTATTTTATCCTAGTTTCAAGTGGAAGCATTGCAGGTAAATTGTAAATGAAAGCTCAGATGCACACTGGTGGCCGTAGAAAAGGATGACGCGTGTCTTTGGTACATGGGCCACACGTTCAGATTACCACCTTGTTCCTTTGCTCATTCCTACTCAGAAGTGTTTGTCGTTGGTTTTCAGCGCAGACTGAACCGCTCTACACCGAATCTTCCCTTTGCATGTGTCATTTTTAGCCTTTAGAGCAGCCATTCCCAAACTTCAGAATACCAAGGCCCAATTTGAAATGTGAAGAATCTCTGCGGCCCACTGAAACCTTTAATCACAACTGTGATCAACATATAAGACTAGAAGCTATGTTCCAATATTAACGTAAGGGGTCAACAAATAAGGTGACACTTGTCATATTGAGTAAAGATGACAGAAGAATAACACTCAATTGGTTTGTTTTATTATTTCTAAATATTTTTAAGTCATTCAATAAATATTTTACAGTAATTAAAACATATTTTTTTAAAAAAAACAAAGGTACAAACAAATTTGTTTGTAATGACCTCTCACGGCCCACCAGCAGTACCAAGATGGCCCACCAGGGGGCCGCGGCCCACACTTTGGGAATCACTGCTTTAGAGGAAAAAAAATAGAACTGGGCAACGATTTAAATTTTTTATCGCGATTAATCGCATTATTTCCCTGATTAATCACGATTAATCACATTGTATACAAAAAATAAAATAATTAATTCAAAAGTAGTGTTAAGGTCACTTTTATTTAAATGTTCTGCTGCCATATGAACTAAAGTGTCATAACATTTGTTGTTCAAACACTTTTAACATCAGCACTTGTCAGTAACACATATTTAGTGTAAATCTCATCTTTAAAAATGTAAAATAAAATAAAGCTTTTTGCCACTGCCAGGGCATTAATGTCATCCTGTTTTTATAAAAAATTAAAAAAAAAGTCTATAAACAAAATCCAACAAAATGATTGTGGTTCAGCACAATCAGAACATTAAAACAGGTAATTTCTGAGGTAACAGCAGAAACTTTTAACGGGGAGTTCAACTAGTCAGTTGTTACAAATAACCTTGTTTCTGTTGAATCCTCCTTCTGGGAGAACTTTAGATTGAAAATGTCCATTTTATTACGTTTTTCGTTTTTTAATCTAACACAAAAAAAAAATGCCTGTTTTTTTTTTTTTTTGTATTTCAATTTTAGACTTGGATCAAAAATACGAACTTAAAAAACAGACCACAGGACTGAATTTGTTTTACAATGGAGGACTGGACTTTCTGTTGTCGTTACACACATCTGTGCCACTAGATGGAGCCGCACTGCAGTAACCAGCTAGAGAACAGCAGGACAGTGAACACATGGAGCAGATCTGATGGAACATGGAGGAATGACAACAAAATTTTGTTGCAGTACGGAATTTTTTTTTTCAAACAGAATTGTTAATATTTCTACCTGAGTTGCTACCTGAACTGTAAAGTTCACAGATTTTTACCGTTCTCCATGTCTGTTTTAGCTTTTCTGCATGTTTTTCTGCCAATTATCTTCCCCTTCCGCAGCAGCCAGTAACAGACTTTTCAAAACAAAAGCATGTGAGCAACATGCGTTAAAGCGTGATAAAATAAATGTCCGCAAAAAAAAAACATAGTTTTCTGAAGGTATTGCCTATATTTTGTGCAACATTTTATATCAACATTCACATAATTGCTCTCTGTAGGGCATCATCTTTAAAAAGGTACTGGGAACTTCTTTACTCAGCTGTTGGAGCAGTCATCTCACTTTCAGTTTCACATATTTCATTTTTACACACCCACAAAGAAAACCATCCAGCTTAAACAAAGTGACTGTAGTAATGTGCAGGAGTTCCCTCCTGAGCTTTATGTCTACTGAAGCCTTTAAATAACGTTTTCCATCAAAATGATGTGCAGATGTGTTCTCAAATGTTTCCTAAAAATCAGCGGCACTTTTTAAACAATGCTAGCTCTCTCAGTGACACTCCCAACAGGCAGAGAGCCTTCAGACGCCTACAGACTCACTGATCTGAAATCAGTCGCCTTCTTTGTCCCGATACGCCTCCCACACAAATTGGTTCCCTCTGTGCACATGTATCCGGCCACAGGACACAAATAACCAGATGCAGCTCTCTGTAATGACATATAGTGGACGAAAAAAGGCTAGAATTATGGGGGGAGGAAAGAAAAAAATCACTACTTTCCTCTCGCCTGCTGAGGCCGTCTTGCTCTTAAAATGTCTCTGGACTTGGATTCAAAAGTGCAGCGGTGCCAGTTGGGGGTGGAGGGAACATGCGAGAGCACGAGCACGTACGTGCACAGGCGTCGGGCCTGCAGTACCCCGTGGGTGCTCACATGGGGTCGCTTTTCAAAGACTGCAATTTGGAGTATTTTCAACCTTAAGGCCCTGCACTGTTTCACGTTGCTAATACTGAATGACTCAAGGTCAGTAAATGAAGGGGAATGTTAAGTGGGACAATGAAGGCCGGCCCCGCTCCTCAAACCGCTCTCCGCTTCCTTTGATAGACTATAAACGCTGCTTGTAACGCAACAGGAAGACCATACTTTCAGCCACAATCGGTCGATGAATCACGCTGAACGGTTGGTAATTAGTTTGAATTCATGTTAAATTACACACATTGGTGGGCTCCTCATTGAGTAAGCAGAGCTACAGGTCCTCCTGTTTTTCCGCGGTACGGTCACATGTACGCGCAACCAGAGCCGTGCTGTTTGTTCGAGTGGGAGAAACCACAAGACTGAGTCGGGGGGGTTCATGCAAGAGTCTGGTTGTGATTAGCTCATCCAGGTGCGGGCTTTTACACGCCTCATTTTGCGCGGAGAAGACGAGGGGAGGGGCATCGGAAAAGAGGACGGCTCAGCTGGAGGAGCGGAGGCCTTTCCTGCGTTGGCAGCATCTGAGACCAGGGCCTCGCCCCGGGGCCTCCCGCCAGGCCAGGTAACGCAGAGTTCAACAGGAAATGGAGTTCGGGGATGTGGAAAGGCTTTATCTGCTTCGTCTGTGGTCGTGTCTTACTGTTGAGCCTTTGTAAGCCGCTTGTGTAACAGCAGGTAATGAGTGTTTGTGGAGACGGTACGTAGGCATATTTACCTTTTTGAAAAAGTATGAATAGCTACCATCATGTGGGTTTGGGGTTGGAGGTGGGGAGGGGGTTTCTTTTATTAACTTTATGTGAAGGATGCTTGAAGAGCTCACTATCAGATCATCTCGGAAACACTTGCTTTATCAGGGTACATCCTCACGTGCAACAATCGCTTTTCCTTCTCAGCCATAATAAAACAGCATATTTACCATGTGAACATGTACACATGTCAAACTGAACCCCTCCCATCAGTTCATCGTTGTATTTGATCATTGTTTGACCCCTTCTATAAAGCTAGCTACTGATGTCTCTTCTTTACATCACAGATTGAGGTTTTATTGATTTTTTTTTTTTGCAGCACGTGTTCTTTGATATCCATCCCACAATAACATACAGAAAATACAACAAAAAAAAAAAAGAAATGCTTCATGTGTCCAGTCACCCATGACTGATCTGCACTGCTCTTGGAGAACTTACAGCCGGCTGTTCGTAAAACACTGCAGCAGAAACATGAAATGTAATAAGCTGCAGTGACGTAGAGTCATAATCGGCTATAAGGTTTCTGCTTTTAAAACCAGGCTTTTCAAAAGATTTAATAAGATAATGTCAAGCTGCATCTTTTTGGCTCTTTCTGCTCATGTGCAGGCCTTTGTCCTGTGAACACTAACATCATTTAAGTATCCGTTTGGTTTTTTTTTTTTTGCAATCAACGTTTCCACATTGGATTTGATAAATCTGTCTTTGTTGGTAGACTATGGACTTCATGCATCTATGGTTACTGTTTTACTGCTATAACTAAACCACCACTACTACCGATTGCAGACACACAGAAGATCCAATTTCCCCTTTATTTTCAGATTTATTCAATTAAAAAAAAAAAAAAAAGAAAACAGTTTGCGCAGAAATAACAGGCCTGATCTTCTGCCAAACCTCCTAAAGCCGCTATAAAGGGATAGCGGGTAGCAGAAAGAACGCAATCTTCCACCTCCCTAAACCAGTGATCCCACCTGCGCTACCCGCTATATTATCCATAGGAGTGGTTAGGGCGTTCCACCTGTTAAACCAATCAGTGCGTCAGTAGCCATTGCCTTTAAGAGCAGGTTGCGCTACTCACAAACCGCTATGACTGTGATGTCGGCCATGACAGGATTTTGAGGGGAAATGTCTCAAAGATCTCCTTGGTTTCCTCCACAGCAGACATCTGGATGAGATCATGCCACAGCTGTACAGACTGACGTGTCTGGCCGTGACTATTCCCACATCCACCACAACTGCTGACCAGACATCCTCTGACCTCAAGGGAATAAAAACGTATCACGTATACGTGATGCGTAATTGAGAGGTAGAGCTGTTTGTGCACGTCCACATGTGACCAGGTGGACGCACATTTATTCCATTTGGACGCGCTCTTTTACACGCCGACATGCGGGCTCCCCGCTATCCTAAACCTGCGATCGCAAGATACCAAGTTTGCGGAAAGCGGCTAGCAGGTGGTGTACGATCAGCGCCAATGTGTTTAAAGAGTTTGAGTCACTGTTTAGATCATGCTAACACCAAAACAGCACTGGTGAAAATGATCTACGATCTCGTGATGACTTCAGATAGTGGAATTGCGTCTTTTGATACCTATTCATATTGATCGGGCCTCACAATCAGAGTAGTTTGACCCTGATCGTGATTCAAAAACTCTCTGGGTCTCTAAAACTTTTCCTCTCCCTCTGCTGCCTCTCAGCTCAATCTGCTGTTAGCTTCCTAAACCAGTCAGAGACTGTACTGCCAAACTCAGGGCCTGCCCAAGGAGGATGCATCCTTACAAACTAGCTCCACTCGATATGGATGAGCAGCAGCTCTACTCTGGGTCTCTCCCAGATGGCGGACCTCCTTACTCTATCTCTAGTCCAGCCGCCCTGTGGGGAAAACTCATTTAGCTGCTTGTGCTGAGATCTCATGCTTTCAGTCACTACCCACCAGTAAGCAGAGAGCTTTGTTTCTTGGCTCAGCTCCAGCGTCACCAGTACAGACCAGTGCAGACCAGTGCAGAGCCCACATTGCTGAAGACGTCACACCGATCAACCTGCTACGCTGGATTCACAGGGGTGCCTTGTGGCAGCGGACAGATGGGGTGGTGTTTCCGACACTTCTTCATCATACCAAAAACAACCAATGAAATTTGGTCTTGCTTGCTACACAAATAACCAAGCGTGCTCCGAATTAGCCCCGCCCCCATGTGCGATTTCATTGGCTATCTCTAGCTGTATAGCCGCAACCCGACAGGCTAATGCATGTGTTGAAAGGGTGAAAAGTTGAATATTCCCTAAACTTTTGATTGAGCCAATGCAGTCGATGCAACGCCACAATTCATTTCAATTCATTACAAGTTCATTTCAGCAACAGTTGCGTCACCCCATTCATAGTCTACGGTGACGGACAGACGACGGACGCAACCCGGCTGTGTGAGTCCAGCATTAATGTCTTGCTCCATTCTTTACCCACTCGTGAACAAAACCCAGAGATATTTAAACTCCCCCAGTTAAGACAGTACATCACCTCAAACCCGGAGCAGCCATTTTTACCTTCCGCCAAGGAGGTCATGTTTTTGTCGGCGTTTGTCTGTCTGTCTGCTTTCAAAGTTATGGATGGATTTTGATGAAATTTTCAGAAGTTGTCAAAAATGTGAAAAAGAAGAGCTGATTTCATTTTGGCTGTGATCCGGAAGAAGTCCTGGATTCTGGATCACTTTCAAATCTTCGATAACACTGCAGTCAATGGGGCCAAAATTTTGTTTCTCAATATCTCCGGTAATTATTGCCCAAAACTTACGAAATTTGACTCAGATATTGACAATGGGAACCTCTATCAAATTTCAAAGGCTGATCCAGATCTGATCCAGAACGTGGATTTTATCGCAATCTGTAAATCGCTATATGGGGGAATTGTAGCACTTGGCGGAGGTCTGCGCTCTCTGAGTGCTTTTCTAGTTTGACGACATGGTCTTAGATTCGGAGATTTTGATCATCATCCAAGCTGCTTCATTCTTGAATGCCAACCAGTTCAGTGAGAGCTCAAGATTAAGGCTTGATGAAGCCAACAGGACCAGATCAGATCATAGTTTCAGTATCAGTTAGGGGCTATCCATCCATTATCCATACCTGTTTGGTCCTACCAAGGGGTCATGGGGAGCCTATTTCAGCTCTCTTCAGGCAGGGGTCCACCCTTGCCAGTCCATTGCAGGGTCACATGTGGACAAACAACCATGCACACTCACAATCACTCCAACGGAGAACCATCAATCAACATGCATGTATTTGGACTGTGGGAGGAACCTGGAGGTAACCTGTACAAGCACAGGGAGAACATGCAAACTCCACACAGAAAGACCCCTGCTGAGGTTTGAACCAGGAACCTTCCTGCTGCAAGGCAACAGTACTGACCACCAAGCCACCGTGCTGCCCACTTAGGAGCTATTTACAACAAAAACTATGACAGTACATACAATGACAACAATGTGAGCTCACGAAATTCTACAAAAAATAAAACGTTTAGAGGATCTTTTGTTGAGGATAGATTTTATTCATAATTTTGTTTGACTGAAGATCAGATTGATGATATCCTTCAACACAGAGGACATTAGTAAAGAAAAAGGAAACTTCAGTGAGCCCACTGGCACCAAACACCCTTTGTCTCAGGTAAACTGAACTTTTCAAGGTACCATTTTTTCGTTGCATTTAGATTGGCTTTCTTTTTTCAATTTTCCATTAAACTGCTCTGAAAATAATCCCAACAACGTTGTTTGTCACTTTGTTACCTCCGCCAAGAAGGTTATGTTTTTGCTGGCGTTTATCTGTCTGTCTGTCTGTCAACAAGATAACTCAAAAAGTTATGGATGGATTTTAATTAAACCTTCCAGGAGTTGTCAGAAATGTGAAAAGGAAGAACTGATTTCATTTTGGGTGTGAATCCGGAAGAAATCCTGGATTCTGGATCACTTTCAAATATTCGATAACATTGCGGTCAATGGGGCCGAAAATTTTGTTTCTCAATATCTCCGTTATTTTTTTGCCCAAAACTCATGAATATTGACTCAGGGATTGACAATGAGAACCTCTATCAATCAAGATCTGATCCAGAACCCGGATTTTATCGCAATCTGTAAATCGCTATATGGGGGAACTGTTGTTTTTGCAGGGGGTTTACGTTCTCCGTGTGCTTTTCTAGTTGTGGTGTGGACTTTACCAGCCACCTTAAGTGAAATTGTATTTCCACTCATCTTTTTACAGTTTTTATCATTCTTGGCGTAAAAAGACCTTCAGTCAAGTTCTGTAGAGTTCTGCACTTGGACTAATACTTGTACTTGATATGTGCTTCCATGAGGAAATATTATTCGGCAGCACAACATGAAAACCTTTATGCAGAGTATAATCAGCTATACCTACCTATGTCAGACTAAACCAATCATTTACTTGAACTCCAGGCGTCTCTTAAATCCACAAAGGCCTGGATAAGTTTAAACTCTCAGCTTCTAATTTCAGACAATGCTGACTTTGTGGTCTTTGTGGTCGTTGGAGCTAAAAACAGACCATCTGACCACACATTTACTCTGGATGGTATTTGGTGTCCAGCGCTACTGTGAGGAACCTTGGAATTATTTTTGACCAGGATATCCTGTAACTCACACAAAAAACAAATACTGAATGCCAAAATGAGGAACATCCTGTCTCAGAGCGAAGCAGAATTAGTCTGTGTGCTTATTACTCTACTTAAGCTGAACATTCACCATTCCTTAATTCATACATGTTCAACATTTAGTAGCCCCTTTTTTAAATACTATGTTATTTGTGTAAAAACATAATAATTGTTTGAACATAGTGGATCCTAGTATTAGGCACATCCAACCACAGATGAGCAGCATGTAACTTTATACGCAGTGCCATTATTTTTTGAACAAAAAGAAAGAATAAAATGTGAAGAACATGCCCTCAATGCTTCCATGGTGTTTGAGAAGGTTGCTGGTTAACAGCAGCATCCTGAGGTCTCGCGTACAAAGACAAGCGAGGATTTCATACTGAAACTTTGTGTGGAAATCTGCGTGTGCAAAAAATAAATAAAAAAATTCAGTTATATGAAACCATGCATTGGCGCGAATCCACACACATTCTTTTAGTACTTCACAATCAACCATGAAACTGAGTGCACAGAAACTCTCCGGCCAGTCTCCTCCCTTAAGTAGACCAGTTTGAATATGATAATAAATATAAACGTGAGATGGGCAATCTGCTCATTTAAATAAAGAAAATGGCAAAAGCAAGGTGAAAAAAGAGAAATTTCAGCATTTGTGAACTCAAGGCAGGAAAAGTATTAATTTTATGAATAGGCGGGAAGCATGGTAGAAACTGTCAGTGCAGTGGGCTCAGAGCACTGCACTGTAATTGTTAAAGAGGTGAAGTGGAGAACCGCTGCACACCTGCAAATTCTGACCAGAACAGGTGGTGGATCTGGGGTTGATGATGCCACACACATACTCGTCTGGGCGATATAGGAGCCTCCCTTCAGTCTTGTCAAGGCAGCGGCACCAGCTTTTCAGCTGCCTGATCGATCACTTGCTCTGCCTGAGTACAGCAGTGGACATCACTGTATCTCTGCTCTCGGGTGGTCCGTGGTTGGTGAGGAGGGTCTTCAGAGGATAACTGCTGTCACCTGATGGGAAATAGTTATACACCTACTGGACCCTAACCTCCTTCACTTGATATCAAAGTCTGAACAAGTCTGTCCATGAATTTGAATTTGAAACAGGTGTGTTGGCACAGGGAAACACCCAAAACATGCAGGGCAGTGGTACTTGAGGACCAGGATTGAGAAACACTGATCTAAACCATCTATAACACCCCCTCTAACACCATCATCTAAAACATCATCTAAAACCATCATCTAAACCATCTCTAAAACCATTTTCTAAATCATCTTTAACACCATCATCTAAAAGCATCTTCACCATTTTCCAACTGTCTTTCTCACTTGCACTTTTTCTTTTCTCAGTTGTAATTCTAAAAAGGGCGTAAGTGATGATTCCCCTTTTGTTTACAGAATTTTATCTTTTGGTGACAGATTTTAAGTCTATGTTCTCTGATTCAGGGCTTTGGTTCTCAGATTTTTGGATTTTGATTTCCAACATACAGTATATAAGGCACTGAATTGACACCAGACTGTTACGTGTGGTGGGATACTTGGGAAAACTGTTCCTTATGGTTGGAACTGCATCGCCTCCAAGAGTCGCCAACAGACTAAACCCTGGCAATGTTCATATACCAGACCTGAAATTAATTTCACTTTTTGTCCATCTGAACGTGAGCATGAAAAATGATGCATGCAACTTTTTTGTGCCAGCTCAAGGTTCGTACATGAGGCCCCTGGTGTGTGTTCATGATCCCAGGAGGGAAATACATAAGCAATGGTCTGAGGGAAGCAATAGTTGCTGCACATTATTCTGGAAAGGGTTATAGGATCATCCATCCATTACCCGTGCCTGCTTATTCCTATTGTCGGGTCACGGGGATCTGCTGGAGCCTGTCCCAGTTCTCCTCAGGCAAAAAGCAAGGGAGTTGTTAGCCCTTTAAACCCCATGCCATGTTTAGTTAAAAACAAGTCCAGCATTTCAGGAGAAACACCTTATATCCGGGGGATTCAGGGTTTTTCTTGCAGCCACAGGACTTTGGTGTCTTGCAGTCATTAAGAGGACCGTGAACTCATGTGTACCAGATTAATTCTAGAGTAGAGGTCTTCGGAACGACCCGACAACCCGAGGTTCCGACCCGACCCGAATCAGGTTTGGGTCCATTCAAAATTCGTGACTCCGGGTTCGGGTTGGAATCGGTGCTCTTTGACAGGCTGGGTCCGTGTTTACTCGAGAGAGGTAAAGACATTGGCGGTGGCAGCCAATGTCAGGACTCGGGGCAGTTATATGATCATTAATTAACGTGGCGTATTTGTCATAAAACAATCGTGTTGCCATAGCGTGTTATTAGCAGTTTGGCTGGCAGCTGTAAAACACAGCGGATCGCCAACATGACAACGTTAGATGAGAGAACACATCCACACATCCTGACCGGTGTAGGCTATTAGTGTTAGCAGTTGCTACCAATAGCATCTGTATCCACAAAGACAATAACAACGTGGATTTATTGTTGTTTACATCACATAGCCTATGTAGCAACTGAACCGGTAGAAGAAGACAACTTTAGGTAAGAAAACCACTTTAATTAACTTTAATTAACTTTAACATGAGCAACTATGGGCTGTATTATCTCGGTTCTATTCGGGTTACCCGGTTCGGTTCATGGTCGGAAACTAAAGACTCGGGTCGGTTCCAGGTCCAAATATTGCGGGTCCATTCGGGTTCAGGCCTCCGGACTTATGATAAGCTCGGGTCGGTTCGGTTTCGGGTCGAATTTTGACGGGTCCATTTGGGTGAAGACCTCTATTCTAGAGTCAAAAGTGATTCTAACCGTCTGGCAGTTAAAGCTTGACTGAAACTGGACCAGGTAACAGGACTATGATCCCAAACACAACAGCAAAACTACATCAGAATGGATGAAAAATAAAAGGATCAGTGTTCTGGAATTACCTCAACCCATCTGTTCTTCTGTGACGGGATCTTAAGAGAACTGTGCATGAGCAAATTAAGTGATGCCTCGATGAACTGAAGCGTCGTAAAGAAAAATGGACCATACTATGTTACTAGACTAATGAAGTCATACCGAGTCCTTCAAGTCAATGCTGCTTAAGGTGCAGTGTTGTACCTGAACGCGTCCATTAAACGAAAGCTTACGAACTAGCTCAGTGGTTCTCAAACTTTTAATACTACGTACCACCTGAGAAACTCTGAGTACCACCATGATGACCACTTTTAAAAAATAGCCATATATGCTTTCTCAATTAGCTTTAAACACACAGAGATGGTTATTTCTTATTGTGATTATTTATTACCTGAATTGTTACTTTACTGAATCAGACATTTCCAACTCTGTCCAACAATTCTCACATACTCATACTCTCATACAGAGAAAATAAACACACTCAAAAGTTGTTACATCTGCACTGCAACTGAATATGCAACTAATATTTTTGCAATTTTAATTATCTCAAGCTACACATTTTGTTTGAAACGTATTTATAATGCCTTGTATGTTTCCAATTTTTTTTAAGTGAAAATGTGGAAAAAATGTAGAAAGTCATGACATACCACCAGAGAGCGCTCACGTGCCACCAGTGGTACACGTACCACAGTTTGCGCACCACTGAACTAGTTCAGATTTTGTGCAAACGTGAACTGAGCGTGCTTTCTTTCCCCTTGATGAGCGTTGGGCGTGAACGAGTTCATTTGGGCATTTGTGAACGACGCTCTTTCAAAGTTCACGCACGGTTAAAACCGTTCCAGGTTTCCAGCGAACCCCATTTAAAATCCACCATAAACGAGCCTGATATGTATCTGAGGAAATCAATCAAACATGGCAACACGGGCTGTCTCTTCTGTCACGCTAACAACTGAGTCATCAAACGTTTAAAACAAGCAGGAAAATGAAAGCTGCAGTCGGCCAGAGCTGGAGGAGACCCCGACTCCTGGGGGGGGGATTGAAATATTGAAATGGGGGGAAAAAAACATTTGCACCTTAAGGACCTGTTTTTGTCTTATAATAAAGACCATTTGGCAGCAAGTTTTTCCTCATATTTTTAATCTACTGTAGAGAGAAGCTGAAAGGAAAATTACAGTTTTACATGGGCTGTCCCTTCAATGCTAATAATTAAAAAATAATTGCTGTTTGTGGTGGTGTAGTATAAGGGCAGTGGCAATCATTTTGACAAACAATTGCTCGCAGCAACATTAAAAAACAAACAAATTAACTATTTAGTTCATTTTTTGAAATGGTGAACTGAACTAGTTTGTTTTAATTTCTGTGAACTATGAACTGAACTAGTTCGTGTAGAAAGTGAACTTTCCCAACACTGTTAAGGTGGATCCACAAGCAGGTAAGTTCTGCTAGAGTTTTGAATTAACTATAGAGGAAGTTCGGTTAGCTTACTGAAATTCTCCCCCCTGATCCAAAATGCTGAAGCATCTTAGAAGTATCTAAGAAACTAACCTGAGACAAGGCTCTTGCTGATTGTGCTAGCATAATTTTTGGCATAATCTCAGGAATTGAGCATAATTTTTGCCCTTTTTCCAAAAGTATATTTTCTTGTCTTAATAGCACAATTTTAGAATAATTCAAGAAAACGAAGATCTCAGCTACTAAAAACGATAGATTACTATTAACAGTTGGTTCCACTCCTATTTTGCGATTGCTTTTTAATTGTGTTGAGATACCGCGGGAATTCAATAAAACGGAACCGGAAGTCTGTGTCTCGGTCCCAGACTCCTTAGTCTTTCTCCCAGTGTTTACTCGAAATTTGCTTACTTTATCATGGTAACTGGAGGCCATTTGAGTGCAAAACCTTGCGCAAACTGTGTCACGCTCTGCTACACGCGATGGTTAGCAAGCTATCCGCGGATAGTTATCCACCACACTATCCAGGCTTTGTGCAACCTATTTTTGTTCGCTGGATAACTATCCGCTGGATAGCAGATTTATCCGCCGTATAGGCCTAACCACCGGATAACGTTACCCAGGTTTTGAACAACCGGGCCCAGAACATCAGGCCAGGGTTAATAAAATACATTTTCAAACTTGTTTTGTGAGTTGTGAAGTTTTTGCACAGAATAATTTTTTTAAAAAGTAGCATAATTTTGAAAAGCGAGCATAATTTGAGCATAATTTGGGCAAAAAACCAGCACTGCCACTAGCATAATATGCCACTTTTACTAGCATGATCGGCAAATGCCTACCTGAGACATTTGGATGCATTTTGGATGCATCAGTTTCACAAGAGCACACTTAACGGACTAAATATTCCAGGTGTCTGGACATCTAATGAAGCTGCAGTGTTTAATATATTGAGTGTATTGACTTTAGTGTGACCTGATTAATGTCTGATTAATATGTAAAGAAGGAGCTGGAGGTAGACAGCAGGATCCCAAAAGACAATGCATGCATGTGCCTCCTTGTGTCAAGAATGGCAAAGCTGTTAATATAAAAGTTAAGATGCTGACCCACTAGTAATATCGATAGCCAACCCAAAATCCCAAAACGTTGGGATGCTGTTGAAAACTTAAATAAAAACAGAATCCAATGATTTGCAAATCTCATTAACCCATATTTTACTCCCAATAGAAATTTGAATGTGTGTCTTCTTTGAACTCTCAGACTTTGAAGTTAGCTCTTGTCAGTCACACCGCTATCCAAACAATATTTAAGTGAAATATCAGGAAAAGAAAATGCCAGAGGGCTGCAGTGTGAAGCTGCTGAGCATGCATCGTTCCCTGCGGTGCACGAGCATAGAGCTGTCAGTTTGTGCAAAAAGCTTTGGTCTTTATCTTCATGTAATCTCAGCGCTCGTTCACTTTAATCTGTCCTGCAGTCCGGGTCCGGGTCAGAACCCCTTCCTGTGAGACCAGGACTAATTCTTTTCCAGGCAGCTGAGATTTGTAGTCAGCAATCCTCCGACATCACCTTGAAAGAGAGAGAGAGAGAGAGAGAGAGAGAGAAAAGAGACAACTCCCTGTGCTGCAATACATGATAAGGTTAATGAGAGAAGAAAAGGGAGCCGGCTGCCTGAAACGCTCCATCCTCTCCACCCGGAGGCCCCCCCAGAGACCAAATCAAACTTTTCACTTTGAATGTTTTTGATGTTCCAACAACGTGAGAACCTCAACCGGCCGTTCATTCTCAATTTGTCTCATTGACGAGCAGAGGTTTGGCAACACGGTGGGGGTGTGTTTGGCGGGGGCAGGGAGACTGTGAAGGGCTCCCACTGGAATTGATTATCCCTATTTTAACTCGTGAGATTGGGGAGGGGGTGGGGTGGGGCGGGCAGGAAGTGGTGGCGGTGGTGGTGAGCTGCTGCGGCTGTGAACAGCAGGCTAATTAATTACACATTGACTTGTGGGAATCTTCTGCCTAAATGCCAGCCAGGTCCCTGCGAGGCAGCACACTTAGCGGCTTCACTGAGAGTCGGCAGAGGGAACCGACAAAACCCTCAGTGTCCTTTTGGGTGTCATGACTCCGGTTTCTGCCTCGTGTCAAACAGATTTATGCATTTATAAAGGGAAAGGCTGCTGGCTGCGTTCTGCCTGAACCAGCAGGTATCGCCTCACTGCAGAGCTCCTGCTTCGAATCCTGGCTCAAAAACTTTATCTTCATCCATGTCTGACATAAAAATGGAGGAAACCTTTCCTGGTGTAGGTCAGTCAGGAACTTACTGAACTACATGCAAGTGACGTTGACCTCTGCATTTCCTGTAGTTCGTTGCAAAAACAAGTCAACGTTCCCTCTGAGCACTGAAGACATGTTTGCTAGAGATGTTTATGTGCTTTAATGCAACATAAAAGCTAAAAATTCCACATTGACACATTTCCATAATCAATCATGTCAACTAATCATCACTAATTATTATGATGACCACTCTAATTTGCAGGTAAGCTTGAGCTCATTGTCCATTTGGAAGACCCATCCACACCTGAGCATGGATCTGTTAGATCCTGCTTCCTAAAATGTTCTATTTTCTGTAAGCACCGTGTTTGGCCGCTCCCCCCCCCCCTCACTCTGACATTATTGGTTACCTTCCTAAACCATTTGACCTTTCGGTAAGCACCGCCCCCTCCCTAGTTACTGTTGCTAGGTCGGAAAAACGTTCTGCTCCTGTGTTAAGGACTGTGTTAATTCACTATATTTCCGACGTGTATCATCAGTGTTAATATTATACTATAGTAACGCCATGGTGAAATATTGCTGCTGGGGACCTGCAACAGTGACTCGAGGTGTCCAGAACGTTTGGAGGGACATTTTTATTCAGCAGAACATTTAAATAAAAGTGCATTTTACACTACTTTTGAATTCATTATTTGATTTTGCGTATACAATGCAATTAATCATGATTAATCAGGGAAATAATGCGATATATATCAGGTCATTGGCCCTGTCCTGTTTCATCTGTCTGGCCCTCCTTTGGCTTAAAACCGGTGATCGTCTTTGCCCCTCACACTTCCTGCACAATGATCTGCTGATCTCCTCCCTCCTGCTTCTATTTAAGATGTTTCTCCAACATAGACGTTGAAGACACAAACTTTTATCCCATCTTTATCAGTCCATCTCCAGTTCCACCTTCCTGTCCAAAGTTTGAAGTTAGAAAAAGGCTAATAAAGATATGCTGACGTTGAGGCTTTGAAAAGGCGGTGGGTCATAAACCAACAGGTGATGTTACCACGGCTACCTCCACTTCATATGAACACTCTGACTGGGTCTAACGGCAGATCAGTGAGCTCTGGATTGTAAAAGACCCAGACAACCATCACTACTGAAGTCTTCTGAGTCATTGGCTTTGGTCCGTTTATGAAACAGAACGAAGGAATGATCTGCAACAAGGACCTATGATTTGACCTTAGACCAGCAGCGTTGTGTTTGTCAAACTTCCCATTAGCCCTACTTTCTTTGACTCTTCATTTCTTCCTCTGCTTGATGCAAAAAAAAATCAGTGGATTCAAGGCAACTTGCCAACAAAGTTTGGCAGTCAAAACAAAATACCATCCACACATGAGGAAATATTTTTGTTGTCTGCTAGAGCATTGCACTGTTCTTCCAAACATTTGATGATAAAATTATGTGATATGTTAGAAAGAACTCGTTCTCCAAATTTAAGTAAGCTCAGTTTACATCAGCTGCAAAAGAAAATGAACTGTTTCTTCATACTGTGAGTGGATTTTGAGAAGGATGTTAACTCATCACCACTGTTTCTACAACAAGGTCTCTGGTGACAATCCACGCCAGATGACTTGTTTAAAACTTTGCATGACATTTTAAAAAGCTTGTGCACAACGCTAATAACAACTTGGGATTTCTGGAATAAGCAGCATTGCTCTTTTATCTCCTCCACCCTCTCTGAAGCCGACGACAAGCTGCCCTGTGGTATTAGACGTCCTATGAGCTGTGGGTGGCTGTTTGTGAGCTGATGTTTGGTTCTGTTGGTGGGCCCTACGTCTGCAGGGCCCGTGTAAGCAGTTGCTCCTCCACCAATACCCTCGTGCCGAGTTTTTTTGGCACGAGCAGACTTCTGAGTGTTTGTTCAGTACGCGCTGATGTCATTTGTATCCCCCTCTGATGCTCAAGAGAGGCCGCCTGCTGTGGTTCAACACAGCAGGCTCGCATTAATGGCTTTGCGCCGTGCGTGCACGTGCGTCCACATATGGCGGTGGTATCTGCGTCCAAGTGCGTCTCGAGAACATGGATGTCGATGCAGAGCAGAAACAGCCCTTTAATTGAGTGTTTCGGTTTGTAAAAGTGGTGCATTTAACTGTATGTCTGAGTGTGTTTGGAGTACATTCCCTGCCCTTCGTGTATATAACCACGCTCGGGCTGCTGCTTGGTGCTCATCGGCATCTTGAGAACAAATATAAAGGGAAGAAAATGGTATGGATTCCACTGATTCTTACCATGTGCTGCAGGAGGTCTTCTACAGTTAATTCAATTCAATTCAATTCAATTTTATTTGATAGCGTCTGTTACAATGTCAATTGTCTCTAGGCGCTTTACAGAGACCCAGATCATGACCCCCGAGCAAATATCATTAACTAAAAATATAATATTGAATCCTAAACAAGGATAATGGCAGGTAAAAAACTCCCACAATGGGAGAAAAAAAAAACCTTTAAGCCAAACAGTGGCAAGGAAAAACTCCACTTTAAGAGGAAGAAACCTTGCACAGGACCTGGATCATATGGGGGGACCTTCCTGCTGAAGACCAGCTGGTTAAAGAAAGAAAAAGAGAGGAGAGACAGGACAGAGAGAGGATGGAGGACAGAGAGAGGAGAGCACACAAATGACTGAATGAAATGACTACATAAACAGATGCAGGTAGCAGCACTGAGGTGAGATGGTCAGAGGACTAGATCACCGGTCACCACACCAGCCGACACCTGAACACACCTACAAACACAGGTGGAGGTAAACGCTGGGATGGACAGAGGAGGGAACTGCAAGTCAGCATGAAACTCAGGAAACTCTGACCTGCAAACATACAGAAAGAAAAGAGAAAAAAGGGGCAAAACAGCACAAAAAAACTAGGGGAAAGAAAATGGAGCACAGTTACAGTAACGAGGTGCTCCTGATTAACTATGGAATGAGCTGGAGGAGGAAAAAGGGAGGAGGAAAGGGAGAAGAGTGGTGGAGACACCGCTCAGCAGATCATGTTGGCGTCCCCCTGCAGCGTAGGCCTATAGCAGCATAGCTATGACGAAGCTGTGATTAGGACTGAGGAGTACGTGCACAGACCCCACATAGCCTCCCAGCAGCACCATATGGTTCTGCTCACGCTGTGGTCTGTTGGTTGAGGTTGTACTATACTGCTTGTCATTGGCATCATCGGCATCAAAAAACAAAATAAACCAAATTTTGTTTTTTTTTTTTAAATATGTGACGTTTTCTCTTATGGGATCATTTTCTGTCTTTTAATTTTTAGTTCAGCCTGTCAATAAAGACGACCAATATTTTATTGTCATTATCACCCTCCGCCAAGGAGGTTGTGTTTTTGCTGGCATTTATCTGTCTGTCTGTGTACAAGATAACTCAAAAAGTTATGGATGGATTTTGATGAAATTTTCAGGAGTTGTCAGAAATGTGAAAAGGAAGAACTGATTTCATTTTGGGTGCTATCCGGAAGAAATCCTGGATTCTGGATCACTAATTTTCAATAACATTGCAGTCAATGAGGCAGAAACTTTTGTTTCTCAATATCAATTATTGCCCAAAACTCATGAAATTTGACTCAGGGATTGACAATGGGAACCTCTATCAAATTTCAAAGGCTGATCCAGATCTGATCCAGAAGACAGATTTTATTGCAATCTGTAAATCGCTATATGGGGAAATTGTTGCACTTGGTGGAGGTCTGGGCTCTACGAGTGCTTTTCTAGTTTTTTAAAATGGTTTTGACTTCCATATAAACAGTCAAATTAATCAAATACTCTATTGAAATGTACCTAACAGGGTCCTGGATACTCACTTGTATTTCAGTTTTAATTAACTAAATAATTAAATAACTTTCAGTTCTAGCTAATGACATGTTAGCACCGTAAAAACATCCCCGTCATGTTACACGCTTGCTTTTGTCTTGGCTCAGGCAGCTCTTTGTTCCAACATCATTGGTTGTAACTCACCACTGAGACGGTCATGGCGCCCTGCCGCTCTCATTTCCACATCAGGGAATACTGGAACAGAAAAAGTCCTCCACCTTAAAGAAGCATTCTTCTGCAGGATCATTGTTCTATGTTTCTGTTCTCCACGCTAACCTGCACAGCGGTTCCTGTAATAACGTACTAATCAGCGAGAACAGAATGCTGTGAAAATGTACAGTACCAGGGGCATTATGTGGTTTCTCCTAAGTTATTTTGTTCCCACTTTCATGGGAACAGATGAAGAGCTCTGTGAACCTGCATAGGAAAAGGCCTCTATTTCCAACGGTGCACTGTGCTGCTCGTCATCGGCATCATCTATGCCAAACACTGATGGAAGGTAAAGGTTCTTTATTTCCACTTGATCTCTTCAGGTTGGATCTCCACCACAGAGGGTCTTTGATATCCTCCAAGCGGATGTCTCAGAGGAAGCCTTTCATGATAAGCCAAGGTGGGCTGAACTTTAGAGCAACGCATGTAACTCGCCGCTAAGCCGGCCAGCACGCCTCTTTTTCCAGTAGACCGCCTTTTCCTTTTGTCTCGCTGTGTCCAAGTCTGTTTGCCCGTGAGACCGCTGAGTACACTTTGTTCTCCATGTGAGATACGGCAGGAGGATGGAAAGTATTCCGACAATATTTTTAGCCGGCCATAAACCTTTTTCAGAAGAGCTTCAGGAATGAACTGGAAACCGAGATGCCCACAGAAACGTTCGGAGGTGGCTCTGCGTAGGAACACTTCACGTTCACACAGTGTTCATTAACGAGCTTCCACATTACACAGCGTATGGAGAGATAAGGGCGTGAATGTGATAGCGGTGGTAGTAGATAACAGCAATCCATTTTAACTTGGGACTTCATGGAATTTTTCTTTTTTAGATATTAGACACTTCAAACACCTTTTCGCTTGCAAACTCCTCTTCATCTTAAATTTTCTCTGCCACAGTTTAATGAATGTGATAGTACATTAATTAGGGGAGCGCTAGCGCTGCAACGATCTGCTCTGTTGCCTCACAGCGAGATGGTTCTGGGTTTAACCTGCTGGCTGAGTTTCTAGTTTCTTCCCAGCACCAGTGTGTTCGATAGCAGTGGTTCTTAACCATAGGGCCGCGACCCAAACTTGCGCCTCCCAGAGGGCCACAAAAAACTTTCAGTTTTGCACCTGTGGGCCGCAAGGGCCGTGAAACTGCGTGCATCTTATGACCGCATGGTGGCAGTAATGCGTCACTCAGTTGTTTAATAAGCACCAATACGGAGAGAAGAAGTGGCAAAAACTGAGAAGTTTTTAAAAAGAAAAAATGAAGACGAACGTCCTGCCTACCCCCCCACCCAAAAGACAACATTTTTACGGAAATACAATCTCGACTTCATTAAATATGGTTTTGTAAATGGAGGAACAGAGGCAGTGTGAAGTGTGGGCTAATGCTGTCCAACGAATCCCTCAAGCCCTCAAAACTACAGCGGCATCTAGAGACCGAGCACCCGACTCGGACACCTGGAAATTGGGCTACAGATGCAGAAAAGGTCCGTCGTGTCACTCAGCAACTCTAAATGTTTGCATTTAGATTCTAAAGTTGCACTTTATTTCAATTTTATTTGCAGTTTATTTATTTAATTTGAAAATAGATTTGTATTATTTTAATGCATTATTTTATCACCCCCTTTTATTGATTGACTATATATAATTTTTTTTAATTAATTTAAAGTAAACTACTAACATTGGTCTTTTTTTATTATTATTAAAAAGCCTTGATCCTTGAATTTTTTTCTTGTCACAGCTTGATTTGCTCCAGGAATTATCAGCCTGTTCAGGTCCACTTTCATGGACCCGAACAGGAATGGACCCGAAACTGCTCCGACCCAATCTATTTTCATAAATCTGGGTTCCGAACCCGAATGGACCCACAATGTTTGGACCCGGAACCAACACGACCCAAGTGTTTAGTTTTCAACCACGAACCAAATAGAACTGAGACAATCCAGCCCATAGTTGCTCACGTTAAAAGTTGTCTAGCGTTGAATAAAACTTGATTTTCTTACCTGAAGTTGTCTTCTTCTATCTGGTTCAGTTGCTACATAGGCTACGTGATGTAAACAACAATAAATCCACGTCGTTATATTCTTTGTGGATACAGATGCTATTGGTAGCAACTGCTAACGCTAATAGCCTACACCGGTCAGGACGTGTCGTGAACATGTTCTCTCATCCAACGTTATGATGTTGGTGATCTGTTAACCACGGTGACAAAGATCTCCAGTAAACGGACTTGAACCTACTGCACATCTGAGTCCTCCATCTTTTCAACGATGACATTCAAGTGTTTAGCTATCTGTCACTCCGTGTAGCCACACGCAGGGGACAGAATATGTAGTATTACATCTTAGTGTTAAGAAAATACCACTTCAGACAAAAAACAACAAGGAACAAAATTAAAAAACAAACAAAAACAAATTTTGGGCAATTCTAAGTACTCTGGGACTGAATAGCTTATAGATCCTCTTTTAGCGACATAGCGACAGTAACTCAAAGTAATCATTTTCATATGACTTTATCAGTGTCTCACATCATTGTGGAGAAGGCTTTCAACCATCTTTTACAACGTTGCTTCAGTTTATTGGTGTTTATGAGCATTCGCTCAGAGCTGTCCTCAGATCCCACCACAGCGTTTCAACTGGGCTGAGGTCTGGACTTTGACTGGAACGTTCCAAAACCCAAACTCTTTCATTTTTCAGCCTTTATGACGTCGAAGCCAAGCGTTGGCTGTCGGACAGATGGCCTCACATTTCTCTGTAGGATGTTTTGGTATTCCACAGTGAAATACGTTGGTAATGCTTTGGCTTTCTCCTGGCAGCGATCCCGAACAATTTCCGTCGTTTTGTTTGTGCTGTCGTGGACTTTAATGCTGAACATACTTTTGAAGGCTCCTGATCATGAATGTCTGTACACCAGCAGGACCTGGATTCACCCAGAGGTGTGTGAATCCTTGCAGATCCAGGTCAACCCCTCTGGTCTGTGGGCCGAAGTCCAGACCAGACCCACTTTCACAGAACCGTCTGAATCCACAGACTCGCGATTCAGTGATACGCTGGATGACAAAGTACAGTCAGGATCGATGAGCTCCTGTTACACTGGTGGGATTTCTGCCTTTCTTTAAAGTTGAGGGGTCTAAAGGACTCGTCAGATCAGAGGCCAAAATCCTCAAATCCTTCAAAGCAGAACGAAGGGCTTTTGTTCAGGTTAAAATAACTTTAACGAAGCGTCATCTCGCTGCAGTCTCATCTGTGCCAGCTACAGGCAAAGACCAGACAGAGTAACTTCCTGCCAGGCGTATTGATTACAGTACCACATCAAACATTGACAACGGCGAAACTGGTTCAGCGGACATCACAGCGGAGGCAACTAAGACGCTTAAGAAAGTAATAAGTAAAGGAACTGAGAATGACTGAGGGAGTAAATTGAGACAGCGTCGTTAAAGCTGTTTAACCTCCAGGGGGAGGATTTGAGGATTTGATCTCAAATCCATGGGAAGCACTTAGGGGTTATTTTTCATTGTTTTTTCTATATTTTGACTTCATCCATCCATCATCTAAGGCTGTTTAATCCTCTTCAGGGTCATGAGGATCTGCTGGAGTCTATCCCAGCTCTCTTCTGGTGAAAGGCAGGGGTCCACCCTTGGACAGGTCTCCAGTCCATCACAGGCCCACATGTAGACGAATAACCACTCACACTCACAATCACTCTTATGGACAATTTAGAACCACCAATTAACCTGACATGGATGTCTTTGGACTGTGGGAGGAAGCTGGAGAGAAGAGGTCTTAGGAACAACCCGGAAAACCCGAGGTTCCAACCCAACCCGAATCGGGTTTGGTCTTGGGTCCATTCAAAAGACGTGACTCCGGGTCGGAATTGGTACAGTTAGTCTCGGATCCGGTCGGTACTCTCTGACAGGCTGATGTTGGCGGTGGCAGCCAACGTCAGGACTCGGGGCAGTTAAATTAATTATTCATTATTTGACATGAAACAATCGTGTTGCCATAGCGTGTTATAGCTGTAAAGCACAACCGGATCACCAACATGACAACGCTGGATGAGTGAACATATTCACGTCACGTCCTGACTGGTGAAGGCTATTAGTGTTAGCAATTGCTACCAATAGCATCTGTATCCAAAAAGAAAATAACAATGTGGATTTATTGTTGTTTACATCACATAGCCTATGTATCAACTGAACCAGATAGAAGAAGACAACTTTAGGTAAGAAAATCAAGTTTTATTCAACCTCGGTTTGGTTCGTGGTTGGGTCGGTTCCGGGTCCAAATATTGCGGGTCCATTCGGGTTCAGACCCCCGGACTTATGATAATAGCTTGGGTCGGGTCGAATTTTCACGGGTCCATGTCCATAAAAGTGGACCCGTGAAGACCTCTACTGGAGTACCTGGAAACTCACGCAAGCACAGGGAGAACATGGAAACTCCACACAGAAAGACCCCCTGCTGAGGTTCAAACCAGGAACCTTGGGGCTATGAGGCAACAGTGCTGACCACCAAGACACCATGCTGCCAACATTTTAAGTCAGATATCAAATAGGTCTACTGAGTGGCTTCCTTCCATCTTCGTAATATTTCAAAAATCAGTTGTATTCTGTCCATCTGACGCAGAAAGAAACGTTTCCATGCATTTGTTACATCAAGGACAGACCACCGTGAAGCCATTTTAGCTGCATGTCCAAATAATTCTCTGAAAATGCTGCATTTTGATTCTGACCGTTACGTACATCTCTCCTGCTCCAGCCTCTTCACTGGTTACCAGGTTACCACTTCAGACGTTCTCCTTATGACATCATCTTTCATCTACTGCTGTTTTTATGTCTTGTTTTCTTTTATTCTGTAGAGCACTTTGAACTGCACTTGTATTTGTGAGATGCTAAATAAATGATGAGAGAAGCTGATTTTCAGATGCTTCAGCATCTGGTCCCAGATCAGATATACGTCCAGTACGTGGCTGTGCGACATGAACGAGAACAGAGGCGTCAGAGCGTTGCAGTAAAGGAAAGTAGCAGCGAAGGAAAGCAGCAGTGAAAGAAAGCAACAGCGAAGGAAAGCAGCAGCGAAGGAAAGCAAAGTGAAGGAAAGCAGCAGCGAAGAAAAAGCAGCAGCGAAGGAAAGCAGCACCGAGAGAAAGCAACAGCGAAGGAAAGCAGCAGCGAAGGAAAGCAGAAGTGAAGGAAAGCAGCAGCGAAGAAAAAGCAGCAGCGAAGGAAAGCAGCACCGAGAGAAAGCAAGAGCGAAGGAAAGCAGCAGCGAAAGAAAACAGAAGTGAAGGAAAGCAGCAGTGAAGGAAATCAGCAGTGAAAGAAAGCAGCAGCGAAGGAAAGCAGCAGTGGTCAGTGGTGAGCCGTCACCAATACCAGCTGTTTGTATCCTGCCCAAATGAAGACCTTCAACTTCAACATTCTCACAGAGATGCTGACACAGGCCAAATGGTATCTGGTACGTGTGTGTGCTGTTTCAGAGGGATGTCGCGTCCACCTGAAGGTTTGAATGCGGTTTACCTTCAGTTATGAGGGTGACCCATCAAATCGGATCTTTACCAGATCAGAATCAGAATCAGAATCAGTTTTATTGCCAAGTACGTTTTCACATACAAGGAATTTAACTTGATGTCTGGTGCAGAACATATAAACATATAAGATATAAAAAATATAGAAATATAGGAAAATATAGAAAAATATAGAACAAGTACTAAAATGGAATAAATGCACAATAGAATGACATTGAAATATTATAAAGTAAAGTTAGGGTAGAGGCATGGACAGTGGACATGGACAGAAATGTGGTTATTGTTTGTAATGGCCTGTAGTCCACAGGTGTGCGTTAATGTAACGCAGAGGGATGTATACTTTACGTTAATATAACGTGTATGTGTTAGGGAGGGGGGGGGGGGGGGCAGTCAGAGAGTGGGGGTCCTGGGCCTTGTTGATGAGGCCCACTGCAGTCGGGAAGAAACTGTTCCTGTGGCGTGAGGTATTGGTCCTGATGGATCGCAGCCTCCTGCCAGAAGGGAGAGTCTGAAACAGTTTGTGACCGGGATGGGAGGAGTCGGCCACAATCTTCCCTGCACGCTTCAGGGTCCTAGAGGCGTGCAGGTCCTGCAGGGATGGCAGGTTGCAGCCGATCACCTTCTCTGCACAGTGAATGGTACGCTGCAGGCCTGCTCTTGTCCTTGGCAGTGGCAGCAGCGTACAAGATGGTGATGGATGAGGTGAGGATGGACTCAATGATCAAAGCTGTATCAGAACTGAACGATGCACGTCGTGGTGTTAACACAAGAGACTCATCCTGAAACTATCTGACGTTTGCAACCTGACCATGATGATGCTTAAAACCTCTGGATCAGTCTTCTGTCCAGAAAGCTATAAAGTTTACTACTACATAGTTTCAATTGGCAATTGTCATCATTTTGCGATGGCGTTTCGGTTCTCCAGAGGCACTTGCCCAATGGGCGACGTCCTTTGGGATCCATTTTGACTTTAGAAAACGGTACTAAACCTTTGTCTCACGAGAGCAAGAGATGGGAGATACGGGGACGCGTGTCAGCCAATCAGCGTACAGACCACTGACGGCACAGTAATGCCCATCTTAGCAGCCAATCACAGGCCTCGATTTTCATTCAATGGGGCATACTGTTTAGGCTCTTGTTGCTTCCTGAGACTCGTTATTGATGTGATGTGTTTCGCTTCGGCGCGCTTCATTTGAATTTTTTTTAATTCTTTTTTCAAATTTTTTTTTTTTATTAATATTTTTGAAACCTCTGCGATGTACTGAGGCTGCTAAATGTGAGGGATTACTGTATCTAATAAATAATTTCAGATTACGTAAATAAGTGTGGGCCGTGGCCCCCTGGTGGGCCTTCGTGGTACTGCAGGTAGGCTGTGAGAGGTCGTTAAAATTAAACAAATATGTTTTAAATCCTCGATCTTTTTTAAATCTACTTTTAATTATGGTAAAATATGCATGACGTGATTTAAAAAAAACTCTGAGAAGTAATAAAACAAACCAGTTAAGCGTTATTCTAATGCAGCCGTTCCCAAACTTCAGAATACCAAGGCCCAATTTGAAATGTGAAAAATCTCTGCGGCCCACCGAAACCTTTAATCACAACTATGATCAACATACAGGACCAGAAGCTGTGTTCCAATATCAACGTAAGGGGTCAACAAATAAGAAAACACTTGTCATATTAAGTTGACAGTAGAATAACACTCAATTGGTTTGTTTTATTATTTGTAAATATTTTTTGAATCATGTAATAAATATTTTACAGTAATAAAAAACAAATTAAAAAATCAAGGATTTTAAACATTTTTATGTTTAATTACCTCTCACGGCCCACCTGCAGTACCAAGACGGCCCACCAGGGAGTCACGGCCCACACTTTGGGAATCACTGCTCTAACGTCATCTTAATTTATTATGACAAGTGTCACCTTATTTGTTGACCTCTTACATTAATAACGAAACATAGCTTCTAGTCCTGCATGTTGACCAGAGTTTGATTCAAGGTTTCGGTGGCCCGCAGAGATTTTTCACATTTCAAATTGGGCCTTGGTAATCTGAAGTTTGGGAATGGCTGACGTAAATGATCAAATTTTCTCTGATTTTTCTCTCAAACCTTCTTTTCATTTGGATTGAAAACAACAACAATCATCCTTTTTTTGGGAGTTTCCAAGGTTTTTAGAGTCTTCCTGGTCAAGATGAGCGATTTAAGAGACGCCACTGAGGGGCGTGATCGGTTAAATGGAGCGGGGGAGGGGAATATCGAACGTCTGAATGCATCTGTTTGATGGTTTCTGCTCCACAAACGTGTAGCGACGGGGACCGTGGCTGCTAATAATAGCCGGCGGTACTGAAGCAGACAGAGCGCCGTGCCCACGGACGGGGCCGGTGCCAGCATGCAGCCTTCATCAGTGCCACTGCCACCATATGGCACAGTCATGTGCAAATATCAGCCTCAGTTTGTTGCCTCAGAGCGCAGCATAATGACCTTGTGCTGCTTAAATTAGCTGCAAGTGAGACCTCCAGCGCACCTTTCAAACACGTCAAGATGTGACTGTTTAACCGCCTTTTTCTGTGTGTGTGTGCCGTCTCCATATTGGACGTTCCACGTGCCGGATTCTCATTAATCCGGTTCAAACCTGTCAGTCTTGGTAACCTGATCTTCGTGCGAAGATTTTACACCAAAAAGAAGCAACAACTTAACTTGCTATCCGCGGTACCGTAGATTCCAGTTATTACTCACAGGGATGAGCCTGCAGTGCAGTCTGCTGTCCCACGAGGCTGATCTGGACCTCGGTTTCTGGTGAGCATGACTCTACTGTGGGAGCCAGCACTGCGCAATGGCGCCGAGAAAGAGCTGCAAGGCATGGCTTGGAATGATAAGACGGGTCTACTGCATCTTTTGTTTTACTTGCCAGCTGGTACCCCTGTCAGTGTTCAAGCCTCCACGTGGGACTCAGAGGCTGGTGAACTTATTTCTGGTGAGCGCTCACTTTTGCACATCATGGCGTGCACTCGTGAAAATTAATTTACAACCTAAGTGGCGGCTTTTCTGTCCAAGCTGGAGAAAACACATCCAAGCAGACCAAAGTAGAGCAGAAATGTCAGAGTCGTGTGAGGTAATTTTCATCGATGAGGACAGCGAACACCGCCACTGTTGGAGGCCACCAAGTCTCTTACTATTGGATTTAACTACGCACTGGATTTTTCTCTCCAGAGATCATGTATCTAGCAAGTAATGTCCAGTGTTGGGCAAGTTACTTTAAAAAAAGTAATTCGTTATAGTTACTAGTTACTTTCCCCAAAAAGTAATTAATTTAATTTTACTTCATAAAAGTAATTAGTTACCAGGGAAAGTAACTATTGCATTACTTTTTCTAAAAAAGTTCAAATATGTCAAAGATTTTCACAGGCCAGTTGCATAGAGTAGAACAGCATAGACAGTACTTCATTTAATTTTTTGATATTTAGTTAAACAATAAAGTGCTTTCAACTCCTTTTACTGTAAATTCAATAGGTCAAACTATCACATGGCTACAGACCACTGGTACATACTGTAGGCCTACTTCAAGTATTTTCTTCAAAACAAAAAGTAAACAGTTTAACAATATACATTCATGGAAAAAAAATATTAGACCACCATTTTAATGTCTGGTACAACTATAGGTACATTTGTTTGGACAAACATAATGATAACCACAAAGATTGCTCATAAGAGTTTTATTTAAGAGCTGATATCTTACCATTTTCCATGGTTTTCTTGATTATAACCTAAATCACTTAAGTTTTTACATCAATAGCTATGGCGTTGTACTGCCAAAAACACTGCTTTTATGCATTCAGTGTTTTCTTTTCTGTCTGTTTTAGTCACATGATGACGTTTAGTGGTACCAGGTATTAAAATGGGAGATATTAAAATGTCAATAAAATTTTCAACCGTGTTCAAACAGTTTCCCCCGCCTTGATTTATCGTGTAAAACAACATGGATGCCAGGTCTTTCCCGCTCTGGGGTGAATGTTCACGTATGATGCTCACTGAATATAATGCTCAACTTGAAGTTCAGGGAGCAGTTTAACTTTTACCTGCAGGTATTTAACGCAGGTATTGGATGGAGGTAATGAGCCAGACGGCAGCTGTCTTGCAGCTTCTCAGAGGCCCATGTGAAGCTAGTGATGCCACCGAGGGCTTGTGGTGCCCAGCTGTCTTCCTTAAGCCTGTTTGCTCAGGACAACTGAAGTCATTTCATGTTTTTTCTATAGACTCCTGCTAAAGACTGTTCTTCTTCCCTGAGGTTTTGCACAGCAGATGTGAAATGAGACGTTGCTCCTGATATGAGTATGAGTAAATGATAGCTTCGGTGTTTTTATGGGGTACGTAATGTAGGATTTCTGGACATTTGTTTCTGTGGGAACACCTACAGGTCTCCCCTCAAGCCAGCTGTGTACTTTCCAAGTTTGCCGTCGTAAAGCTCAACCGAGAGAGCACACGAGAGCAGCTAGCTTCTTTTCTGTGATTTAACAAGAGTGAAACAGAAACACTGACACCCCGACAGACAGGCGGACTTCGACCCATGCTTCAAGCTCCAGGAGGACACACTGAGAGCCAATGTCTCTCTCTATCTTCCTCCCTTTCTTGCTTCTATACATTTGTACGTAGGTGGAGGTTACCAGCAGAGACAGAGGGTGAATAACTCAAGAAGAAAAAGGACAAAGTGGCTCGGCCATTTTGACACCACATTGACTTTCCTCCTCTCAGAAGAAGCTGGAGATGTTTCTGTTTTTCCTTTTCTTTCTCCAGCACCTGCACTATCAGGCCTGCACGGGCAGACTCACTTTATTCAGTTTGTGTCCAGCTTACCCCCCCACCCCCGTGCAGAAAGCTACCATTTCTGTTTTGAGACGATGCAGAAATGTCAGTGTTCACGTGTGGTCGGGGACAGACTGGGCCCAAAGAAAACAAAGAAAATCAGCTGTCTGTGAATTTGTTCCCAGTTAGCTCACTTTCTTGACAGAAAGTGTCTTTAAAGACATTTTTTAATGTAAATTCATATCACTAAATGACATATTAATAAACACCGTCAATGCTTACCTTCACTACTGGTAGCAGAATTAGCAGCTAACTCAGCACCAAACTAAAGCACCTCTTGTTTTAACATCCAAAGTCTTCTGCAGCCCCCTTCACAGGTTTGTTCTGCAGGCTTTATCCATGTTTATTCAAGCATCCGTGTTCCATCCATTTTAACGGGGGATTGCGCAGAAGAATTGGCAACCTAAGGTCCTGCGATGGACCACTGACCTGTCCAGGGTGTTTACCTGCCTTTTAGACGGCTAGGACAGACTCCAGCAGACCCCTGTGACCTTAAGTTAGGAATAAACAGACATAGATGACGGACTGATGGATGGATGGCAATGTATGAGTTTTGAATCTGGACTCATTGGATAAACTGAATTACAATGAATTTGATTTAATTGGAAACAACTGGAGCAGCACGGTGTCTTGGTGGTCAGCACTGTTGCCTCACAGCAAGAAGGTTCCTGCTTCAAACCTCAGCAGGTCTTTCTGTGTGGAGTTTCCATGGTCTGGGTTTCCTCCAGCTTCCTCCCACACTTCCAAAGACATGCATGTCAGGTTAACTGGTGGTGATTGTGAGTGTGCATGGTTGTTCATCTACATGTGGCCCTGCGATGGACTGGAGACCTGTCCAGGTGGACCCCTGCCTTTGCCTGAAAAGAGGTGGGATAGGCTCCAGCAGATCCCTGTGACCCTGAAGAGGATTAAACAGCCTTAGGTCATGGATGGATGGGTGGATGGGTGGATGGAAAATATTGGACTGAAGTGAATTGTCCATAACTTGTTTTCTGTATCTTACACAGCTTTTTTTTTATGAATGGGCGATCAGCATTGACATTCAGGTCTCGAGCATCAGATTGATTGACAGCAGCATAAGACCAGAACTATGACAAACCCACACGATCCACGTCTGCTGTAACTGGCTATGAGGTCAGGACATGAGAGGAGACATGGAAGCACTTCCTCGCCTCAAACTGGGCCAGTAACCATGAACTGGGAGCCATTCAGTCAAGGCTCGTACCATTATGAATCATTAGTGTCCCTGTCAGAGGTCTGTCAAAGGTCTCTGTCAGACCTCTACAGAGACATTTGACCATATGGTCCATTTTTTTTTTTTTTTGCTATATTTTCTTTTTTTTGTCTGTTTGCTTGTTTAATAGTTGATAGTGGAGGACTGACCATTTGCTCTCAGATTTCAGATGTTAGAAACCTTTTGCTTTAACCAGAATATTACCATAATTACAGCAAGTACAGTTACTCTCTCATACAATATGACACTTGATTTCCTACTTTAGAGGTACAACATTTGCAATCAGTCAAATTATTCAGTTATAGAGTAGATGTGTGGACTGAAGTTGACCTTGTGCTGGACTCCAGTCTTCCCCCCGTTGCCGGGTTGGCCTTGTCGATCGCCGTCCGCTGACTTTTCATCCAATTATAGATCAGTGCTCTCAATGAAGAAACAAACATAGCTGTTCTCCTCTTCCTTCACTGCCAGCATCTGGACGAAAGCCAGTTTGTCCATTCAGCCTCCTCATTTTCCGATCCCCTCTCCTCCCTTCCCTCCTCGCAGGCTTCTCGCCCGGAGGCTGGAACGTTTCCAAGGGAGAGGGAGTGGGTCGTCACTTGTGACAGAGCAGAGCAGAAGCTCTGAGCATTTCAGGGCTACCCAAAGCCTGAGGGACCGTTGGCTCACTGAGGGCCCGCTTCTTTACATCCAGACTCGCATGCCGGAAAAAAAAAAAAATACGTTAGGAGAAAGACGTGGCTTCCAGGATGGCCCCAAGAGGCTGGAAGAAATGTGCAGCCAGTGCTTCATGCACTGCTGAAGAAAGCAAGAGACTTTCCTGTTTATTCAGTATTTCTAATATATAAATCCTAATGTATAAATTTACAGTAGTTTAGTCAGCTTGTTTGGACAGTTGACAAGCAGCATGGTGGTGTGGTGCAACCGCTGAGCTGAACCCTTGACCTGGAAGCAAATATAAACGATAAACGGACAGTTACGATGACGAGGAGAAAGACGGAAGGAAATGTGCATTGAGCTGTCATAATACTCGTGCAGGTAATCAGATCTATTTTTTCTGGCATAAAATGCAAACTCCAAAAGTCATCACGAAGAACAAAATATGACAAACAAGATATATGATTTAACGACTGTTTGTGCCGTAAAAGAGAGGACACAACACCATGATGCTCTTTCTGCATTTCTGAAGATGGAGGATTTTTTTTTTTCTGGGGTCCAAAACGTACTGCTCTGCAATCTAACCCTATCAATCAAAGCCTACAGTTAGTCTAAACAATAGTGTGAAAGGGCTAATAGTTATAGCCATAGTTGTAGTAGCTCAGACTAGAGTAGCTCGTCTTAACCACAGCTTCGTCATAGTTATGCTGCTATAGGCCTACACTGCAGGGGACGCCAACATGACCTTCCTCCTCCTCCAGCTCATTCATAATTAAGTAGGAAACCCTTGTTACTGTAACTGTGCTCCATTTTTTTTCCTGTAGTTTGTTGTGCTGTTTTGCCCCGCTTTTTTCTCTTTTCTTTCTGTGTGTTTCCTGAGTCCTCTGACCATTTCAACAACCTCAGCTACCTGCATCTGTTTATATAGTAATTTCATTCAGTTATTTGTGTGCTCTCCTCTCTCTGTCCTCCATCCTCTCTCTCCTCCATCCTGTCTCACCTCTCTTTTTCTTTCTCTACCCAGCTGGTCTTCATCAGGAAGGTCCCTCCATATGATCCAGGTCCTGCTCAAGGTTTCTTCTTTTTAAAGTGGAGTTTTTTCTTGCCACTGTTTGGCTTAAAGGTTTTTTTCTCCCACTGTGAGAGTTTTTTACCTGCCATTATCCTTGTTTAGGATTCAATATTATATTTTAGTTAATGATATTTGCTCGGGGGTCCTGATCTGGGTCTCTGTAAAGCACCTAGAGACAATTGACATTGTAACAGACGCAATACAAATAAAATTGAATCGAATTGAACTGAATTAACCAGATATGTGAAAAATCTCCCAAAAAACTCTTAACGTCTTGTGATGGAGGTTAAAACAAGAAACAGAAGCATTTTTATCAAAAGGAGAAACTGACTGGGTGATTCTGTGGATGCACACATGCCGACGTAGACGTCTTTCAGTGTCCAACAGTCTGAGGAAACGAGTAATCAGCTGCAGTAAAACCCGGTGGAAGCTTTATTCTGACTGATAAATCACTTTCAAATGCTGCAGCGTCTCTATCTTGTCTCCTCTGAGTACCACGAGAGAAACTGACTGTCGAGACAGTTGATGGCATCGGGCCCTGCCCAGCAGGGCTTTGAGGCACAAGTGGCCCAGTCCTATTTTGTCTGACCCACAATTCCCTCGGACGGCTCTTGAGACTCTCATTATCCCTGCCAGGCAGCAGGAAGAAAAGAAAGAAATGAAAAAAAAAAAACACTAGACTGAATCGCTTGTTCAACATAAAGAAGACATGGAGCCGTGTGAGGAGGACAAGAAAAAAAACAAAAACTGAAACGCCACCAGTGCATCCTGAAATAGATGTCTTAACAGGAATAAACAGGAGCCGTTTCTGCACAAAGCACCAGTTAAACCCTCCGCTCGCTTATCCCCGATACATTTCAAACACCGCTCGGTCCCTGAGGAAACAACGTCTTCTTTCACTTCATTTAGACAACACGCAAAAAGATGGAGGATTCATACAGCTGCAGGCTTGTAAGTAACGAAGCCCTGCCTTAATTATGTTTACAGTTGATTTAAAGATACCGCACTGCTGATGCTCATTACACAACTAACGTCTGATTATTTCTTTTGGCTTATCAGCATCAGAATAGCTCCAGAGCTCTGAATCACTGCAAACATCTCCCGTTTGTCTCCGGCTTCTCCGGGGAGTTGAGCAGCAGAACTTTGTTAAGAGTTTATCTGAGAGATTTAAAACAAGGGAATCATCTTCCCGTCCCATAGCCATGAAACAAGTGACGACAACTGACCTATAAACTGCTTTTATGTTCTTGTTACCTGCTGGAAGGTCTTCATATCTTGGCGTTTTTGTTGGGTCTTCTCTAGTTCTGCTTTGTTTGCCTGCTCGGTTGTTGGTCTTTTCTGATCTTGCTGGATGAGCGAAGTCTGCCGTCTGGGTTTGCATCCTATTGCCAAAGCCTTTCTGTTTGTGATTTAAGTGAAAGTAGCTTTTCGTATTGTTTATTTTCGTACGCCGCTGGAGGAGTCATTTTCTCAACAGAATATCATCTGTTTGCTTTTAACTGTTCATTTGTTTGCCAGACAGTCCACAGGAAAGCTCAACTGGTTCAGCTTCGCAGCGGTCTGCACCAATTAACGGCGTTCATTATGTGCTGTTAATTTTGAAAGGTTGGAGAGCAGCCTGGTAAAGTAGGGTGGTGAGTCAGGGTGGTGCGTCAGCACCCTCTTGGGATGATGAAGACATTTTCAGGCTCTGCTGGACTTCCAGTTAAATGACAGGAAGTGCAACTGTGAAGCAGGTCTTCCAGAAGTTAGAGCTCATCAACATTTACTTCTCACCTCAAACACACTAAATGGTGTCATTTTGAGGTGAAAGTTAAAGTTAAGGGGGTGGCGGCAGGCGATACTTACATTTTGACTTTTTTCCATTGCCAGCAGTATGAACCCCAAATATTTAGTATTTTACTCAGCTTCATTTCATTTGTTGTTTAAGATGTCAGGCCTCCAATACATTTCCTTCCATTATGTGACTTTATCTCTTAAAGTTATTGAAAAAAAAAAAAAAACACAGTTGTAAATCAGTTGGTTGATAATCTTCACAGAAATTATCTGAAATTATGATTTCATGGTCCAGAAACAACACTGGTGAATGTTACCAATGATCTCCTCATGGCCGTCTCATGGCCTCAGACGGTGTCTATACTGATCACAACATTCTTTCACAGAGGCTTGAAACCTGTTATTGCGATGAAAGGAACCACAGGAGCCTAGTTTGAGTTATATCTTCAAATTGATTCCAATTTATTCATGTGGAAAAAACACTCTTCCTCGTATACCAGAGTTGGTCATGGTGTTCCACAAGGTTTTGTGCTTTGACCATTACTTTTCACTCCATATATGCTTCCATCAAGTGCTGTTATTAAGGAGCGTGGTATAAACTCTCATTGCTTTGCAGATGATGCAGGTGATACTCACCGATACGCATCAATGAAGCCAGATGAGACCAGTAAGCTAGCTGGACAGCAGACATGTCGTTAGTGACAGAAACACCTGGATGATTACAAACTTCCTGCTATGAAACTCAGATAGGACCTGAGTGCTTTAGAAATAGACCTTTTAGTGATTAACTTACTCTGGGTGGCATTACTTTGGCATCAAGTATTACTGTGAGAAACCTTGGAGTACCTGATAGCAAAAAAAACCCACCATGGATCCGCTGCGGAGGTAACGCGAGATCTGGAACGGACCCGCGAAACGAACCCGTATCGGGGTCCACTTGCACTCAGTGATATATTCACTTTGGAGGCGGATCACAGACCCGCACTGGCTCTGCGCTGCGCTTGGTCCGCATATGCGATTAAATCCTTACCCCCGGTAAGGTTTTAATCGCGGCTGGGGACCGGACGCAGCGTGGATCCAGCAGGTCTGCGATTCAGCTCCAAAGCGGATCCGTCACTGATTGCAAGTGGACCCCGATACGGTTCCGTTTCGCGGGTCCATTCTGGATCTTTCCAGATGTCTTTGCTGTGTAGCTTCTCTTCAATGTTTCCTGTGAAATCCATGACAGAAGTGAAATTTCTTTTCCTCGCATATATACATATGTAAAGCTCTTAATTTCCTTGCTAATTTTTGTCCAAAAGATTTAATTGTTCTTTGTTATCCCTGCAGAGCACTTTGGCATTAATTGTTTACTACAAGGGGAGTTTACTTTTGGTTCCTTGAGCATCCAAAAGTAGAGTGGCTTCAAATTATCAGCCCCCCCTCAGCACCAACATTACCTCTTCCAGATTGAAACCTTTGTGGAACTATGAAAAGTTGCAGTTCCTCAGCTGGGTCCAGTTGATGGGTCCAGAAAATCTCCTTCGACTCCTATGTTAAAAAGTCCAACATTCATATTCAACATATTTACAGCTTGGTACAAAAATGATTTTGATTTCTATAGACAGAATTCACGTGCATGGCAACTATACTGTGGGTTGATCTTTTTCTTTTTGTATCACATCAGGTAGAATTATATAAACCTACAAACTTATTTATAATCAGTACTGATGTCAAACATCTGGGAATTTTGAACCAACGTCGCCATTTTGAGCTTCAACCTTCCCAATACAGCACCAGTTCTTCATTCACTCTAGTGCAGTCATGTGTTCATAAGTCACTAACAATAGCCATCAGAAACAGACAAAAATGATCAGAGAACGACACCCGAACCGCATCAGAAGGCAAAAGGAAAAATGTGGAAGTACGTGGAAACAATCTATGTCTCATTATTTGAGAAAAACGACAGCAATCAGTGGAACTGACCCGTGCAGACAGCAGAAAGGATTGTTCACACGATCCGAAGGACTCGCCTGTTGCATCGTACGTCGACATCCACGGTTATATTTTTCATGACAAAAGTGCCTAAGCTTTGGATGGACTAAAGACCTTCAAGTCTCTGGAGGGTTAAGCTAGCCACGTTTAGGCAGCACACGGCGAAGGGGGCGTGTCCAATGCAGCTGGTGCGATGTTTGCCATCATAATGTAAAGTTAATACAAAGTTGCAAGTAACCAATCAAAAAACGTCTCTCTAGGTTTACAGGAAATCAAGCAGCTTCAACTGTCTTTCTGTGAGAACGGCCACAAATGTAATCCATACCAGGGTCACCAGGTTGACCAGGTTCACCAGGTTTACCCATGATCTCTGCCACTTCTCTCCAAGCTTTGCTCCTGAGACGAGTGTCCTGGTATGCCCACAAACTCAGATCAAACACGCCAAACACGCCTAAATACGGCGATAATTGAATTCTCTTAAATTGTTCTCCGATGTGTTTTTGCAACCCACGCTTTCACTTGTGACCCACTTCCATGTGCGATTTCGTTAGCTTATTGGCTGTGGAGCCACAGCTCGAATGACTCGAATGATGAGAAAAGTTTAAATTCCCCTAACTTTTGACGCAGCTCACGCAGTCAACGCGACACACGATGCCCACAGTTCAGTCTGACAACAGTCCACAATCATCAGTCTATGGTGATGGACGCAGATGACACATTCATCACAGCTGTATGAGTCCGCCGTTACAATCGGTGTGTGTGCAGGTGAAGGATGTGGCTGCATTTCATCAGTGGAACACATCACGGCTGCAGCAAAGGTTTGTTGAAGTTCTGTTTATGATTTGAGCATGAAGTAATTCTGAATTCCCCCCAAAATGTTTCATCAGAACATTTAGCCCAGTCCTACATACAGGGGTTGGACAATGAAACTGAAACACCTGGTTTTAGAGCCCAATCATTCATCAGTATGGTGTAGAGCCTCCTTTTGCAGCCAATACAGCGTCCGTTTATCTTGGGAATGACATATAGAAGTCCTGCTCAGTGGTCAGAGGGATTTGAAGCCATTCTTCCTGCAGGACAGTGGTCAGGTCACTACGTGATGCTGGTGGAGGAAAACGTTTCCTGACTCGCTCCTCCAAAACGCCTCAAAGTGGGTCAATAATATTCAGATCTGGTGACTGCAGACCAAGGGAGATGTTCAACTTCACCTTCATGTTCATCAAACCAATCTTTCACCAGTCCTGCTGGGTGTATTGGTGCATTGTCATCCTGATACTCGGCACCGCCTTCAGGATACAATGTTTGAACCACTGGATGCACATGGTCCTCCAGAATGGTTCGGTAGTCTCTGGCAGTGATGCGCCAATCCAGGACAAGTATTGGACCAAGGGAATGCCATGATATGGCAGCCCAAACCATCACTGATCCACCCCCATGCTGCACTCTGGGCATGCATCAGTCTGGGTGGTCTGCTTCTTTAAGGTTTCTAACTCTCCCAGATGTGGGGAAAACAGTAAAGCTGGACTCATCAGAGAACAATACATGTTTCACATTGTCCACAGACCAAGATTTTCACTCCTTGCACCATTGAAACCGACGTTGGCACAAGTGACCAAAGGTTTGGCTATAGCAGCCCGGCCGTGTATACTGACCCTGTGGAGCTGCTGACGGACAGTTCTGGTGGAAACAGGAGAGTTGAGGTGCACATTTTATTCTACTGTGATTTGGGCAGCTGTAGTTTTATGTTTTTTGGATACATTCCAGGTGAGCACCTGAACATCCCTTTCAGACGGCTTCCTCTTGGGTCCACAGTTAATCCTGTTGGATGTGGTTCATCCTTCTTGGTGGTATGCTGACATCACCCTGGATACCGTGGCTCTTGATACATCACAAAGACTTGCTGTCTTGATCACAGATGCGCCAGCAAGATGTGCACCAACAATTTGTCCTCTTTTGAACTCTGATATGTCACCCATGATGTTGCATGGATTGCAATATTTTGAGCAAAACTGTGCTCTTACCCTGATAACTGAACCTTCACACTCTAATGTATTAATGTATTAAGTAGGCCAGACCAGAGCGGCCTTGTAGTGATCTCCATCTATGATAATGTCAGAGCACAGTTTAGAAGAACCTGTGGGGAGGAAGTCACGTGATCCATGTTTCTCACAGACATCTGCTGAGGTCTTCGGTCTTTGATCCTTCAATGTACTCCAGTTTTATTCCAGTAATGGATCCAATCTGGGACCTGCCTCAGCTCTGCTCGTTCTGCTCCTTTGCACCATTTCACAACACAGTATGAAAAAAAAATTTAAAAAAAAAGATGCTCCAAAATGACTCTTCAGAAAACCTACGGTTAGCATCACGGGTGCTTTGTCCATTTCCTTTTAAACAGTCCATGATGAAACCAGCTCTTAATGAATGTCCAAGGCACAGAAAACCTCCCTTCTTATATGAATTGTCTTAAAACGTATCTCTTTAGCATCTCTTTAGTTATGAAATTACATTGACGAAGAAAGAAAATTAATTACAACAACATGTTTGATATTACGTTATTACTTTCCTTCCAGCCTCCGTATCGACCTTTTTACGGACTGTACCGCAGGCCTGGGATATAAAACAGGATGCATTTTTCCATATCGTCCCAGTTTTTTGTGCTTGCACTCCCGGTTGGGAACCGGTGAATTAAAATGTGAAATGTGTTCAGAGATGCTGAAGTATGCGGCGTGTGGGCCACAGATAACAGCTGTTTGTTGACTGCGCGTGAGAGCGGCGGCGGCAGCTTGAGTACAAACGCTGCAGACAGACCACCAGCCTTTGAAGAAAAGCTGTCCCCTGTGAGCCGGCCAGCTGTGTATCGCCGAATCTCAACAGTCTGTCTCGCGCCCACAATCTCATCTGTTTCTGTCCGCCTGTCTGTCTGCCCACCGCTCCGTCTGTTTATATCCTCTTATCTGCTCGTGGCTGAGCGTCTCTCACTGCATTTCCTTCATACTTGCAGAATCGAGCTCGCCACATTTTGGCTCGACAGAGATAAAGTTCGCATCAAGATACATCAACTTGTTCGGCTGACTTACACCACCAAAGAGTCAGAAAAACATCATCCCAGTTTGCAACTGGTATGAGATTATATTCGTGCTTCTTCAGCCGAATGCCACAGATGCCAAAGTGTTGACTGGCTGTGAGTGCTGCATCTTTCCTTCCTAACATCCAGCCTTATTTCCTCACCCTGCACTAATCTACTCTTGTCCTTAATCCAGCCCTCTCACTCGCTGTGGGAAATTCAGTTTAGCTCAAAGGCACGTCTGCACATGTCCTCCACCCACTCGCGCTCTCGTTCTCACACGGGCTGAGCTTTCACACACATATACACGCATACTCAAGGGTACGAGGTTGAACTGTCATGGGAAATGTCTGTGGCCGGGCCTCAGAACGATGCTCTCTGCTCAGTAATTGTTGGACTACAGTAAACACCATAAGCCACAACATCAAACCCCTCTGTGGTGTAGGCCTCAAAACAGCTCTGACCCTTGGACGTGGGACCTCTTGGGGGTCATTCAATGACGGATTCTTTGGTTCCAGCAGGATGCAGGGTGGGGTTTGCATAGATTAGCCTTGCTACGCTACTTGCTGACCGGGCTCTGGGGAGTTGGGCCATGTTGGTGGTCATGGACAGTGTGGGAGGGTCCACTCACATGTGTCAGGTTTGGGAAAAAAATATATAACTGAGTGGGTGGTAGTTGTCATTTCAATCATGTCTCCACAAGTCTGTTGAAAGCAGCCGGTTTTGGGGGGAGGAGCCAGCCACTCCGGTCCAACCTCCACATCTGCAGGTGTGCCCTTTTTCTTTTTAATAGCTGTCCAACAGCTTTGGGCTGCTGACCTCCAGACTACAGGAAATACAGCATCCTGGGAAGTTGAGTGTAGATAAAGAAGAAGAAGCTGGTTAGTTTTAATCTGATCTGTGATGTCACAGTACCCTACAAACCTGAACTGCTCGGGGAACAAGATACTTTCAGACATAAAATGACACGGTCGTGTTGTATCCGTTTTTTTATTTGATCTTGATTTGAAAACACCCAAAGAATACTTTGTGTTAAATCAATGCAATTCAATAAAAAAAAAAGTTCTGCACTGCAACAAAGAAAATAGTGTTTTTTTGTCATTTCAATCATGTCTCTAAAGATAATTCTATGTTCTACAGCGGATAAAAAGGTTGACATCGCTGACAAACAACATGTTTGTCTCTGGAAACTACAACAGAGTTTTCTTGGATTTAAGACCAACAGCAACCTCTTGACAACAGAGAGACTGAGGCCCCGATGGTACACTTCCCGCTAGCCGCTACCCACTAGCTGCTACCCACAAATTGCGGGTTTAGGAACCTCCGCTAACTGCTAATGCAATCTTCTGTTCTCTAAAGCCGCTACCCGCTAATGCCGACTGCCTTACTCATCTTGTGGGTGTGGCAATGGGCGTGTCTTTCGCCCTTTCGCAAACTCAGTATCTTGCGATCGTCGGTTGCGGGTTTAGGGTTGCGGGTAGCGGGTGGTCAGACCACCCACTATCCGCAACACTTCTCGCTGGCTGCTACCCACTAGCAGCTACCCACAAATTGCGGGTTTAGGAACCTCCGCTAACCGCTAACCCGTTATGCCGACTCCCTTACTCACATTGTAGGCATAGCAATGGGCGTGTCTTTTGCCCTTTCTACAAACTTGGTATCTTGCGATCCCGGGTAGCGGGTAGCAGGTGGTCAGACCACCCACTAGCTGCAACCCGCATGTCGGCGCGTACAAGAGCGCGTCAAAATGGCATCAATGTTTGTCCACCTGGTCACATGTGGACGTGCACAAACGGCTCTACCTTCTCGAATTAACTCTTGCATAAAAAGCGTGATTTGGCCTCAGTTGAACCCCTGAGAAAATAGCAGAGATCGTCTTAAACGGCTTGCTAGCCAGTTAAACCATAGACGACCAGAGCGTGTTTACTGGGAGGACACCAACTCTGGGACTTTCAGGTAGCCGATAGGAATTGTCTGTGTAAAAATATTTATATGTATAAATCAGTGCAGAGGAGGAAGAGGAGGAAGGAAGAGGAGGAAGCTCTACAGCAGAGTCCCAGATGAGCTGCACATGAGAGCTGCTCTGATCTGGATGAAAAGAGGCTCCATAGCGGTTAGCGGGTAGCGCAACCTGCTCTTAAAGGCAATGGCTGCTGACGCATCTGATTGGTTTAACAGGTGGAACGCCCTAACCACTCCTATGCATAATGTAGCGGTTAGTGCAGGTGGGATAGCGGGTTTAGCAAAGTGGAAGATTGTGTTCTTTGCGGAGGATGCCCCTCCCGCTACCCGCTATCCCTTAAATAGCGGCTTTGAGAGATCTGGTGGAAGATCGGGCCCTGATCTTCAAATCTAGAATCTCTCCACAACCAACTAAATCTGTTTTATCTGTTGGAGTTACGACGACAGAGATTGACCAAACTTTAAACGTGCATTTTGGGAGTTTTATCATGTCCACTTGTGGAAGAATTAACCAAAACTCTGGACGCATTGTATGACATGGCAAGAATGAACTGGAAAGTAATGTATGTCGTATGGACACAATGGTATTTTTGAGCAAACATGGCCTCCTAATGTTTAGTCACTCCCACATTGAGTACGTAGTAATCGGTTTGGTTAATATACTGCAGGATTATATTGTCTTCCTGGACACACATGGAAGCAGATGAAGCTGCTGAAGTTGACAGTGCACCACTGCATGATCCAGTCTTCTTTAGTTTCTTATGCAGCAGTATGCTGGAAGCTGGGAGGCTGTAATATACAAGAGTTTCATTGCACAGCTTTTCCCTCCCTGGCTGTTTGTTTTTCTATCCACTGTTTTACACTTTCAAAAAGAAATGAAGAAGAAGTGATAGAGGAATAGACCTTACTTTGTGCTGTGGTACGAAACAATCAGGAAGCCAGTAGTGGATCAGATAATACCACTGTATTAAAAATGGCTCAAATGATTCTGAAACTGGATGTTCTGGTGCTGCAGCCTTTATCCTCCATAAAATATTTCTATAAGAAAGAAAAAACTGATCATTTATTACTGTAGAGATTGTGGTCATTATTTTAGGTTTATAATGGGCTGAGGAAAAAAAATGTAATGACTTATTGCCTTGGTACTGGGGCAACGTTTGAGCCTAAATGGCAGCAGATGCCTTGTTAGAACTCACAACTTATCCAGCCAAGAAAAATCATGCAGGCAAGATATTAGGCAAGGCAAGCTTATTTGTATTGCACATTTCATGTACAAAACAATTCAAAGTGCTTTACATAAAACATTAAAAGCATTGCAGAAAAAGAAAGCATTAAAAAGTAAAAGAATAAAAGCATAAAAACAAAGAAAACAGTAAAAAAGAGTTTTAAAAAGGCTGTGCAGATTTGAGTTCCTGAATAAAATCTGATTTAAAGGCAGCTGAGAACAGGTGAGAACAGGTGAGAACAGGTGAGTCTTCAACCTGGATTTAAACAAACTGAGTGTTTCAGCTGATCTGAGGCTTTCTGGGAGTTTGTTCCAGACATGTGGAGCATAGAAACTGAACGCAGCATGTCTGGTTCTGGTTCTGGGAACTGATAGTGAACCGGATCCAGATGACCTGAGGGGTCTGGTGGGTTCATACTGGGTCAGGAGGTCACTGATGTATTCTGGTCCCAAACCATTCAGAGCTTTATAGAGCAGCAACAGAACTTTAAAGTCTATCCTTTTACCGACAGGCAGCCAGTGTCAGGACCTCAGAACTGGACTGATGTGGTCCACTCTTCTGGTCTTAGTGAGAACTCTGGCAGCAGAGTTCTGAATGAGCTGCAGCTGTCTGACTGATTTTTTTAAGATAAACCAGTAAAAAATGAACGCGTGGACTAATTTTTTCCAGATTTTGCGGAGACATAAGATCTTTTATCCTTGAGATGTTCTTCAGGTGATAGTAAGCTGATTTAGTGACTGCCTTAATGTGTTTTTCAAAGATTAGATCTGAGTCCATCACTACACCCAGATTTCTGGCCTGATTGGTGATTTTTAGATCTATAGATTTAAGCTCTGTGGAGACCTGCAGTCTTTTCTCTTTCGCTCCAAAAACAATCACCTCAGTTTTGTTTTTGTTCAGCTGTAGAAAGTTAAGGCACATCCAGTCATGAATCTCCTCAATGCATTTACCGAGAGCCTGTACAGGGCCTCGGTCTCCTGGTGATGTTGTAATACGTATATATCTGTGTGTCATCAGCGTAGCTATGGTAACTAATATTGTTCTTTATTACCTGGGCCAGTGGGAGCATGTAGATGTTAAACAGAAGAGGCCCCAGGATGGAACCCTGGGGAACACCACATGTAATTTTTATCTGGTCAGATGTAAAGCTGCCTACTGACACAAAGTACTTCCTGTTCTACAGATACTACAATATTACAATGAAAGAATATCATACAATGTAGAGTTTCAAAGGCTTGAGTGCCAGCTTCATTGGGGTTCCTGCTCATACAGGAATTGGTTTTGGAAGTAGTTTCTTAACCTGAAAATTTCATAAGTAGAGACGCGTTTTACACGTAAATGCTCTAATCCGTTCCAAGCCCCCCAAAATTCGGACATCATTTTTTTTTATAAATCATAAAAATGCATCAAAACATGTAACAAATGCATGTTACAATTAGATTACTGCACAATAAACATAAAATGAGAGTTGTACATTAAAAAAAAACAAAAAAATGAGGTAAAGAATAAAAATTATGTTCATTTACCTTTTAACTATCTTTGTCACCTTTTCTCTCTCAGCAGTGGTTTTTGCCAGACGTTTTGTAAAGAACCGATCCAAGGACATTCGCTTTTGTCGGCTTTTAACAATCCTTTGAAATTGTGTAAGGCAAACATCAACATAGTGAGCGATAGCCCGACTACACTTTTTCTGGGTAAGTCTTTTCAACAAATTCCAAGATTCAGAGAATTCAGAGAGAGATGCCAAGAAGATGCTAGCAGGTGGCCAATGGCAGAGCAACTACAAGTATGTTTACGTTCGTACTGTATTTTTGCCTTTCGTATCCTGAAATTTCTTCGTAACAGGAGGCAATATTTTCCTGTTGAGGCGTTTTGTAGCCTGAAAAGTTCGTATATAGAGACGTTCGTAAGTAGAGGTACCACTGTATGTCAATTTACTGGCTAAACAAAAAAAATAAAAATAAAGATTTAAAAAACTGATGTGCAGCTTCCACTAAGCAAAACACAAACCATCACAAAAGGGCAGAAAAAAAAAATCATGGTGGGAATATTGAGATGTTCACGATGCAGGAAGACATCTGTGTCATAAACAAAATCATGCTGGTGTTGGAGGAAAGGTAATAAAACACAGCCAGCGAGATTGTGGTCACTGTAATGACTGTAATGAACCAAGTCAGTCCAGAGTGTGATGATGGGAAGGAGTGGCGACGAGCAGAAGAGGAAGAACACTGCAGCCTGGGTACGATGTTTTTAAAAAGGACAGACTTGATTGGGGGAATGTAGCTCTTCTTTTCCTTCATACCATAACAGGCATCCTGAGCTGCATTTGGACCCCAGGAACCTTCGTCTGGGCCTCAGATCTTTAGACGGGTGCTTTCCTCAGCCTTCACTACTTCCACTGCAACGACCAGGAGATTATATTTTCTTCCAGGGAAGAAATTTCACGCTTCAAACTGGCCCTGGTAGGAGTACTTTAGAAATGATCTTGAACATGTGGGGTCCATTTCCACCTTTCTGTTAACAGTAAAACTTGTAAAACCTGTTAACTTCCAGTTAACCCTCCAGTGCACGTCATTAGGAATGTTCCCCACCAACCGTAGCTGCTCTTCATTTTCTAGCTAAACTATTTGATGGGAGTGATAAATATAAAGCAATATAAAAGGATCACTGGGACGACTACCAATCCGTACAGATGCAGGCCACCATGAAACATGCAGTACACTGCAGGACAGCGGTGAAGACGTTCTCTGGTGGTTTGAGGTGACCGCTTGTACGTTTTTGTGACCGCTTTTACGCTGGGATTTTTCTCCACATGAGAAGAAACCGAACCAAAGATAAAAGCTCAAAGCCAGAGCAAATAAACTAAAGGCTGATTTATGGCGTACCCACAGCGTAGGTGTGAATCGTCCGCCATCATCTCCGTCTCTCCAAGAAACGTCAGTTGGTCTGCTTTGTGAATTTGTTCCCTCGCCATCTTTGTGCGTCTCGCTGCTACTTGTTGGTCGTTTTAAAGTCAGGTAGAACGATAGTTTGGCCCATAACTCGCATAAGATATACTTTATTTGCTCCGTTGCTACGTCTGAGATATAGAAAAAAAAGCTCAGCGGTGCGAGGTCCAGCACTGTATTCTGAAGACATAAATCAGGGGTGTCAGATTCATTTTCACTGAGGGCTACATCAGCATCGTGTTTGCCGTCGAAGGGCCAGATTGACAGCATGAGTCTACCAAAATGCAATATAAATCAAAATATATTAAACTACACCTTATTATTTTGTTAAATAACTAGGGGTGTAAAGATAAACAGATTTGAATCGGTTATCAGTCTGTGACGTATGAGATCCGAGTGCATCAGTCAATGGAGAACTGGATCGGTAAAAATGCACTACGAACAGTCCGATGTCCCATATTTACGGCCGCGAATCGGTTTTCCTGAGGTCCAGTGACCCAGACCTTGCCATTGTTGTGCCAACGGGCACGTGAACTCTCACGAGACTCCAGTGTTGACGTTTTACCTGTAAGAGTCGTGACGTCAGCTACGTAGCTGAGAGAGCGGCTAGCAACATGTCAGACAACGTGGATGAAATATACAGCGCTTCTCACCACTGGTAAATGTAGGTAGGAAATGTGAACGTACGCTCATCTGCTTTGTCCCCGGTGTGGACATCACTAGGTCCTGCTTCTGGTCCCCTGCTTAACAATGTAATTAATGCACATTAGCAATGTGCATTAATTTTTCTTTTCTTTGACGTGTTGGCAGTAGTTTTTAGAGGTTTTTCTCAAGTCCATCAGTTCTGAAAATCGTCTTGAGTTCTTGCTCATGGTGATATACTGTTATCGTTGTGGGTAACAGCCAAAATGCATTATGGAAGATGTAGGTTTATTGTCAATATGCGCTTTGAAAGCGGCGTAAGCTTATTTTAGGTCTTAAAATATCGGTTTAAAATTTAAGCCAATAATGCCCAAGTTCTCGAGGCCTACATAGAATGACGTGGCGGGCCACATTTGGCCCGCGGGCCTCGTGTTTGACACATGTGACATAAATAACTCAATTGATACGTGTAGAATTATTTCACATTAACAGATATTGTATTGAATGAAAGGAGGCAGACTTCCTGGTATAACAGTTAATAATTAATTGTTCTTTCTGGCCATGCATTCATTATCCAAACTGGTTTCTTCCTATTCAGAGTCATGTAGGTCTCTTGAAGCCTGTCTCAGCTGTTTTAGGCAAAACTGCTCTCTAAACCAATTTTGCCAATAGATGCTAGAACTAGTGTTCAGTCTTCAAAAGTGCAGTCGTCTGTTCCTCGTAAACTCTCCTCTGACCCTCCCCAATGTCACGTTCCCGTCAGTCTGCTGCATTTCACATCCAAACGTCGGGAAGTTTTGAGTCAGTTTCCTCTGCTTGCTGCATGAACTTGACTGCAGAGCCTAACCTTCACAGAGCCATCTCCCCTCCCAGGGGAGTCAGTGTGAAGTCACATCAATTAGACAGCGTTGCTTGTTAATTAGCTGGTTAATGAGTCAGAGGGAGATGTATAGGCCAGAAGGAGGAGGCTGGAACAGTTTTCCACAGCCTTATGTTTTTCCTTCCCTTCATCTAGATGTTGGGCTGCTGTCGGGCGACTGGCAGCCCAAACCAACTCAAACGACATTCCTGGACTTTTGTGGGCTTTGAGCTTGGAACTGTGTTTCATCCCATTTGACTTCCTTTACGGTTCAGTTTTAGTTTCTGTGATTAACTCTTTTTTTTTTTTTTTGCAGGTAACTAGTATTTTTTGAGCTTGTGGTTCTTTGACATTCATATGTTAAGACAGTGATTCCCAAAGTGTGGGCTGCGGCCCCCTGGTGGGCCGTCGCAGTACTGCAGGTGGGCCATGAGAGGTCATTAAAAATAAACAATTATGTTTTAAATCCTCGATTTTTTTAAATATATATTCTTAATTACTCTAAAAATATTTATGAAATGAGTAAAAAAAATAGTTAGAAGTAATAAAACAAAACAATTTGAGTGTTATTCTACTGTCATCTTAACTTAATACAACAAGTGCCACCGTATTTGTTGACGCTTCACATTAATATCTGGACATAGCTTCTTGTCTTGTATGTTAATCACAGTTGTAATTAAAGGTTTGGGTGGGCTGCAGAGATTTTTCACATTTCAAATTGGTCCTTGGTCAACTGAAGTTTGGGAATGGTTGTGTTACTATACCAAGAAGTAACGGACAGCAACACTCCAGGTCTTTGATGTGCATGGCGCTGCTTATTAAATTAATAATGCACAGTCAGTGCAGGACAAGATAGAGGCTTCACTGGCTGTTTCAGACCTTCTGTGCTGTTTCAGCGGGGATGAAGGAAAGGAGGGACCAGACTATAAGCAGCAGTGCTTATAGTCAGCAGAACCGTTAACGGACATGATGGGACTGGACTGCCTAGATGGCAGCAGAGTGTAGCAGCTGTTGACCACCTAAAAAGAGACCACTGCAGTGATGGTGGGCGTCACCACTGGTCTGGGTGGGATCGTCCTTATCCTGTCACCCTAGAGGGACTACTTTCACAGTTTTCAGCCTTTATCTGAGTGAATATATGCTGTTTAAAGTCAGAGTCCCATAATGAAGATAAAAGTTCGTTATTATAAGGAGATCAATGTGCAGTCATATGAAGAAAGAAAAAAACAATCCACACCTTCTTTATAATCCTAAGGTTTTACACATCGAGATTAGGGGTGCACGATAACTATCGGTAACTATCGATAACTATTGGGCCAATAACAGGAAATTATGACGTCATTCCGATAAGTCCAATATCATGACGAATAGCCCCAATAACATGTATATTTTTGTCAACACAGCAGTGCCTCGCTCACACTGAGCCTTGAAAGACCGGCAGTGAATGATATGTTCAAGTGACGTCGGCATAATCAGAATTGAATTTCTCAATAAGGAAAATCAAGAATACCCCCTCATGCCAGAAAACAACTTGTTAACTCGGTCATAATTTTGGTAGTTGATGACTTTAATTGATATTCGCAGTGTTTCCCCTCATGTTACACATAAAAAAAGAAAAAAAATAGAAAAGACTAAAAGAACAACTAGCAAACGAGGGAACATGGGAATTTACATTACACCTTGAATGCAGCACAGCGCTGATTACAACAAACATGGTGGCGATGGTATGGAACTCTGTTAAAGTTTAGAAGAAGATAGTTTGTGGTTATTTGTGACGAATGCTCCAAGCGAATTCTACGAGGAGGGAAGCACAAGCTTTAATACGTCAAACCTGATCAGCCACCTACAACAAAACAATCGCTTCCATGGAGTTTTGAAATCGTGCTAACGTGAGCTAACGCTAACATGAGCAAGCCAGCAGCAAGTGTCCCCTCCCCTCTCCTCTCCCTCATCTCTCTCATCTCAAACTTCCACGAGATTAAAAAAAAAAATACTCAACCTCATTTACTTTAAAGGTATTCATTTAAATGGAACCACAAGCCAAAATCCTTTAAACGTTAATCTTTTTCAGTTAGTAATTTTAATGCATGTATTTCCATCAGTTCAAGGTTTTATTTTTATATCAGTCAGTAATGAACCTTATTTAAGTTGATGTGAGATATCAAATAGGTTTGTTTGATATCTTTATGAAAATGTTTGAGAGGCTTGTCAATAGTTTTTTATTGGAAAAAATAAATATCTGTTCATTTAAAGAGTCAAAACTGTTTTTGGTTTTGTTCATAGTATTGATGTAATGATCTTAGGTATATGTGTGTGTTATCGTTTATTGGTATCAGTTTTAAAAACAGTCTAAATTGGTTAAATCCAACCTCAAAAGAGTGACAACACCTTACATACAGTCTGTCATCATTTAGGAAAATCTTGGCCAAACTGCAAAAACAGCATGCGAAGAAACTCAGTGCATCCTGACTGCTTTCATAGCAATTAAGAGGCTAATTAGCAACTCAAGTGCTGCAGATTAAATCTACTTGATTAATTAGTCACCAGAAAGTGCCAGCACCTCCATGAAAGCGGGATGAAAATGTGGAGGGTGCTGCTGTTTCCATCGATGAGGTGGCAGCACCAGTTGCGAGGCGCTGCGTTTGGCAGAAGCGACCATTTCTGGTAAAGAAAGCAACAAGCCGCCAAACAAATGATGCAGATAATTTCCTTGGCGAGATACTCGACCTTCAAACATCTACGGTGTATTGCTGCGACGCTGCGGGAGCAAAGTTCACGTGATGAACCTCACAAGTCTTCCAGACTGTTGCCTTCACTTTTACAAGGAACAAAAAACATGATATTAAGAATCACTGTCTCTCAGTCACCTTAGACCAAGCAATGCACATGTTACAGTGATTCCTCGCCAATTCGCGCAATAAGTTCTGCGGTTTTAGTTATTTGCAGATTTTTCAGAAATACATAATATTTAAAAAAAATCAAGAAAAAAATTGCGGAAACTTCACAGGATGTTGTGTCGTCTCTCACAGTGAAGAAATGCTGTGAGCCAGCATGGCCCCTTTAAGAAGGTGGCCTTATGGGTAATGTAGTGTGTGTTTCGTGGGACGGCAGAATGAAAACAGGTTTAGATGTAAAGTGTAGTGAGCATAAACAGCAGCCCAGCGTGTATAGATTTACATTCTCTGTTAACCGACAGGAGCCCAACAATACAACCTGTGTGATGTTACAAGTTCCTGCAGTACCAGAATAAAGTGCTCGTTCCGAAAACCAGACTGTTTCTTTTGTTGTTGTTAGCGTGTTAGCCGCTAATTACGAGCCAAAAATAGCACAATACCAGCAGTTTCTTTACTATGGTTCAGAGACCAGAGGCTGTGAAGGTAACAGAAAGACCACAGTTGAGCCTTTGTCTTGTTTCGCTGCAGTGCCTCGCTACTTTTTTGTGGTTTTTAAACATATTTTAAACACATTATTCAGGCCCGGGGGGCTCCGGGTCCAGTTCGCGGATTTTGTGGTTCACTGGGGGGGCACCGGTCCCCAATAACCGCAAAAAATGAGGGATCACTGTATTGCAGGTTGCCATTTTCGTGCACTTGCTGTAATGCACTAACATGCTACTACAGAAGTCCAGAAGGGACAAATTAAATGCTGTCTATAGAGCAGGACTTTTGCATGTTTTCTGCAGCCACCATAGTTTTTCCTGTTGTTGACGGGGGAGGATGAAGTGTGTGTGTGGTTTTACAGATATCACTGCAGCGTATCAGGAGGAGATCCCTCCTTTGGACCCACAACCTGCAGGAGGTGCTGCCATGTTGGTTGGGCTCCGGTGTGATGCAGAGGCCTTGGTGATCTCCAGCTGCTGAAACTGGCTGCTGGCACATGAAACATTGATCCAGTTGCAGGGATGGAGCTCCAAGCTCGGGCGGGATGTTCAAAGATGCCTTATATCGTCAGGTTTACCTCAGCGCGTGGAACCAGCCTCCTGGAGGGGAGCAGCACTTTATTCCAAGCTGGAGTCGAGCCTCTGTGAGCTCACTTCTAGTTCCCCAAACCCCGCCTCTCCTGCACGGTTCCACTGGTTATTTTCTCCATTAACCCATTCAGGTCTGAAGTGGCTTACAGCACGAGAACAGAAATACACGGCCGCTGGTCTCTCTGGCTTTAACTCTGGTTCAGAACAAATCCACCAACATATGTCCTCTTTCAAGAAAACATTACTACAAATTAGAGCTGAGTGATTTTATCAATTCTGCGATATATATATCGATATTTTATCGAGAATTAATTTTTCAGCTGCGGGTATCGATATTCTAAGCTTCTTCCAAAAACCCCGTGTCCCACCTTTAAAAGCTTACAAGCAACAATTTGCACTGTTTAAACAAATAAAACTATTTTTCTCAACAAATCTTTTATTCATGTTGTCCAGCATTTGCAAGCTGCCTGTCAGCCATATAATGTGTAATTGATGCTTTCAGTTTAATTAATTGAAATAAAGTCATTGGAACACTCACAAGATGTCACCAAAATCACTTTGTCCCTTTAAAATCTTTCAGAAAATGATGTAACTGTATTGTAAGATGAATATCGATATATATTGTATCGTGAGCCAAATATCGTGTATCATATCGTATCGCAAGATTTGTGTATCGCTTCAGCCCTAATGCAAATCACCTTAAATTAGCTGGAAATGATTGCAAATTTGTGGTTTGTGGTTGACACCAGCTGTCCTGTGGATTAGAAGGGAAGGCAACTGTTGTTTGTGGAGAATTTGGAAAAAGAAGTTTGTTGCAGTTAGCAGTGAAAGCCACAGTGATGGAGTCACAGGTCTGATGAAGAGGGAGTTGGTGGGTCACCTCGCTGCGACGCTGGCTTGATGTCACAGTGATGATGACATGATACACGTCAGTGCCGTGGCCCAGTTATGTGGCAGCCGCGCACGTATCTGCATGCCAGAATACACACACACACACACACACACACACACACACACACACACAGGCGACTGCATGGACACGTGCACTCACGGACCGCTTGCACTCACGATAACATTTTCACATTTACTCACTTCACCTGGCGATCTCTCCTTTAAGCGAAGCGAACAGCGTTTAATGAGATGATTCCCTGTTTATTTTGGTTAATTTGCTCCACAAATCATTTCTGCAGTTTGTGTTGAAAACGAAACTATCAAAATTAGGGCTGGGCAACGATTAAAATTTTTAAGCGCGATTAATCGCATTATTTCCCCGATTAATCACAATTAATCGCATCGTATACGCAAAATCAAATAATGAATTCAAAAGTAGTGTAAAGGTCACTTTTATTTAAATATTCTGCTGCCATATGAACTAAAGTGTCATAACATTTGTTGTTCAAACACTTTTAACATCAGCACTTGTCAGTAACACATATTTAGTGTAAATCTCATCTTAAAAAATGTCAAATAAAATAATAAAGCTTATTGACACTGCCAGGGTATTAATGTCATCCTGTTTTTATTAAAAAAAAAAAAGTCTAGAAACAAAATCCAGCAAAATGATTGTGTCTCAGCACAATCAGAACATTAAAAGAGGTATTTTCTGAGGTAACAACAGAAACTTTTAACGGGGAGTTCAACTTGTCAGTTGTTACAAATAACCTTGTTTCTGTTGAATCCTCCGTCTGGGAGAACTTTAAAATGAAAATGTCCATGTTAAAGTTCAGTAACTTTACCAATCCGTGTATCATTCATTCTTTCCATTTTCAATTGTCAATCAAAAATTAAAAAATTAAAGAAGTGACATTTTATTATGTTTTTCGTTTTTTAATCTAACACAGAAAAACGAAAAAAAAAATGCCTGTTTTTTATTAATATTTCAATTTTAGACTTGGATCAAAAATATGAAATGAAAAAACGGGCCACAGAACTGAATTTGTTTTATAATGGAGGACTGGACTTTCTGTTGTCATTACACATCTGTGCCACTAGATGGAGCTGCACTGCAGTAACCAGCTAGAGAACAGCAGGACAGTGAACACATGGAGCAGATCTGATGGAACATGGAGGAATGACGACAAAGTTTTGTTGCAGTCCAGAATTTTTGTTTCCAGACAGAATTGTTAAAATTGCTACCTGAGTTGCTACCTGAACTGTAAAGGTACACGGATTTTTACCGTTCTCCATGTCCTGTTTTAGCTTTTCCTTATGTTTACTGTTTCCCTGTTCCGCAGCAGCTAGAAACAGACTTTTCAAAACAAAAGCATGTGAGCAACATGCGGTTAATGCGCGATAAAATAAATGTTGCCGTTAATAAATTAATGAGTTAACGCGATAATAACGTGCATTAACTTGCCCAGCCCTAGTTAAAATGTGTGTAAAAAACACACTAAGTAATAATTGAAATGAAGGAAATATTAAATTATTCCAACTAGATTTCTTTGTCTTCTCTTTATTTTTTGCAGATCTGTTGGTGGGCTGATGAGACTGAAACACAAGCGGGTGTTTTTTTTTTTAATTCTTGCGTACAAAGAGAGGTTTATCTGTGAGTGGAGACATGGGCGTTCAGGTGTACATCTCTGGGGAAAACTGTTCTCCTTTTCATCGCATGTTTCTGAACCGCAAACAGACAAAACCTCGACCTCAGAGACCTTCTTCTCTATCTTGTCCTTTGGGAATCCAATTTTATTATCATCCACTAGAAAGCGCATGGAAAGCCTCCAACAACAGAGAATATCCACAGAAGGTCTCAGAGAAAGAAAAAAAAGGTTATTATACTTTAACACCATGAAAACTGAATAAAAGGTGTAAATCTTTGGGCATCACATGACTTGATTCTTATTTCTAGAGGCCTCTATTCAATTTTTTTTTTTTTAAAAAGGGAAAAAAAACTTCAAAGTGATTCTCCATTTATTAGAAAAACAGCACATATTTGAGCATTCATGTCCTTGTATGCAGAGAAAAGAAAAGTAAGCTTGCAACCAGAATAAAGTCCATATTATATATAGATGTAATATCTATATCTATATATATATATAGATATATATAGATATATGTTAATCAAGTTCAGTTAATGTTCAAATAACAAACTACATGAAGTACTGCTGCTTTCTCTGCAATAAACCAGGAATGTGTCATGTCAACCTGAAAACTAGAACAAACACGCAAAGATGTGAAGAAAAGTAACAAATCAACCTTTTGGTTTTTAAGAGATTTCTGTGAGTTTGCCTTTCTGCCTCCTCAGCCGTCCTCTGTCGACGTGCGTCATCGCTCTCCTTCCCTATCTACCTCCACCTAAGCGTGGACTCTCCCAGGTCCAGACGGGCGCTGCGGTGGCTCAGATAAAACGCCGAGAGGCTCTTTAAGCGTTTATCTGCGCAGCCAGAGCTGTATCTGCTGCAGCCCAGGCCCAGGAGAAAGGGATGCTTATCTCCTCGTCGGTGTTAACATGAAGGACTCAGATAGCTTAACACAAATCAAACACTGCTAAACACGGCCAGTTTTACACTGATAGGCCGGTGACCTGGGGAAGCCAGCCAACTGGGGAAAATGTCTGGCAAAAGAAGTAGTTTATAGTCCACCTCTGCGCCCCCCCCCCCGACCTGCAGTTTAAGAGTGTTCTTATTTCAGTTTTCATATGGACTCATGTGGAAGATGAAAACGGCTGCAGCTCAGAGACGTGGTCATGACAACATGCTGAAGTTCAAACAGGTGTCAGAATGGGGAAGAAATTAGATTTAAATTGAGAATCAATATGATATTACTGCTGGTGCTTGATGAGTCGGTCTCTTTTTGAACCTGCGGATCTACTGGGATTTTCGTGTACAGCCACCAGTATGGTTGACAGAGAGTGAGTTCTTTGGGCAAAAATGACTTGTTCATGCCATAGATAACAGCAAAATGTCTTTGAGATGCGACTGCTCGTCACAACCAAGCTATGTAGAAAAGCTCCTCTGAATCCACAACATGCAACCGGTGCCACTTCTGTCAGCGAAGAACAGGAAACAAGGAATAATTTAAAAAACTTTGATCTAAAGACTCACTTTCTACTGCAACATCCAATTCAATTCAATTCAATTTTATTTGTATAGCGTCTGTTACAATGTCAATTATCTCTAGGCGCTTCACAGAGACCCAGATCATGACCCCCGAGCAAATATCATTAACTAAAATTATAATATTGAATCCACATCAAGGATAATGGCAGGAAAAATCACCCACAGTTGGAGAAAAGAAGCCAAACAGTGGCAAGGAAAAACTCCACTTTAAGAGGAAGAAACCTTGACCAGGACCTGGATCATATGGGGGGACCTTCCTGATGAAGACCAGCCGGGTAAAGAAAGAAAAGAGGGGAGAGACAGGACAGAGAGAGGATGGAGGACAGAGAGAGGATAGCACACACATGACTGAATGAAATGACCATATAAACAGATGCAGGTAGCAGCACTGAGGTGAGATGGTCAGAGGACTAGATCACCAGCCGGCACCTGAAGACATCTACACACACAGGTGGAGGTAAACGCATCTACACACACAGGTGGAGGTAAACGCTGGGATGGACAGAGGAGGGAACTGCAAGTCAGCATGAAACTCAGGAAACTCTGACCTGCAACCATTCTGAAAGAAAAGAGAAAGAAGGGGCAAAACAGCACAACAAACTACAGGAAAGAAGATGGAGCACAGTTACAGTAACAAGGTGCTCCTGATTAACTTTTGAATGAGCTAGAGGAGGAAGAAAAGAGGAGGAAAGGGAAGGAAAGGGAGAAGAGCAGTAGGAGACACCACTCAGCAGATCATGTTGGCGTCCCCCTGCAGCGTAGGCCTCTAGCAGCATAGCAATGACGAACCTGTGATTAAGATGAGCTACTCTAGTCTGAGCTACTACAACTATGGCTATAACTATTAGCCCCTACACACTATAGTTTAGACTAACTGTAGGCTTTACTGAACAGAAATGTTTTCGAATTTAGTTTTAAAGATGGAGATGGTGTATCAGCCTCCTGAACCCAAACTGGTAGCTGGTTCCATAATAAGGGTCCCTGGTAGCAGAAGGCCCGTCCTCCAAATCTACTTTTAGATATTCTAGGAACGACCAGTAATCCTGCACTCTGATAGTGAAGAGCTCTACTAGCAGCATAGCGAGCTATCAGGTCTTGTAAATAATGAGGAGCTAGGCCATTAAGTCGTTGCCCGGACGACACCTCGTCGTTGCCCAGACGACGCCTGGCATGGAGGCTACTCATGCTGCTCTGGGGACTTGTCCCTGCAATGCTGGACGCTCCAGTTTGTGGTGATCTGCGGTCGGATGTCTTCATACTGTCTGCAGGGGGCGGATCGGTCCTCTTGCGGCTGGTGGAGACCTGCCGCCGCGGACATGGACGGTGTCGCTGGAGGCCGGTTCGGGAAAGCTAAGTAGTCCTGAACTGCTACCCGTGGCAACCACCGCCACTGGATCCGGGCTGCAGCGTCACGGAGCCGGGACGGGAGCCCCCGAAGTAGCGGCGGCGGCATACTGCCCCCGTCCAGCAGTCTACACCCCGGATGGGTCAGCTGACCTGGCAGGGGCCGTCTGGTGACCTGGTGGGGCCCAGCACCGCCGGGGGAGACGACAACGGCCTGGTACGGTCCGCATGATGAACCGGGCTCTGGGACGGTCGGCTGCCGTCGCTCGGTGGAGCTCGGTCTTCCCAGAGGAGACGGTCTGGTTCATCTGTGTTTCCTCCTCTGACCTGGAGATATCTCACTTGTCATCATTATGGAGATATACTGGTTCTAACGGCTGTTAACTGTTTTAACGGCTGTTAGTGGCTGTTAACTGGAGTTAGCACTCGGACCACGGGACCAGGCATGAAAAGGAGCGCTGGACACTAGCAGCTCCTCTAGTACACCAGACCTGTGTACTGAAACTTGAATTTCCCCCTTGGGGGATTAATAAAGTATTTTTGAATTTTAAACTCAATTCTGAATTTCACGGGAAGCCAATAGAGGGAGGCCAACACGGGAGAGACTCCTGGGTTCCTGTCAGCACCCTCGCTGCTGCATTCTGGATCTGTTGGAGGCTATTCAGCGAGCTTTTCGGACATCCAGGTGGTAGGCTGGAAATTGGGGTGAAATAACACCAACGCGTGAATCCATTTTACTTTGTAGCAACAGTTCAGACTAGTGGAGACATTTCTGACCTTAGGCCTGTTCGTGCCTCCTCGTTGAGCATCAGTCAATGACACCTGAAACTGTCCGTCTCATTATGACCACAGTGGACCCATCTTATTGATGACGTCAATATGGACAAAGATTTCCAAAGATTTGAAGACTGTTAATAAAGCAAAACAGATCAGATCCAGTCCAAGCAAAGTGTATTGAAAAACTATGACCTACGGATGAAGGTCAGCGTCAGTGGATGGGTTAACAGTCGACCTTTAAACGCAGACAATTACAATCAAGGGGTCTAGAAAAAGCAGCAACAAGACTCTACAGCTGGACACGACTTCATTGTTGGTGAATCTGCTTCATCACATAAGGAAGGACGACTGGGTAAAGGTTCATGCCGAACATACAACACTAGTAGACGTTTCTAAACTTTTGACTGGTACTTTAAATAAGTGGGACTTATTAATCCAAGTTTAAAAAAAAAAAACTGTTGATATCGGATGTTTTTTGGTCATTTTGCGTGGTTGATCTTTTTACACCTGGTATTAAAATGTGACTCAAATGACGACGTGAACATCACGAGCCTCAGGACTGCAGCAAAAAGTCGTCTCAGCCTCTGACCTCAGGCGGCCCGGCCAACCTCCCGAACTACTCTGCACCGTTTGGTAATTTAATCCTGAAACCAGTTACAATAAACTTTGACATGCAAATGTGAAATCAGAGAAGTTGGAGAGGGCTGAGATGGTCAGGAATGTTGGTTAGTGACGTGCAAACTAAAGCCCTTAAACTCTTTTTCCTTTTGAAACTGTCTTTTTGTTGAAACATTAACGTGTAATGTGCACCATTACGTTCCCCTCCTATGTTCCACTGAAACACCATTTGTTCAGCTCAGCTCTGAGCTTTGGCAGAAAAGACCAACAGAACAGATCCCCAGCTTCAGAGCAGTGCTTAATGCTGTTTTGTTCATTGCTGGGTTATCCACAAAATGTTAATTACTCAGGCCACACAAGTGCATTAATGGCCGCCCAAATACACTTGGCGACAGACTCACATATTTTTAGTTAATAATCAGCAGTGAAATTTACTACTGCCAGAGCTTCAGTTCAGCGCCCGCTACACTGGCCACGCCCCTTTCAATGAACAAGAACGAGCAGCAGCACAGGATCGCGCAGTACATAACATTTTTGAAAAAAAACAAATGATACACAGATAATTATGGATTGGGGAAGTTACATAACTTTAACATGGACATTTTCATTTTAAAGTTCATTTTAAACAGAAACAAGGTTATTTGTAACAACTGACAAGTTGAACTCCCCGTTAAAAGTTTCTGCTGTTTCCTCAGAAATTACCTGTTTTAATGTTCTGATTGTGGCAATTATTGTGGCAATTAGACATTAATGTCCTGGCAGTGGCAATAAGCTTTATTTTATTTGACATTTTTTAAGATGAGATTTACACTAAATATGTGTTACTGACAAGTGCTGATGTTAAAAGTGTTTGAACAACAAATGTTATGGCACTTTAGTTCATATGGGTCCTAAAAATGATCTTTACACTACTTTTGAATTCATTATTTGATTTTCCGTATACAATTCGATTAATCGTGATTAATCAGGAAAATCATGCGATTAATCGCGATTAAAAATTTTAATTGTTGCCCTGCCCTAATTTATACATTTTGACCAATATAGTATTCCTCCATCCTCTCTCTGTCCTCCATCCTCTCTCTGTCCTCCATCATCTCTCTGTCCTGTCTCTCCCCTCTTTTCTTTCTTTATCCAGCTGGTCATATGATCCAGGTTCTGCTCAAGGTTTCTTCCTCTTAAAGTGGAGTTTTTTTCTTGCCACAGTTTGGCTTAAAGGTTTTTTTCTCCCTCTGTGGGAGTTTTTTTTTGTATCTGCCATTATCATTTGATTAGGATTTAATATTATAATTTTAGTTAACGATATCTGCTCGGGGGTCATGATCTGGGTCTCTGTAAAGCGCCTAGAGACAACTGACATTGTAACAGATGCTATACAAATAAAATTGAATTGAACTGAATTGAATTATGAGGCATCTTCTGAAACCTTGCTGCTGCTCTTATAATCCCACCCCCTCCCCAGCTCCACCCGTGGGCTCTGGTTCTACGGAGGGAGATTAAGTTTTGCTCATCACCCCCGATATCTCTTTGTATGCCTTATAATTGGGCCACAGCTCAAGTGTTTTGTCTTTAAGAAAGCCTTTGAATTCTTCACTGTGAGGGATGACTGGCTGAACAGAATCGAGCACAAAGAGGGAGACTGGTGCATAGAGGTGATGATCATGGTTCAAATTCATCTGCTACTATTCTGACCGTGCAGATGTGGCAGCTGAGCACTTGACCGAAGTCTGTGAGCGGCCGAATGAACGAGGAACAGGATGACAGCTGACAAGGACATAAATGTGCATGAAAGAAAAGAGAATGAGGGCATTTATGACATTAGAACGTCATGAAAGTAGTCTAATAATTGAAAAAAATTTCATGCTGCAAAGTACCAGACCATGCACTAGAGGGGTTTGGAAAACTTTTAGAAAGATGTTTAAAAGACGAATGCATGACACACTCACATCTAAAGGCTATGAGCCTGAGTTTCAAGTTGAAGAAGACAGATCTTGGAAAGACTGGGGATCTTCCAGGAATAATAAACTAAGCACAAAGAGGAAGGAAATTTATGTTTGGTTTCTTTGTTGTTACAAGCCTGTTTATGTCCCATTTAAATGGAGCATGCGTTTGAGCACCAGAGTTCAGTTTGTGGCTTGCACCCATGAAAGGTTTGCCAGATATTCTCTTCCAGATTGGCACCTGATTGTCAGCACCTGTGGACACCTGTAGAAATAACATGCCACGTTTGACTGGTCTGGATACGGCCCAGTAAATAGGCCAAATTCAAGCTGATGTTCTGCAAAACCAAGTTGCGGCGTTATTTGGAGCGGGCCCTGGTACCATCTGCAAACTGAAGGTCAAGTTCAGGTTAACGGTTTGCAGGACAATACGCCTGACGGCTAGAAGACTCGGCTGCCAAGATAATGTAGAAGTGACCACACTGGGTCAATCTCCAGGCTCAATGGACTGCCAGGAGGCTGAACATGCAGACAAACATTAAGTTCAGCGATGAGTCCAGATTCTGCCTGGAATTTCAGTGCAGAGAGATATCCAGATGAAATTCTGCAACCAGCGTCAATCCCACATCTCCACAGTATGCTCCTAATCTTGGCAATAGTTTGGGAGATGAAAAAAGGCTGGATGAGGATAAGTACAGCTGCGCATCATCAGTGTAGCAATGAAAGTTTATGCCATGGTTCTTGATAATTTTTCCCAATGGCAGCATGTATAAAGTGAAAAGGATTGGTCCCAGCACTGAACCATGAGGGACGCCATATCAGACCCTAGTCCGTGTAGAAGAAACGTCATTAACATGGATGAACTGGAACCTGTCAGATAAGTATGACTTGTCCCTTTAATTCCAACAGTGTGCTCTAATCTATGCAGCAAAAGGCCGTGATCAACGGCATCAAAAGCAGCACTGAGGTCCAGCAGAACCAGGACAGAAACTAATCCACTGTCTGAGGCCATGAGGAGGTCGGTGGTGAATCTAATCAGCGCCGTTTCCGTGCTGTGATGAGTTCTGAACCCTGCAGGTGTTCTCTTAACTGGCCTGCAACTATTTTTTTCTAGAACTTTAGAGATAAATGGACGGTTGGATATCGGTCTATAAATTGACCTATAATATTGGTCTATAACCCACATACTCAGCTCTGATCCTGCAAATAATCAGGTTTATTGCCAAGAAGCATTGTTACAACAAAAACAAATTAGTTATCTTTTTGTCCTTAGTAACTGGCTGCTGACAGTTACGTCATAGAACAACAATTTGCTTTTAGTGTCTATTGCATCTTTTTATTTGCTTGGGTTTTTACTTCTTAGTGTAATTTATTGTAAAGTACTTTCTATGAAATGTGACATATGAATTTTTGAGTAATTTGACTCACTTACCTCCGTGGAACTACAGTGTTTGCTCCTCCGTGCTCATCTATGTTTACTGCCTCGCTAACCTTTTCCACAGCTTTTTGCCGTCTCTCGGTGCCGTTCAGCCACACACTTAATAATCTCTTCTTCTCTCTCTTGTGCCTCGTGAAGGTGGCCCTCTTATTTTGAATAGACCAGCTATTAAGAAATCAATCCCATCTACATGCATCTTACAAGCGCCGCAGCAGCTTCTCTTTGAGACGAGCGCCCATAAATCAGCTGAAGTGAGGTAGTTGTGGCTAACTTGGGGAGAGATTTATGCCGACTGGATATTGGACAGCATTTATCAGGCTCTCCCAGAAGGGCTTAGGGCTGGTGGGGGCAGGGGTGACGTGAAGGCAGGCGGGAAAAGGCGTGTGGTGAGAGAGAGAAAGGGCTTTTTAAAAGGAGGCATACTCTGCCCTTCTTTTTTTCAGTTTGAGGTTTTCATTAAATGTCTTTAACATGCCTGGTCAGAGCGCCACAGAGTTCCCTCGTCAGCTTCCTTTCATAGCAGCAGGTTTCAGGAGGTGGAGCGTTCCCTCTTTTCACAGAGGTCAAGTGAGTGAAGTTGGAGATGGAGGTAAAGGTGGAAAAGCTGAACAACGCTACTCTGATCTCAGGTCGTGATGTCATACTACACTTCAAATCTGAATGGCTCATGAAATTCGATATTTTCAGAGCTGTGTGGCCCCAAACAGAGTATAAAGCTACATCATGTATGAGTTTTTTTGTCTGTTTTTTTTTTTAACAGTTACTTCAGGCACACAAATGCTCTCAAGCACACAAGCTTTCATAACATGTTCAAAGGAAATGAGGTGATGCCTACGTGCTAGCTCGCTCAGCATGTCACACTCCTAAACCAAACCTAACCTAAACTCCTTTAAAAGGCCCACTACAATGACTCTAAACTGACTCTAAACCCTCCCTAGTTACTGTTGCTAGGTCGGACATTCTCGCTGCTTCTCCATTAAGGACAATGTTAATTAGCTATTTTTCCGATGCCTATCATTAGTATTTATATTATACTAGAATAACTCCATGGTGAAATACTGCTGCTGGGGACCTGCAACAGTGACTCGAGGCGTCCAGAACGTTTGGAGGAGGCAGTTTTATTCCCTTTCTTAAGCCAAAACAAACAGGTGAAAAAACACAGGCTGTTGGTTCAGTTATGTGTCCGTACACAAATGAACGTGGAGAAAGTTACAAAACACACCTACATTTACTCCAAGGTAAGTTTATTTGTTTATTAGATGATTGATTTAACCACTGTTTAGTAAAAGTAATAATATGATTTAGCAGCAGGGAGAGTGATGAGTGAAAACATCTCTGTTAGCATTAGCTCCGGTCCATAGGTCTGTCCCACACCAGAGCTATGCTAACATAAGACAGTCGCAGCATTGGAGTAAGATGATTAATACAGTGATGTTAACATCACTAGCCTCACCTTATACCTAACAAAATAAATATCCAGGGCCATATATATTTGTAGACAACAAGGCAGGCTTATAGGTGACTAGCGAGCTCTGGTCCATAGTGGAGAAGTCATCGACCCTATGGACCAGAGCTAATGCTAATAGAGAACTCATCACCCTCCCTGCTGCTAAATCATATTATTACATTTACTAAACAGTGGTTAAATCAATCTTCTAATAAACAAATAAACTTACCTTGGAGCAATTGTAGGTGTGTTTTGTAACTTTCGCCACGTTCAGTTGGGGACGGACAGAACTGAACCTACAGCCTGCGTTTTTCCAGCATTAGTTTCAGCTTGGAAAAGGGAATAAAAATGCCCCCTCCAAACGTTCTGGACATCTCGAGTCACTGGGTGCGTTTACATGGGAAGTTTAATTCCTCTTTAATTCAGAATTAAAGTTAAAGCCAAATAAAAGTTACCATGTAAACATCTAATTCCATATGAAAATGTCAATTCTGAATTAAACTTAATTCCAAAGTAAGTGGCTGGTTTATTCCCATTTTATTTCCGCATTAAGTAATTCCGCGGTCATGTATACACTCATTCCTCTTTAAATTAATTCCCGTCTTTCTGCGCATGCTCGTTCTCTTGCCCGTCTGTCGCGATGACGCTTATATTCCGCGCTGGGCTTGTTTTTAAAACAGCAGCACGCAGTAAACGGTGTTTAAGAGCAGAGACGATTTATTTAATAAATAGCTTGGAGGAACTGGAAATAATCAAAAGAACAGATGGCAGGAAACATAAAAATTGTGAGCTTTGCAAAGCGGCCAGGTTAAATGAAGGAGGTTTCGCAGATAGAGACGCCACCCAGGTCAAAAATAAGTGGAATGTTGTTGCTAACCAGTTAGCTAAGTTTGTTTTCTTCCGGTAGATGTAAAGACGTCCGCCCCCCCATCCAATCAGAACCCTTCCCAACCCCCAGACCTAAAGCGGGGTTGGATAAAGCCAAACTAACGTGTTTTCCATGTAAACCTTAATTCGGAATTACTATTTTCATGTAAACTCGAAGGAAAATAGTTTAATTCGGAATTATTTAATTCCTAATTTTAATTCCGAATTAAAAAACATCATGTAACCGCAGCCACTGTTGCAGGTGACTCGCTACTTTTTTGGGGTTTTTAAACATATTTTAAACACATTATTCAGGCTCGAGGGGCTCCGCCTCCAGTTCGTGGATTTTGATTCTCGAAGGGGGGCGCCGGTCCCCACTAACCGTGAAAAATAAGGGATCACTATATAGCAAATTAACACAGTCCTTAACACAGGAGCAGCAAGAATTGTCAGATCTAGCAACAGTAACTAGGGAGGGGGCGGTGCTTACCGAAAGGTCAATTGAGCAACTCATGTACTCATGTGCAGCTGCCCCCCCACCACCACCACCAGCAGCACCACCAGACTCCATCTGCAGACTCCAAGCATATTGAATCCAGGCCCAGCTGTTTCCGTTGGGTTGGCTCAGCTCGTAGTGACCCATTTCATTTCATTTTGATCAAATCTGTCCAAGTGTCTTAGTTTAACAGAGTTCTGCTTGGACTCGACCAGTCCCCAACATTACAGTCCACAGCCGTCAGCCCGCCATTCACGGGATGATTGACTGCAAGTCCCAGCAGACTTCCAGTTGGAAGGGCCCCGAAATGATCTGCTGGAGGGCTCCCGGACCCTTCTGGTACCTGTGCTGGGGGAGCTGTGGAAGTGGGTATTAGACCATTCTAAAGTGTATGTAAGCCAATGTATAGCTGTCAATTAAATGGCATCCACCCATTTGATTGGGTGGTTGCCACAAATGCTTTTACTTTATATAACTTTGCCTGATGTGGTACAAAGAAAATTTACCCCCATGCATTTGTCATGGATGTAAAATCTAACCACAGAGACCAAAAGCATTTTTTTGTACCAGGCTGTAATTATTTCTGCTGCAGCGTTGGGACATTTTAACAAGATTTAATGTCAGACAGGGAGAAAACAACGATGACGAGCCTTTTTATAGTGTATGTAAACTTCCAACTGTATTTCCAACAGTCTACAGATAATGCTGCGCGCCCCCCAGAGGAAGAAGAAAAGACCCCCCCCCCATCCCCCAGGGGTCACGCCCCACTAATTGAGAAGGTCTGGATTAAGGTAAAGTGTGTGAACGGAGAAAAAATCTAAATAAAATCAGTACTGGTGCCTTATGTGGGCCAACCGGGTCGGGGACCCTCTTGGTTCTGCTCTTGCGCCATCATTATGGTGGGGGCTGGTGGGGGGGACTGGGCTCCAGTGGGTTTGGTGTCAGATTGCAGCGTGGTGGGATGTGTGTGTGTGTGTGTGGGGGGGGGGGTATCTGGGTGCTCTCAGGGTGCACTGTGTGTGTGGGTGTGAATATGCAGAGTGAAGTATATGTAGTATGTACTGTAGTATATAACTATAGTATATATTATAGTATGTACTGTAGTGTCAATGTGTGTATCAGTATGTATGTATGTAGTTAAATGTCTATGTCTATCTGGATATGAAATTACAACTAAAATTTAGGATAAGGCCTCAAAAACTGGATAAATTTTAAGGGAAATCATGGAACTTTGGAGAAGGGGTAGGATTAAATAAGTTTTACTTCTTCCTACCTTTTGAGACATGTTAAACCATATATGTGTTTTGCATATTGATATGTATATGTATGTATATAAATTAGTGCGTAAACATTGGGTATACATTTTGTTTATTTTTTATTTTTTGGGGAAAATATGTCCATTTAATATTTAGATTTATTTACAAGAGGTTGTACGTGTTTCTAAATTATGGTTATGCACATGTGTCAGTGTATATTGATTTATGCATTATTATATATTTTATAAATATACTATATTTATTTTCAAATACATAGATTCATGATATTGTTAAAATTGTATATGCTTAAAAAGATTGTTTTCAATAGTTTTTTCAAACATCTACCTCAAATGCCCGTCTCCTCATGTAATCCCGAGCAGAGCGGATGATGCTGACATCAAGGCTCTGCAGTGACCAGGCCATCACTTCCCAGAGGTTTCTTTGTAACGACACCAGCTCCATGTTTGGGATTGTTGCCCTGCTGCACAGTGAACATGGCGCCAGACTCCTCCCTGATGGTTCTGCACGTTGGATCTGGATCTGCCTGTGTTCCTGAGCACTGAGGACACGTTTCATCCTATTTCATGAAGTTAATTTGCCCACCTGCACCCCCAAACCTGCAGGGTACCTCGACCATGCTTCACCACTGCCTGCAGGCAGACTTTCATTACTGCAATGATCTCCAGACCTCCGGCGAACAAACTTCTTTCCATTACGGTGAAAATATTTCAAATTTTGACCCATCACTTCAGAGCGCCTGCCGCCATTTTCTGCACCCCAGTTCCTATGATTTCATGCATGGCTGAGTAGATTGGCCTCATTTCTACGTTGGAGGTATGGCTCTTTTCTGCCATGAAGACCACTCCTGGCTAGATTTTTCTGGCCAGTAGATGGGTGTCGCTGTCTCCCACTGGTTTCTGCTGCGTCTGATCTGATGACGCTGCTGGATGTCTTTCGATTTTGAAGAGAAAAAAAAAAAGCATGATGTGTCTTTCATCTTTCAGCTTCTTCAAAAGAAGAAGCAGTCTGACTTGAAATCTTTGCCTGGAAGAGGCGCTGGTGCAGACAGGATCTAACAACCTCGTGTCTTCTTGCCGTGCTCAGTCTCGCCGCGGTGCGTGACCTGTGACATGAAACTGCCCTCTGCAGCCTCACCCTGCCAGCAGAGTCTGGCTGTTCCTAGATTTAATCCTGCTCAGCTGTTTCTGCTCCGGTTCAGGATCGTGTTTCAACCCACATACGGGATTGAAGGTCGTTAGCACCTGTTTGGCATAATTGGTTAATCATGCACCAAATTAAGATCATACAAAATCCCTGATTGTGTGAACATGTAGTGAGAGGAACTGACGAAGTGATCACAACTTTTCTTCTTTTTGCTCACTTTCCATTTTATAAATTGATGATTACATTTTTATTTTTTAAAGCAAAGCAGCACGGTGTCTTGGTGGTCAGCACTGTTGCCTCACAGCAGGAAGGTTCCTGGTTCAAACCTCAGCAGGGGTCTTTCTGCGGGGGTTTCCTCCAGGGTACTCCAGCTTCCTCCCACAGTCCAAAAACCGTGCATGTCAGGTTAACTGGTGGTTCTGAACTGCCCGTAGAAGTCATCGTGAGTGTGCATGGTTGTTGATGGACTGGTGACCCCTGCCCTTCACCCAAAGAGAGCTGGGATAGACTCCAGCAGATCCCCGTGACCCTGCAGAGGATTTCTTAATGCCCACCTGTAGGTTTAATCTGTGGGGAGCGATGAGATCACAGCCTAGATGCCAAATTCTAAACATTTTACTAAAATAACTGTGATGAAACAGCTGTGTTCATCATTGCATCACTGGCTGAAGTCCCAAAAAGCTCGACTAGAAGGCGACCGATCAACTGACCGTCCCGTGGGTCAGCAGTAGAGCTGAGCGATTTTATCGATTCCGCGATATATATCGATATTTTATCGCGTATTGATTTTTCAGCTGCACTCACAAGATGTCACCAAAATCACTTTGTCCCTTTAAAATCTTTTAGAAAATGATGTAAATGTATCTTAAGATGACTATCGTATCATGAGCGGAATATCGTGTATCGTATTGTATCGTGAGATTAGTGTATCGCTACAGCCCTAGTCAGTAGTGTCCATTCTACGTTGTTAATCTGGTCGACATGTGAGTTGTTTGGTTTCTTGATTCGAGGCATGAATGGCTGGAAATCCATTTGTGATGAATCAAGACTGCATCATAAATGTTTGATTTTCTTTCACGTAGAACATGAAAATGCAACCCGAGAGACGGCAAGGTCGTTATTTCCAAAGAAGAGTGCAGCGACATTCTCAATATATCTAAAGATCGACTGAGAAAAGAAACTTGACTGTAGAGCAGAGAGGATGATGGGTAATCGTATCTATATTCTGATCCTGGATATCATACAAATGTCAGATTGAATATATATCTGTGTGTGTTTGTGATGTATATTTTCCTGGTCAACATCGATAGTCGGTACCTTTGGTGAAAGATGTGGAACTGCCCAGATGGAGCTTCATGCTGAACTGTTTCTTAGGTGGGAGGTTTTCTCAACGACTGATTGCATTATCAGCACGCTGCACTTGCAAGGTGTCACACAGATGCTGTGAACGGGACACACCAGAACAGCGCTCTTGTTTTGTTGCTCGTTGTTTTTTTTTTGTCTCCATCTCTGTGGCTGCTGTCCAGAGATCAGGCTCAGAGGTATTGTTCCTCACCGCAGACGTGGTGCCTCCAGTTTCGTGCCCTAAAAGTGTATAAAATGTCACACCTACATGTGTTGTGGAGCCTCCGTGTCTGAGTATCATGTATCTGACCTACATACAGGAACAAAGACTCTGTTCGCTTCTAGCGTCTATTTTGTGATATTTTCTCTGAAACCGGTTTGATGCAAGTGTGTCAGTTGTGAGGAGCAGTCGTGCAAAAACAGGAACTGATCTGGCTGTGGTGTGTGTGCGTGTGTGTATTGGGGGGGGGGGGGGGGGGGGGGGGGGAGGGGGGTCACTGGTGAGTGATCAACAGGCAGCCAACGACCCAATATGTTGAAGTCCTCCTTCTAATCACACTGCTGCACAGATGTGCAGGTAAATTCAGTCCCAAGTGATCAGGTCACATGATAATAATATAATTCATAGTAAAGATTATCAAAGCAATGAACATTGATTAAAAAAAAAATGAAATAAATGTTAACCAAGTGAACCACTGGAACTGATCATGATTGCAGCCTCCTTTTGAAGCCACTTGTATGGACATATTTAAGAACAGTAACTATTAAAAGTAACAACAGTGATCCCTCGCCAATTCACGCATTAAGTTCCACGGTTTTAGTTATTTGCAGATTTTTCTGAAATATATAATAAAAAAAAAAAAATGGTGTGCGCGTTCTCTCACAGCGAAGAAATGTGAGCCAGCCCTTTAAGAAGGTGGCCTTATGGGTAATGGTGTGGACTTATGGGTAATGTAGTGTGTGTGTTGTGGGACGGCAGAATGAAAACGGGGTTAGATGAAAAGTGTAGTGAGCATCAACAGCAGTCCAGCGTGTATAGATTTACATTCTCTGTTAACCGACAGGAGCCCAACAATACAACCTGTGTGATGTTACAAGTTCCTGCAGTGCCAGAATAAAGTTCCCGTTCCAATGCAGAGAAAACCAGACTGTTTCTTTTGTTGTTGTTAGCGTGTTAGCCGCTAATTACGAGCCAAAAATAGCACAATACCAGCAGTTTCTTTACTACGGTTCAGAGACCAGAGGCTGAAGGTAACAGAAAGACCACAGTTGAGCCTTTGTCTTGTTTCTCTGCAGTGTCTCGCTACTTTTTGGGGTTTTTAAACATATTTTAAACACATTATTTAGACCTGGGGGGCTCTGGCTCCAGTTCCAGCGCTGGTCCCCATTAGCCGCGAAAAATAAGGGATCACTGTGCAACGATTCTGTAAGTTACTATAACAGGAGGAGATGCCAATTAACACTGAGAACTGATGCAACATACTGTATGTGGACTTTTACTAACGTTACTGTTGTGTGTTTCCAGATTCTTCAAAAGCTGAGAAATGAAATGTTACAGTGAAAAGTTTCCAGTTACATTTATTTCTTTAGTGGGGAACACTATGCAAGCTGTATTGAACTTCCACTTTTCTGCAAGCCTCACATCTGTAGTACTGTCCTGTTTGCTTTTTTAGGGTCACATGACCTGCTGAACAGAAACTAGGTCTCTGTTCTGGCAGACGGCATCGACATCATCCTCCAGTGAGTGGGCAGTTTCTCTTTAGCTTTGGTATTTACAGCTCAGCCGTGGCGCGAGAAGATCTTATCAGAATCATTATGTGATACGTACTTGTATTTTTTTTAAGAGACAAGATAATCAACGGGAGCGGATACAGGCAGCGCTCTCTTCTCTCTTGTATCTACGCAGAAAACTCCCCGCACACAGTTGAAGTACGCGAGGACAGAGCGAGTCTTGTGACAGAGTTTGAGATTCTTATCTCCCAGCGCTGCTGAGCGGGTTGACCTGGAACTGACCTGCAGCAGAAAAGCCACTGGAAATTGATAATTGGAGAAAAAAACAAGACTTTTTTTGTGCAAAAAAGGAAAAAAAAATGTGTGACATGTGGTGACAGAGAAGGGAAGCGTTGGAGAAGGATTGGAAAAGAAATGAGGCAGAAGATAAGGAGAGCTTGACAGTCAGGCAGGGGTCGATGGGGGGGGGGGGACTCTGCCTTTGAACTTTTCAAGGTTAGCTCCCTTCATGTCTGTATTGACCAACTGCAGTTGGAATGCAGAGCTCCAAACACCGACGACTCCGGTCAAGCGTGCAGCCAGAGGCCAAGTCCCGGGTCTGTTGATGCCCCGAGGCGTACAGTCTCCTTCACCCCCCCCCCTCCTTCCAGACAGGAGTCCTGCATTAATCATGTGCAACGTGATAGCTCCGCCCCTTCCCCTAACACTGTGGGCCCTGAAAGCAGACTATAGCGGGGCCTCTCTTCGTAGTCGGAGCACACCTGTACGGAGAGAGGTTCAGACGCGGTGAGGATTGTAGATGGAAAGATGAGGCGCGCAGGCAGAGATAAGGACGTGCCATCCTGAATGAAAGATGTAAAGCAGAGGGCCGTCAGGTCAGCCAAAACGCTCTGGACTTACACTTAAACACACTCACTGTATGACCTTTTAAAGTCATTCATGTTGGGGGGGGATGTGCGGATGTGACCAGGTAGACGCGCATTTATGCCATTTGTACGCGCTCTTTTACGCGCCGACATGTGAGTTGCGCAAACTCAGTATCTTGCGATCGCGGGTAGCAGGTAGCAGGTAGCAGGTGGTCTGACCACCCGCTACCCGAGTGCTTTTCTAGTTAAGAAATGTTTTCCTGGAAGCTCACTGGCTCTTTTTTTCCTGAGCAGTCTGTTGAAACTTCTTGGAGTACAAAAATATTAAATAATTTGCTCCACATTAGTTAGAGCTAGTTATGTATGTAGCAGTGCAGAGGAGGAGGAGGAAGGAAGAGGAGGAAGCTCTACAGCAGAGTCTCAGACGAGCTGCTGAGATCTCTCCGATCTGGATGAAAAGATGCTACATAGCGGTTAGCGGGTAGCGCAACCTGCATCTTAAAGGCAATGGTTGGTTTAACAGGTGGAACGCCCTAACCACTCCCATGCATAATGTAGCAGGTAGCGCAGGTGGGATAGCAGGTTTAGGAAGGTGGAAGATTGCATTCTTTGTGGGGGAACGCCCCTCCCGCTACCCGCTATCCCTTAATAGCAGGCTTTAGGAGGTTTGGCGGAAAATCAGGCCCTGCACCTCTTGGATGTCGTGGGAAGTGCTGGATGGGTGAATGGGGAAAAGAAGTGATGCGATAGATGGATGGAAGGAAGGAGGGAATGGATGGACAAATCAACTAGGGGCATGCGTGGACAAGTTTGGACTGCTTTTTCAGTGGCCCTTTGTGTTGGACTTGCTTTTTACTTCTTTTTCTTTCTTTAATCAATCCAAAGGTCTGTTACGTCAAGGCTTGTAGAAGAAAAAAAAGAGAGGCTAGAAATCTTTGCAAAGTGAGGGAAAGCAGAATTAGATTGTTTCTTCTGCAAGGAGTCATTTGATTCATTGTTAATGCATTAAAAATGACAACTGCAAACTGCAATGAATGATTTAGTTAACATAAACAACGCCTCTGACCAACTTGATTCGAAGAGAAAAACTGACAGCTTTCATGACAGATTCCTATTGTAGTTGATCTTCAAGCAGCAGAAAGAAGCAAAACAAGCTTTTTAGTCGGTTTGCGATGTGGTGAATGTGTCTCCGTGTCCCTGACGGCGTTGAGAACATTTGATTCCAGCGCCCTTGAGTTAGCCTCGGTGTCCGCGTGTAGGCGTATTGAGAACGTCCTCCCGTCCGTAACTTTCCTCATTCACTCATCGAGTGTCTGCTGAAAGGATTCAGAGGAGCGGTGAGTGGGTGAGCCAACACGTGTCCGACCGCGGTTAAAGCCGGTCAGCGTAGCGCAGCCTCTCTCGAAGCCTACTTACCGCTCATGCTCTCCAACACTGATACAGCGCCGCATCGCCTACACGCAGACGCAAATACACAGACTGTAACGCACATTTATACAAGCGTCGCCCGCATAGGATTCAGGAAAAGCAGAAGAACGGGACAACATACATCAGTCATGTCAATGAGACCGCACCACCTGCTCATAAATAATTCTCTACAAAACACAGACTGTGGTCTGTTATGGGGGTCTGAATTTATAAGGTAGAGAGCAGGTTTGCTGTATTCTACACTTACTACATGTGCAGTCGCTTTGTGCCTTTGATTTTTCTTTTTCCTGCTACTCCCTCCCGTCCTATCTCAGGTCTTGCCTTCCCCTGTGTGTCCTCAGCTGCTGATTACCTGTCCTCATGTACGGCACCTGTATCTAGTTGTTTCCCCACCCCCTTTTTGTGTTGGAGCTCTCCTCTCCCCACACTTTCCTGCCAGTTTGCCAGTTACCTCCCAGCTCAACGTTCCTGCCAGCTTTTCTCATTTATCTTTTGATGGTGCCTGTTTTTGACTTGAGCTCTGTTCGGCGGTTTATTCTTAAATGCTTTTGACTAAGCTGCTCGTGTTCGGTCGTGCATTTGAGTCCAAAGCCCAGTTATCCACCTGACACATGCAAGGTGCTCTTCAAAGAGAGGAGATGATTGGCTTTATGAAGTCATTACGAAGACTGACGGTGGGTCGAATAGGTCATCCTCCACCTTAAAGATCATCAGACTGAGTCTTAGGCTAGCCACGTGTCGAAGTGTCCAAAGGTATAACTTTGAGCCAAACATTTCCTCCCAGCGCGTTAATTAAGGTATGACTGTAGAAAGGACTTAGTTCAGAGCTGTGGTTGATGCCATCCTGGCAGGAGCTGAACTGGCCCACAATGGCCCCTTTAAGAAGGTGGCCTTATGGGTAATGTAGTGTGTGTGTCGTGGGACGGCAAAATGAAAACAGGGTTAGATGAAAAGTGTAGTGAGCATCAACAGCAGCCCAGCGTGTATAGATTTACATTCTCTGTTAACCGACAGGAGCCCAACAATACAACCTGTGTGATGTTACAAGTTCCTGCAGTGTCCAGAATAAAGTTCCCGTTCCATGCAGAGAAAACCGGACTTTTTGTTTTGTTGTTGTTAGCGTGTTAGCCGCTAATTCCGAGCCAAAAATAGCACAATACCAGCAGTTTCTTTACTACGGTTCAGAGACCAGAGGCTGTGAAGGTAACAGAAAGACCACAGTTGAGCCTTTGTCTTCTTTCGCTGCAGTGCCTTGCTACTTTTTAGGGGTTTTTTTTAACATATTTTAAACACATTATTTAGGCTCGGGGGGCTCCGGCTCCAGTTCACAGATTTTGATTTACGCGGGGGGGTGCCAGTCCCCATTAACCGCAAATAATAAGGGATCACCGTACTGCTTTTTCACCTTTTAGAAGTGAATTTTTTCCCTCCTCAGCCTTCCACGTGAAGACAGCTGGGATGGACTCCAACAGATCCACATAACTGACTGGGAAGAAGTGGATGTAGATGATGGATTTCTTCACTTTGCAGGCACGAAATGCTAAATAGATGTATATCATCAAATTAAAGGGAATTGTCAGGACAAACAATAAATATCTTGGGTTTGTGTTGTCTGTAAAGGTCAGTGTAAGTATCTTTTTTTCTTATTTGGGGTGGAGATAGATCTGCCTCTTGGTTTGTCCTTTCAGTTCTGCAGTCTGTTCAAGGGGTTGGAGGAGAAACAAGAACAACCCACAGCATCTTTGGATAGAAACTGCTGGTGGTATTTACGGACATTATGAAGTATTTCTGCCAACAGACCACCCTAGATGTTGCACACAGGGACCTCAAGGCTCCTGCAGAACAGTAAAGTGAGACTCTTGTAAAAGGTTGAAATAATAAACTGGACGATGCTTCAGCACCACATGGTTCGAACATAATTGTGTCCACCAACGGACACTTTAGGAGGCCTGCGGAGGACGGCTTTCATCCATGCCACTTAGCTGCTGAGCTGTCAGAGTGCTGCATCCCTGACGGATCAATACGTAGGAGACGTTGTCTTAGTTTGCTGCGCAGGTGGATGCTCTCTCAAGCAGAGCGCCAACTCAGTGCAGTCTTCGAAATTAGCTTCCACCTGTGTGCTTTGAAAGCAATTGTGTGTATAATGAGAGCAGAGAAAAAGTGAGCAGACTGCAGACACAGATCTATGTTTTCAATTTAATCCCATTCGCCTCCAGCATGACTCATCGGCAGAAAAATACGGCGTGGGGAGGATGAGAAAATGCTCCATCTATTCATCTGTTCATTTCACCTTAATGGACTGGGACCTGCACGTTTACCTCCACATCATCTGCATGAATACCTGTTAGTCTGATTGCATGTGGATCTCAGAATTATTGAATTAATTAGTCAGAGAGCAATATTACCTGTTACAGATCCTCACAGGACTCTCTTGACAGCTTGTACGACTCGTGTGTGGATAACTAGTGCAGAGGAGTGATTCGGATGGAGAAGATACATTCATTATTTATCATAACTGTGTATGCTGAGTTTAACGCAGATTATTTATTATTTTAACTGTTTTTATCAACCATTGAGGCAGCTTTGACCCAGCCTCACCATTAAAAAAAAATCCTACCTGCATTGGTCTGTACTGCAAAATGTTGTAGTTTAACAATCAAATCTCAAAACTCCATAATGACTACATTTTTGACGTTTAAAGAAAATGACAAATCAATGTTTTTTCCTTTGCAAGTTTTTACATTTTTGTACCCCGTGAAAATATATCACAGTTGCCGGGTCGTCATCAGGTGTGGTTGTAGATCAGGAAGTAGTTGTCTGCTAACTGGAAGGTTGGTGTTTCAGTCCCCCAGCTAACAACACAAGTAAAAATGCCTCATTTAGTCTACGGTCAAGTGTTTGGACAGTTCAACAAGACTTGAAAAACACTTATTTCTTTACAGACAGTACAAACCAAATCCGCAACAAATTTTCCTTGTTTTCTCAACAACTGTCTGCATGTATATTAATGGTTCGCGCCAAGATCTGGCAAAACCTGGATATATACGCAATTTAATCTTGCAGCAGATGCTATTTTTTACTTGTAAGTGTGAGTGATAGTGAGAGTCTCCTTCAGCAGCCATCTTTGACTGTCTAATCTAACGTGCTCTATTAACTCCTAAAACTCTGGCTTTGTCAGAGACTAATCACCAACGGCAGAGCACAAAAGGAGAGGACAGATAAAGACACTAAAGAAAAGACAGAAGACAGATACTGATGATGTGGTGTGTGTAGTATGTGTGTGTTTGTGATGTTTGTCACCCCATATCCACACCAGCAGTAAAGCGGTCCAGCAGTCAGACACAGATCAGTGATGTTGACCCCCAACGCTTCTTCAGCTGGACCACAGTCCCACCAAGCAAAGTTACGTTGAAAAACGACTTTGTCAGGCGTCTAAACAACATCTTCTTTTGGACTATATGTGGGCCACGACAGGGCGGCTAAACAGCGACGGGTTTTCAACATCTTCTTTTGGACTAAATATGGGCCACGACAGGGCAGCTAAACAGCGATGGGTTTTCAACATCTTCTTTTGGACTAAATATGGGCCACGACAGGGCAGCTAAACAGCGACGGGTTTTCAACATCTTCTTTTGGACTAAATATGGGCCACGACAGGGCGGCTAAACAGCGACGGGTTTTCAACATCGTCTTTTGGACTATATGTGGGCCACGACAGGGCAGGCTAAACAGCGACGGGTTTTCAACATCTTCTTTTGGACTAAATGTGGGCCACGACAGGGCAGCTAAACAGCGACGGGTTTTCAACATCTTCTTTTGGACTAAATATGGGCCACGACAGGGCGGCTAAACAGCGACGGGTTTTCAACATCTTCTTTTGGACTAAATATGTGGGCCACGACAGGGCGGCTAAACAGCGACGGGTTTTCAACATCGTCTTTTGGACTATATGTGGGCCACGACAGGGCGGCTAAACAGCGACAGGTTTTCAACATCTTCTTTTGGGCTATATGTGGGCCACGACAGGGCGGCTAAACAGCGACGGGTTTTCAACATCTTCTTTTGGGCTGTATGTGGGCCACGACAGGGCGGCTAAACAGCGACGGGTTTTCAACATCGTCTTTTGGACTATATGTGGGCCACGACAGGGCGGCTAAACAGCGACGGGTTTTCAACATCGTCTTTTGGACTATATGTGGGCCACGACAGGGCGGCTAAACAGCGACGGGTTTTCAACATCGCTTTTTTGGACTATATGTGGGCCACGACAGGGCGGCTAAACAGCGACGGGTTTTCAACATCGTCTTTTGGACTATATGTGGGCCACGACAGGGCGGCTAAACAGCGACGGGTTTTCAACATCTTCTTTTAGGCTAAATTATGGCCACGACGGGCTGACCTTATTTAGCCTTAAAATAGACGTTCATGGATGTCCGGTGTTTGGTGGGGTTGGTGCTGATGTGTCGGGCCAATGTCAGCCAGCAGACCTCCACCAGTGCACTGGATTTCCCTCGAGGCCCAGCAGGAACCATTTAGCCCAGGCAGCCCCTCCTCCAGCTTTGGGTTTTCCTGGTAGCCGTCCTCTGTAAACGACAAGTCTCTGCCATCCCATATCACATTCATCATGTACCTGAGAGCAGGATGGGCAGTAGAGTGATTAAAAAACAAGAAGTGGAAGAAGAAGAGGGTGATTAAGGGAAATTCAGGGAATGAGCAATGAAAGGAATGAATTGTGGTGATGGGGAATAGAGGGAGAAGGAAATTGAACTCCATTAGCATGTGAAAAGTCAATTCAACATCTGCAAGTATTACTAACTCTTAAATATTAACACAAGCTCTTCTGTTCTGAGAGTTGTAAAGTCTTGTTTGATTAACATGGATTGGACTATGATCATATTCCAGAAATGAAACTGAAAACAGTCAATGCATTATGGTGATGTAAAAGTGGGTGCTGCTGAAGAATTACTGTGCTGTTACTGTGCACTTTGCAACGGCTGGATTACTTCTAGCTTTAAGAGTTGGGCCGTAAACAGCAGTAAATCAAACTAATCAGACCTCGACAAATTTATCTTGAGCTCATCTGACAAAAAAAATATGTTCCCAACATTCATCGAGCTCAGACCTGTTGTGTCTGAAATCACCTTCCTACTCACTGTATTCATTAAACAACTTTGTCAAGCTTTAATCTTTCCAAGATTAAATTACTACTTGTACATTTAGTAAATAATATATTAAAACTAGAATGCAACACATTGAAATTTCACATGTGAAATGTAGAAAAAACCAAAACAAAAAAAAACAAGGTCAAGTAGGGATTTTTTTTTTTATTAACTTGAAACACTGTTGCTGTCCTTTGCATTCACAGTTTTATGTAAATTCCAGAAGTCTTTGAAGTGACTCATTAGCATATGTTGTTTGAACCGGTACCCAGCCAGCACATGAGGGCCCCACATGTGTTGAAAGTGGGCTGCAAATTTGGGTCCCACATGGGTTTGCCGACAGGTTCAGTGGTGGCCAACCTGTGTTCACTCACATGGACTCTGAGTGGGATTTACCTGGTTTTTAAGGTGGGGTCCGATTGTTAATTTCCCAATGTGGGGCCTATGACACGAAACCTTTGACTTTCTTTCTGCCCTTTCGTCCACTTGAATCCTTTATGGGCCTTCATATATTTGACCCGCATAGGCTTCCCATTTGGGGCTTATAATAATGAAACCATATGGGACACATCCCATATCGGCGGCGTACTTCACAGTTGGGTGATGTTCTCAGTCTCCAGGCTTCCCCCTTTTTTTTCCTCCTGTAACGATGGTCATTATGTCCAAACAGTTCAGTTTTAGGTTTATCAAACCACAGAAAATCTCCAGAGAATTAGTTATTTTTTCCTCTGAGTGCATTTTCAAACTGTAATCTGGCTAATTTTACGTCACTTTTTGAGTAAAGTCCATGACAGTCCAGGACAGGTTTCTCTGTGGATGATGACACTCCCTTACCAGCTTCAGCAGCATCTTCACAACGGTGTTTTACTTTTGTGTTTTGTTTTGTTTTTCACCAAAGCAGGTTCCATCTCTGGGACTCAGAACCGTCTCCTTCCTGAGCGCTATGATGGCTGGACGTTCCCATGGTGGTTCTACTGGTGGAGAACTGTTGGAGCAGAATGAAAGTGGCTCCTTCAGACATCTGGAAGTTGTGCCCAAGGATGAACCAGACTGGTGGAGGTTCACATTTCTCTTCCTGATATCTTGGCTGAATTTTTTTAGATTTTCCTGTGATGTCACACAAGGAAACAGTATATTTGAAGTGTGACTAAAAATACGTCCACAGGTGTGCCTCCTATTCACTCAGATGTTTTCAATTAATCTATCAAAAGCTTCCAAAGCCTTGACATCACTTTTGTCATGGTTGCATGGTTTTGGGTTGATTTATGTGCTCTTGGCTTTGGTTTTTGTGTTTTCAGGGTTTTCTTGGTTTGGTTTGTGGTTCTTGTGTTCTTTTTCTGTTGTTACCTTTACTTCCAGTGTTTCCAGTCTTTCCCCTTTTGAGTTCTGTTTTAACTCCCCTTTGTTTCCCTGATTGTTTGCACCTGTGTCTCGTTTGTTCCTGGGTTTATTTAAGTCTTGTCTTTCCCTTCTTGGTTGCTCGTTCATCAGTCTACATATCCATAAGGCTGCCTTACTGTCCCCCTCTGTGGAGTTATTCTGACTTAGTTTTGGTTTTGTACTGTTGCCTCATTGAAGGATTTTATTTCACACTTCAGCCTCCTGGACTCTTTTCAACACAGTAATTAAAACTTATCTAAAATTTTCTCATTATTCTGGCATTTAGCCAACAGAAATAATTTTGTCATCCTAACTGACCTAAAACAGGAAAAGTACATTTTGATTTAATGGCAGATTTTTATCCAGTGTATGTAGATTTATGTATGTATGTATGTATGTATATATGTGTGTATATATATATATATATATTCTATATATATATATGTGTGTTGTGTGTGTATATATATATATCTATGTGTGTGTGTGTATGTGTATCTATATATTGTGTGTGTGTGTGTGTCTCTCTCTATCTATGTTGTGTGGTGTATCTGTCTCTCTCTCTCTATCTCTATCTATATGTGTGTGTGTGTGTGTGTGTGTCTATATCTATATATGTGTATGTATATATGTATATATATATGTCTATATGTGTATGTGTCACAGGGGCACATAAGAGGAGAGCCATCTCTGCAGCTTCTGAGGCTGCAGAGAGAGCCTCGCGGTGGCTGTGGATCCAGAGGGATAAGCAGTGGTTGAGTGCTTCTTGGACACAGGCCGGGAACTGATCACCCCGGTCGGGTCGCCTGGGTGAGGGGGTCTGAAGTTGAAAGACCCGAAACCCCCGATGACCTCAGGTACTATCACTGACGATGTGTCCAAGAAATAGCATAATTTGATGTATGTAAGAAAGACGACATATAATATATATATATATATATATATATATATATATATATATATTATATATTATATATATATCTGTGTGTGTGTATATATATATGTGTATGTCTATATGTGTATATATATATATATCTGTATGTGTATGTGTGTATGTATATATATGTGTCTGTGTGTATGTGTATATCTGTGTATGTATCTATATATATATATATATATATCTATATCTATCTCTATATATATATATATCTATATATCTATATATCTCTATGTCTGCACAATATTTTATATTTGCCAATATCCGCTATGTTGATATTATTGAAACAACTTTTCGGAGATGGCCAATAGCAATATAATCCACTTATGCTGACAGTAAATCAACATTAAACTATGATGTCCCCTATCATTGCGGTGGAGGAAAGTTCATCCAGGAAGTACGTTTTTTTTTACAGTTCCTCTACTGACCACTAGGTGCTGGCTGCCAAACAGCAAATCTCCATTAACACCCAAAGTTAAAAGGGCCAACTCTGCAACAGAATTAAACATATTTACAGCCTGGTTAAAAAAAATGTTTTTGTTTTCAGGATCAGTTCTACATCCATGACAACTGTCCAGGGAGGTGAATGTTTGTACCATATATGATAAATTTATATGAAGCAGTAACACAAAACCAATCAGATGCCTGGACAATATTTGACATCATTTGATTGACAGCTAGCCATTGGCTCTGCCATTGTCTAAAACAGCTAGCCGTTGCTGTTACAATTTTTTAGCAACTTAGCGCTTAGCATTATTTTGCATCATATAGCTCACTCAGCTTCTTCTGAGCTGAAACCCGGAGGCCTTCAGCCAACCTGGGTAACAGCTCCACGTCAAACTGGCAACACCACATGGCTAACAAGGCAAATTGCTCACTGTAAATCCTTTCAGGACTCTTTGAAATATGCAGGGACCTGGCCAGTCCTCCTCTGTGGTAAAGGCTTTGGTGAACTTTTGCTCACAGAGGCAAAGACGAAATGAATAAAAAGTGAGATGAATTATCCTCCTGGGCTGGCAGAAGCTCACCCAGCCAAGCTAAAGATGGCTAAGTGCTGAGTCAGTTCCAGCGAGCTTCTCAGCGTCGCTGCTCCCCCCTTTCTGTAACATGGTGCAGGGTGGTTCGGGAAAAAAGATTGCTGCGCTCAACGGAAAAAAAATATATAAGATACCAGCATAGGACCATTAGCATTTTATGATGTTTAATTTTCTAGTCTTTATCGGCAGGTACGGATATAATCATGTAGCCCTAATGTGTGTGTAAACAGTAACAAATTTGAAAAATCTTGGTTTGATTTGGAATGAATTGCAATATTCTCAATGCATTTGTGTGTTTGGAAATAAACACTATAACACTGCTGTTATTTATGAACACAAATGTACGTACATATAGTCTATTGTTAAAACATACAGTAAATGACCCCCACGCTCATTTTAAAAGCCAGTTACCGATCAGCTTCTGCTTCATACAAACCGTATTTGTTTTTGTTTACATAAGATCTCATAGCAAGGATCTTGTTTTTGGTTAGGGTTAGGATGCAAGAAGACATTTTAAAGTTGCACAAAGACCAAGAAACCAAAGATTAGTGTTTGTAGTTTGTTTTTTGGGGCCAGCAATAAAGTTGTGCCAACGTATTTCTTTTTTAGTTTCACAGTTTACTCTACATCTTTACGGGATGTAGCGTTACTCCTTCAATAGAAATAACTTGCTATTTGTAAGTATGATGGGTACGGAGCTCGTGTAGAAGTACCTATAGTACTTCTAAAGTACCCTATGAGAGCAAAATAGCTGGAAATGGGCGCCTGATATCAACTGTAACAAATCACTGTTGACGGCAAAAAACAATAGAAGAGACAGCTTTCAAACAGTTATGGACTTTGTTGCCTAAACGTACTGTACATGATGGCAACAGACAACTCAGACATCCCTAATACAAAACGGAAAGACCTCAAGTTGGTGTAAAACAATGTTCACAAGGCCAAACAAACCAAGGCTGGTTTCACTGTTAATGACCTGCTCAGTCATGGCTCATTCCTTTTTTTTTTCAAATACTGGTTTGTTTTTTAGAAAATAAGTGCATCAGTGAAACAGGACGAAGTCTGACCCGCTGCTGTCTGATAGCGTTCCCAGGAACAGAGAAAATCCCCCGCTGGCTTGGAGTTCTGCTGACTGGGGAAATAACTTTGCATAGCCTGGCCAAATGGCGAAACCTGCCCTGACCGCTGGCCCACCACCGCTGCAGTGGATTCTCCGTGATGGGAATAAGAGGTGTGCGGTAAAAAACAACCACAGACGCAGTCAAAGTCAGTCTCTGGCAGCTGGCCTTGCATGGCAGCAGCCACCCACTGGTGTGTGAATGGTTGAATGAGAGGCCGATGGAAAGCACTTTGAGGGGACCTTGATGGTGCGGAGAAAGTTCATTTACCATTCAAAAATTAGCAGTTAAGCTAAAATACTAGGGCTGGGCAATGATTAAAATTTTTAATCGCGATTAAACGTCATCAAACATGATTTCCCTGATTAATCACGATTAATCGCATTGTATACGTAAAATAAATAATAAATTCAAAAGTAGTGTAAAATGCACTTTTATTTATATGTTCTGTTGCCATATGAACTAAAGTGTCATTTGTTTTTCAAACACTTTTAACATCAGCACTTGTCAGTAACACATATTTAGTGTAAATCTCATCTTAAAAAATGTCAAATAAAATAAAGCTTATTGCCACTGCCAGGGCATTAATGTCATCCTGTTTTTATAAAAAATTTAAAAAAGTCTACATACAAAATCCAACAAAATGATTGTGGCTCAGCACAATCAGAATATTAAAACAGGTCATTTCTGAGGTAACAGCAGAAACTTTTAATGGGGAGTTCAACAAATAACCTTGTTTCTGTTGAATCCTCCATCTGGGAAAACTAAAATGAAAATATCCATGTTAAAGTTCAGTAACTTTACCAATCCATGTATCACTCATTCTTTCCATTTTCAATTGTCAAACAAAATACAAAAAAATAAAAAGTGACATTTTATTACGTTTTTCGTATTTTAATCTAACACAAAAAAATGAAAAAAGTGCCTGTTTTTTTTTATATTTCAATTTTTGACTTGGATCAAAAATACAAAATGTAAAACAGGCCACCGGACTGAATTTGTTTTATAATCGACTGGACTTTCTGTTGTCATTACACATCTGTGCCACTAGATGGAGCTGCACTGCAGTAACCAGCTAGAGAACAGCAGGACAGTGAACACATGGAGCAGATCTGATGGAACATGGAGGAATGACGACCAAAGTTTTGTTGCAGTCCAGAATTTTTTTTTCAGACAGAATTGTTAATATTGCTACCTGAGTTGCTACCTGAACTGTAAAGGACACGGATTTTACCGTTTTTTCGTTTTAGCTTTTCTGCATGTTAACCTCCAATTGTCTTCCGGTTCCAATTATCTTCTCAGCCAGTAACAGACTTTTCAAAACAAAAGCACATGAGCAACATGCGTTAACGCGCGATAAAATAAATGTCGGCGTTAATAAATTAATGCGTTAATGCGATAATAACGCGTTAACTTGCCCAGCCCTATAAAATACGAATGCATAGATGGATGCATATTTATATCAACTGAAAGCTACCTCAAACAAAACAAGAGAAAGGTCAAAATTCCCCATCTATCCGGTCTGTAGGTCTGTTTTCTCCCCAACACTCAGCAGTACAGCTTAGTCATCTTTGTCCGTGCTCCGCTCAGACTACAGTAAAGTCACGTGACTCCATTCTCCATCTCAGTGGCAACAGCTAATGACCAGCTCATTGAAGCTCATCAGTTTCTCCCAGAGGCTGTTGGTTCCCCGTCCTTCAAATGCTCCGCGGAGGTCCGGCCATCCTCCAGCCCGGAGAGTCCCGCTGCCGTCTCGGTCAATGCCCGGGAACTATCTGATGGATGAGCCTGTCACTTTAATTATGTATCTATTGTTTACAGTCAGAGAACTGCAGAGAGAAAACAGAAGGGTGACACCAGTGGAGGTGTAATCAGCCGGGGTTGTGGTTAGTTTAATATGCCGGTTAACTGTTGACATGCACTCACTTTCAGACATACACAAACTGTGGCACCACAGATACATACAGTAGTTGATCTTGTTATACAACCCACTTGGAGTCCTCATGGACATGTTCCCACAGATTTGAAAGTATGTGTTTATGTCCCTAAGCTACAGATACAGCCCTCTGATGATAACATTTAAAACTCCAGCAAATTCTCCCCGTGAGACTGACATGAGCTGTTTATTAGTTTTCTTTCTTTCTTTCTGAATTTGGTATTTCTCTGACTTAAACTTTTAACTCTGCCGTGGATTAGGGGTGTGAAAAAAAATCGATTTGGCAATATATCGTGATTTTCTGCCGCCCAATATAATCTATATATTATAATATATCTATATAATCAGCTCCTAATATCGATTTTTTTTTTTACAATGCTGTCAGTATGTTGTAATGGTTACTTAAATGTGCAAAAAACACTTATAATAAACAATAAATAGGTTGTTTTAAAGTGAATAGTTCTGACTCAATTTGTCCTCTGAATGACCAATATCATCTGATGAATATGAATATTGATATTAACTGGGTAGAACATTGCAATATATCGTGATATGGCGATATCCGGATAATATCCGGTCCTTGCCAATACTCACCCCTACTGTGGATCAAGGTGGATTCACACAACAATATTGCAGCAACGCACGGAGGGTAACTTTTCTTCGTCATACCAAAAAACAACCAATTAAATTTCTTCCTGTTCGCTGCACAAGTAAGCCACGTGCTTTGAATTCGTCCCACCTCAATGTAGGATGTAGCTGTGTGACCACAACTGGACTGGCTGTAAACACGTTGAAGCGGGAAAAAGCTGAAAATCCCGCAACTCTTGACGGAGGCGATTGTGATGCGTGAAACCCACAATTCAGTTTTGGCTCCAGCTGACGTCGACCCACTCAAAGTCTGTGGAGACGAACGCAGACGACGCTTGTAACATTCAAAGGCAGTGGGAAAAAAAGGAAAGAAACGACCAGATACAACTAGAGTTACAGTTGTGAAAAAGGACGTAGATACACCATCCTCCAGTTCTAAGGTTTTAAGTATTGGAACATTTTTTTGATATCATATGATTTTTACTTGATCTTAATCAAAAACTAGAAAAGTACTCAGAGCGCAGTCCTCCGCCAAATGCAACAATTCCCCCATATAGTGATTTACAGATTGCGATAAAAATTATAGATCAGATCTGGATCAGCCTTTGAAATTTGATAGAGGTTCCCATTGTCAATCCCTGAGTCAAATTTCATGAGTCAAGTTTCATGAGTAATTAATATTGAGAAACAGAATTTTCGGCCCCATTGACTGCAATGTTATCGAAAATGTGAAAGTGATCCAGAATCCAGGATTTCTTCCGGATCACACCCAAAATGAAATCAGTTCTTCCTTTTCACATTTCTGACAACTCCTGAAAATTTCATCAAAATCCATCTATAACTTTTTGAGTTATCTTGAACACAGACAGACAAACAGACAGATAAACGCCGGCAAAAACATAACCTCCTTGGTGGAGGGTAAAAACCCTCTGGCGATCATTATTTATCAAAGAAAAACTACACCAAAATACAGAAAGCACATTCTACGATTCAATCGATTGTCGGTCCACCGTTTGCAGCAATAATCCAAATGAGTTGTTCTCAGTATAACATTATCAGTCTCTCACATTGTCGTTAGGAATTTTGCCTTCAGTTCATTCAGTTGTGTGCGTCGTTCTTTTAAAGTACCTTTTATTGCCAACTCAATGACTGCAAAGTTCCCTGGTCCCGTGGTTACAGATGACTGCAAAGTTCCCTGGTCCCGTGGTTACAGATGACTGCAAAGTTCCCTGGTCCCATGGTTACAGATCATGATCCTCCCACCACCGTCCTTGACAACTGCTGAAGGTGGTTTCCTGCGACACTTTGATGGACTTTTCATCAAAGGCGGTGCAGTGCATTGTGGGTCAGACATCTCCACGTTGGTCCCTTTGTCGCAGAAGTCTTGCGGTTTGCTCCAGTGTTGACATTGCGAACATAAGCTTTGGCTGGTTACCTCTGCCAAGGAGGTTATGTTTTTGTCTGTCTGTCTCTGTTCAAGATAATTAAAAAGTTATAGATGGATTTTGATGAAATTTTCAGTAGTTGTCAGAAATGTGAAAAGGAAGAACTGATTTCATTTTGGGTGTGATCCGGAAGAAATCCTGGATTCTGGATCACTTTCAAATTTTTGATAACATTGTGGTCAGTGGGGCCAAAATTTTGTTTCTCAATATCTCATGAAATTCCAAAAGCTCATGAAATTTGACTCAGGGATTGACAATGGGAACCTCTATCAAATTTCAAAGGCTGATCCGGATCTGATCCAGAACACGGATTTTATTGCAAACTGTAAATCGCTATATGGGGGAATTTTTGCGCTTGGCGGAGCTCTCGGGGTGCTTTTCTAGTTCTTTTTTTTTTTTTTTAAAAGAGAAGTGACTTCCTCATGCTAATTCCTACATCCATCTATCCATCCATCCATCCATTATCTATGCCTGTTTAATCCTCTGCAGGGTCACGGGGCTAATTCCTACAAACAAGCCAAATTTGTTTCATCTTTTTCCAGTTGTACTGTCATGAACTGTAGCATTTAATGGAGCTCTTGGGATATACTGTATTTCTCTGAACATCACGTGGTCTGACCTGGGGATGAATTTGCTTCCACTCCTGAGAAAACTGGAGGTTTTCCACTTGTGACTAAGCTTTCTCACTGCAGAACAGTTGGACTTAAATTGCCTCTGAATGGCCTTATAACTCTTCCCAGATCCCCTCGTCCTGGTGGGGTTTTTTTTTTTCTGTAGCTAAACTTTGATCTTTTTTTTTTTTTTTTGTAAAAGTTTAGAATTTACAGTGGACGTACTGTCTTTTTCACAGGGCTTTAAGCAAGGAAATTCGAGGAGAAACAACATTTGACTTGAAGCCATCCGTTCCACTCTTTTCAGTTGCATTCAGTTTTAATCAAAATGATGCAAATCTTACACTGCAGCAAACCTAAAGAAGCCTGACTGAAAAACAGCCCAATGTTTAATCAATGTTTTGTCGAGGATGTGCACTGTTGCCCATAATCTTTCACAACCCTTTGCATAGTAAAGTCCAGGGGCCCAGAGCAGTACCACACACGGAGCCGGGCCTTGTTATCTGTGCACTCAGTCAGGCTCTGATGCATGCTGGGAGAGGCCGCTGGATGGGTGTTGGCGCCTTAGTGTGCTGATATATTGATTTAGAAATCTGAAAACACCCTCAGGACATGAGCTATGTTTGGACAATACATGCAGGAGAGTGTAGCAGCTCTTTTTGAGGGGGGGGGCTTGAAGAAAAAGCATTGACAGCCACTAGAGGAGAGGGCTGAAAGCAGTAGGAGCTCAGCTTTTATTGATCAAGAGGTGGTCTACACTCTGGCCAGATCAGCTTCCATCACAGGGCTCCTTTAACTTCAAACTTCTAGACAGGTGCAGGAACATTTCTCTGCTTCTCCGCGGCAGCTGACGCAGGAGGAAACACATCAGTTAACCAGGCAGGTTCACGCTCACCTTCTTGCACAACACGCGGCGAACGCACGATCAGAGGGAGATGAGGAAATATTCATGAGGAGCTATCGACTTTTTCCTGCAGAAGCACAAACAGTACAAACGCAGACTCGCAGACTGACAGTAACACCAAAAGTCTTTTCACAGGATGATGCTTTGTGCCTGTTTTTGGGGGGGGGTATTACGCTGCGGGCCTGCCAGAACAGGAACCAACAGGCTGCTCCCAAACAGGGATGTTTCTAAATCATGTATGCTGTTGCCGGTACGGGGTGTGAGTGAGTTATCTGGGACGTTTCAGCATTTAGCCTGTTCCATCACACTGTCGACCCAACGCACTGTGTTTATGTTGTTATGGACGAAACAGAGGAGTCTTTTCAGGCTCTCACATGATGAAATACACCGATGTTCAGATCGGAGAACACTCTGTAAACTCGTCTTCCCATTTTTTTTTTCTGTTGTTTCCCTGCTCACAACTGCTGGTACCTGGAAATAAACGGACCCCAATCGAAACCGTCACACTCTGACAGGTGAGGCGTCTCCAGAGTTCCCGTGTTACCCTGGATCGGCTGCACCACAGTACGGTATCATGCCCCACATTTGTTCCAGCTGTGCTATCTGTCGATATAAGATTAGGAGTGCATGATAACTATCGGGCTGATAACAGGAAATTATGACGTCATTCCGATAAGTCCGATATCATATATATTTTTGTCCACACGGCAGTGTCTCGCTCCCTCTGAGCCTTGAATGACTGTTGTGTGATTGAGTGAATGTTGTGTTCAAGTAACGTCGGCATAATCAGAAAAACGATTACTCAACAAGGAAAATCAAGAATACCCCCCTCATGCCAGAAAACAACTTGTTAAGTCAGTCATAATTTTAGTAGTTGCTGACTTGAATCGACATTCGCAGTATTTTTCCTCATGTTACACATAAAAAAGAAAAAAATTAGAAAACGCTGAAAGAACGACTAGCAAACGAGAGAACGGAGGAATTTACGTTACACCTTGAATGCAGCCTGCAGCACAGCATACTGATCACAACAAATATGGCGGCGATGGCATGGAGTGTCGTTAAAGTTTCAGAAGAAGATAGTTTGGTGGTTATTTGTGACAAAAGCTCCAAGCGAATTCTTTCGCCAAGCACAAGCTTTAATACGTCAAACCTGATCAGCCACCTACAACATAACAATCGCTTCCATGGAGTTTTGAAATCGCGCTAACGTGAGCTAATGCTAAAGTGCACAAGCCAGCAGCAGTCTCCCCTCTCCTCTCATCTAAAGCTTCCATGAGATAAAAAAAAAAAAAAAAAAAAAAAAAATCACTGAACCTCATTTACTTTAATTAAAGGTATTAATTTAAATGGAACCACAAGCTAAAATCCTTTAAATGTTAATCCTTTTCAGTTTGTAATTCTGATGTATGTATTTCCATCAGTTCAAGGAGCCTTTATTTTTTTTATATCAGTCAGTAATGAACCTTATTTAAGTTAATGTGAGATATCAAATAGGTTTGTTTGATAGTGTTACGAAAATGTTTGAGAGGCTTGCCAATAGTTTTTCAATGGAAAAAATAAATATCTGTTCATTTAAAGAGTCCAAACTGTTTTTGGTTTTGTTCATAGTATTGATGTAATGATCTTAGGTATATGTGTGTGTTATCGGTATCGGCCTTTAGGAGCTGAAAGCTATCGGATATCAGTTTTAAAAAACAGTTATCGTGCATCCCTAAATAAAATGATGTTTTAGTTCTCGTCCCTCCATCTAGAAACCGCTGGAATCAGCCCTGCTCTTAAAAGTCGGGATCGTTTGACAGACTGGACTGTTTTCAGTGGAAAATGGTTGTGTGAAAGCGCCGAGCTACCAGCGTGTAATCCAGCTCTGGACTGGACTGGATCTCGGATGCTCGTGGAATTATTTACATTTCTTGGCCTCAGGCAGAAGAGACTGGCAGAGGTCAGATGTTATTCTTCATTTTACAGGAATGTGAATTGGCTGAGAGATTGTTCAAACAAATCTAAAACCTAAAGGGCCATATTTCACACAGCTCCACCTGGAAAGACAAAACAAAGAGCGGTGGTAGCTGTCTTTCTGGCTGCGAACACTCCTGCGGACGTGTGTGTGCGTGTGCGTGTGCATGTGCGTGCATGTGTGTGTGTGTGGGAAGAAGCCATACAGTGCAGGCTGATGGTTGTGCTGAAACTGGATGCTGGCAGCGCTCCAGGTGGATGTAGGCTGAGCGACGCCTCGGCGCACTGATATATTGATTCAGAAAGCCGAAGACGCCCGCAGGCCGCGGGCTCCGTTTGGACAATACATGCAGGAGGGTGTAAAAGTTCAATCCCTGCATCTGCAAAGAAGCCGTTCTCATTCCCAGCTCGTCACACGTTGACCAGTTAAGGGGGAGGATGAGACGTTCCAGTGTGCAGGATGCCCCCTGAAGAGTAATCTTTTGACGAGGAAGGTCACGTAGCATCCGCAGGACACTTCACTGCGGCAGTGGAGAAGGTAGAAGCTTTCAGCAGCAAAATGCATTATACTGTATATTTTAACATCGAGCAAAGCAGTTTTCCTAACTTTAACCATGAAATCTTCATGCTAACTTTAAAACCTAAAAGTACTTTAATTCCTACCGTCGTCGCAGAGCAACTCAGTGAAAGAACACTCTGAGCTGACTGACTGTCCTTCACCTCCCTCCTAAACTCCTGACAGAAACCTAACTACAGTGATCCCTCGCCAATTCGTGCTTTAAGTTCCGCGGTTTTAGTTATTCGCGGATTTCTCAGAAATACATAATTTTTTTTAAAAATCAAGAAAAAATTGCAGAAACATCACAGTATGTTGTGGCGTTCTCTCACAGCGAAGAAATGTTGTGATCCAGCCTGGCCCCTTTAAGAAGGTGGCCTTATGGGTAATGGAGTGGCCTTATGGGTAATGTAGTGTGTGTGTCGTGGGACGGCAGAATGAAAACGGGGTTAGATGAAAAGTGTAGTGAGCATCAACAGCAGCCCAGCGTGTATAGATTTACATTCTCTGTTAACTGACAGGAGCCCAACAATACAACCTGTGTGATGTTACAAGTTCCTGCAGTGCCAGAATAAAGTGCCCGTTCCATGTAGAGAAAACTGGACTTTTTGTTTTGTTGTTGTTAGCGTGTTAGCCGCTAATTACGAGCCAAAAATAGCACAATACCAGCGTTTTTTTTACTACGATTCGGAGACCAGAGGCTGTGAAGGAAACAGAAAGACCACAGTTGAGCCTTTGTCTTGTTTAGCTGCAGTGTCTCGCTACTTTTTTGCAGTTTTTAAACATATTTTAAACACATTATTGAGGCTCGGGGCGCTCCGGCTCCAGTTCGTAGATTTTTATTTTCGTGGGGGGGGTGTCTCCTATTAACCGCGAAAAATAAGGGATCACATTAGTTCATCACATTATTGGCCTAAATTTTGAACCCATATTTTAAGACTTAAAATAAAATTACGGCGCTTTAAAGTGCAAATGGACAATAAACTACATCTCCCATAATGCATTTCGTCATTAACCACAAGATAAGAGTATATAACCATGAGCAAGACATCAAGACGATTTTCAGAACTGACAAACTTTCATGACATGAAAAATATTGCTTCCAGCCATTTATAGTTTTATATTAAATCTTTTTTTTAAATATTTTTTTTAGTTTCTGTTTCTCATATTCATGAGTGTTCTTGCTTCGGGGTGAGGAGTGAATTAAGGTTGGAGTTGGCATGAACTGATGAGTTTCAGTCTTCTCTTAGTAGAGCATGAACAACAGCTTTAATGTGAGTGAGCTCATAATCAAAGGAAGCAGTAATCTCATTAAAACAGGTGGAGTCTGCCCATCACACGCAAACACCTCAGCTGAAATATACCGTCCTGCACCCAGCAGGACAGCAGTGAGTTCAAAGTGAAAATAACTGGGAGTCCAGGATCTGGACTCTGGTGGTCGGTCTGTGTGTGAATAAGATTTCCCACGCTCCCTGAACTAGTCTGAATCCTCAATACTGACATTGTGATCTTGGATTGTTGCCTCAAGGAAGGAAAAAAAAAAAACATCTGTTGATGGTTAAAAAGAGTTGATTATTCAATGTACTCAACACACAATGGTCCTGAACCAGGACCTGACCGGCTGAAGCAAGCCCGTATCATGATACTGTCCCCACCAGCTGGTACTACAGGCGCTGAGCATGATGGGTGCATCACTTCAGCCACAGCTTTTCTTACCTGGAGATGCCCATCACTGAGGGACAGGATAAATCTGGACTCATCAGACCATATGACCTAATTCCAGGGCTCCAGAGTCCCTTCTTTTTTTTTTTTTTACATTTATTGTAGTCTCATTCACAGGTGGTTTTGTGAAGCGTGTTCAGTCCCAGAACCTCCCATTGCGTAGAGATGCTCCTACTGTCCCTCACTCATATCACCCCAAGTTCTGCTGCTGATTTTCTCTAATTAATTTTCACCAACACTGAAGTGACGTCCAGTCATGAATATTAAAGGTCTCCCTCCAACAGCGTTTCAGTTTTTAATGATGATCTAGACAGTTCTTAAGTCAGTCCTAGTGGTTCCAGTGATCGCTTCATTAGCTTTGACTCCTCTGAAACAGACGGAGTTAAAGGGATGGAAAGCTGCTCGCTGCATCAGTCAGGGTTCAGTTATTTGCCATAACCTGAAACATATTAATCACTGCAGTAATATTTACCTGTTTGCTCAGCTGAATCCAAGAAACCAACAGTTTGGGCCAACATCTGGAGGTTGGACAGCTCTGGACACCCGGTGTCCAGCCGAGTTTTTCAGAGACCCAGATCAAGACCCCCCGAGCAAAAATGAACAGGAGGAAGCAGTTTTCTCCCCTACTGGGAGAAAACCTGCATCACTGGGAGAAAACCTTAAAGACAAACAGCAGCTTAAGAACTTAAAAGACTCCATTCTGCTGTACAGCTTTTTAAATTAACTTAACTGCCTTCTGCTGTTAGTTATTGTTTATTACTATTATAATTATTATCATTTTTTACCAGCACTGCAATAACATTGTAAATATTGGGGGGGGGGGTGACCCGGGGAACATGCTTTTTTTTTTTTTTTTTTTTTTTTTTTTTTTTTTGCCGAGCCGGAATAAAATGTAATTCCCCATACCCTCCAGTAGGGGGCAGTGGCGCTCTCATTGTCACAGTGTGCGCAGGGAGCATTAAGGGCTGTGTATACTCTCGCGGCAATGTGTCGTAGTTATCTTGTCGCAGGTATGCCGCAGTTACTTTTGATTTATGACCAATTTTGACGCGCGGTCTCCGCTATCTTATTCCACGCCACAACGCAAGAGGGACAATCACGAACTACCTAAACTTACTAAACTTATCTCTTGTGTTTTTCCACTTCCTCACCGTCTTCAGCCGTATCCAGACCCACATTCATCGCTATCTCCCTCCATGAATTACTAGAATATGTGCTGTCTTTGTAGTGTGGAGAACCAGAATTGTACAGATGTGGGTACTTCCTCATTTCTTCGATGACGCGCTCTTTTCTACGCGGATGTAGACTTGACCAATCAGAGGCTTCCTTTCTCTCCTCTCTGCGACACTGTCTGTCACGGTTTAGGTCAGCCATGGCAGTCTCTATGTTTTGTGTCAAGTTGGCGTCACTCCCTGTCTCTTGTCTGCTCTGTTTCCTGTTTTATTTTGAAGGTCCTGTCTTGTCTGCGTTGTTTTCTGCTTTGCTTCCTTCCCCTTGTTACCTTGATCCCCTGCACCTGCCTCTCGTTTACTGACCTGTGTATTTAAGTCTTGTCATCTCCCCTGTCTGTGCTGGTCCGTTGTCTAGCGTCGTCTAGCGTCGTCTTGCGTCGTCTAGCGTCGTCTAGCGTCGTCTAGCGTTGTCTTGCGTCGTCATGCGTCATCAAGCATCGTCATGCGTCACCTAGCATCGTCTTGCGTCGTCTAGCATCATCTAGCGTCGTCTTGCGTCATCTAGTGTCGTCTTGCGTCATCTAGTGTCGTCTTGCGTCATCTTGCGTCATCTAGCGTCGTCTAGCGTCGTCTTGCGTCGTCTTGCGTCGTCTTGCGTCGTCTTGCGTCGTCTTGCGTCATCTAGTGTCGTCTTGCGTCATCTAGTGTCGTCTTGCGTCGTCTAGCGTCGTCTTGCGTCGTCTAGCGTCGTCTTGCGTCGTCTAGCGTCGTCTAGCGTCGTCTTGCGTCGTCTTGCGTCGTCTTGCGTCGTCTAGCGTCGTCTTGCATCGTTTAGCGTCGTCTAGCGTCATCTTGCGTCGTCTTGCGTCGTCTAGCGTCGTCTAGCGTCGTCTTGCGCCGTCTTGCGTCGTCTAGCGTCGTCTTGCATCGTTTAGCGTAGTCTAGCGTCGTCTTGCGTCGTCTAGAGACGTCTTGTGTCCTGTGAGTTTCCCAAGTCTTTGTAATCGTTTTTACCTGTTTTGCGGTCTTGCCTGTTTACCTCTCGTCGTCTCCCTGGGATTTTAGTTAAGTTTGTGTTTTGGTATTTTGGACTTTTTGTATTTTTGTATTTTGTGTTTTGGTTTAATAAACCCTTTTGTTTTTGTGAACTCCTGCTCTTGGGTCCTTCATCCCACCTCAAATCATGGCACTGTCTGCGGTCACCTACAATTTTTGGGAGGTGCACCGGAGTGTCTCCAGAGAGTGGGGGGGGGGGGGCATCTTTCCGTCGCCTGCGTCACATACTCAGACGACCTGATTTCCGAGTATAAATGAGGCTTTAGCTCTACTGTGTCTGGGTGTTTTTGCACGGACATGTGCACACAGCACAGAGCAGGAGATGTGAAGTGAACAAAGCCTCGAGAGACGGCACAGAAAAAAATTTAACAGAGATGAGAAGAAAGACGGAGATAATGAGACAAACAAAAGTCAGCAGAAAGTTAAGATGAGGAAATTTGCGCAGCAGAAAACAATTGAGAACCGCTGATTTACACAGTCGCACATTTACATCCTCTATATGAAATATTTATGTTACAGTTTTGTTATATATTGTGTCTAGTTGCATTTATATCTTTATTATTTGCGTTGTTTTCTTAAAGTGTCTTGTGTTCCATGACATGCTGCTCATACGTGCCTTTAAATCGTCCTCCAGGAACAAATAGAGTCTTCTCCATTGAATGGAATTGAAGGGTTAGGGTTAGGTTTAGGGTAGTTTTCGTTTGTTGTTTGCGTGTTTTTCCCGTGTGACGGGTGAAGCCGGAGAGACTCCTGACAGCCGGCGTCTCTGACCAGGGTCTCCAGGTTCCGGCACCCAGAACAGCCTCAGCGCTGCAGCGCTGTTTGACCTCTGAGCTTCAGGCGCCGCCGGCGTCTCCGTAAAGAGAGATGTCATAATGTTATTCAGAACTCAAACTGCTGTGCTCTTTTAAGAAATTACAAACAAGATAAAAACAGTCTCTGCGAGCTGTCAAACATGTTTTTATTCAGACAGCCTCGCAAATATCTGACTTCTCCCTCCTGATAGCGAGAATAAAAATACCTCCAGGCTTTTCAGACGACTTTAGAATACTTAAAGACCTTTTCGTGCATTCAAAACAGCACACACACCAACGCCTCGGTACATTTCAGACTGGGTTTCAGGGTCCGGGTTAAAGAGGTGGCACTGGGGTCAGGCTGCTGTGATGATTGATATTCCTCGCGAACACAGTTGTATAAATATATTTGTACGAGCACAAGTGACCCGGTAATTTACACTCTCTGACAGCAGCTTTGCACATGTTCCTCCACCTCGCTGGTGGAGCTGAAAACAGGGCTCTCCGTGTCTTTCACTGGGAAATCCAGAGTGCCTTTGATTCATTTTTTAACAGGCCCCTGCAGCTCGGGCTCCACTCTGCATGTTTCTCTCCCTGTTTTCTTTCTTTTTTCTTTGTTACTCTGTTTTCTGCCTCCCCCTTATTGAGGTTTTTTTCTTCTTCTTTGTAAAATGAGTGCATTTTTAGTTCATATTCTACTTGTTCTGAGGGCGTGATGGGTCCGTTTCACACCAGGTGCACAAAAGTCTCGCCGAAGCGGTGCATTTCGAGCTCGTGAGCTCGTAACAAAGATGAGCAGAAACCCAGAAGAGCTGGCAGGAGTCGATGGCATGATGACTTCATTGGCGGCTGAGACAAAAGCATTGGACTTCACTCACGCTCCTCCGTCTCTCCTGGGACAGGAAGGATGGAGTGGGAGGAGGAGGGAAGCAGCCAGTACATCCCACTCGTCCTACTTCTCTTTTCGTCTCCCTCCCCCCCTCGTTTTTTTTTTCATCCCACTGTCTCATGCCTGCATTGATTCTTGGTGCACACGCTCCACGCTGTCTCAGCTTGTATGCTTCATTTTGATGAACTGACCATGAAATAATTCATTTGAGCTAACAGGGACCCGTTAACAGCCACCCCGCCCAAAAAAAAAAAAAAAAAAAAAAAACTCCAGACACCCTACACTGACACCATCAAGGATCTTCTTTTCTTTCAGGATCTTCATGGGCCTGTAGTTAGTCTAAACAGAGTGTTAGGGCCAATAGTCATAGCAACAGGACTAGGCTTGTTTTAAGCATAGCATCATCATAGTTATGCTGCTATAGGACTACGCTGCAGGGAGACACCAACATGATCTTCTTCCTTCAGCTCAACCCATTATTAATTAGGAGCACCTCATAAACTTGCTCCATTGTGCTGTTTTTCCTCCTTTTTTCTTCTTTTTCTTTGTATGTTTGCAGGCCAGAGTTTCCAGAGTTACATACTGACCTGCAGTTCTACCTCTGTCCATCCCAGCGTTTACCTCCACCTGTGTGTGTAGATGTGTTTACCTCCACCTGTGTGTGTAGGTGTGTTCGGGGTGCTGACTGGCGTGGTGACCGGTGATCTAGTCCTCTGACCATCTCACCTCAGAGCTGCTACCTGCATCTGTTTATAGAGTCATTTCATCAAGTCATTTGTGTCTCTCCTCTCTCTGTCCTCCATCCTCTCTCTGTCCTGTCTCCCCTCTCTTTTCTTTCTCTATCCAGCTGGTCTTCATCAGGAAGGTCCCCCATATGATCCAGGTCCTGATCAAGGTTTCTTCCTCTTAAAGTGGAGTTTTTTCTTGCCACTGTTTGGCCTAAAGGTTTTTTTTCTCCCACTGTGGGAGTTTTTTACTTGCCATTATCCTTGTTTAGGATTCAATATTATATTTTTAGTTAATGATATTTGCTCGGGGGTCATGCTCTGGATTTCTGTAAAGCACCTAGAGACAATTGACATTGTAATAGACGCCATACAAATAAAATTGAATTGAATTGAATCACACAAGCACAACAAAAGTCCAGCAGTCTCTCTAAAGGTCCACAGTACAGCATTAGCATGGATAGTATATCAATACAAAAAAGCATGACACGAAGCGACATGACTAAGACAAAGAATACACGTGCAGTGTGAGTTCAGCGTTGCTTTGGTTTGGTTGAAGGAGCTGTCTCTGAACTGTTTTGTACTGGTTCTGACGGACCTGCCACATTACATGCACACGTGCTGCTCCGGATCACTACGTCGTGGACAAAAACCGAGACTAACACAGGAACAAAGGGTGTAAACATCACACACCATGCTTTGAAGAAAAATGTGCATCAATAGAGTCATTTTGTTTTGCAGTTTAAATCTGCTAAACTTCTGGTTTTGAAATCCAGCTAAGATAAAGTTCCCTGAGGGGACCTGCAGTTGCAACTTGGCACAGTGTGAATAGGATGTAACTGTAAACAAATGCACCCATCAAAAGTACATTTTCAGAAGCGGCTCTGCGCATAAATGTGACAGGAGCCCTGCTGTGCAGTCTGCCGCTGACGGGAACGTCACGCCAGCTCGGCTGCATCAAAGTGACACTGATGTCCCAGCAACCGCTCCGTCAGTTGCAACCTTCACCCCACCGGAGGCGGCGTGGAGCTCAGCGTGGCCGGGACCCCCTCCATTGCGTTAGTGGGGGCTGTCTAGTCACTTTGCTCTGTCCCTGCCTGTCGTCTGCTTCCCCCAGGACAATACAAGATGCTCTTTTGTGTTGAAACTGGGCTGACGGTGATGGTTTCTCTTCCTTGAAAGCATTTTCACCGTTTCCTGTCTTCCCCTGTTGGCAGAGATTCTCCAGTCGAACATCCAGGTGATCCGTGTTTGTCGTTTTGATTTTCCAGATTACAGGATTTACGTGGATCACAGCGACAGCTGTGTTTCAAAAGGAATAAATGCTGCTTTTGCTTTTAAAAAGAGAGTGTGCAGCGCTGTTTAATTAGTGTTTTCATCAAAAACACAGAAATGTTTTAAATGTTTGTGTGGTACCAGTTTAGGCACACTGTGTTTGTCTGTTATTGGGACTTAAATAAAGATGAAATCACATTTCATGATAAATGAATGGAGTAAATTAATTAACTCCAAATATACTTTTTCTTGTCTCTGTATTGGTGACTAGATTATTTTACTGGAACCTCACACATGTAAATGAATAACGGTGATGAAAATAGATTGTTTCTTGTTATGTAGCTCTTTTCTGAGGTGAGAAACTCAAATTAGGGGGTTGGTTTCTTGCCCAAATACACATCAGCATGTGTTAAACCAAAACACCCCTCTAAACGCCATGGTTTCTTTAATTAAGATTTGATATAATTTATAGTTAATAATATTTTCTCAGAGGTCATGATCTGGGTCTCTGAAAAGCACAGAGAGACAATTTGTATTGTAATAGACTTACAAATAAAGTTCAATTGAAGTGAACTGGATTGGACTGGACTGGATTAGACTAGACTGGACTGGATTAGATTTGATTGGACTGGACTGGACAGGAATGCATTAGATTGGACTAGACTAGACTGGACTGGACTGGACTGGATAAGATTTGATTGGACTGGACTGGACTGGAATGCATTATATTGGACTAGACTAGACTGGACTGGACTGGACTGGATAAGATTTGATTGGACTGGACTGGTCTGAATTGGATTAGATTGGACTAGACTGGTGTAGATTGGACTGGACTGGATTGGACTAGACTGGATTAGATTGGACTAGACTGGAGTAGATTGGACTGGACTGGATTTGACTGGATTGGACTAGACTGGACTAGACTGGACTGGAATGCATTAGCTTGGACTAGACTGGAGTGGAGTGGACTGGACAGGATTGGACTAGACTGGATTAGCTTGGACTAGACTGGAGTGGACTGGACAGGATTGGACTAGACTGGACTGGATAAAATTTGATTGGACTGGACTGGTATGGATTGGATTTGATTGGATTAAACTGGAGTAGATTGGACTGGACTGGATTTGACTGGATTGGACTAGACTGGATTAGATTTTGATTAGACTGGACTGGTTTGGATTAGATTGGACAAGACTTGAGTAGACTGGACTGGATTGGATTAGATTAGATTAGATTAGATTAGATAAAATTAGATTAGATTAGATTGGATTGGACTAGACTAGACTAGACTAGACTAGACTAGATTAGATTAGATTAGATTAGATTGGACTTGATTAGATTAGACTGGATTGGATTGGACTGGATTTGAGTAGACTGGACTGAACTGGATTTGGACTGGACTGGATTGGATTGGATTGGATTAGATTAGATTAGATTGGATTGGACTGGATTGGATTGGATTAGATTGGACTGGATTGGACTAGACTGGAGTAGATTGGACTGGACTGGACTGGACTAGATTTGATTGGACTGGACTGGACTGGACTGGATTGGATTAGACTGGACTAGACTGGAGTGGACTAGATTGGATTAGATTGGACTAGACTGGACTAGACTGGAGTAGACTGGACTGGATTAGATTTGATTGGACTGGACTGGATTGGATTAGATTGAACTAGACTGGACTAGACTGGAGTGGACTGGATTGGGTTGAACTGGATTTCACCGCACTGGACTGGACTAGCTCTGATGGGGTCCTCCAATATATAGCTAATAAAATATTCCACGTGACAAATATCTGTATTCTGCATAAGCAGATATTTGAAATAATTCTTTTCAAAGCTGCAGAAGCTTGTACTTCTTCCCCTGACACTGAGGACGGAGGACACATCTCATTGTCATTCAGATGGAGTCAGATTCTGATGTTATCAGGATTCCTTCATGAAGCATCAGCTCACAGCGTAACAAATACCTATTAGTTAAACAATGTGATTTCTTGTCCTTATTCAATGTTCTGGATTAAAGGGAATTTTCTCATTTGCAGTCAGGCTTGATAAGAGGCTGTAAACTGTTGTGTTCACTGTGAATCCAATAAGCCGGTCTGAAAAAGCTCCAGTTAGTCCTGTTTATCACAGCTGCTGGAAGTGGGTTGCTACACCTACACCAGCAAAAGTGACAAAATAAACTGCCTAATGACTCTAAAATTATCTCTATGTGATGTGACCGGCACATTTACCTCCTGAAACACGCACATATGAAGAGCTATATTTAGTCTATTTACACACTACAGTGTTGGGCGCAGTGACTGCCTGCAGCAGCGCTGTTCAGCACCATCAGATAGTTTAGAGCAGATGTGATGAGTGATGTGTGTTTTGGTTTTTTTTTTCAGTTGTTTTTGATGAAGGGTAAGATACGGTTGTACAATTAAACCTGATATTCAAGTAGCTTGGCTGGGCTATTAACAGTCCAGGAAGTACTAACAACACCAAGAACTCAGAAGTAGGTTAAAAGGTTTAATGAATCTGAAGAACAATAGTAGCAGACAGTGAGACCTCCAGACCAGCAGGAGGTGCTACAAACACGAGGAGAAGAGGAAATGACATCAAAACAGGGATCAGCGGAAGCAGAAGGTAATTGATTGGACGTTTTTGATCGGAGATGAGAGACGGGCACCAATTGGAAAGTCAGTTGGATACACAGAGAACGGCGGTGTATGCCGTCTTATCAAACTCTGGGGGTGATGGGGGCACAGCCATAGACAAAACTATGAGATGAGATGAAACTTGCTAATAACTAGTGTAGGGCTGGGCAAGTTAACGCGTTATTATCGCGTTAACGCATTAATTTATTAACGCCAACATTTATTTTATCGCGCGTTAACGCATGTTGCTCACGTGTTTTTGTTTTGAAAAGTCTGTTACTGGCTGCTGCAAAACCGGAAAATAACTGGCAGGCAAACATGCGGAAAAGCTACAACAGACATGGAGAACGGTAAAAATCCGTGAACTTTACAGTTCGGATAGCAACTTAGGTAGCAATATTAACAATTCTGTCTGAAAAAAAACCTTTTTTCAAGATGATTCATTCCTCCATGTTCCATCAGATCTGCTCCATGTGTTCACTGTCCTGCTGTTCTCTAGCTGGTTACTGCAGTGCGGCTCCATCTAGTGGCACAGATGTGTAATGACAACAGAAAGTCTATTCCTTGATTATCAAACAAAGCCATTTCTGGGTCATGTAAACCAGACAATAAAATATTAAAAACAAATTCAGTCCCATGGCTTGTTTGCTTGAATTTAATAATAAACAAAAAAATAAAAAGTCACTTTTTAATTTTTTTAATTTTTGATTGAAAAAATTGAAAATGAAAAAAAAAAACAAATGATACACAGATAATTATGGATTGATAAAGTTACTGAATTTTAACATGGACATTTTCATTTTAAAGTTCTCTCAGACGGAGGATTCAACAGAAACAAGGTTATTTGTAACAACTGACAAGTTAAACTCTCCGTTAAAAGTTTCTGGTGTTACCTCAGAAATTACCTGTTTTAATGTTCTGATTGTGGCCTCTAGATTGTTAGGCTTTTGAAAAAAAAAACCAGGATGACATTAATGCCCTGGCAGTGGCAATAAGCTTTATTTTATTTTACATTTTTTAAGATGAGATTTACACTAAATATGTGTTACTGACAAGTGCTGATGTTAAAAGTGTTTGAACAACAAATGTTATGACACTTTAGTTCATATGGCAGCAGAACATTTAAATAAAAGTGACCTTTACACTACTTTTGAATTCATTATTTGATTTTGCGTATACAATTAGATTAATCGTGATTAATCAGGGAAATCATGCGATTAATCACGATTAAAAATTTTAAAATCGTTGCCCAGCCCTACACTAGTGTTATTCACTGGTCATTGACCAAGAAATTATGCCACCTAAATAATAGAAGTAAAGCAGATACTTCCCTGTCTGATGCCCCCCCCCCCACCCACCCCTATATCACTTGTTAACCTCGGTATGAGGAAATGACATGTGTTGTCAGTGTCTAGAGTTGCCACAACCGGTACTTCAAGCACTGGCGCGGCGACAGCATGCGCTTATCTCAGCGGGCTTCTGCTGAATGAAAGTCGTTTGACAGCCTGCAGTCAATGAACGTGGCGCTTCTTCTAAAACGAGTATGATGATGGGGGCTGACCGAACCACAAAACAGGCGCAAACATCAAACTGTGGCATGTTTGCTACGAGATAAGCTCACGAGTGTCACGTTTCATATACAATAATGAGGAGATAACAGTCCTGAGGTTGAGTTCACAAAGGTCCTACTTACTGACAACACACTGAGCTCCATCGCAGGGAATATTATACTTGTCCTTTTATTGCAGAAACAGTGGAAGTGTTACGATACTCGGAGCTTTCATTAGGAATGGAGGAGGGTTCATGAGGATGTGTGTGCTGTCATTCAACGTGTGCAACAGAGAGAAATATGTAAAAACATTTTTCCCTGTAAAGATGAATGTAAATCCATATCTGTATCATAGATGAATAATGACGAACTGGTTTGGTTTATTTCCAAGACAGCTGACACTGTTACACTGTTAAAACTGTTGTGAAATCGTTTTCCCACAGGAGGGTTTTTTTGTTTTTTTTTTTCTAGCCATGCTATGCTTTGCATGACTTGTACATGATGAATTAACATCTTGGACCTGACTGGCAGCTCTGAAACCAGGTGCAGCAGCATTTCTTTGCACAGAGCACTTGGTTTGCAGGAAACTGAGAAACGCTTCGTTCTGGAGAGCTCCTCTCCAGACGGAGCACATCCTCGAGAACGAGAGTTTCAGCTGTCATTTTGAAAGTGGAAGTTTATAAATGCATAACCTCGAGAGCTGAATGTGTTTCCGTCCCAGCGGAGCCGCATCTTTACCCATCTGCATTTCGCTCCTGTTTCCTACACATTTTCAGAGAAATGTTGTCTGGTGCGAGGCGAAGTCGGCCGACCACGGATGAGTGGATGCATTTGGCTTTTCCAGGTCAGCAGGTCAGAGAACTGTTTCATGAATAAGGCCCACCACGCCGTTCGGATTTGCAGAAAGTTGAACGCCGGTGCCGATGTGTGTGGCAGCCGGCATGTGCGAATGCTGTGGGTGCAGAGACCACAGTGGCAGAGTCTCGCACTTTTATGCTCTGTTCCACACGAGGAAAGGAAAAATCAATCACGCCGATGCATCTCACGCAAAAGAAGAGGCGCTGTGATTTTCTCTACACAGGAAAACAAATATAAAAATGGTGAGTGACTGAAAAATGAGATAATCTGCAGTGTTACCCTTGAGTCGGCCCGTGTCCGGCATCATGATCGGGCTGCGCGGTGACAGCTGCTGTGACTCACCAGTCGAGAGCCACTTTAACTCAGAGATCGGGGTATGAAGATGCACTCTCTGCTCTGCTTCCTCTCCCCAGCTGTGCATTCACAATGATCCCATGAAGGCACAATAAAGCCTGTGCTTTCTGAAAACGGCCCCTTTCCTCCACTTTCTGAATTTTGCGTTAGTCCCCGACGTCTCTAATCACTGACTGCTTTATTCAGCAGCTGCTGAGCGAACGCTGTCAAAAGAATAAAGCTTCCACCTGGTTGTTTCAGTGGGACACACGCAGCAGTGCTGGCCTCGGTTGCACCGTCACTGCCGCCGTCTGCAGCGCCTCCACGACTGAAGGAGGGAGGCGTCAGGTCGGTCAGGTAGGTGCTCCAGGTTTCTAAGTAGGTAGCAAATGAACCCAAAACCGCGTGACTAAGGGTGAATTCCAATTCCTCCCTTAACCCTCAATCTCAACCCTCAGTCTCAAAAATGTGCGCTCCCGCTAAGGGCAAGTGTTGTCCCAATTCTTAGCAAGTCAAGTTGAGGGACATGTTTAAGGGCTGTATCGCCCTCAAAATTGAGATTTTCTGACACCACCCTTGGTAGTAAGGGCTACCCAGAACGCATTGGGTAATTTAGCCAAGACATCTTCGAAAATGATGGTGACAAAAAAAGCTAGCTACAAACGTAAGTATCTTCGTATATCTTAAAGACATAAATGTTACGAAACCATTTTATTGTCTTTGTTTGAGACTTTTTTCATGGATTAACATCGTTGTTGCGTAACATTTATTTTTTTACTTTACGATGTTTGCTGCTGGACCGGCGGTCCCGACCGGGGGTCCCGACCAGCTCCACGTTACTTGTACACCTTGTTGTGTAGCGACGGAGGACTGAATAATGTATCCTCTATTGTGTTATTTGCTAATATTATTTAGAGAATATACGGCGCTCTTTTCAATGTTATCCCTGTGTAATTTCAGGAAATACAGAGACAACACGGCTCTGATACATTTCAGTCTGAAGACGTAACTGCACTCGAGGGGTGTCCCATTTCTAAGTCACTAGATAGCCCTGACACTTACTTTCGAGGGTTAAGATTGAGGGCCAAAAATTGAGGGTTAAGGACGAGAGTTGAGATTGAGGGTTAAGAGAGGAATGGAATTGGCCCTAAGGGTGAATTCCAATTCCTCCCTTAACCCTCAATCTCAACCCTCAGTCTCAAAAATGTGTGCTCCCGCTACGTGCAAGTGCTGTCCTGATTCTTAGAAAGTCAAGTTGAGGGACAAGTTTGAGGGCTGTATCGCCCTCAATATTGAGATTCTCCGGCACCACCCTTGGAAGTAAGGGCTACCCAGAAGGCATTGCGTATTTTCGCGAAGACGCAATGCCTTCTGGGTAGCAATTACTTCCAAGGGTGTTGCCGGAAGGTATTGGTTATTTTCGCGAAGATGTCCTTGAAAAGGATGGCGCAGAAAAAAGCTAGCTACAAATTTAAGTATTATCTTATTGTCTACGTTATATATATTTATATTCTTCTATGTCTTCTTCTCCTTCTTCTTCTTCGTCATCATTTTCTTGACAGACTGGACGTAGCTTTGGTGTAAGGCCGCCCCCCACAGTCTGAAGACGCATCTGCACTCAAGGGGTGTCCCATTTCTAAGTCACGAGATAGCGCTTACACTTACTTTCGAGGGTTAAGATTGAGAACCAAAGACTGAGGGTTAAGGAAGGAATTGGAATTGGCCCTAAGTTCATAATGCACCCGGTTATTTCATCCTCAGCGTGGGGTTTTCAGCCCTCCTCGCCGCATTGACAATTCACACAGCACTCATTTCACCCCCGTCAATCCTCTGTGACTGCTTCCCAAGTTGAAACGGAGGCGCGACGGTGTTGGAACAAGCGTTCTACCTCCACGGCAGACGACAGGCCATAGAGAGTAGGGTTGATCCCACCAGAAGACGCGTCCAGGATGTGACCATTCAAGACAAGCCTGCTTTGGTGCTCCGCTGCATCGGTTTTCAGAATCAGAATCAGAATCAGAATGCCCTTTATTGTCCTTATACATCAATGTACAACGAAATTGGAAATTGAAATTGAAATTACACACAATGGATCAAAACCGGCAGGAAGTCAGACATAAGAATGACATATGATCCAACCACCTCACACATCAACATCACATTAACCAAGCATTGCAGAGGAGATGTTCATTTTAAAGTTTAAAAAAAAAAACTTATTTGGCACCATGAGAATAATAACAGACATCTCAAGAAATGTCTATAAAGAAGGAGGTTACGACGCTAGGCGAACATGATGAAAACTGTGATTTCATTAAAGTCAGCCAAGCAAGCAGCTCTGAAAGCTCCCAGTGGGACCAGTGGATCCATCGAGGACGGCGTGAAACCGTGGCACAGATGGACTGGGCTCTTCTGGTCCCGGTGGGATCCAGTGGCTCCGCAACAGCAGGTACTGAGCAAAGTATTTATCAAAGAAAGACGTCACGCTGCGATCTTTGTCCTCCTGATTCATCGTGCTGTAAACTCAGATATTTCTGAATCAGAGTCTGACTCAAACGTGAGTGAAAGAATGTGAGGTGTTGAGCTCATCTACAACGACCAACAGACTCCTCTTTGTACAATAAGAAGCACTAATTAGAGAAAATGCTTTGGCTCGTGTTATTAAAGGAAAGGAGTTGACTTGAGGCGGCTCTCTGATTGGATGTTTCTTCTGTAAATATCCTGCTGCCAGCTCACCACTGTGGTTCCTATTAACGGGAAGTGACAAAGCTCCTGGATCATCATTCGCATTGAACGACTTCTTGTTCTAATCTCAACCCTGGTAGTGGAATGACAGATGATCCATTATGATCTAAATCAGTGGTTCTCAACTGGGGGGTCACGACCCAAAAGTGGGTCACAGACCCGTTTTCAGTGGGTCGTGGGCCTTTGCCTGGGGAAGGAAATGCAAAAAAAATAAATAAATAAATAAAAAATGCGTGTCATTCATACTCCTTACCAGTAGATGGCGATAATGCCCTGTAATGTGAGTTGACACCCGCCAGTTCACACCATAGAAAAAGACCTGCAAAGTTTGTTTACATAAGTTGAGCAGGTGAAACACAGATACAACGATAATATATGGATATGGGTTGTTATCTTGAAGACAAAGGTCAGTGAGTGGTTATTCAGATAAAACTATATATTTTAAGTTCTTTTTGAAACTACTGCTCAGTGGTTGCCCTGTTTTATTTCATGTTTGTGCATGTTGAGTCTGTTAAAAAAGTCATTTTGGTTATGCCATTTTGGTTTTTGCCATTTTGGTTCACCAATAAACTTATTTTTTTGTGTTGGCATTCTGTGATATTCTATTCTACTATCTCCGATTCAAACTGCACCATCTTTTCATTCAATAAATTTGAGAAGTTGGAAGTTTTCCTTGACTTGGGTCGTGGCTTGTCATTAAGGGTGATAGTGGGTCCTGAAGCCAGACCAGTTGAGAACCACTGGTATAAATGATTTAAAGGCTCGAGGAAGTCGGAGTCGTCAGAGTTCAACAACCAGAATGAGAGCGACTTATACCAGCTGGAACAATTAGAAACTGAAGAAACGGGGAGTTTTTCAAGAGTCCATGGTAGGGCTGTAGCGATACACTAATCTTGCGATACGATACAATGGGATACGATACACGATATTTAGCACCCGGTATGATATATATATTGATATTCATCTTAAGATACATTTACATCAATTTTTGAAAGATTTTAAAGGGACAAAGTGATTTTGGTGACATCTTGTGAGTTTTCTAATGACTTTGTATGAATTAATCGAGCTGAAAGCATCAATTACACATTATATGGCTGACAGGCAGCTTGCAAATGCTGGACAAAATGAATAAAAGATTTGTTGAGAAAAATAGTTTCATTTATTTAAACAGTGCAAATTGTTGCTTGCAAGCTTTTAAAGGTGAGGGCACAATGGAGAGTTAAAGTACAGCAAGTAGCCTTTGGTAGCTTTTTTGGCTTGATACTAAACATAGGAGATAGCTACTAGCCATTTTAGCCACCAGGTTAAGTAAAAACGAACCCTGGCAGCCAATAATTCAAGTCCAAAAGCAACATTTAAGCCACCTTAAAACTGCACCCATCTCAGCAGAGTAGCTGCAAAGTGCAGGAAGCTCTCTGGGGAAATAAAATATCGATATATATCGCAGAATTGATAAAATTGCTCAGCTCTAGTCCATGGGGACCAAAACCAGAGCTTTAATAGAGACCATACTGAACTTCACAGGGTTTCCTGAAAACAAAGAACGAACGCGCGAATTTAACCACGTTACAAACGAGTTAAACTGTGGCAGAATGTAGAGCATCCAAATACCATGTCTGTCTGTCCGGATCAGGATAACTCTTCCTCGGCTGGAGAAACCCGGCTTCTGGCTATTTCTCTGCGACATCTTGGCGGCTCGTCACACAGCGACGCCCCGCAGGGCCGACCGCCATGTCAGCAGGATGTGATGCGCGGAGCTGCCGGATTGACAGGCAGAGTGCGTGAGATGCTGATCATTTCTGTCAAGCCGAGATGGTTAAACGTTGCAGCGACCCATAAATATTGAACCTGCCCCGAGGCTGGTGACCTGCACCGGCTGATTGTTGGCTCTCTGGCAAGGAAAGCTGGATGTGTGTGAGCGTATGTGTTAAAACATGAGTCCAGTTAGCTGCAGGGAAGTGACCATTCAGCGGGAGGAAGGGGGGGGAGGTCAAGTCTGTTGCATTTGATGAGCTGCTGTCTACAGTAGGTGGAATAATGCAACTATAAACAGCTCCAGTACTCGCCACATTTGCCTTCTTCCTATAGTTACAAAGAGGAAGCAAAAGCACAGTTCATTGACAACATAGAGGACTGTGCAAAAGTTTTAACCATCATCCATATTTATTTTTCCGCCTCTTGATAAAGATTCAAACAGAAAACCCAGTGTCATTACAGCTTTTATAATCTGCTAAAGACAAACCCATATTCACTCTTTTTAAGGATTTCACTCCATTTACTTTAAGAGACACAAATTCCTGGAATTTTTTTTGTTTTGTTTTGTTGGTGCAGAGGTCAATGATAAATGTTTTATATATTGTACATTTAAAACAGTCAATGTAGACAAATGTGCTTTGGAGATAAAAAGAAAAGAAAAGTGTGAATAATGCACATCAATAGAAACACGACTAAATGTTTTATATAACTAGAAAAGCACTCGGAGAGCGCAGACCTCCGCCAAGCACAACAATTCCCCCATATAGAGATTTACAGATTGTGATAAAATCCTCCTTCTGGATCAGATCCGGATCAGCCTTTGAAATTTGATAGAGGTTCCCATTGTCAATCCCTGAGTCAAATCTCATGAATTTTGGGCAATAATTCACGGAGATATTGAAAAACAAAATTTTTAGCCCAATTGACCGCAATGTTATTGAAAATTTGAAAGTGATCCAGAATCCAGGATTTCCTCCGGATCTCAGCCAAAATTAAATCAGTTCTTCTTTTTCACATTTCTGACAACTCCTGAAAATTTCATCAAAATCCATCCATAACTTTTTGAGTTATCTTGAACACAGACAGACAGATAAACGTCAGCAAAGGATGGATGAGCAGATATGATCGGAATGAACGTGAGCTAACATTAGCTGGTACCATGAGCTAAGGCAAGCTAAAATTGCCAACTTGTGGCTGCTAGGTTTGTTCGTTCCACCCATTTACCCATTTTGGAATTGATTGGGTAAATTCATCTTGTCATCACCTCCTTGGTGGAGGTAATGACAAGATGAAGTGGAAGCAAGTAGAAATGGGGTTAGGTTTTCAGCAAAGGTCTGAGTGTCGCAAGGAAGCTCAGGATCGGTTCCAAAGAATGGGACCAGCTCCCGGAAAAGCACTGGTCCCTCTGAGTGTGGACCTCAGAACAACAAGGACCATCTGACTGGACGAGCTCAGCACTCTGACAGGAGCATGAAGATGAAGTCGAGACAAATACGCTGGTGCCGACCCGTTTAAAACCACAGAACTGATGCTGTCTGCAGGTATTAAAGCTGCTGTCTGCAGACAGAGTCAGTCTACAAGCATTTGAAGGGCCTGAGCTTGGGTCCTGAGTGTTTGCAGCCAGATGTTGCATCTCTTCTATAAGCCTGTTCAGTCTGGTCTGCAGACGTGTGCTGGGGGAGCAGCACCAGAACCAGAGACTTCACTGAACAGGCTGATTAATAAAGCAGCCTCTGGAGCTCAGTGTGCCGAGAAGCCTGCTTAATGAAATAAAATACAAAATAATGGACCATCCTCTTCACAGTGCAGTGAGGCAACAACAGAGTGTCTTCTTCAGATCCTCTTCTTCGGACCGCTACAGGAGATCCATCTACACTGAGTCACACCTATATGACCCTGAAGCTCTGCTAGAGCTGGGGTAATCAATACGGAGGTCCCTTTAACTCAACAGGACGAGGGGACTGCTCGGTGTCAGTGTTGTCAGGAGCTCAAACATTATTTCAAAGAACGCAGCAGAAAACTTTGTATTCTTAACACAGCCAGAGGAGAATTTAGATTAGTGCTCAAATAACACACGCACGTAGCCAACATTTTCCTGGAGGGGTTGTGTAAGCTTATTTCTTTCTCAAATTAGTGAATTATCTAACTGCTTGTGGGAATTTGCAGAGAAACGAAATGTGGAGATAAAGATGGGGAAAGATGGAGAACTAACCTGGATCAACAGGAGGCTTTTTCATTTTTCAGGTTGGAGGTAAACCAGTTGATGGACCCGGTAGGATTCACTGACTTAGTAAACTACCGCTCTGTACCACTTGGTGGCGATAGTCCATCACTCTCGCTGTTTGCTAACCTCCGATAAATAAAAGAAGAAGATAGTGAGCAAGAGAGACGAAAAACACCCTGGAGCCTCAAGGAGATGAGACGGTTACGACGTCTCAGCGTTCAGTAGAGCCAGTGAGACACCTGAACTTCATCTCCTGACCACCTCGCTGCCCACACCTGTTTATGCAGCCACCTCTGTAGTCCGTTAACTAACGATAACTTCAGTCGTAATATAAGTGCACAGAACTAACACGCTAACAACAACAAAAGAAAAAGTCCTGGTTTTCTCTGCATGGAACGGGAACTTTATTCTGTCACTGCAGGAACTTGTAACATCACACAGGTTGTATTGTTGGGCTCCTGTCGGTTAACAGAGAATGTAAATCTATACACGCTGGGCTGCTGTTGATGCTCACTACACTTTTCATCTAACCCCGTTTTCATTCTGCCGTCCCACAACACACACACTACATTACCCATAAGGCCACATCATTACCTGTAAGGCCACCTTCTTAAAGGGGCCAGGCTGGCTCACAGCATTTCTTCACTGTGAGAGAACGCTCACAACATCCTGTGATGTTTGGGTGATGCGTCTCGGCCAATCAGAGCACAAATTTTAGAGTTCTGGGCCGTCTGCGTTTCTCCTGTTGCTTACAGGAGGCTGTGAGTCATCATTTGACGTTTCGCTGGCAGCTGCGGCCTCTCATCTGCTGTGGGGTGGATTTTTGCAGAATTTCCGAAATTTTTACCTCCACCAAGGAGGTTATGTTTTTGCCGGCGTTTATCTGTCTGTCTGTCTGTGTTCAAGATAACTCAAAAAGTTATGGATGGATTATGATGAAATTTTCAGGAGTTGTCAGAAATGTGAAAAAGAAGAACTGATTTAATTTTGGGTGTGATCCGGAAGAAATCCTGGATTCTGGATCACTTTCAAATTTTCAATAACATTGCAATTAATGGGGCCGAAGATTTTGTTTCTCAATATCTCCATTAATTATTGCCCAAAACTCATGAAATTTGACTCAGGGATTGACAATGGGAACCTCTATCAAATTACAAAGGCTGATCCGGATCTGATCCATAACATGGATTTTATCGTAATTTGTAAATCGCTATATGGGAGAACTGTTGCACTTGGTGGAGGTCTGCACTCTCTCGAGTGCTTTTCTAGTTTGATGATTTTTTCTGTTATATATTTCTGAAAAATCCGCAAATAACTAAAACCGCGGATTTTAAAGCGTGAATTTGCGAGGGGTCACTGTATATCTGTGCCTCTCCTCTCTCTGTCCTATCTCCCTCCTCTTTTCTTCCTTTGGCAGGTAGGTCCCCCCTTATGCCCACCCTCTAAACCCCGCCCACTCTCCCCCATTAAACCCGACTCACTCCCCAACTAAAACCCCGCCCCCACTAAACCACTAAACCCCACCCACCCTACTAAACTCTGTACTAAACAAAAAACTCTGTCCACCCATAAACCCCCCTGCTTCCCCTAATCCCCGCCCACCCCACTAAACTCTGCCAATCCCATTAACCCCGCCCACTCCACCCCCACTAAATCCAACTCACTCTCCAACTAAACCCCGCCCCCACTAACCCACTAAACCCCGCGCACCCCACTAACTCTTGCCCACCCTCTAAACCCCGCCCACTCCCCCACTAAACCTGACTAACTCCCCAACTAAACCCCGCCCCCACTAAACTCTGCCCACCCTCTAAACCTCGCCCACTCTCCCCCACTAAACCTGACTAACTCCCCAACTAAACCCCGCCCCCACTAAACTCTGCCCACCCTCTAAACCCGCCCACTCTCCCCCACTAAACCAGACTCACTCCCCACTAAACCCTGCCCCCACTAACCCCCGCCCACCCACTAAACTCTGCCCACTCTCTAAACCCCACCCACTCCCCCACTAAACCAGACTCACTCCCCAACTAAACCCCGCCCCCACTAAACCCCGCCCACCCATAAACTCTGCCCACCCTTAACCCCGCCCCTCTCCCCACTAAACCTGACTCACTCCCCACTACACCCCGCCCCCTAAACCCCGCCCACCCCACTAACTCTGCCCACCCTCTAAACCCCGCCCACTCTCCCCCACTAAACCTGACTCACTCCCAACTAAACCCTGCCCCCACTAAACCCCCCCACCCCACTAAACTCTGCCACCCTCTAAACCCCGCCCACTCTCCCCCACTAAACCTGACTCACTACCCAACTAAACCCTGCCTCCACTAAACTGTGCTTTTTAATTCTTTTTGACAATCTAACTCCAGACTGGGGACAGAGTTCTGGGGACAGAATAATATAAATGAACAATACAATAGCTTGATGAAGAACCAAAGTATGAATAAAAGTGTTAATAAGTTGGAGAGGAATGGATGGGAGTCAACAACCAGCAGTGTTTCAACTCCCCAACAGCAGCTGGATAATAAACATCATCTGCACGTTCTAAATCAAATCATCATTGTTTGAAAGCACAGAGCCTCACGATCCCAGTTTCATCCACCAGAACGCTTGAACCGCGTCCCAGTTTACATACCTGTCCAATGTGCTGCTTTTGCTGCGAGAATCCGACAAACACAACGGCTACGAGCTTTTCAGTGCATGACAACGGGAACGTACGCATACATGCGAGCTGACAGCGTTCAGTTTTAGACTACATCTCATCTATTTCTGGACACCAATACAAGAGTCCGGTTTTATAGGATGGAGACGTCCTGCTCCTCGTACACACTCCCTCTAGTTTCAGAACCCTAGCTTAAGAGTCACAGCGGAGCGTTAGCTTTAACAAGCCCAGGTGTCAGACAGTATTTTTCTGTTGGTACAGAAAGTCTCAGTAATGCTCTCAAAGAATTTAACACTGAGTGAACATTATAATTTTTTTTAAAAAAAGTGGGAGAAGCAGTAAGACTAAAGGAGACGCAGAGAGACTCCAGCCACTAATGAGCTAACTGCAGGCCTTCCTCCTCATGTGACTGCTTTAAATTGGGTCAGTCGATAGCCGTGTGGCGGCCGCGGCGCTGATTAAGGGAAGCTGAAACCGTCTGAAGCGGCACGCATCGCTCAGACGTGGCAGCAGCCAAAGAGTTTGTCTCGTGGCCAGTCAGACATCAGCTCACCTGGGGCCAGGTGTACCGAGCCAGGAAAATAAGCAGCAAGTGAGCTGGAGGGGGGAGTGTCCCCTTCTGTGGCTGAGCCCCCAGGGTTGCACCGATCTGCAAACACAGCCGGAGGGACGACCGGCTTTAATTCAGCAAAAATTAAAGGATGTGGATGTTAAATCTGCCTGGGTGTCGCTGTGTTTGTCATGAAAACTCATGGACTCTGCAGAAATCTTCTTCCCTCCTCTTCCTCCTCCAGCCTGAGCTTCTCTGTCTCTCTGAGTGACCTGGTTCGGCTGAAGATGGAGGGCAGCGCTGACAAGGAAACAGGATGGTGTTGGAATCAAACCTCACCACGGACCAGCTGAGGGGTGTAGTGGGCGGGGTTTAGTGGGGGAGGGGTTAGTGGGGGCGGGGGTTTAGTTGGGGGAGTGAGTCAGGTTTAGTGGGGAGAGTGGGCAGGGTTTATGGGATTGGCAGAGTTTAGTGGGGTGGGATTTGGTGGGGTGGGCGGGGTGGGTTTAGGGGGAGCAGGCGAGGTTTATGGGATGGACAGAGTTTTAATGGGGTGGGTGGGGTTTAGTGGGGGTGGGGTTTTTAGTGGGGAAGGGTTAGTTGGGTAGTGAGTCTAGTTTAGTTGGGGAAAGTGGGTGGGGTTTAGAGGGTGGGCAGAGTTTAGTGGGGTGGGCGGGGTTCAGGGGGTGTGGGGACGGGGTTTAGTTGGGGTAGTGGTCTAGTTTAGGGGGGGAAAGTGGGCGGGGTTTAGAGGGTGGACAGAGTTTAGTGGGGTGGGCGGGATTCAGGGGGAGCAGATGGCATTTATGGGATGGGCAGAGTTTAGTGGGGGGCGGGGGTTTTTTTGGGGGGGGAGTGAGTCTGGTTTTTAGTGGGGGAGAGTGGGCGGGGTTCAGAGGGTGGGCAGAGTTAAGTGGGGGTGGGCGGGGTTTTGTGGGGGCGGGGGTTTCGTTGGGGAGTGAGTCGGTTTAGTTTGGGGAAAGGGGTGGGGTTTAGAGGGTGGGCAGAGTTTAGTGCGGTGGGCGGGGTTTAGTGGGGACGGGGTTTAGTTGGGTAGTGAGTCTAGTTTAGTGGGGGAAAGTGGGCGGGGTTTTAGAGGGTGGACAGAGTTTAGTGGGGTGGGCGGGATTCAGGGGGAGCCGATGGCATTTATGGGATGGGCAGAGTTTAGTGGGGTGGGCGGGGTTTAGGGGGAGCAGGCGAGGTTTATGGGATGGACAGAGTTTAATGGGGTGGGTGGGGTTTAGTGGGGGCGGGTTTAGTGGTAGTGAGTCTAGTTTAGTTGGGGAAAGTGGGTGGGGGTTTAGAGGGTGGGCAGGTTTTAGTGGGGTGGGCGGGGTTTGGGGACGGGGTTTAGTTGGGTAGTGAGTCTAGTTTAGTGGGGGAAAGTGGGCGGGGTTTAGAGGGTGGACAGAGTTTAGTGGGGGGGCGGGATTCAGGGGGAGCAGATGGCATTTATGGGATGGGCAGAGTTTAGTGGGGTGGGCGGGGTTTTTTTGGGGGGAGTGAGTCTGGTTTAGTGGGGGAGAGTGGGCGGGGTTCAGAGGGTGGGCAGAGTTAAGTGGGGTGGGCGGGGTTTAGTGGGGGCGGGGTTTCGTGGGAGTGAGTCGGTTTAGTTGGGGAAGTGGGTGGGGTTTAGAGGGTGGGCAGAGTTTAGTGCGGTGGGGCGGGGTTTAGTGGGGACGGGGTTTAGTTGGGGTGAGTCTAGTTTAGTGGGGAAAGTGGGCGGGTTTAGAGGGTGGACAGAGTTTAGTGGGGTGGGCGGGATTCAGGGGAGCAGATGGCATTTATGGGATGGGCAGAGTTTAGTGGGGTGGGCGGGGTTTTTTGGGGGGAGTGGTCTGGTTTAGTGGGGGAGAGTGGGCGGGTTCAGAGGGTGGGCAGAGTTAAGTGGGGTGGGCGGGGTTTAGTGGTTTAGTGGGGGTGGGCTTCAGTTGGGAAGTGAGTCGGGTTTTCAAATCATATCAAATGTATTTATAAAGCCCTTTTCATACACAAGTAACACAAAGTGCTTTACATAATAAAAACAATAATTAAACAAACAATAATTAAACAAAATTGATTAATTTAGTGGGGGAGAGTGGGCGGGGTTTATGGGATGGGCAGAGTTTAGTGGGGTGGGCGGGGTTTAGTGGGGTGATCGGAGTTTAGTGGGGGGCGGGTTTTAGTGGGGCTGGCGGAGGTTTAGTGGAGTGGGCGGGGTCTAGTGGGGTTGGGGTGGGGATTAGTGGGGTGGGCGGGTTTCATGGGGGAGTTGGTGTATTGGATGAGGGAAAAAAATCAATACAACTTCAAATTAAAATGACAAAAATGTCTCCAACTTCTAGAAACGTCCTCCTTCAGTCTGACCTCGTTCAGGTGTTCCAGTGTTGAAGTTGGGTCCGATCAGCCGAACCTCTGCTCGGATCAATCAAGACATGTGGCAGTGTTTTTGGTTTGTTTTTGTTTTGTTTTTTTTTTGCGTTTGTGTTTTGCGATCACCGGCCCATTTCATCCAGTCAGAGATGAGCCGTCGCAGCCAACGGTCCAAAGAGCTCCTCATGTCCAGGTACCGGAGGAGACAGAAGCTTTGGTTGCTGCTGCATGAACTAAACCAGTTTTAAAGGACACATTTGTGCCCAGATTGAATATTAGGAAGCGCTCTGGAGATCAAACCTCTCCAAACCCAGACATATTGATGACCATTTTTACATTTCAGTCGATTCTTTTGAGGCCAGACGGTGTTCAGGAGCTTTCCCAGTCATTTTCTTCTCCCTCATGTCTTGTGGTTTGTGGTCTGTCCTCCTTTAGCTGCACACACTGAAGTCTGACAGGAACAGCACAGTTACTTGAAGCAACTTTTGAAGATCATAGTTTATTAGAAAGAAAAAAAAAAGCCTGGTTGGCCGTGAACTCATCTGCTGAGGATAACGTGAAGCCCAGAGCGAACCGGTACTGCACACACGCCTGTGCCTGTGCCCGTGCACGTGCACGCTAATGAATGTTTACATGAAATGCTGTCAGGCTGAGTGGGCGTTAACTGGAGACACAGAGCGCCGTACTTTCTACTTAAGTGTTTGCAGCTCATCGTTTCCTTTTCAAGGTTTTCACAGTAATTATGGAAGTTTCTCCAGAAGCTGCCCTGAAGCCATAACTGCGCACATAAACCGGATGAGCGGATGAAACGAGAAGAACGTGTTGTTTTTGGTGCTTTCAGAAGTGGCCCGTGCATCCAGGCTGCTCCACTTTATTTCACCTGAACAGACTTCGGCGCTTCTTTCTTCTAATCTTTTCTCCGCTGTTGCGCTTTAATCACATGCGTGGCCTTGTTTGGTTCTTGAACTGCTTTTACTTGCTGATTTTATTCACTGGATGCTGTTATGAGGTCATGTGATCTTTTAAAGTGTCACCGAACTTGTCTGAGATTAGTTTCATTCTTTTTAGCTCTTGAACAGTGTGAGACTCAGAAGATGCTGTTTTCACTGCACACTTGTGTCTTTTTAGAAATTTAAAAAAAAAAAAAAAAATCTATAATCACAGCTGAAAGGAAACCAGACGACATGTTGATAGTATACTTATCTGTGAATATAAGGGTATTTGAAATCATCAGTGTTTTGTGTGCACAAGATCAGAAAACAAGCTTCCTCCACGATTTAACGAAGTAAATCCTGGTGATTAAAAGTAAATAGGGTTCATTATTAATATTCCAGCTTCAACAGGTCTTCAGTCCTAAAGTCACTTTGGACGGTGGATGTTCTAGTCCTGGAGCAAAAAAAAAGAAGTTTCAGAAAATTATTGGTCTGCATCAAGAAGACAAGACGTTTGGAGCCGTCCGGCCTGTAATCAAAATCTGGTAATTAAAATAAAGCATCATGTTCCAGGAAGACATGCGCCTGGAAAGAAACCTTGAATGATTGTAATCAGAGGTCACCTGACCCCCGGGTCCCAACGGAAGGGTCACGATTCATAGGCCTTAATTTAAACCAGCCACCCCCCATGTTAGGTATTATAAACACGACGATGTGGTAGATTTTATCAATGGCAGTAAAAAAGAAAAAAAAGTGACATTGATCTGCGCCTCTACCATCCAACTGTGAAGTACGGCGGTGGCAGCATCATGATGTGGGGGTGTTCAGCTGCAGGAGGGACTGCTGGACTTCACTAAATAGATGACATCATGAGGAGAAGAACATTCTGGAGAAATAACATCTCCAGACATTAGTCAGGAAGTTAAAGCTTGGACACTAATGGGTCTTCAGATGAACGATGACCCTGAACGCACCACCAGATTAGTTACTAAGAGGCTTCAGGACTACAGAGTCCATGTTCTGGAGTGGACATCACAAAGACCTGGTCTCAGTCCTGGAGAACATCTGTGGTCAGAGCTGAACAGGAGACCTCCAAACCTGACCCAGTTCCTCCAGTTCTGTCAGGAGGAACGGACCAGAAATACAGCAAACTATTGAGAGAAGCTTCTGGAAGAATAAAACATCTGATCCAAGTCAGAGAGTTTGAAGGCAACGATACCAGATACTGAGGAGATGGATGGAAACTTCTGACTCTGAAGAAAGTGATTTAAAGAATTCTGTAAAGATTTCTTTCTCTCATTTTTACTGTTTTTAGTCTATTTATTGTTCTGTTTCTGCACACTGTTTTTTTTATTTTTTTTTTTTTTTTGTCTATTTATTGCCTATTTAATGTCTATTTAATGTCCTGTCTATTTATGTATATTTTTGTATCTGCTGCAACGAGCCAATTTCCCCTCGGGGATTATTAAAGTATTTTCATTTCATTTCATTTCATTTTCATTTCATTTCATTTTTCTGGCATTTAGCAAATAGAAATAATTTTTATAATCCTAATTGACCTAAAAGGCTAAAGGTTTAGTCTGATTTAATGTCAGACAGTGAAAGTGAAAAAAAAGAAGCTACATTCTGATGCATGAATTTTGAAATGAATGTTTTGGGATCAGCACTGTCAACATGAAATGAATAGCTTAATTTTTATTCAGTTTTTCTGTTTGTTTGGGTCCAAAGCAGGAAGTCAGGGTGAGACATAATTTAGTTGAGGAAATTACTTAAACTTTCATTAAAAATTTACCTGAACCAGGTTTTAAGGTGGTCTTCAACAACAGAAGATTGATGTGGCTTTTTGATTGTAACTTTTATTCACCTCCATCTCCTGCTGTAACACGTAGAAACCCCTGAAATCTTTTATTCTCATCTTTTCATTGTTTCTACTCATGTCTTTTTAAACGTAACAGTTTTGATTGCTTTTTAAATATGTCTTTTCGCGCCTTGTAAAGCTCATTGTGTATGAACTGTGCTGCAGAAATAAACTTGCCTTGCTTCCATCATCTAAAGCATATGTGTCAAACACAAGGCCCGCGGGCCAAATGTGGCCACCCCACGTCATTTTATGTGGCCCTCGAGAGCTTGTGCTTTATTGGATTAAATTTTAAACCAATATTTTAAGACTTAAAATAAGCCTACAACGCTTTAAAGACTTCAATGAATTCGCACTTCACAGCAGTGAGTGCTTCTGGGAGAGAAAAAAAGCTTGAGTATCGATCTTTTTACACGAAGTATCATTCGATCCAATACCAGCATTGGTATCGATATTATCGATATTTGGATCCATCTGCCCAGCTCTAGATGACAGTAGTTTGATTCAAAGATCACATCCTGGGACGGCAGATATTAAAACTGCCGTATTTGCAGGTTAATCAGGAACTGCAGCCAAAAACAAGAAACTGGGCCGTTCAATCTGGACAAACAACTTTATTTCTGGTAATGCATCTATACACTGTACATTCAGTCACTGTAGTATATAAGCATAGCTATTTTCAAACATAATCTCATAAAGTCCTTTTTACAATATAGTCCGTGTCGTTAGAGAAAGGGGGGGGGGGGGCTGTTAGAGGAGGAAGAAACGGGAGAAGATGGAGAGAACCGAGATAGATGACTAAGCCGAGCTTCTTTTCATACTGTATATGTAGCATTAATAAATGGAAAAGCTTGCTCTTACGTAAAAATATTTTTGAGAACTGTATATAGTATTAGCAGCAGCACAGGGCTAAGACGATACACGAGGATGAGGAGGGAAGCGAACGGGGGGGCGGCTCCACGTGATACCGAACAGACCGCTAAAAACACGAAAGAACAAAAGACGGTTCCATAAAAAGACTCTACCGTAAAAAAAACAAAACAAAGAAGAGATGGGTTAACATGTTCATGTGGGAATATTCTCTTACGCACAGCATCAACTGTTTCTGAAACATTTTAGTCAAAACGCAAACTTAAAAAAAAAAGAAACGAAACAACTATTGTAAGAAAAGATATCTTTTTTTGAAAAAGGAAACACCATGTACATATATTACACAATATTGTAAATGAAAAAGAGCAACAAAAAAAACGTGTATTTACATTTGTAAATTCTTATTCGAATCTTCACACTGGCGAGTTTCTGTTAACATGGACTCTTATTGCTGCTTTACTGCCCATTATTTAGCAAAAAAATTACTTTCCGTAAAAACAAGACGTCATAAAACTGCATTTTTCCTTTTTTTTTTTTTTTTTTTTTAAACCTGGGAGAGCAAAAAAAGCCGAAAGTTAGCGCCTACCCCTCTGTTGTAAAAAAGAAAAATGGAGGGAAAAAAACAAAAGAAAGCAGAAGTAACATAAACGACACAGAAGCTATCGACTCTTTAGAGTGTAAAAAGTTCTACAAAATGTACCAATTTGGGTCTGCCAAAGTGACAGAAACTTGTTCTGTGGGCAACATCAGTAATGTCGGGTAAGAAACGGGCATTCGGCAACGATGCCCCCGAATGATCCTCGACGCCGCGGCGTAAACGGGGCGTCGGCTCGCTCTTTATGTACAATCCAAAGTAACAATTCACTAAAGCGAGAGGCTTCTCAAAGTCTTCTATAAACATTGTCTGAACATGCATATCATTAATTTCAAACGAAGAAGTAAAGCATTCATTTAGGAGAAAAAAAAAAGCCTTAAGCGTCTTAGCGTTTGTTCTCTGCACTGAAGATACAAAAACGTTTGTAAACTGGTTTGTTCAAGGAATACTGACGAGAAGAGCTGCAGAGGAGGGGCTTTTAATTTGAAACCTGCAAACAGGAAGTTGATGAGGAGGCCTCATCACTGTTCCTACTCTGGAAACCTTTCGCCCACATCCAGGCACTTGAGGTTTTCCAGCATTGCATTGATTTTTTTTTCCTGTTTTTGTCTTTTTTTTTTTTTTTTTTTTGCAAGTGTGAAGTTTTTTTTCCTTAGAAACAAAATACAGCTTTTGTTTAGTTTTTTTTTCTTTTCTTTTGTTTTTTTTTAATAATAATGCTTTCCTCTGCTAAATAAGACGAGTTGCTTTATATTGCATAACACAATAAAACCCTTACATGTACAGGATCAATGCCCAATAACTGACTATATGTATGGCAAATCTCAAATTTCATGCATAAAGAAAATATGAGTTTCCAGTTGAGAAAAAAAAAAAAAAAAAAGGTGAACATAAAAGACGAGCAATAAAACATCTCCACATTTGAAAACAACATCAACAACCGAAAGCAAAAGTAGCATTAACACAATGTACATTCTGACCGCTGGACGCGGCGGCAGAAATCAGATTTACTGTTTGTTCATGCGCCCGCGACCGTCCGGCCCGGATCTGACCCGGTTCTGACCCGGTTCTGACCCGGTTCTGACCCGGACGCAGTCGCAGCCAGGATCCCGAGCGTCAACACGACCGCTCATACTTTCATTTAAAAGAAAAAAAATAATTCAAAACCGCACCAGCAAGCGACAGCGAGACATTTTTTCTTTATTTACAATACTTTGCTGTGAGAAAACAGGACGACAGTAATCTGCCGCCCGACCACCAGAACGCCCGCCGGGTCTCTGCGGCGGCGGCAGGCGCCTTTAAGACCGAAGAAAGAAAGATCGAAGACCATAGTGGGAGTACGATAATGCATTCTAACAGTTTTTTTGTTATGACAAAGTGCGATTCATTATTGTAAAGTACAAAAAGACGTATTTATATTTACACACCTTAATTTAATTCAAATGAACATTTTTGTGGTTAGAGCGTCCATCCAGCCCACTACGACTTCACAGATGATGATGATGATGTCAGCTGGAGTAAAAATGGCCGATCATTCAAACACCACGAGACGAGAAAACAAGACTGCGATCATCCTGGAGTTTGTTTTTTTCTTCTTCTTCTTTTTGCAGGACAGAAAGTTGTGGGTTTGGAACAAAGGAGGGTAAAAAAACAAGACGGTTGAACATTACTGAGACTGATGGATGTCGTTGCTGATCGTCCAAAACAAGTGCTCACTAGGAAATAAAAAAAAAGAAAATGCAAATAAATGAGTTTGTAATTGAATAATGTGAGGAAGGACGTGCTGCAGTGGTCTGGAGGATAAAAACAGGAGACAGCTAAACCGCAGAGACGTCAACGTTTTTGTTCTGTTCGTCTTCTTCTTGATTTCTGTCTGTTACGTTTTCAAACTCAGCAGTTCGGAGGAAAACAGAATCCTGTTTGTTTACACGTCACCGCGTAGTCTCTTAAATAGCTTATAAAGTCTCTAAAATCCTCGTCCCGCCGCGGCGGGGGATGGGCTTCTGGTTCTCCTGGGGTCCCGAGGTCAGGCGGCGCCGTGGCGTTGAGGCGGTCCGGACGCCCGACACGGGCGCAGCTGCACTATGAGTCTCTCTTCCTGTCGTTCGCTGTAATCCGGTTTTCATTCCTGCGAGTGCCGAGGGTGCGACTCGATTTAGTTTTCAGTCGTTCTCCAGGGGAAACCGCCAGCGAGACTTTAGAAACGGGCGAAGGAAACGTTCGTCTGGTCCGTAGGCGGGGTTTTGTCTGTAGCTGTGTTCTGGGGGGCAGGCCCGACGGACGACCCGGGCGTTCCCGGTGAGGTTTGTCAGCCTGAAGTTTGGGTGTGGAGTGATGAGGGGAGGGGGGTTGATGTGGGGGCGTCGGCACTGAGGTTTCCCGCCGGTTCACTTGTCCGCCGGCACGTCCCTGGACGCCCCGTCTTTGAGGCCGGGTTTGGGCCAGAGCTGCAGCTGCAGCTCCTTCACCACCCTCTCCAGGTGCTCCCTGGCCTCCCGCTCGTGCAGCAGGTCGGCTCTGAGCTGCTCGCGGTCCGCCTCGGCGTGCTGCAGCTTCATCTGGAGGTCCTCGATCTGGGAAACACAAAAAGCAGCCGTGAGGAGATGGGGCGGACCCGGTGAATAATTATTCAGACCCGAGATGTTCACCTGCCCCGTCTGGGACCTGTTAGTCTTATTTTCTCTCTTAAAAGACCCAAACACCTTGCTTTCTTCACGCTGTGCGTATTCAGAACTAGGGCTGTAGTGATACACTAAACTCGCGATATGATACACGATATTCAGCTCACGATACGATATATATCGATATTCATCTTACAATACATTTACACCATTTTGTGAAAGATTTTAAAGGGACAAAGTGATTTTGGTGACATCTTGTGAGTGTTCCAATGACTTTGTTCAAATCTTTTATTCATTTTGTCCAGCATTTGCAAGCTGCCTGTCAGCCATATAATGTGTAATTGATGCTTTCAGTTCAGTTAATTCAAACAAAGTCATTGGAACGCTCACAAGATGTCACCAAAATCACTTTGTCCCTTTAAAATCTTTCACAAAATGATGTAAATGTATTGTAAGATGAATATCTATATATATGGTATCGTGAGCCGAATATCGTGTATCGTGTATCGTGAGATTAATGTATCGCTACAGCCCTACTGTTGAGTCAGAATCAGGAATCAAACCTACAGTTTAAGCCTCTGGCTTTTATTAAAATAGATCCAGTTTAATTTGTTTATTAGCGGCGCTTCACAACTAAATTCAGATCTGAACAAGTTAAATGCAGATCCAATAAAACTGTTTTATTCCAACAGTATTCCACTTAATATCAATTTGATATGATCCAATTCATTTTAATTTGTCATAATCCTATCTAAAAGTTTAAATAGCAGTCCGGCCGAGGAAACCATCCGATCTTCCCTTTGATTTGATAATTCAATCCGTCGTCCGGAACGTGCACGAGCGCTCAGACGACAGCTTGATGAGAGAAAAAAAAAAGTCTGGATGTTTCCGGCTTCCTCTTCCCGACGGAGAGTAATTCTGTCTGCGGCGACGACACACGGCCAGAAATGAATCTTTTTCGACATAATTTTATGCTCTTACAGCATCCAGCTCGTGTCATCAAACAGCTGGGCTTTTTAGCATAAAGGGAGCAAACGCTCAAAGGCCGCTCTTCTTATTTTATTTTTTTCCTTTTTCCCATTACTGGGCTGAAAAGCTCTGATCTTAACGAGAGTCTTCCACAGACGACTGCAGTCTCTGCAGGGAGGGAGGCCCTCGCAGCTGGAGAGCACAACCTCCCTCTTGTTTTGTCTAATCTGCATTTCCCATGGTGCCTGAGGGAAGCTGACGTCTCTTCCTGTTTCCTCTTAGAGGGGGAGTTATCATACTTCTCAGGGCTACACCCATTTATTTTTGTCTGGGGAGAAGGAAACCTTTCTTTTTCTCTCTCTCTTGGTGTCCCTTGAGAGGGTGCCAGACTGTGAAAACTACGGTTTTTAACCACCGTGTTGTCCGGGTTTGGTTTTTACTCTTGACCACCTGCTCCAGCGCGTCACGTAAAGATTAGCAGCCGGGTCTCGAAAGACTCACCTGCGCGGAGTACTTTGCGCGGAGGCGTCCGGCCTCGCAGCCTTTGTCGCAGACCCTGAGCTGCCGGGCCTGCTCCAGCTCCCTCTTCAGGCGGACCCGCGACTCGTTGGCCTCCTTCATCTTCTTCTCGCTCTCCGCTCGCAGGCGCTCGATTTCCTTCCTCAGGTTGCGCTTCGCCTCGGTCGCCTCCCGGAGCTTCTCCTTCTTGGCCACCCGCAGGAACTCCAGCTCCTTTGAAGAAGACGTTGCGTGAGTTAGAGGTTGGGGGGGGGGGGGCGCGCGTCTGAGGGTCCTGCTCGTTTCAATAATCACTCATGAAGAGATTCAGCATCCTGTGATGCTTGCATAATGGCAAGGACCTCACAATACGATATGTATCATGATACTTGCGATATCACGATATATTGCGATATTCTACCCAGTTAATATAAAAATTAAAAGTAGAGATCAAAAATCAAGTTACTGTATATGTTCATCAGATGATATTGATCATTCAGAGGACAAATTGAGTCAAAACTACAGTGATCCCTCACCATTTCATCGCTTTAAGTTCCGCGGTTTTAGTTATTCGTGAATTTTTCAGAAATGTATAATAAAATAAAAAAAGCAAGAATAAAAACACGGAAACATCACAGGATGTTGTGCGCGTTCTCTCACTGCGAAGAAATGCTGTGAGCCAGCCTGGCCCCTTTAAGAAGGTGGCCTTATGGGTAATGACTTTTGGTTTTGCTGTTGTTAGCGTGCTAGTCCGCTAATTACGAGCCAAAAATAGCACAATACCAGCGGTTTCTTTACTACAGGTTCAGAGACCAGAGGCTGTGAAGGTAACAGAAAGACCACAGTTGAGCCTTTGTCTTGTTTAGCTGCAGTGACTCGCTACTTTTTACGGTTTTTTAAACATATTTTAAACACATTATTGAGGCTCGAGGGGCTCCAGGCTCGCGTTCGCAGATTTTGATCTTCGCGTGGGGTTTCCCCTTAACTGTGAAAAATAAGGGATCACTGTATTTGCTTCAAAACAACCTATTTATTGTTTATTATTGGTGTTTTTGAAAAACTTGAAAAAAAAAAAAATCGATATTAGGAGCTGAAAAATCGATATTATATTGGGTGGCCAAAAATCGCGATATATTGCCAAATGGATTTTTTTCACACCCCTAGTAACCATTGCTAATCCTTGCAGATGTATGCAGGCTGTTTTTTTGTTGTTGTTGTTGTTCTGAGGTGTTGACACCTGAGAGCAGAGATCCGCTACAACAGCCTGCAGTGTCCATGTCAGTGTTGACACTGAGCTAAATCAGGGGCGAGGCCAACGCGTGGGCCGACAGAAGTTAAGTTTCCTTCCTCTGAATCTCTGACAAAGTGTCAGTGTGTCACGCGCTGCGGTAACACCCGTCATTTCTCGTGGGAAACCTCGTTAACCGGGACAAAAATGTCTGTCATCGAGCTTCTTTGCGTCCTGCAGAGAAACGTGGTGAAAATGAAACAACCCCTGACAAAGACTGGACGCGGGTGTTTGTTATAAAGCGAGGCCGCCGCTGATCCAGGCTGTTATCTGGATGGATTTACGACGCCTTTCCAGAGAGAAAGTGGAACGCTGTCAGGCGAGCTGCTCGTCTCTGATCAGGATGCGTCTCCGCTCGGTCACCCACACAAACCCCTTCGTCGGCATTTTCTTGTTCCGAGTCCAAGACCAAAAATAAAAATGGAAGTCTGGCCTTTCCCTTTGTAGCAACATCCGCTCTTATTGTTGTCACCCGCCAGCTCAGTCGAAGCTTTGCGGACAGCGAGAGTCACTCGTGGTGCTGCGTTTTGATCCCTGAGCTCAAGTCCTTTTCTCAGTTTGACAACTTCACAAAGTATCAGTCAACTGTGAGTAGAATAATAATAATAATAGAGAAAGCGGTGAAATCCCACGCTTCAAACCACAAATCAAGGTGCCCTTTCAGAGATGTAATGAAATACTATCCAGATGAGAAGACATCACCTGGCCGTTTGAAAGTGTCTTTGAAGGGTCAGTTTTACAGATGCATGCCTCAACCAAAATCTGGGTAAGAGATTTAGAAATCGGGTTTAAGTCAAGACGGATTGATAGATATATATAGACTAGATATACAGTGCTACCTCTACTTACGAAATTAATTGGTTCTGGAAGTACTTTCGTACTCGATCTTATCAGGAATGTGTTATATAAAATACACAGGAAGTGGAACCGTACCTGCTGGAGGCTGCGCTTGGCCTGCAGGGCTGAGCCGAGCTTCTCTTCCTGCTTCACCCTCATCTTGACGATCTCATGCAGGAACTTCTCCTTCGACTCCTTGGAGTCCAGTCCGCTGTCCAGCGCCTGCCTCAGACTCTCCAGCTCCGACTCCAGCCCCAGCTCCGGGGGGGTCACGGGGGTCGCGACAGGTGCGGGCGCGGGGGCGGCGCATTCGGCCGACGTCACCGTGCAGATGGGGCCCTGGGCCCCCGGCGAGCTCAAGTCCTTGGCCGAGCTGCTGGACGAAGTGAAGGATGGCGATGACAGGGAGGACATGGACGAAGTGACTGAAATCAGAGACAAGAGCGTAACGGCATGAGCACGCTGGGGGTGCGATTTCACTGGCAGGCTGACGAGGGTCTCACGTTCTTTTGCTTACATTCGTCACGGCTCTCCACCTCAATCTCCACCTCGGAGTCCTTGTCGTCCTGCGGCTGTGGGGGGGGAAGCTTGCTGGCAGAGGAGGATGAGGGGCAGGGGACCTCCGGAGCCAGAGGAGGAAGCTCCTCCGTAGCTCTTCTCTTGCGAGGCCTGGAGTCGGCGCCCTCAGCCGGGGTTTCGCCTCCGCTCGGGTGGGAAGTGCCGGGCACCGACGGGGACATGGGGCCCATCTTCCCCATGGGCAGTGGCGTCAGGGCGACATTGGGGGCCACGGCGTTCTCCAGGCTCTTGTAGTTGTAGAAGCTAAAGGGAAGCCAGACAATTCAGCCGTGTATATGCGTCATAACTAGGGCGATTAAAATTTTTAATCGCGATTAATCGCATTATTTCCCTGATTAGTCACGATTAATCTCATTGTATACTCAAAATCAAATAATGAATTCCAAAGTAGTGTAAAATGCACTTTTATTTAAATGTTCTGCTGCCATATGAACTAAAGTGCCATAACATTTGTTGTTCAAACACTTTTAACATCAGCACTTGTCAGTAACACATATTTAGTGTAAATCTCATCTTAAAAAATGTAAAATAAAATAAAGCTTATTGCCACTGCCAGGGCATTAATGTCATCCTGTTTTTATAAAAAAAAAGGCTACAAACAAAATCCAACAAAATGATTGTGTCTCAGCACAATCAGAACATTAAAACAGGTAATTTCTGAGGTAACAGCAGAAACTTTTAACGGGGAGTTCAACTTGTCAGTTGTTACAAATAACCTTGTTTCTGTTGAATCCTCCGTCTGGGAGAACTTTAAAATGAAAATGTCCATGTTAGAGTTCAGTAACTTTACCAATCCATGTATCATTCATTCTTTCCATTTTCAATTGTCAATCAAAAATTTAAAAAAATTTAAAAAGTGACATTTTATTACGTTTTTCGTTTTTTAATCTAACACAAAAAAAAAAACAATGAAAAAAATGCCTGTTTATTTTTTAATATTTCAATTTTAGACTTGGATCAAAAATACGAAATTAAAAAACGGGCCACAGAACTGAATTTGTTTTATAATGGAGGACTGGACTTTCTGTTGTCATTACACATCTGTGCCACTAGATGGAGCCGCACTGAAGTAACCAGCTAGAGAACAGCAGGACAGTGAACACATGGAGCAGATCTGATGGAACATGGAGGAATGACACCAAAGTTTTGTTGCAGTCCAGAATTTTTGTTTCCAGACAGAATTGTTAATATTGCTACCTGAGTTGCTACCCGAACTGTAAAGTTCACGGATTTTTACCGTTCTCCATGTCTGTTTTAGCTTTTCCTTATGTTTACTGTTTTACGGTTCTGCAGCAGCCAGTAACAGACTTTTCAAAACAAAAGCATGTGAGCAACATGCGTTAACGCGCAATAAAATAAATGTCGCCGTTAATAAATTAATGCATTAACGCGATAATAACGCGTTAACTTGCCCTAGTCATAATGATCTCGTGCAATAACCAAAGTTATGTTCAGCAGGTGCAGACAATCAGTCGTTTATTACATGGTCTGATTTAACAAACGCGTGCCAACCGGGGTATGGAAACATACGAATAAAAACGCCTGAAGCTTTTTCCTCCCACTTCAGGAAAAAACTGGGCCAGATCAACTGTGATGTGGTGCAGCCTGTGCGGGCAGCGCCGTGCCAAGCGGGCACCCACAGTACGAGGGCGTGTCAGATGTATGTGAATGGTGCAGTGTGGGAGGCTGTGGTACAGTCAGACTTGACCCGCGTGACATCAGCCCACCAAGACAGGATAGAGAGAACACGCACGACTAAAATGGCCGCCATCTGTTGCAGCAGAAGATTCTGTTACAGCCAGCATGTTTTACTGCTTTTAATTGATTGTTTTCTGACTTAAACTCTGTTCGGTTCTGGTTGGCTGTCCGTTTTGGATGTGGTTGGGGTGCGCCATGCTGGGCTCACCTGTCTCTCAGCAGGGCCAGGGGGTGACTGGAAGGTTCCTTGTCGCCAGCAGAGATGTGAGGAGACCAAGGTCTGAAAGCTGAGGGCCTCTGTCTGGGCTGAATGCAGTTGATGCCCTGTAAGACAAAAAATACATGTTTTCAACTTAATTCCCAACTACTGAAGAATTCAGAAACAGCTTTGTATTCTGGGATCTTTTTTGGATCTCTCTTTTTGGATCTCTGTCACAAGATCTGCCAACGTTGGATAGTGGGCGTATGTCCAACTCCTTTCCTCCTCCCTTTTTCCTCCTCTAGCTTTCATAGTTAATTAGGAGCACCTTGTTACTGGGGCAGCGCTGTTTTCACAGAGTTGGGGAGAAGAGTTTAGACTCCACCTCCTTGAACCAGCTGCTCGGCGAAGCGCTGAAAAGTCATGGTCCAACTGGGAACTTTTGTACTCCATCTCTTTCAGTCCACTTTTGAAAAAGGCCATACTACATGTCCTTTAAAACTGGTTATAAAGTACAGTAACCAGTTTGGTATTTCCGTGTTTTTTATTCTGGGTGTAAAAAGTCACCTCTTAGGTTGCGGTAATGCAGAGACGGGTATGTCACAGTTGGCACCGGGGCCATGAATGTTGAGGCGGTCAGTCCGAAAATGAATTGTTGAAGACCTTCTCGATTTTGGGGTTGGAGGTATTAATCTTTCATGTGGCACATCCATTAATGAATTGCGGGTATATTTTGTTTCACCGCTCTCTCAAACTTCGCTCCAATGCCAGGCTCGTGGCATCTACGGTTACCCTCCCCGTTAGCGCGGCTCGCCGAATCTAAATTTAAGTGCCTACCTCATCCAAAAACTTCCAGATAATATTACATGATATTTCATCCCATGCACCATGAATCATTATCATCATCGCGAGCATCTTCTTCCCGAGACTCGACCCGCTCACCTTACTGGGGGCGGACAGGGACTGAAGCCAGTCGTGCTGCTTCTCCTTGTCGGCCGCCGGGGACTGGGACGGGACATCTTCGTGCTTGGATCTTTTCATCGGGATGGGATCGGGTGCCTGCGGGGGAAAGAGGTTTCAGTTTTAGTCCAGCTTTTTTTTTGTTTTCACCCTGGACTCAATGACATCACCACAAAGCTCATCGCCATGACCACCTGGAGGCGTCTTTGGCACACTTGCAGACAAATATTCAGAAGCTGCACCCAGTCCACCCCCGTTCACTACGGAGGAGGCTAAATAAAACTGTCAGGGGGGAATTTAAAGACGTGAGCTGGATTAAAGGGAGGAGTTAGGATTCTTTTTGTGTTTGACGGCAGATATCAGGCTGTTCTGAAATGATTACTAACTAGAGGTCTTCGGGACAACCCGACCACCCGAAAACCCGACGTTCCGACCTGACCTGAATCGGGTCTCGGGTCCATTCAAAAAAACGTGACTCCGGGTTCCGGTCGGAATCGGTAGTTAGTCTCGGGTCCGGTCGGTGCTCTCTGACAGGCTGGGTCCGTGTTTACTCGAGAGAGGTAAAGTAATTGGCGGTGGCAGCCAATGTCAGGACGGGGTCATCCGCTATGTTACCACAGCCCAATGATCCCACAGCCCTATGTTCCCTCATTTCTAAGATTTTTCTCAAAATGCAACTCTAAGTCAAGTCATCTTTAGTTTTATGTCGCTTTTTAAGAGATGATTCAGAGTAATTTCAACCTAGGGTCTTTTGCAACATGGCCTTACCCCACTAATAATGTCTGGAATTTCTGGTGTACTTACAAACTTTCTAACACCTCATTTTATGAGTACTAACACTATTTGTACTACTGTAGAAGTTTGGTAACATTCTGGACATTATTAGTGGGGTACTTTAACATAGCCGTTTGGTAACGTTAGTGCCTGTGTTAAGCCATTAGGTTAATAGTGGTAACTCAGCCACTGATTGAGCATGGGAAAACTAGGGCTGAGGGAACATAGGGCTGAGGGAACATAGGCATGCTCCCGTCAGGACTTGGGACAGTTAAATGATTATTAATTAATGTGGCGTATTTGTCATGAAACAATCGTGTTGCCGTAGCGTGTTATTAGCGGTTTTCCCGGCAGCTGTAAAGCACAACGGATCGCCAACATGACAATGCTGGATGAGATATTCACGACACGTCCTGACCGGTGTAGGCTATTAGCGTTAGCAGTTGCTACCAATAGCATCTGTATCCACAAAGAGAATAACGACGTGGATTTATTGTTGTTTACATCACGTAGCCAGGGCTTGACGCTAACTTTTTGGCTCACCAGCCACTGTGGCTAGTGTTTTTCCTCAGTCATTAGCCATTTAGTCTTTATGCTAACCACAGTTTTGCTGTCAGTTTTTTTCTTCTTCACAATATTCTTGCATTTACATTTTAAATACAAATAATTGGCACAAGTATTGTGATGTGTCATATCAAAGACTAAGTTACCAGCCAAAGTTGCTTGTGAGACAGAAATTGTTACTAGCCACAGCCAAATTTTACCAGCATTTGGCCGGTTGGCCGGTGTCAGTGTCAAGCCCTGCACGTAGCCTATGTAGCAACTAAACCGGGTAGAAGAAGACAACTTTAGGTAAGAAAATCAACGCTAGACAACTTTTAACATGAACAACTATGGGCTGGAAACTAAAGACTCGGGTCGGGTCGGTTCCACGTCCAAATATTGTGGGTCCATTCGGGTTCGAACTCCCGAACTTATGATAATAGCTCAGGTCGGGTCGGTTTCGGGTCGAATTCTCACGGGTCCATTCAGGGTTTTTTTTGGCCCACATAGAAACTGAAAATAAGTCATTTAGGGAGCCTTTCAGACTTGCAGCGCACTGTGACCTCACAGACCCAGATCAGAGCGGCGCTCCCACGTTAAACTCCACCCATGGCCACGTCTGTTAACCGCTCCCCTGTAGCTGTTAGCAGAAACGTGTAACAGCGGTTTCAGAGCATCCACACCCTACAGCGACAGACTCCGCGCCCTTGAAACCAGCTGCTGTGAACAGAGATGAAAGGATGTGGTTTCAAAGTGGAGCTGTTGTACCGTATCTTTGCGGTTGCAAAAAACACCTCAGACATTTCCATAAGACCTCAGTTGTGCCACACACTGAAAATGAAACGAGGAACACGTAAAATCTTTAGAATTTTTATCAAAACGGCAGAATTCCTCACTCAACAACCGTTTTTTAAAGATGAAAGAAAAGCCGCGTGAAGGAACGGGTTTGGAACCGCAGCGCGATATCGTCGCAACACGTCGCGAGGGGTATCACAGGGACGGGCAGCTGGTGAAAGGCCGTCACGGCGAAATGCCAACGAGCTGGAAACGCGGCCAGCAGCGTCAGACAGACCAACAACCGTCTCTGCGGCGTGTGTTTGGCGAGGGGCGTGCCAGCAGAGGAGTCTGCTCGCCGCGAGCGCTGCCGTGTTTAAATTTAGGAACGCTGTTGACTTTTGTGCGTCTTTCTATTTCTGGGGAAGCACACACACACACACACACACACACACACACACACACACTTGGTATCCAATACAGCAAGGTGTGTTTGCTCATGGGCAGCCAAGAGAAGAGGCGAGAGGTGACTCGGGCAGCGCGTGTGTGTGAGTTCGTCACACACTCATACACACACACAGACAGACAAGTAGGGGTTTGTTTCACACCACACCCCCCCCCCCCCCCCCCCCCCCCCCCCCCTCCAGTTAGACCGGCTTTGTGGTGATGACCTCAGCCTCTCCATGCTGTGGCTGTCACCAGCTGCCACACACACACTAACACACTAACACACACAGTCCGGCTAAAAGCAAATGCAACGGTGAAACGGAGAGCATGTAGCCTCTTTTAAGGAAAAAAACCCCAGTTGTCTGAGTTATTTAACTGGATGACATGTGTGAGCAGGAAATGCGACTGTTGTTGAGGGTGGAGTCGTCGTTCTGCTGTTCTGTCCTGGTCCACGCTTTCACGGCCGTGTGCACGCGAGGGTTGCTGCGGAGGTCACGGATCTTGGCGTGGAAGGGTTATTTGCGTATTCATACGTCGGTGGATTGGATTTTTTTTTATACGTTAAAGCAGTGATTCCCAAAGTGTGGGCCCCCTGGTGGTCCGGGTGGTACTGCAGGTGGCCGTGAGCGGTCATTAAAATTAAACAAATATGTTTTAAATCCTCTGACTTTTTTTAAATACGTTTTGAATTACTGTAAAATATTAAAAACATGATTTAAAAACATTAAGAAGTAATACAACAAACCAGTTAAGTGTTATTCTACCCCCTTACATTAATGTCAGAACACAGCTTCTAGTCCTGAATGTTGATCACAGTTGTGATTAAAGGTTTCGGTGGGCCGCGGAGATTTTTCACATTTCAAATTGGGCCTTGATATTCTGAAGTTTGGGAATGGCTGCGTTAAAGAGATTAAAAGCGACGCGGTAAAAGACAAAACTTAAAAATGAAAAAAAAAAAATCCCCTCGGGGGGGACGACTCTGGCTGCTCACTGGTCAGGATGACGGGATGAGACGCGCTGGCGTTCTGGTGTTTTATGATGTAGCACATCCATGCAGACTGCTTGTTGCTCTGGTGAGTCAGGATTATTGAAAATGGTTTAGTCTGGATTAGTATCAGCGGGTTTGGTTCTGATGCACTGAAAAAGACAAAGCAGGAGAGGCTGCGTGCATGACTGTGTGGTTTAGTTCGGCGTTAATCCTGCAGACAGTCATCTTTTATGGGCTTTTGGCTCTGCTCTGGTTTCTTCCCGTGAAGACGGCGCCAGTGCTGGTCGCGCCGGTTCCATTTTTGCGCTCTCGCCGGAATAAGTTGACTCATTAGGCACATCTCGACTGGTTCTGCCGAACCGATCACTTTTCTGGAGGGGACTCATTATTTCATACGTTCATCTTTCTCTCGTTTCAGACAGAAGCTGACAACAGACACTGAGGCCTGTGAACCGTTCCGGCGGTGAGATCTGCTCGCCGTAAGGTCTTTTTGCTCAGTTTCCCTCTGAAGATCTCCCTCAGGAATCTGCTGCATCGCGCAGGACTGAGCCGAACACGCTGCTCCACGCACACACAAGCCACGATAAAAAATAAATCCACACGCCCCTGCGCGGCGTCAACAGGTGGCCATCTGTAACGGGCAACACGCTTCCTCCCTGTCAGCCATGTTGGCACGGCGTCACGCTTCGCCACATGTCTGTGTAATCAGAGGAGGAGCGGCGTGGCGAGACGAGCGAGGACTGCTGACATGACAGCCATGCTAGCTCCTCCGTGTCCCCGGTGTACGACTCTGTGACTTTCAACGACTTTCCATTACAGCATCAGAGTCTTTCCGTGACCGAGAGTTTATTTCCTACTCAATTAGTACGGCTCTGGTGGTTTGGTCGTGAGGAAAGTTAATTCACAAGGTCAACCGCGTCTTTAAGGCTCCGCTCAGAGCTCATGGTTTTTTGAGGGGTTGGAAGCAGACACTTGACTCTGCAGTTCGACCAGAGTCATCCCTGTTTTGGACTCTGGGATCAGACTTTGAACAAGCCCGGGTTGTTAAAGATCCACACATTAGATGGAAATGCGGTGGCTGGTTGGGTTTAGGCTCAATAAAGACTCCAATCGCCGCCGCAGCCCTCCGTGTGGTCACACCAGGTGACGGAGCCACAATCGTGACGTCTGGGAAACGTTTCGGTCAACGCAACCGTTAGGAATCGATAGAAAAGCTCCTTCTCTTCCACTGGGAGCCCGACACCAGACAGGAAACGGCTTGAGTCGGACGTGATGTGTGGAGATAAAGATGGGCGGGCTTTGTGATGTCACCGCTCCTTGCAGATCTGAAATTCTCAGCGAATTACATCTTGGGTTGTGGTTACGTGGCTGCGGTTTTTTAGGGTTTCGAATCGGCAGTTACTTCACTTGCCAAAATATACGCTCTGGAGTAGAGCTGAGCGATTTTATCAATTCTGCGATAGAGGTCTTCACGGGTCCACTTTCATGGACCCGAACCCGAATGGACCCGTGAAAGTTCAACCCAAAACCAACCCAACCCGAGCTATTATCATAAGTCCGGGAGTCCGAACCCGAAAGGACCCGCAATATTTGGACCCGGAATTTACCCAACCCAAGTTTCCAACCACGAACCGAACCGAGTTACCCGAATAGAACCGAGACAATCCAGCCCGTAGTTGCTCACGTTAAAAGTTAGCTAGTGTTGAATAAAACTTGATTTTCTTACCTAAAGTTGTCTTCTTCTACCCGGTTCAGTTGCTACATAGGCTACGTGATGTAAACAACAATAAATCCATGTTGTTATTTTCTTTGTGGATTCAGATGCTATTGGTAGCAGCTGCTAACACTAATAGCCTACACCGGTCAGGAAGTGTCGTGAATATGTTCTCTCATCCAGCGTTGTCATGTTGGTGATCCGTTGTGCTTTACAGCTGCTGGGCAAACCGCTAATAACACGCTACGGCAACACGGTTGTTTCATGATAAACACACCACGTTAATTAATAATTAATTAAACTGCAGCGAGTCCTGACATTAGCTGCCACCGCCAACATCTTTACCTCTCTTGAGTAAACAAGGACCCAGCCTGTCAGAGAGCACCGACTGGACCCGAGACTAACTGTACCGATTCAGACCAGAACCTGGAGTCACGTCCTTTGAATGGACCCGAGACCCGACTCGGGTCGGAACCTCGGGTTTTCCGGTTGTTAGGTTGTTCCGAAGACCTCTAAAACAAAGTCATTGGAACACTCACAAGATGTCACCAAAATCACTTTGTCCCTTTAAAATCTTTTGGAAAATGATGTAAATGAATATCGTATCGTGAGCGAATATCGTGAATCGTATCGCGAGATTAGTGTATCGCTACAGCCCTACTCTTGAGCTCTGAACTCCTTCTTTCACAGCACGTCCCCTTTAAGGGTTCGAGTGTTACGGAGAGTTACCAGTGCTTCACACGACGAGATCCCCCATGATTCAGCTGAGACAAAAAAAAACTTTATGAGGTGATTAGTCGACGGCAGCAAAGTATCTCTGCAATATTTTTTTTTTTCCTTTTATTTTCCAGACGCTATTTAAAATTTTGCAAGCAGGCACTTCCAAAGCCAGACGCTGCAAGAGCAGCTGAATCCCGGCTGTCGTTGGGAGGTTTGTGGGTTATCTAGAGATGATGAGATTTGTCCTACATATCACTGCTGCAAAGCCGGGCCAGAGGGCTGCAGGCTCGCTCTCTCTCTCTCTCTCTCTCTCTCTCTCTCTCTCTCTCTCTCTCTCTCTCTCTCGCAGACACACTCATGCAGCGCTGGCTCTGGGCACAGTCTCTGTGCCACGTGCCAGTCCTTGTCTCGTGGACCACGAGTTGCCAGCGCTGCGGCTCTCCAGCAGGACGAGATCCGGTCCCGGAGAATCTTGGACAGAGAGGAGCGTCAGGGGGGTCAACAGAAATTTGGCAGCTCAGCCCGCGGAGCTCAGGAGCGGGGGAGGCTGGGGTGGGAGGCTGGGGGGGCTTCAGGGAGAGACAAATCTGCACGTCTAGATTACTGGATTACTGAGCGGTGGGACTGTGAGACATGAGGCAAATAGTCGGGCTGGGAATTCCCATTTAAATGGTGTCAGCGGCTCTGGTGCAAAAATTAGAAGTGGTGTAATTTCACTATAATTTGAATCACTTGAAATGATCCCATTATAGGGCACAATATCTCCCCGTGAGGGTCCCAGGGACTACGGATTATCTTATAGGAGGAGGGGGGGAGGCTGCGCGAAGGGTGTGGGACATGAAAACGTGTGATATGCTCACGTGCCCAACCCTAGACCCTGACCCCGGGATGGGCGAGACGTCTTTATGGGAGACCTGACGTGTTCTGCTGATAAGCACAGTAGTAGTACACCTGTTAAAGGTACACGCAGGGGGGGGCACGGACAGGATATGGCAGCTCTGCAGTAGGGGTGACTATTGGCAAGGACCTCACAATACGATATGTATCATTATACTTGGGTCTCGATACGACATTATCACGATATACTTGCGATATTCTGCCCAGTTAAAATCAAAATTAAAAGTAAAGATGAAAAATCAAGTTGCTGTATATGTTCATCAGATGATACAGTGATCCCTTATTTTTCGTGGTTAATGGAGACCGGCGCCCCCTAGCGAAAATCAAAATCCGCGAACAGGAGCCGGACCCCCCCCCCCCCCCCCCCGAGCCTCTATAATGTGTTTAAAATATGTTTAAAAACCACAAAAAAGTAGTGAGGCGCTGCAGCGAAACAAGACAAAGGCTCAACTGTGGTCTTTCTGTTACCTTCACAGCCTCTGGTCTCTGAACCGTAGTAAAGAAACTGCTGCTATTGTGCTATTTTTGGCTCGTAATTAGCGGCTAGCACGCTAACAACAACAAAAGAAACAGTCTTTTTCTCAGGTTTTCTCTGCATGGAACAGGAACTTTATTCTGGCACTGCAGGAACTTGTAACATCACACAGGTTGTATTGTTGGGCTCCTGTCGGTTAACAGAGAATGTAAATCTATACACGCTGGGCTGCTGTTGATGCTCACTACACTTTTCATCTAACCTCATTTTCATTCTGCCGTCCCATGACACACACACACTACATTACCCATAAGGCCACACCATTACCCATAAGGCCACACCTTTACTCATAAGGCCACCTTCTTAAAGGGACCAGGCTGGCTCACAGCATTTCTTCACTGTGAGAGAACACGCACAACATCCTGTGATGTTACCATGATTTTTCCTTGATTCTTTTATTATATTATATATTTCTGAAAAATCCTCGAATAACTAAAACCGCAGAACTTAAAGCGCAAGTTGGCAAGGCATCACTGTATTGTTCATTAAGAGGACAAATTAAGTCAAAACTATAAGTTCAAAACAACCTATTTATTGTTTATTATTAGTGTTTTTGCACATTTGAGTAACCATTATAACATACTGACAGCATTGTAACCACTGTAATTTTTTTCCTAAAAAATCAATATTAGGAGCTGGAAATTTGATATTTTATTGGGCAGCCGAAAATCTCGATATATTGCCAAATCTATTTTTTTTTTCACACCCCTACTCTGCAGTCACATCTTTTAATTAGTGGAGGTCTGTGTCAGATGTGCTCGTCCTCATGCACCTCACACTGGAAACCTGACACCTGCGACCGTTCAGGCGCCACCATTTCACCCACAGTCGCTGGTACGACGCCCGGCCCCTCGTTTAAAGTTTGGTATCGGTTTTTTATTGAGGCTGACGTCCGAGAGTTATGTTTTTGGCAGGACGGGGCGCTCCGCCGGCGGACTTTCGCAGCACACATCTGCCAGACACTAATTTACGCCGCCCCTGACTTCGCACACAGCGGCTCAGGACCATCCCCTGCATGAGAAACTCACAAAGCGTTAAGTCATGGGGCAGCATATGTGGAAACAGCAAGAGTCAGGCACGTCTCAGCTGCTGCGGGGGGGGCGGGGGGAGGTTGGCGGCGGGGACTCGTGCATGCACATGACCGCGTGCATGTGTCTGTTACAACGGCTGCGTGTGAATGTGTTTGCGGCGGAGACAGGATGGGTGGGGTATTCTCGGTTGATGTCTGTCTACCTTCTGAAACGCCTCAACGCGCCTCTGCTGTTTCTCACATTCAGACGAAGCCACTGCAAAGTTGTCGTCTTGTTTGTTTTTGACAAAAACCGGGGACATTTGCGGTAGATAAAAAAACTTAAAAAAGATTTCCTCGGAGTCTTCAGCGTTAAAGACATTCAAATTAATGAGCACCAGAGCTCACTGTGCAGATGCATGGAGTTCAGAGAAGTCCTGACCCTTTAATGCAAGCCGGTCGCAGCAGTGGACAGCTGGGTTTGGATGCTTCCACCGCCCGTCCTCCACATCTACGCACATCTAAGGGGTCATAGTGAACAAAACTGTCTTTTAAATGATTAGGGTTAGGGCTAACCCTAAAACTGAAAATGTGTTAAGGGACATATTGAACGATCGTGACAGTTCTTAATTCTGCCAAGGGAAGAAAAAAAAACCGACATAAATACTCAAGAGTAGAGCTGAGCGATTTTATCGATTCTGCGATATATATCGATATTTTATTTCCCCAGAGTGTATCAATTTTTCAGCCGCGGGTTCAATTAATTCAGTTCAATTAATTTCAGTTCAATTAATTCAAACAAAGTCATTGGAACACTCACAAGATGTCACCAGAATCACTTTGTCCCTTTAAAATCTTTCGGAAAATGATGTAAATGAATAACGATAGATATCGTATCGTGAGCCGAATATCGTGTATCGTATTGTATCGTGAGATTAGTGTATCGCTACAGCCCTACTGGATAGGGGAAAACACAGTATGAGCTCGTCATCGTTGATTCCTCGGGAACGGACTAATCGGTGGAAACGTCTGCAGACGCCAGCGTTCCTGAATGTGTCGCGCTTCTGTTAGATAAGCTAAAAGAATCGGAGGTCTGTGTCTGACGTTCCTTTCATGTCGGCGGCAGCGGGATGAAAGGAACGTTTGTGTTAATGCTCTTCGCCGGGGCGCCTGTGCTGCCTGACAGAGACAAAGTTTTCCAGAATTGCTGCCCTTTAAAAAAAAAAAAAAAAAATTGGTCTTGGGAAATGCGCTCAGGCTGAAGTGAAACTAAACAAGAAAACCACAGAGTCCTTGCGGTGTTGAAAACAGGAGGGTCACCGAGTCCCAGGAGCTTTGAACAGAGCCGGCCCGAAGACAGACGGGCTCCTCTAAAGTCGCGCAGAACCGCTCCCTCGATTCGATCTGTCACTGTTCGCCACCACCTTGCTTCCTGTTCTGTCACGCCCTCCTCTCGCCGTCTCCCACAAACCACCACCCGCCCATCCACCCATCCACCCCGCTCTCTTTCGTCTGTCTGAGAGCGCTTCCTGTGTCATAGATGACAGGATGTCCTTTGCAAACAAGCAACATTCCACTCGCAGAAAAAAAAGCAAATTAAGTTTGACAGCAGTCCTCCAGAAGCACTGGTGATACGTGTCGAAGTCTGCAGAGGAGCCGTTCAAAGAAAAACACTTGAGGCTGAAAAAAGAGATAAAACTGAACGATGCTAAGTTGGTTAGCATTTCACAGTAGCGATCGACCGATATTGATTTTTTAGGGCCGAAGCCGATACCGATCGTTTCCATTACCCTTAGCCGATGACCGATGATGGACTGCTGATTTTCTTGGGCCGATACATGTGGCTGATGCTGCTTTTGCTCCCTCAATTTACAATTTATAACAAACATTACACGTCTTCAGTTTAAACAAACATTTATTGAAAAGTAAAAATTCAACAACTTTAACGTCTTCGGAACAACCCGAAAACCAGAGGTTCCGACCCGACCCGAATTGGGTCTCGGGTCCATTCAAAAGACGTGACTCGGGGTTCGGGTCTGAATCGGTACAGTTAGTCCCGGGTCCGGTCGGTGCTCTCTGACAGGCTGGGTTGGCATTTACTCGAGAGAAGTAAAGATATTGGCGGTGGCAGCCAATGTCAGGACTCGGGGCAGTTTAATTAATTATTATTAATTAATTAATTAATTTGTCATAAAACAATCGTGTTGCCGTAGCGAGTTATTAGCGGTTTGCCCGGCAGCTGCAACATGACAAAGTTGGATGAGAGAACATGTTCACGACACGTCCTGACCGGTGTAGGCTGTTAGCGTTAGCAGTTGCTACAAATAGCATCTGTATCCACAAAGAAAATAACGACGTGGATTTATTGTTGTTTACATCACGTAGCCTATGTAGCAACTGAACCGGTAGAAGAAGACAACTTTAGGTAAGAAAATCAACGCTAGACAACTTTAACATGAACAACTATGGGCTGTATTGTCTTGGTTCTATTCGGGTAACTCGGTTCGGTTCGTGGTCAGAAACTAAAGACTCGGGTCGGGTCAGTTCCGGATACAAATATTGTGGGACCATTCGGGTTCGGACTTCCGGACTTATGATAATAGCTCGGGTCGGGTCGCTTTTGGGTTGAATTTTCACGGGTCCATTCGGGTTTTGTCCATGAAAGTGGACCCGTGAAGACCTCTACCGCACATACTTTCAAATGAAAAGGTGTTAAAGCGTCTGCATGTGGTGCAGGGTCTTCCAGCGACACAGAGCTGCCCGTGGATGCCTGTCGGTAAATCGTGCCACGGAAAAATACATCGGCGAACCCACGCGCAAATTGGCTGATACCAATTCAACTAAAAAACGCAAATATCGGCCCGATATATCGCCCTGCCGATGTATCGATTCTTCTCCTGTAGTTAAAAGCTCCATGAGTCGCTTCTTTAAAAAAGGTTTTCAGCTCGGACTGCATACATTGTGACGTGTTTTTTTCTTTTGGTTAGAAACCTAGTTGCGTAACCCCACCCCCCCACCCCCACAGTAGGCTGAGACGAGAGGCCAAATAACCTGTTTTCTTTGCTCTTTCTTCATCCGGGAGGGTGAACGGAGCCGCACCCTGCCCGTGACCTGACTTTGGCCTCGCTGCACATCTCGCTGTGGGGCCCCCCCCCATCACCGTGGAAGGGGAGGGGACCCTTCCTGGAGGCAAAATGAGAGCTCACCTCGTACACTGCTGGCCACAGAAACCCCACACGCGCCGAGAAACAAACAGGTGTCAGACATCATGTCTTTCTACTGTTTATGCAAAAGAAAAACCCCTGTAATTCACAGGTTCGGCGCTGAATTCATTAACTCTTGGCCTCGAAGCAAACAAACAAGATACTTGAGGATTTTTTTTTTGCATCTGCTGCGAGGTGGAGCGTTATGAGCAGTGTGGGAAAGGTGCGCGGATTCGCCTGGAGACCTGCCTTTTTATGCAAAAAAGGAACCGAAAATGTAATTAAGCGAATCGCTCGCAGCTCCGCGTCTGCGCGCCGCTCCGTACCCAGACGAAAACGCCGGAGAGCGCCGAGAGCCGCTCGCTCCAGTGAGATTCCTCGACTGTGTGTTTGTGGGTTGTACAGAGCACCAATTTTGGCAACACTTTCATCCCACCATCGTCTCCTTGGCTGAGGAGCCACGGAAGAACAATAGGCCCTCTGTCTTCGGCTGAGTAAACTCCAAAAACACTTTACTACAGTCGGGCTGTTGCACCGCGCTGCAAAAAGGATCAAATCATTCTTATTATTCAAGAGTCTGCAGACTTGCTGAGGCGCAGTTTCGTCTTTAAGATGAACCGGTTTGCTGAGTAGGCCCGAAATGACCTCATCTAATATTCGCTTTGATGTAGTAAGAAGTCATTTTTCCTGCACTCAGCAGCTAAGTAACGCTGTTCGTTTAATAGCTTTGGAATTATTAGGAGCGAGTAGCGACTTGTCGGGGTGGCTGAACTCGAAGGATCGCGGGTGTGCTGATGTTTGTGCAGACACGCGGCAGATGTTCAGACCGAAGCTGCGTATCGCGCAGGGGGCCCCAGCGGTACCTGCCCGTACCACCTCCCCTCACGTAAACCCCTCATTTACCCCACCAGCGGCTCCTCCTACACCCTCCTGCTCCTTGAAAGACGAAGGCCAGACGAGGGGAGCTGCTGATCCGTGCAGAACGCGCCGCATCTCCCGACGCTTCCCGGCAATTTCCCTCCAAAGGATCAAATCTGGGACGAAAAAAAACTCTTGACATTTCAAGTCCTATTTCTATTTTGCGGCGGCTTTTGAGGTCTCGATTTCCAAGAAGCGCTCAGACGGAGCTGCAGACAAAACAGGAGAAGCCTCCCAGAGCTGCTGCAGATGGCTCGGCGAAAGGTTAAACGCCTGTCTCAACGGATGAAAAACAACCTCTGGTGAACACGGAAACTCGATGCATCATGTGTTTCGGGTTAAGCTAGAAGACATCTAGACTGCACAGCTCGTAGGCCTCCAATAAAAAGCAGTGAAGAGAAATATTAAATACTGTGTTATCATACGAACTGTGTTAGCTTCTTTGTGAAGGATCAACAACCAAAATGTTAGCACGCCCAGTGGTATGAAGCAAAGAAAGTCTAGCAGGCTAAAAGTCAAGCTAATGGAGCACGCACCCTGCAGCCTCTGCTATCTTCCACTGGTTGGTTATGTTACTGTTTACTGTCTGGAGAAAAACGACTGGAGTCAGCGGGTCAAAACCTTAAAGAAATCTGGAATTGGCCGAGGAAACTGTAAACAGTCTCTCCCTGGTTACAACCGCTCAATAAAAAAAGAGCTGTGTTAGATGGTTTTCAAAGCCTCTTGCTAGCAGAAAGGCAAAGAGGAAAAGCCCTCAAAGTCCGCGGTAAAAGCTCCAGTCTGGACGCAAAAATGGACGATAAACTCGGTTTATTGATAAGGTTACGAAGACAAGCAGTCTTGTTTGTGGCCAGACCGCCAGAAGTTCATTTAATGGGCCTTTAAAACCCATCGGCTGCAACCTGCTTTTTTTTTCTACGTGGAGGAACACGGAAATCACTGAACTTGGCTTTTCGCTTAGCGGCGCTATGCATGGAAAAACTGAGAGTAGGAATAATGAGAGGGAAGACAATAAATGACTCCTCTTTACCGCAGGCTTTCCCACAGCTGCCTGGAGTACAAGCACAAACACACACACAGTGAAGAAGTGAAGGAAAGGGAAGAGATTGGGGAGGTTTGGGAAGGGAACAGGGTCTCCATTTCCTCTCGCCAAATTTGCTTTGGCAACTCTTTCCGTGGGAATGAGGAGAGACCAGTTCTCCTCGGCCAGAGCGAGCTGGGGATTTGACGGCCGAGGAGACGGAAAGCTGGAGATGGACACGAGGGGTGGGAAGGGAGGGGAGGGAGGAGGAGGAGGAGGAGGAGGAGGAGGAGCGGGGTGGCAGGAGGGTAAGTAAATACAGCTGGCCACTCCATAGCTTTTCATTTTCTGTCCCGTTGTGCGGTTTCGCACTTGACGGAGAGATCAAAACGCTCACATTAACATGCTGGACGTTTCATGAAGTGTCACTGTGATTAACATCCGCTGAAATAATACTGAATTTATGGGCGTTTATGGGATTGAGAGAAAACAGATGCTGTTTCACCTGATTGCGTTTTAGATCGGGACCCATAAAATTTGTAGACGGGCACAGTTCATAAATAAACATGTCAGTGCCACGATGCTGCGCGTGCCACCGCACCTTAGAGGTAAAGGAATATCGACAAGGACCTTAATGACATGAATCAGTTTAGGAGTGGATGACAGTGACGGGTAGTCGAACGTAGAGCTAGGGGTGAGTATTGAAAAGGACCTTGCAATACGATATGTATCGTGATACTTGTGTCTCAATACGAATATTATATGTGATATCACGATATCGCGATATCATGACATATTGCGATATTCTACCCGGGTTAATATCAAAATTAAAAGTAGAAATGAAAAATCAAGTTGCTCTATATGTTCACCAGATGATATTGATCATTCAGAGGAACAAATTGAGTCAAAACTATTTGCTTCAAAACAAGCTATTTATTGTTTATTATTAGTGTTTTTGCACATTTAAGTGAATGAATGAATTTTCCTAAAAAAATCGATATTATATCTGGCGGCCGAAGTCGTGATATATCGCCACATCGATTTTTTTTTTCACACCCCTACGTAGAGTCGAGTGATTTTATCGATTTCGCGATATAAATTGATATTTTATTTCCCCAGAGAGTATGGATTTTTCAGCCGTGGGTATCGATATTCTAAGTTTCTTTCAAAAACCCTCGTGTCCCACCTTTAAAAGCTTGCAAGCAACAATTTGCACTGTTTAAATAAATGAAACTATCTTTCTCAACAAATCTTTTATTCATTTTGTCCAGCATTTGCAAGCTGCCTGTCAGCCATATAATGTGTAATTGATGCTTTCAGTTCAATTAATTCAAACAAAGTCATTGGAACACTCACAAGATGTCACCAAAATCACTTTGTCCCTTTGAAAACCTTTCAGAAAATGATTTAAATGTATTGTAAGATGAATATTGATACATATTGTATCGTGAGCCGAATATAGTGTATCGTATCGTATCATATCTTATCGCGAGATTAGTGTATTGCTACCAGTTCATTTTAATTTGTCATAATCGTATCTAAAGTTTAGTTTAAATAGCAGTCCGGCTGAGGAAACCATCCGATCTTCCTCTTGATTTGATGATTCAATCCGTCGTCCCGATATATATTGTATCGTGAGCCAAATATCGCGTATCATATCATGAAATTAGTGTATTGCGACAGCCCTAGTCAAACGATGAACACGACATCAACTAGAAAAGGCTTCTATGTTTTAGGGCCGTTTCAATACAAAACAACCTTGTTTTAATCTCTGCATGTGTCGATTGTAGTTTAGTTTTAGAAACCCCCACGAAGCGCCCAAGTGTCTTCAGGAATCAGGCTGCGGCCGGTTCTGTTGGGAGCTGCAGATCGGCAGAGAGGAGAAAGAAAAGTCCCGCTGACTGGCTGGAAGACGGCTGCAAGGGAGGAGGAATCTGCTGATGGATTGTTTCCTCGCATGGGTGAAGAGAGCTGCCCCGTTTTAAAGCGGGCCAGATGTGAATTATGGTTAATGAGGGGAGGAGTGCGTCTGCGAGTTTGCGCCGGCTCCGGGAATCTGGGGCACGGGCCATATTTCTGCTTGGCGTGTTAACGTGCCCCGGAGTCGAGGTCGCTCGTGAAAGGGTTAAGTCGCATGGCTGAGCAAATACATAAATAGCATCGGAGGGTGTGTGGAGGGAGAGGGCGTGCGCGCGGACGTGCGCACTCGTTTTTGATTTTTCGAGTATTACTTACGGGGCACTGGAAGACCAACAGGCATCTCGGGTACCCGAGTCCAGACTGCGGCACATGCCTTGAAATGTGACAACCGAGCCGAGAGCGCTGTACGCGAACACGCATGCACGTCCGTGTTTGACTTGCACACACACAAATGCAAACAGTCCAAAATAATAAGAATAATTGTAATAATTAGGGCTGTAGCGATACACTAATTTCGCGATACGATACGATATATTGTAGTGCTGGGCGATATGGAAAAAATCATATATCACGATATGGACTATTTTATGTCACGATAACGATATATATCACGATATACCATAATAAAGTATGTTTTCAGTTATTCTCTGAAAAGTTTGACAAAAATTTCATTGTTTACTTTTCAACTTTATTTTGAAAGGACATTTCGCTGAACTGTCACAAACATATATTTTAGTGCAGCAAAAACAGGTAGGTACAGAGGTACAGTAGCTTTCACATTTTTTTTAAAGTTTACAACAGTTTCTGAGAGGAAAAACACATTTTTGCACTGAAGTTCAGCTATAAAAAATAAACACAACTTTCAACTTTCTGAAATCTGTAACCTTGTAGTGCAAAGTTTGCAAACCAATATAAAGTGTCTAAAGTAAACATCAGGGTTGAAGAGAACTCTGTTTAAGGCATTAACCATGAATAAAAGTGCAAACATATAAGGCTACTTTGTAGAAGTAGATATGATTCTATCAAATTTATCGTTGCAGGTTATTTAATTACATATTTGCTGTAATAATTGATAAAATTAAGTTAGAAACGATAGAAACGATGGAAGAGAAATGGCACGATACACACTTTTATATCGTCCCCACGATATGTATCGTCATATTGCCCAGCACTAATATATTGGGCTCACAATACGATATATATCGATATATATATAAATATAATACATTTACGTCATTTTCTGAAAGATTTTAAAGGGACAAAGTGATTTACTCGCGGCTGAAAAATCGATACTCGATAAAATGTCGATATATATCGCAGAAACGATAAAATCGCTCAGCTCTAGTAATAATAAAAAGCTCAGCAGCCACTCTCATAAACCAAAGCAACACTCAGTTGCAGAAAGTCATGAAATATCTCAACGGAACATCTGAAACAAACTTCTCCATGGATCCCGAACCAAACAGGGCCCATCCCTTGCTGGACGTTTTCACTGATCTGACAGGATTAGCACAGGTGTCGCTTCCCTGGAACGACACCTTTCTGAAATATGTGACATCCAGGATGAGTCCAGGATGTGATTGTTGCAGTTTACATGTTAAAAAAAGCTCCCAGCACGGCACAAGAGAACGGCTAATAACGGTGCGCCACGCCGCAACGGCGTCACGTGTCCTTGAGCTGGCAGTTTGACGTCTATAGGTCGTCCTGTCAGAGCGGCGGATGAGGGGGATTTAAGAGAGGGTGGGGGCTCGCAGTCAAATCCCCTCTCAACTTACAGGCATCATTATGCCAGCTAAAGCCTTATCCCCGGAGATCTCCTCTACCGGTGACTGGGACAGACCACCAATTACAGTCCTAATCTCGTTCCCTTGCCCTCTCTATCTCATTGACACCTAGAACAGGAGGCCGGGGCTGGCAAAGATGCTGCCTCCAGGGACTCGCTGACAAATGCCACCATTGCAAACAACACCTGCCAAGTTGGAGCGGATGGAGCCAAGTGTGGGTGTTTTCAACCCCAGCTTCGATGCATCGTGAACTGGGAACGCTCCATTATGACACGTTTAATATAAAGCTGCGTGAGGGACGTGCCACATCTGTCACAGATGTCATGCTGAACGCTCGTTCGACGAGGTGGAAGCAGGCTCTTACCCGCGCGCCGCTGCTGTACTTGTTCAGGTTCAGTTTCAAGTCTGCTGTCAGGTGTTTTGTTCGGTTTAAGTTGAGACTAAATCCAGATGGCTTTTCTCACAGTTAGTAATGAACGTCTTGCCGACCAAACATCAACCCCAGCTGGGTTGAATCAGACTTGCCTGGACTCGTCTCAGCCAGTCTTGTTAAAGACCTTGATGTTCGATGCCGTTAAAGGAAGGCCTCACTCTTTTTACGTTTTTTTTTTTTTTTTTACGTTTGCGCCGCAGGAGTGTCGCTGATCAGAGTTCAGAGAACTGTTTCTATCATGTCATTTTTACTTCTTGCTTCAGAGTAGAGGTGAGTATTGGCAAGGACCTCACAATACGATATGTATTATAATAATTGGGTCATGATACAATATTATCACAATATTGCAATATCACAATATATTGCGATATTCTACCCAGTTATTATCAAAATTAAAAGTAGAGATGAAAAATCAAGTTGCTGTATATGGTTATCAGATGACAAACTGAGTCAAAACTATTTGCTTCAAAATAATCTTATTTATTGTTTATTATTAGAGTTTTTTTTAAAAAATGGAAAAAAATCAATTAGCAGCTGAAAAATCAATATTATATTGGGTGGCCGAAAATTGCGATATATTGCCAAAATTATTTTTTTCACACCCCTACTTCAGAGTATGAGCTTTTGTTACGTGAAGCGAACCAACTGTGATGCAACTGCGCTGTGATTAGTCGAAATGGCCGAAGTGTAACCATGGTCCACGTACGGTGATCTGATCAATGTACAGCCAAGAAGGCAAGTGTGCTAGCGCAAAGGCAACTCAAAGTGCTTCACGAAAGAAAATGAAACGAATTACACTCATAAAAACATAGGAAGGTTGGTTAAAACATCAAAACAGAAGAAATACACATAAAACAGAAATGTACAACAAGAAAGGGATGCAGGCATGAATTAATGAATTAAGGAGCTTCAATCAAAAACATCTGGAAGGGGTAAAAAAAAAAAAAAAAAGAAAAAAAGTAGGTTTAGACTTAACATCTTTTCTGCAAAGACCAAAGCTTGGACTTGTGAGATCCGATTTACAGCTGTACCGACGCTTCCAACGCGCAGCTACGTATATAAATAAAAAGACTCGTGGGATACTAACCCACAGATGGATGCTGTGACTCAGCAACTGGAAACGAACGGCTTATCACTTAAACCAGCCCGCAGCACTCGATCGAGACGGCAAAGGTGATGTGTTGGTTTGAAGGGTAATGGAAGGTGTGAACGTAGCTGTGCGAGAGTCTGGAGTGGCGGGGAGAGGGAGGGCGGCTCGTAAAACCGCACTCAACGGGAGCCCTCGGGGAGCGATGAGCCACGGTAAACAAGGAGGTCACTGGCTCAGAATAAATGAATAAATGTACGCGCGATTATCCAGTTCGACTGCTGCTCAAGTTGGCACAGACTGGTTTGCAGCAGACGCTCCGGTCACAAACACGAACCGTAGTAACTCTGATTTTGCACGTGGAACTAGGTCTGACGCTGTACGAAGCAGCAGCTACGATGACGGGGGGCTGACATCCACGTCCAGAAGACTCCATGCAGCGGACGGCTTTCACCCAGAGCATGATTTGGGGTGGTGGGATTCGACCGTCTGAGGGACTGGTCCCAGAGGGGTCGCCAGCGGTGATGGATGAGCTGTCAGGTCAGGGTTAGGGTTAGGGTTAGGGTTAGGTTAACCCTAACCCTAACCCTAAGCCTATCTGCCCCGTCCTCATCATTAAAAACCCGGATCAACATCACATCCTGCCCAGAGAAGCAGACGGAAAGCTGCTTGCAATTTAGAGGGGAAATGACTGCAGAGCCGCTCCGTATAAATACCGGTGACAGACACGGAAGAATGATTGTTCCTGGGGCTGGATCAGATGGGTTCTGCTCTCAATATTTAAACGGGAAAAACATGGCAGCTGCAAAGTCTGAGAACCAAAACCATAAACGACGGACAAGGAGCTAAAGTGGGCCGCGTCCTCTAAACGGTTAAAATAATAAAGCTCAGCAGGAAGTCCTGGATTACCGTTTTAGAATATCTAAAACCGCATGAGTTTTAAAATCTCATTTCTACTAGGGGTGTAAAAAAAAAAAAATCAATTTGGCAATATATCGCGATTTTCAGCCGCCCAATACAGTATCAATTTTTCAGCTCCTAATATCGATATCGTCAGTATGTTGTAATGGTTACTTAAATGTGCAAAAACACTAATAATAAACAATAAATAGGTTGTTTTGAAGCAAATAGTTTTGACTCAATTTGTCCTCTGAATGATCAATATCATCCTGATGAACATATACAGCAACTTGATTTTTCATCTCTACTTTTAATTTTTGATATTAACTGGGTAGAATATCGCGATATATCACAATAATATTGATAATATCATGACCCAAGTATTATGATACATATCGTATTGCGAGGTCCCTTGCCAATACTCACCTCTAGTCCTGGATTATCGTTTTAGAATATCTAAAACCGCATGAGTTCTAAAACCTCATTTCTACACAGTTCCCATTTAAAAGTGATAAAGCTGATTGCATCGGTCGCCAGATAAAAGCGCGTTGTTTTGCAGAAAGGCGGGCTGCTTCTCCAGTGACTGAACCCTCACTTTAGACGAGACAACAAGTCTTTGAGAGAAGCAGAGCTCTTTTTCTCTTTTTCCTTCCTGTCTGCGTGGTAGGATTAGGTCAGGCCGTCAGCTGTTTTCAGACACCGCGACCCGCCACCAGCCACTCTCCTGAACCGGGCCCAGACGGCCGAGCACACTGGGCCCTCACAGGCGAGACAGCGGCTCACTATACGCTGCATAAAAAGGCGGCTGTATCTATTGACGGCCGTGTTTGTTGCAGCGGCGCGTTAAGTGGGCACCGAGCGCAGGCCACACTAAATGCATTCGCAGACATGTCGGGTCGGGGCGAGCGCCGCGAGGAGCCCGTCGTCTGACGCGGAGGAACAAGCTCTTACACATTCGTGCCTCTTGAGATGCAAGCTGCGGTGTTTGAGTATCATTATGTGGAGAGACGGAGAAAAACAACTGTCTATAAATACGAGGCTACGGGATGCAGAGAAAGTCTTATATGGCATAAGGGGCTAATTATTGTGTTTATCAGATGGAGAATCCTGCGGCGAGACCATTTACAGAAACCACGCCTGTAAAAATCCACCCCGAGTGTCTGTGTTGAGGACTTTTGGCAAATATGTAAACTGTCAGTTCAATCCAGCTCTGGGCCACAGAGGAACCGATTTCATGGCTCGTGTGTCAGAGAATGTGCTGCATTTTCTTTTCTGTTTTTTATTTTTCCATCACGAACCAGCAGTAACGCATCTTCCAGTCTAAACAGCATTACCAAAGTGACAGCAAACAAACAACACACGAGGTGTAGGGACAGATTGAGTTGCTGCGATCTGTTAGCACGCGTCATTACCTTTAAGATAAGAGTGATTACGCTCTCTTTGCTTTTAATTCACACCTCAGATGTCAAATTCGCAGAGAGTGCTAAGCGGTACGGAGCTAAAGTGACAGCTGAATAACACAGAGTGCCGTCACTCAAAAACCCAGACGCCAGTCTTTCTTTCTGCTCTGGCGTCATCCAGTTATTCCTGTGGAAGTGGGCCGGATCTTTGCAGCGTTGCCAGGATGTCTACACACCTGGTGTGTAGACATCTACACACCTGTGTGTCTAGATGTCTTCAGGGTGTCAACCAACATGCTGACCTGCAGTCTGACCCTCTGACCACCTCAGTGTTGCTGCCTACATCTGTTTATATAGTCATCTCTGTAGCTCATGTACTAACAATGAACCAGTCAGAATATAGGTGCATGGAATTATTAGTTCCTAAGTCAATAGATAATTATTTATACATTTTGTCTAATATAGTATTGCCAGGATGTGTGTCCTCCATCCTCTCTCTGTCCTATCTCCCTCCTCTTTTTCTTTTTTCGTCCAGCTGGTCTTCAGCAGTTAGGTCCCCCCATATGATCCAGGTCTTTCTTAAAGTGGAATTTTTCCTTGATACTGTTTGGCTTAAAGGTTTTTTTTTTTTTGTTTTTTTTTGCTTGCCATTATCTTTGATTAGGATTTTAATAGTATAATTTTAGTTAATAATTTGTGCAAAGGGTTAATGCTCTGGGTCTCTGTAAAGCACCTAGAGATAACTTGCATTTTAATAGACGCTATACAAATAAAACTGAATTGAATTGAATACAGGCTAAAGTTGCTTCAAAACCAGAAGTTTACTAGATACGCAAAAGCCCCAAATGCAGCGGTCACGGCCATTTCCGAACAGTGCTGCCACCCAGTGGTTACTTTTTCGGCGGTAGTCTGGTTTCCCGTAGTCTTGGCCAAAGAAACTAGCACATGGAACAACAATAGTTCGTAGTTAAGCTCGGTGACAACAGTTAAACTTAGGCAGATGTCTTTCACGATTAGAGCTGAGCGATTTTATCGATTCTGTGATATATATCAATATATCAAGTATAGATTTTTTAGCCGCGGGTATAGATATTCTAAGCTTCTTCCAAATCCCTCGTGTCCCACTTTTAAAAGTTTGCAAGCAACAATTTGCACTGTTTAAATAAATGAAACTATTTTTCTCAACAAATCTTTTATTCATTTTGTCCAGCATTTGCAAGATGCCTGTCAGCCATATAATGTGTAATTGATGCTTTCAGTTCAATTAATTCAAACAAAGTCATTGGAACACTCACAAGATGTCAACCTTTAAAATCTTTCAGAAAAAGATGTAAATGTATTATAAGATGAATATCAATATATATCATATTGTGAGCCGAATATCGCGTATCGTATCATATCGTATCGCGAGATTAGTGTATCGCCACAGCCCTATTCACGATACCGATAACATGCATAATTTGACGACGATACATTTTCAAACCTGCTTCGAGCGGCAGCAGTGTTGGCTCCGCCTCCCTTCACATTTAGATCCCGATGCACTCATGCAGCTGTCGGAGCAGCTGACGCAGGCCGCCGTCCTGCCTGAGACGACCAGCTAGCGCACAGTAAATACTGCAGAAGTATCATCACAGCAGATGAGAGTGGCATCGCTTAAAAGCTCCCACATTTACAGCACCTGTCAAGCACCTTCTCTCGGGGAGAGTAATGGTATAGAGACATTGCTTTTATTCACATTACCTCACCCTGGTCTGCTTGCGCTAAGTAGGCTGCATTTGCATTTGAGCCTGTGGCCGTTTAACAGCATTTTACATTTCATTTCCTAACCACTAAGAAGGCAGAGGCGTTGAACTAACCCATACAAACAAATATGTAAATAGAAGCATGCCAGACAGGAAGTTAGCAATTGCAAGGTGAAAAAAAAAGAAAGCGAGCGAGAGAGAGAGAAACATCTCAGAGAAAGACATTAGATGATGTCCTCTTCGAGCTAAGTGGTGCATATTGGGGACCTCTGACTAAAGAGACCGTGGCCATGTTCCCATAATGCTGCAACAGGAAACTGCAGCTATTACAAGTCATTAACTGGCAGCCTGGTGTTCCAGCGAAATACTTGAAAGACTCAACCCACAGGGGGACGGCATGGAGAGCACGGTGAGCGCCGTCTGCCGCTGCATCCATAAAGATATTTCAGGCAGAAAAACTGTCTCAGAACTGTCACATGCTACTTTTTTTTCCTGAGGTGAGAGACTCTCCACTGAGACCTACGACGTGTGCGACTGAGGTGAGAGAAAACGCCCGCCGAACGTATGGAAGTCGCATCTCGATGTCTGCGGGCCGACTCGGGGAGTGGAGCCATAATGGTCTGGGTTGTTAGCGAGCACTCCAGTTGCGCTGTGATGGGAATGCTTTCGACAGCTTTCAGACACTTGGCACTAATGATGTTCTGCATGCCCTGTGGGCAGCTGGGAGTCTTTTTTTTTTTTCTTTTCCCCAGACTTTCTCCAATCAGTCTGCTGAACAATTTTTTACCAGCAGCAACACAAACTCATTGAAACATGGCAGCTCAGCTTGACTGCTGCTGCTCGGCTAAGTCCTTAAAAAAGTAGGGATAAGCAATAATTTTGGAATATCCAAATAGTTTAGGATTTTATAGAAAGGGCTCCTTGCCTCTAAAAGTATATTTTACCTAGTTACCTCCACCAAGGAGGTTATGTTTTAGCCTGTGTTTATCTGTCTGTCTGTCTGTCTGTGTTCAAGATAACTCAAAAAGTTATGGATGGATTTTGATGAAATTTTCAGGAGTTGTCAGAAATGTGAAAAGGAGGAACTGATTTTATTTTGGGTGTGATCCAGAAGAAATCCTGGATTCTGGATCACTTTCAAATTTTCGATAACATTGTGGTCAATGGGGCCGAAAATTTGACTCAGGGATTGACAATGGGAAGCTCTATCAAATTTCAAAGGCTGATGCGGATCTGATCCAGAAGGCAGATTTTATCGCAATCTGTAAATCACTATATGGGGGAATTGCTGCACTTGCTGCAAACTATTCTAGTTTACTTTAAATTTGTTTAAATTGGTGCCTGGTGGCAGCGTGCTACAGTCTTCACGAGGGGGCAGTGAAGCAACCAACAGCCATAAAACAACAAAATGACTCTTCACTTCTGCTGGTCTCTGGTGTCTGCTACTTTGAGTTTAGTTGCAAATAATTTCTGTGTGAAACTCAGTTTAATAATGTATTACATCATAGTTCATATTTGTATTTGCCAACAGCTGAGAATGTCTACGGGTTGTTCATTTATAATCTAGTTATAATCCATTGGATTATAATTGCACTGAATTAAACTGGACGTCAATGAATTTGCATATGTACATATGTAAAGTTCCTCCCAAATGACTTTGGAGTGGAATTGGCTCAATGCGAATAAACTGAACTGAATGACCCTGTTCACAGTTCTGAAATGGCAGCCTACCTAAGGAAACCAACAGATTCTACGATATATATCGATATTTTACTTCCCCAGAGAGTATCGATTTTTCAGCCGCTGGTATCGATATTCTAAGCTCCTTTCAAAACCCCCGTGTCCTGCAGGGGTGCTCTTCCTGCACTTTGCAGGAAGACCCATTAAGTCCACCAGCTACTCTGCGAATTGATACTCTAACAATTTGAGATGGGTGCAATTCTAAGGTGGCCTAAATGTTGCTCCAATGGACTTGAATTATTGGCTGCCATGGTTCGTTTTTACTGAACCTGGTGGCTAGAACGGCTAGTAGCTACCTCATATGTTCAGTATCAAGCCAAAAAAGCTGCCAAAGAAGGCCACTTGCTGTACTTGAACTCTCCTTTGTGCCCTTACCTTTAAAAGCTTGTAATCAACAATTTGCACCATTTAAATAAATGAAACTATTTTTCTCAACACATCTTTTATTCATTTTGTCCAGCATTAGCAAGCTGCCTGTCAGCCATATAATGTGTAATTGATGCTTTCAGTTCAATTAATTTAAACAAAGTCATTGGAGCACTCACAAGATGTCACCAAAATCACTTTGTCCCTTTAAAATCTTTTAGAAAATGATGTAAACGTATCTTAAGATGAATATCGATATATATTGTATCGTGAGCCGAATATCGCGTATCATATCGTGAGATTAGTGTATCGCTACAGCCCTAGATGGAGAGACCTTGAACAGAAGCTCGTTCATATGAGCATCCTCTGGATCTGATGTGGGCGGGGTCTCTAAACGGTCTCTGGAAGCAAGTCGCCGGATGCTTCCATTGAACTTTGATCGTTGCTCGCTGATCCTCATGGTGCCCATCACCAGGACTCTAACTGCCCTGTTCTACCTTCAAAATCCCAAGACAGTCCAGAAGAGGATAAATCTACTGAAATCCATCGGTAAATTCAATCAGCAGTGCAGCCCGTGATGGGTGAAAGCTCAGTTTGAGCCGCTCAGAGTGTACAGGAGGAATGAATCAATGAGCACCAGAGGCTCCCTGAGGGACAGCACAGGAGGGGTGGGTGGGGGGGGGGTTATTGTAAATCAATTGTCGGCCAATTAATTTCCATTGATAGCATCAGAATAATGACACGGGGTAATAAAATGGTAATGGCGGCCCTCCGCTGTAGGGGGTCGGGAGCCGTTTGGCAGACAGAGCTGCAGGGAGAGTAGCGGCGGCGGCGGCCCACTCCCCCAGTCTCGCTTCGCCAAACATGTGTGCGCTTATTCATGCGTCTGCACTGGAAGCGTGCGCTCAATGAAACGTGTTGTTTGTTTATGTTGTGGCTGGATGAATATGCATGTGTCATGGAGGGCCTGCGTCTCGCCGCGCATGAGAAACGCTCCGTGCGCGGCGCGCTCACCGATCTCATCCCGGAGATACCCCCGTGACAGCGGCAGATGGCTCGGTGAGCAGATTAAAATCTCAACGAGTAACCTCGCGCCAACCCAAACAGTCGCATGTTAAGCGAGAAAGACGAGCTGAGAAAATCACGGCGCCGCTTCAAACCAGAAACGGGAATGAAGGAGGAACGGAGACGGAGATGTTTGCATTGTTGCGTTTGGCTCTGGAAGGCTCGAGGAAACGTTATTAAAAACACACATCTGGCTGAGGAGTGGGCGCGCTGGCGAAAGGTGGTAATAAAGTGAAGAAATTGTTTAGTCATAATTCAAGTGGCAAAGTAAACAGCTGTGACTCTGACTCGCTGTGTATCGAAAAGTGGGCCTGGCGAACAGTAGGGGTGAGTATTGGCAATACGATATATATAGTGATACTTGGGTCGCGATACGATATTATCACGATATTGCACCATCACAATATATTGTGATATTCTACCCAGTTATAATCAAAATTAAAAGTAGAGATAAAAAATCAAGTTGCTGAATATATTCATCAGATGATATTGATCATTCAGAGGACAAATTGAGTCAAAACTATTTGCTTCAAAACAACCTATTTATTGTTTATTAATGTTTTTGCACATTTAAGTATTCACAATGCGTCTAATACACGAATACATGAATTTTCCTAAAAAAAATCGATATTAGGAGCTGAAAAATCGATATTATATTGGGCGGCCGAAAATCGTAATATATTGCGGCTGAGCTGCCGGCGAGGTTTCATGTTCCACGACCAAGACGCCCCGTAACCGTGTCGATTTACCTCAGAGAAGCGCATTTTGATTCATCACATTATTAGAAGGTTCTGGCTGATGGACAACCTGTGTCATTTACTTCAACTTCTTCCAAAGTTTGCATCAAGAGCCACTTCGCCGGTAAAGACGAGCAACTTGACTCCCATATTTACTGACTTTAATGTACGATGTACGATCAAAAAAACAAGAACAAATGTACGATAATTTTGACCTTTCCACGAAACACCTATTTAGCTATTTTAAATTAAAAGCTTTTAAGCAACAAAATGACGGGATACTTTTATTGTGAAGCGGCCATAGAAAGTGAAATGTGTTCATGTAGTGTCATAGGTGAGCGTGAGTGGAAGGTGCCGATAGTGTGCCAAAACTACTGTAATGCTAATGCGAAAAGAAGGCTCTGACAACTCCTATCACTACAATAAAGACCAAACACAGCTAAAGCGCATGCAGCTGCGTCATGGTTAGATTTAGTGTACGATAGTTTGGGCTAAAATACGATAATTTTGGGGTGTCTGTACGATAATTTTATTTTCAACATTGGGCAGGAGGACTGGACTAAATGGGATTCCTGTCTTTCTGACCACTGACCAGCATGTTCGCTATGCTCTATTCAGCGTATTAGTTTCCGGTTCTAGTACGTCACACACCAAAACCACTGACCAACAGTTTAGCTGGTGATAAACTGGGTTAGGGTTAGGGTTAGCCTCAACCCTAAATCGATGCCGAGCGGTGAATTGCTTTGCAGCTTTGTATATTTTGTTCGTATATTAGCATCTTTACAAAAGTAAAGCACTCTTCTTTTCACTTCTTCTCTTACTTCTCAGCATGCCAGTAATGGCCAGGTCACCTTGGGCCCCAAATGAATACATATGCAGCAGAAATCTGAACCCCAGCTGCAGTATCTCAGTGCGTTACCCCAATTTTGACAAATCAGATTTTGTACATTTTTAGTTCAAAGTTAAAAACTCGTGTGTTGACAGTTCAGATGGTTGCATTTTTACTGAAAACCTCATGAAACTGTCTTTTTGGCTTCACTTTGGTGTATGTCAGAATCTGTAAGCTCGTGTTTCTACTTTTAAAATCTGATTTCCTCATGCCAGGCTGTTGTTTTCTAAGTTCCAGGTCAAGCGACTGGTCGGACTGAGCTGAGTTAAACGAGGTGGTAAACCAGGGAACGGGGCATGGAGGGCATGTTAAATAGTGCCCCTGTAAAAGGAGGGGTGAGGCGTCATTGAAGTCATCCAGAGGGCAGGTTGAGCAGGGTGAAGTTGGGGTTGTGTTTTTATGCTCCAACAACAGAGGACAGTGGTGTCTGTTAGAGGAGTTCACCCGGAGGTGAACAAGCAGAGCCCCGCCATAAACAAGTCTGAAGTTTATAGCCACTATTTGGGTTTGTTGTTCCGCTGCATTCTGGGGGGTGAGGGAGCAAAGACGGCAGAGACAAGCAAAGCGACGACACCGTAAAATACAAAGGGAAGTTTGGGGGGGGGGGGCCATGTGGCCCGCAGCGAGGCCAACTGGCCACAGAGTTTCTGGGGTCGTTCAGAGAGCAGCTTCAGGTCAAGCTCTTCAGGTCAGAAGAGCGGCCATCTTGCTTTTGCTTCTTGCCTTGACTGCAGACTGTGCCACACATTCAACTTAATGATGTGCACGTGCTCGAGCTTGTAGAAAAGGACTTCAGAAAACAAATAGAATAGAATAGTATAGAATAGAACAACTGAATAAAATAGAAAGGGACAACAAATGACATGTTACATTTACACATGTGTGAAAGTCTGTGTGTGTGTGTTTTGTTGCATGCTGGGATGGATGGATAGATGAAATGGATGGATGGATCAGATGGAAGGATGGATGGATCAGGTAGGTGGATGGATGAATGAATGCATGGATGGATCAGGTAGGTGGATGGATGGATGGATGGATGGATGGATGGATGGATGGATGGATGGATGGATGGATGGATGGATGGATGGATTAGATGGATGGATGGATCAGGTAGGTGGATGGATGAATGAATGGATGGATGGATCAGGTAGGTGGATGGATGGATGGATGGATGGATGGATGGATGGATGGATGGATGGATGGATGGATGGATGGATGGATGGATGGATGGATGGATGGATGGATGGATCGGATGGATGGATGGATGGATGGATGGATAGATGGATGGATGATGGATGGATCAGATGGATGATAGATGGATGGATGGATCAGGTAGGTGGGTAGGTGGATGGATGGATGAATGGATGGATCAGATGGATGATAGATGGATGGATGGATGATGAAATTACATTTGTGATAATCAAAATAAACTGAAATCCAATAACAGATGAATGAGAGTCCCTGGTGAGACACAGATGTTCTGATCTGTCGTATCCAAGTTAGAGTCAAAACATCCCAAACCTACCAGTTAAATTTAACCTACCAGTGAAATTAAACCACCAGTGAAATTAAACCACCAGTGAAATTAAACCACCAGTGAAACTTGCATCGTGATCCTGTTTTCAGAATCCTGTTTTTATCCATCTTTAAAGTGTATTAGCAGGCGATGAAAATCGAATAAAGAGCTTCTTTCAGAGTTTATTACAAAATACAGTAATAAACCTCCAACCATCCTGCTGGTGTTGTCGGTACAGCAACGTTGCAGCTCAGTGTGTGTGTGCAGAAGCCCGTGTGATCGGGTTGGTACGCTGGGCCCGGATCCAGCTTCTGTCTGAAGGGGCTAAAGCGTCAGACTGACTGCTGTCTCATCAATCAAGGTTTGTTTTTTTTAAGGGATGTGTTAACTGCCATGTCTTCCGGAGAAGCTGCACCACACACACACACACACACACACACACACACACACACACACATCTGGGCCGGCAGCCATGCCCTCGTGACCAGCAGACAGCTCTGAAGTCACACTCGATTAATTGTAAATCGCCCCCGGATTGTCTCAGGTCTGGAAACGCTACACACAGACCATCTGACTGACTGACACCATGTTATGTTACTCACTCTGTCACAGCTTTTTTCTTTCAAAGCTGAAGAATGCCGGCGCATCATTGCACGGCGTCTGCGTGATGCGTCCCAGCGCTGATCAGCTGAGTCCGTCAGCAGTTGTGTCAGACTGCTGGACTCCCCACTTCACTGTTCACAAGATCTTTGATCCTTTTCTGAGACTGGACTGGCACTAGACTGGGACTAGACTGACACTAGACTGGCACTAGACTGGGACTAGACTGGCACTAGACTGACACTAGACTGACACTAGACTGGCACTAGACTGACTAGACTGACACTAGACTGGCACTAGACTGACACTAGACGGACACTAGACTGACACTAGACTGGCACTAGACTGATACTAGACTGGGACTAGACTGGCACTAGACTGACACTAGACTGACACTAGACACTGACACAGACTAGACTGACTACTAGACTGACACTAGACTGACTGACACTAGACTGACACTAGACTGACACTAGACTGGCACTAGACTGGCACTAGACTGGCACTAGACTGGGACTAGACTGACACTAGACTGACACTAGACTGACACTAGACTGGCACTAGACTGATACTAGACTGGGACTAGACTGGCACTAGACTGACACTAGACTGACACTAGACTGGCACTAGACTGACACTAGACTGACACTAGACTGGCACTAGACTGGGACTAGACTGGCACTAGACTGACACTAGACTGACACTAGACTGACACTAGACTGGGACTAGACTGGCACTAGACTGGCACTAGACTGGGACTAGACTGGCACTAGACTGACACTAGACTGACACTAGACTGACACTAGACTGGGACTAAACTGACACTAGACTGGCACTAGACTGGGACTAGACTGGCACTAGACTGACACTAGACTGACACTAGACTGGCACTAGACTGATACTAGACTGGGACTAGACTGACACTAGACTGACACTAGACTGACACTAGACTGGGACTAGACTGACACTAGACTGACACTAGACTGACACTAGACTGACACTAGACTGGCACTAGACTGGGACTAGACTGGCACTAGACTGGCACTAGACTGACACTAGACTGACACTAGACTGGCACTAGACTGGCACTAGACTGGCACTAGACTGGCACTAGACTGGCACTAGACTGGCACTAGACTGGGACTAGACTGGCACTAGACTGACACTAGACTGACACTAGACTGACACTAGACTGGCACTAGACTGACACTAGACTGGCACTAGACTGGCAGACTGGCACTAGACTGACACTAGACTGGCACTAGACTGGCACTAGACTGGCACTAGACTGGCACTAGACTGGGACTAGACTGGCACTAGACTGGCACTAGACTGGCACTAGACTGGCACTAGACTGGGACTAGACTGGCACTAGACTGGCACTAGACTGGCACTAGACTGGGACTAGACTGGCACTAGACTGGCACTAGACTGGCACTAGACTGGCACTAGACTGGACTAGACTGGCACTAGACTGACACTAGACTGGGGTTGACTGGCACTAGACTGGGACTAGACTGACACTAGACTGGCACTAGACTGGGACTAGACTGGGACTAGACTGGGACTAGACTGGCACTAGACTGGCACTAGACTGGGACTAGACTGGGACTAGACTGGCACTAGACTGGCACTAGACTGGCACTAGACTGGGACTAGACTGGGATTAGACTGGCACTAGACTGGCACTAGACTGGGACTAAACTGACACTAGACTGACACTAGACTGGCACTAGACTGACACTAGACTGACACTAGACTGGCACTAGACTGGCACTACACTGGGACTAAACTGACACTAGACTGACACTAGACTGGCACTAGACTGGGACTAAACTGACACTAGACTGACACTAGACTGGCACTAGACTGGCACTAGACTGGCACTAGACTGACACTAGACTGGCACTAAACTGGCACTAGACTGGCACTAGACTGGCACTAAACTGGCACTAGACTGACACTAGACTGGCACTAGACTGGCACTAGACTGGCACTAGACTGATACTAGACTGACACTAGACTGGCACTAGACTGGCACTACACTGGGACTAAACTGACACTAGACTGACACTAGACTGGCACTAGACTGGGACTAAACTGACACTAGACTGACACTAGACTGGCACTAAACTGGCACTAGACTGGCACTAGACTGACACTAGACTGGCACTAAACTGGCACTAGACTGGCACTAGACTGGCACTAAACTGGCACTAGACTGGCACTAGACTGGCACTAAACTGGCACTAGACTGACACTAGACTGGCACTAGACTGGCACTAGACTACTAGACTGACACTAGACTGGCACTAGACTGGCACTAGACTGGGACTAAACTGACACTAGACTGGCACTAAACTGGCACTAGACTGGCACTAAACTGGCACTAGACTGGCACTAGACTGGCACTAGACTGGCACTAGACTGGACTAAACTGGCACTAGACTGGGACTAGACTGGCACTAGACTGGGACTAAACTGGCACTAGACTGACACTAGACTGGCACCGCTGTCAGAACTATTAAATATCTATCACATATCGGCGAGTAAAGACTAAGAAAGGAAGTACAATTAATTAATGGGGGGATGATGTCGTGGAAACCAGTAAACTCATTCAGACTAAACTGTGGTGTGACAGATCCTCCATGACCTGTGTCACCTGACACACCCACATGCATCCATTCACACACACACACACACACACGCGCGCGCGTGCACGCAGCACAGAGCAGGGATCACTGTGACCTACCAGAAACCAGCCGCTGATTGTCTTCTTCTTCTTTTTTGTTTCCCCCCCCTCGGTCAAACTGACATGTGTTTGCTCATGGATTTGGCTGCGTTTTCCGCATGTGCACGTGGACGGGTGTTGACAACGGGCACGCGCGCACACGAGCGGTACGAGCGTGGAGGGGAACGGAGGCGACGAGCCGCTCAGCTCGCCGGGACGAGTGTAAAAGTATACTGTATTTCTACAAGACAGTGTGTGTGTGTGTGTGTGGGGGGGGGGGGGTCTGTCACTCTCATACGTGCACGTGTCATTATTGTTGCAGGTGACACTGTTTTTTCTTCTGGGCCTCACAGGTGGAGGTCCTTGGTAGGGGTGAGTATTGGCAAGGACCTCGCAGTACAATTATATATCATGATACGAAACGATATTATCACGATATCACGATATACAGTGATCCCTCGACAGTTCGCGCTTTAAGTTCCGGGGTTTTAGTTATTTGCGGATTTTTCAGAAATATATAATATCTTAAAAAAATCCAAAAAAAATTGCGGAAACATCACAGGATGTTGTGTGCGTTCTCTCACAACAAAGAAATGTTCTGAGCCAAGATGGCCCCTTTAAGAAGGTAGCCTTATGGGTAATGGTGTGGCCTTATGGGTAATGTAGTGTGTGTGAGTCGTGGGACGGCAGAATGAAAACTGGGTTAGCCCTGCCCTTCCTTAGTCTCACTGATGAGTGTTTTTCTTTCCACTGTCACCTCATGCTTTCTGTTTGTCTGTTATTAATTACATGAATTTGGACTTGACTGGAACTGTAGCGAATGGGAGTCGGACTGAACTGGGCCGTATTTATCTGGACTGCTCTGAACTCGTGTGTGAAGGGGCGCTGGGATGAACCAAACAATGTTCACGCCGTAGCGTGCACAGTCACATGTCATTATGATACGGCTGAGTTGTCTCACTGTGAACCGCTCTGGATCTGCACGGTTTCTCGTCACGAAGGCTCCTTTGAGAAGAGGAGAGTTCGTGTCTGTGGGATTTTAGATTCTTCTGATGCAGGAAGTAACTAATTATGTAACTTCCCGCCACACAGTGTGCTCCCTCTCTGACAGTCGCCACAGAAGTTACGATCCGTCGTCCTGCGCGTACCTTCTGAGTCACAGTGGCGTGAATGGATTTCGGGTTGACTAGCTCGCAGGTATGTGCACGGGTATGTCGCGGGTATGTGCACGACGATGCTCGGGTGTTTGCGTGCACTGAGCACATCTGGGCATGTGCGGGCCATAGCAACCACGCCAAGGGGGAAAACAAACGCTCACTAGCAACGCCGATTCATTTTACATGTACATGTACAGACTCTTCTGTCTGAGTTCGTTGTATTTTTCTGGTGATATCTAAAAAAATTGTGCAGTTAACGATAGAGGGAAAGATGGATCCTGGTCGCTAACCTCGCTAAAGCCTCTGGTTTCAACTCATCCTGATATCGGTGAGCCATGCTCGCCACCGCAGGCACCAGTGACGATCGCCAAACTAAGTTAAGATACAATAAAGACGCTTAAATGGAAATAACTGAAGGAACTGTGAGTGAAAAACACCTGACGCTTTGAAATCTGAAAATTTGTTTGCCCCCTGACGCTAAAACAGGAAGTGTAACCATGGCTGATCACATGGTGCGTGACGTCACGCCGATATCGAGAATCGACATAAAGCGCAGCGGAAAAAAATGTCACACTGCTAATAGTAAGAATTACAAATAAAGGCCTACTTCTAACAAATTCCTAAGCAGTTTAAGTAAATAAAAGCCCCGACCCAGTGTCTACGGTGTGCACGTGCACACACCCACACACATAAAACGTGTGTGTGCTGGCACAGTTTAAGTATGGGAGTGCTTATAATGCAGGTGAGCTGCATACCAAGAGTTAAGCTGTAGATGGATGAGCTGATAACAGACAAGCAGGTATGGGCATGACACACACACACACACACACACACACACATGCACATGCACCCACACACACACACACACACACAGATATGGAATGAATGATGAACAAAGAGAGATCCGACGCAGCTGCGAGCTCGAGAAAAGAAAAATCAAGAGTGCTTTGATTGAGTCTAAACATCAGCTTTCCCACACCTGCTGACAGACACACGTGCACGCACACGCGCACACGAAACACACACACAGACACACCGATCAGGGAAACGGCAGTCGCGGCAGCAGCCTCGCACCCGCTGCTGACCTTTCCCTGCACTTCCATCTGTTAAATAAAACGCACCCCATCAATCCACCTTTGACGCCGCAAACACACACATCTCATCTCCACACGCGCGCACACACACACGCGCGCACGTTTCATCACATGTCAGCATGAGCACCTCATCTTTCATTTAACGGAGAGGAAACGGCAGGAAGAAGCCACAGCTGGGCTCGTGCTGAAATGTGGGATTAGCGGCGGTTAACTGAAGGGAGCATCAGGGAGGAGGGAGGGAGGGAACGCCAACAGCTCCACCCAGCAGGAGCCCCGCCGCCATCCTGCACGTCTGACGCACGCTCGCACTGCGCCGACCGTTCATGTTCATGACGGAGTTCATTTTAAACAAATTCTAAGTTCCGGTTTGTTCCACACCTGATTAAATGTTTGCACACCCGCCAAGCGCCAGCAAACTGGTGGACTGAGGCGAGTCGCTCATCACGCCGCACTGAGACGTAGGGCTGTAGCGATACGATACCATACATGATACACGATATATATCGATATTCATCTTACAATACATTTACATCATTTTCTGAAAGATTTTAAAGGGACAAAGTGATTTTGGTGACATCTTGTGAGTGTTCCAATGACTTTGAATTAATTGAACTGAAAGCATCAATTACACATTATATGGCTGACAGGCAGCTTGCAAATGCTGGACAAAATGAATAAAAGATGTTCTGAGAAAAATAGTTTCATTTATTTAAACAGTGGAAATTGTTGCTTGCAAGCTTTTAAAGGTGGGACACGGGGGTTTTGAAAGAAGCTTAGAATATCGATACCCGCGGCTGAAAAATCGATACTCGATAAAATATCCGATATATATCACTGAATCGATAAAATTGCTCAGCTCTACTGAGTAGAGGTGGGCAATACTGGGAATTTTGCTATCAGTCCGGTACCAAGTAAATACAGGGCCAATATGTTTGATACAAATACTTTTTCATATTAACCTTGATGACACTGCTGACTTTTTGGTGTTTTTGTAATTTTTGTCTTAAATTTATTTTGTTAAAACCTAGAATACAATTTCGGCAAACTTTATAGTTGACAGCAAAATACTTTATTATCACAATTAACATTTTTCTGTAAATAGTTTTGTTCATAATATTTTTTCTAGTCCACCTCTTATATCTTTGTGTAATTTTGTTTGCACTGTGTGCTCTTTCCTGTTGCTTTAACTATAAATTTCTCCATTGTGGGATAAATAAAGGATTATTTAATGTTATTTTATCTTAGATAACACCTTTCAATGGGATACATGACATGTACTGGGTTATTTCAAGGTCTTAATTATGTTTTTCTGAGTTGGCTCTAGTAACATTTGACTTAAGTAACATGTAGTTTGAAAGTTAATATGAGTTGATGCTGAATTGACCACTCTGATCTACCTGGATGCTCTGTTGGCCTGAAGGACAAGGCGACAGCGTGTCACACACAGCCTTCAATGTATTAGCAGCAGTCAGTGCTTGTGGGAAAGAAAAAAAGCTTGAGTATTGATCTTTTTACACAAGTATCATTCGATAAAGGAGCGTTGGTAATACCAGCGTTGGTATTGATGTGATCGATATTTGGATCGATCTGCCCGGCTCTACTACTGAGAAGTGACGAGTCTCGCTGTCGCTGGTTTAGAAAAAGGTGCGACGTGAGTGACGGGGTTTCCCTCCGCTTTTATTTCTGTCTTGGTTGTCGGCAGTCAGAGGAGGCTGCTCCAGCTGCTCCAGCTGCTCTGGCTGCTTCAGCTGCTCTGGCTGCTCCAGCTGCTCTGGCTGCTTCAGCTGCTCTGGCTGCTCCGTCTGTCCCGGCTTCGTCTCCTCTGTCTTCTCTAGCTGCTCTGGCTGCTCCGTCTGCTCCGTCTGTCCCGGCTTCGTCTCTTCTGTCTTCTCTGGCTGCTCCGTCTGCTTCAGCTGCTCCGTCTGCTCCAGCTGCTCCAGCTGCTCCAGCTGCTCTGGCTGCTCCAGCTGCTCTGGCTGCTTCAGCTGCTCTGGCTGCTCCAGCTGCTCTGGCTGCTTCAGCTGCTCTGGCTGCTCCGTCTGTCCCGGCTTCGTCTCCTCTGTCTTCTCTAGCTGCTCTGGCTGCTCCGTCTGGCCTGTTTCGCTCCCCGCCAGTCCACACCCTCTGAATTCTTGGAATCGAATTTCTCGCCCCAGCCCCATCCCTGCAGATGCCTTTCTTTCCTTTTCTTCTTCTTCTGTTTTTTTTTTTTTTTAGTTTTTAATACCTTGTACAACTCAGACTCTGGCATGGCCCGTGTTTTTCACCATGGAAACCGACATAACAGTCCAACGGAGCCAAGCTCGGGCGCAGCAAATGGAGGCCAACTGAAATCCATCATTTAGTCGCTGTGTGCGAAAGCAACCCCCCCCCCCTTTCCCTCATCCACCGTCATGAGGCGCGCGGTTTTAGAGCATTTCCAGCGACAGAAGGAGGGAGGGGAGAAACATCTTCAGGGCTTTGAACATTCCTCCTGCAGACGGAGGGTTTATCTAACTCCTCTCCTCCGTTAACACGTCCTGCTGCAACCAAGCGGCCTGCTGACGTCCTGCTGCAGCGACTCGACTCATCCAGAAAACCCACCAAAACCGACATTAAAATGCCGCCGTGACGGTTTTTAGTCTCAACAAACTCATTTTTAAACTGCAGCGCGGCGTCTTCCCGGCACAAACACAAACTTAAAAACCTACCAATTTGTTCCCCTCGTATGATGTAATCCCCTAAAATGTCGGATATTTGTTTTAGTTATGTAAGCCCTCTGCCTCTCCAAACCCTCCAAGCCCTCCGCCGCGTCTGCCAGATGGAACAAATGACGAGTCGCCGACGTCGGCTGCTTCCTGGCTGGAGGAGCAGAGGGATGGGGGGGGGGGGGGGGGGGGGGGGGGGGGGGCTCCCAGTCGTCCTCTCCGCTAACGCGACGACGCTTCAGCGAGACATGTCGGAGGGCGTCTGAATCTGTGGGCAACGAGATCAGGTGACGGAGGCGCTTGCCTCGGCCTCGCCCCCGCGGCCAGCGGGGAGGATCATGACGTCACAGCAGGGAGACCATGAAACTACTGCAGATTACTGTAAGCTGCTGAAGCCTGCAGGTTCCCCGAAGCTACCGGCAAGACTTTTCCAAAGATCTCATTAATGCTAGATCAAACTGAATTAAGACCAATTTGAACAAGGAACGGATGAAAAAAAAAAAAAAATCCTTTCTGGGACGCGTCCTGCGTCTACAGATGACGTTTCTAAGCTGCCAGCAAAGAGAGAAGTGATTCAGACACACAATATGAACCCAACACATTTAATCCTTTTTCTTATCGCCTTTCAGGCCCACAACACGTTCCAGAAGAAGCTGGTCCGGGTCAAATTAGCGCTGACGAGGAGGATAAAATCTGATATGAACCACACTGGCAAGGGACTATAATTAACTATAATGTGAAGCATAAATGTCCCTTAAAACGTTACTGTGCAAAAAGGAAGGCTCGGATCAACCTCGTCCAAAGGTGGTGTCCACTATGGATGTAACGATATAGAAAATTTGATATCTCGATTATAGTGACCAAATTATCGCGGTTTACGATATTATCGCGGTATTCTTCATTGCTGTACAAATGTTTAAAAAACACATACATTAAAATAATTTCACAAAATGTTTCTTGTCTTACTAAAACATCAGAAGCCAAAATTTGATCGAAATGAAACTTTTATATTAAAAGGTGAACAACTGGCACAGAAAAAGGTTTTATTTTAAATGAACAAAATAAATAACAGGAACAAAGCTTATTTGTCTGGTGCAAAAATAAATAAACACCTTAACAACCATAATAGGTCAAAATATGTAAACAATTATCAGGAACAAAAATTATAGTGTAAGTTCAAATGAAATAAACTTTTGACTTTAAGCTGAACCTTAAATAATTATAAATGTGCAAATAAAGAAACAGTTGTTTAGGAGCCAAATATGTTGTTCTGAATTGTAGTTCACTCTGTGTGTCTGTGGGTGTCGCTGTGTTGTTACCTGAGGGTCAGGTATAAAGGTAGCTGCCTGTTATTGGTTAGGTGTTTGACCCAGAAGGGCAAAAGGTTTTTGAGCGCTGTGGTGCTAACTGCCGGCGTTATGGTTGTCGGATCAGTTAATGGAATAAATTAATATTTTACCTGCATCAGAAGAACAACGTTCTGGTTATTTTTTGATCAACACGCAATGTTAACATTTACAAAATGTGAGTTAACGAAGCGCGTCGACCAGGTTACTCTTGGTCAAACATCTCAGTAGCTTGAAGCATTAGCCTTAGCTCCTTCAAGTTGCTTGTACAAATTACAATAAAATGTAAACAAGTACTCTGCAGACAGAACAACTATCCTCCACCAGTTGTCCCTCTGTGTTCTTAAAAAATAAAAATATGCCCAGACCTCAGATTTCATCCTTTTAGTGGGTTGGTAAATGTCCTGCATGCTATCACCACGCCACGCTATTCCGCCATGCTCACGTTACGATGCCGATGTTACAAGCTACATATTCACGACAGACACAGTCGTGAGTTGCTTGCAGACTTGAATGAGGGTTAGGGTTATGGTCATGGTTAGGGATGACCCTAACACTTACATATCCCAATAATTGACCGCGATAATGAGATGAAGTCAAACATAAACGGTAATCGTTATCGCGTAAAATTTTACCGCGCTTTACCGTAACACCGGTAACCGTACCATCCCTAGTGTCGACGGCTCTGAGCTCGGAGGTGTCTGGGCCGTCTCGCAGTGGAAACGTGCACCATTCCAGGTCGTTTCAGGAGCAACGTGAAGAAACGTGCGGCATGTGCGCCGTAGCAAAGATAAAAAGGACCGTCCAAGACCGTTATCAGCAACAAGTCCCAAAGCCGGGGTCTGGGATGATCTGGGATGGTCTGGGATGGTCTGGGATGGTCTGGGATGGTCTGGGATGGTCTGGGATGGTCTGGGATGGTCTGGGATGGTCTGGGATGGTCTGGAATGGTCTGGGATGGTCTGGGATGGTCTGGGATGGTCTGTGATGGTCTGGGATGGTCTGGGATGGTCTGGGATGGTCTGTGATGGTCTGGGGGGGCCGTATCAGTCCCCCTGGCGAAGGTCATTTACGCTTCTGTGATCACAACAGGCACGCTGAGATTTCAAGGCAACATATGCTGCCTTCAGGACCCCGTCTATTTCCTGGAACAGTCGTGCATTTTCAACAAGACGATGGAAGGAGAAAAAAAAAACAGCAAATACAAAGGGGGGGGGTTGAGGTAAAACCGTGCAGAGGAAGTGGACAGGCCTGTTGCAGTCCCTGCAAAGAAATACAGTTCGATGCAAATGTAAGAAGCATTGCATTCTGGGTTTTTTTTCTCTTTTGTTTTTGCGTCAAACCTCTCTATCTGGGATCGTGTGTACTGCACCTTAGTGCTCGGCATAAACTAGTCATAAACTAGTAGCGTGTTGTGCCTCCAGTGCAACTGCAAAACAGTCCCCTGTCAAACAATGTTCTGCGGCACTTAAGTTCCGCCGCGCGGCGTTCCCAACGTTGTGTACGCTACAGTACATACTCACCGGTATTACTGGTATATGAACAATTCATATCATGAGAAAAATCAACACCGGTATTCGGTATGAACCGGTGTATACCGCCCAGCACTAGTGCAGCTCTGCGCTTTGAGCGGTAACCTGCTGCAGCAACGTCAAGTCTCACAAATAAAGCACCTTTTCTTCCTAACGATGCTCACGGTCATCAGAGAGGGCATCCTTTGTGCGCACGGACACACACAGTCGCCGTCAGCTGACACTGGCCAGCGCCGGGCCAATCGGCCAGCCGTCTGTCGCTGCGGACAATCAGCCCCCGCTGCCCCGAGCCAACCCCGCGGCCCTCTGGGATATCTGGGCTGGGAGAACGAGGGGGGGGGGAGCGGTCGACAGAGCTTGTGGGAAAAGCGTACGTGACACGCAGACGAGAGCCAGAGAGACAGACGTCACAGCTCTATCAGCTGTCTCTGGACACTGTCAGCTGTCCGTTAGTGTCCCCCCCCCCTCCTCCGCCGCTACGCTGTCCTTTAACCCCGCGTCATCTCTCCGTCCTGTCTGTCCCTGTCAGTTTAATACGACGCAGAGGCCCCCGGCGCTGCCATTACTGCCTCTGAGAGCCTCGGCATCAGGACGGAAAACAGGCACAAAAACTGCAGATTTAGATTTATTTCCCAAGAAGACTTGCTCCTGCTTCGACCTCGTCTGTTTTCTGGACGCGCAGACTCTTCTGTGCCTCCGGTTTTTTCCCTCCCGGGATGAACGAGCTCCTCTCTCTTGTCCAGACACTTCACATCGTGTTCATTTCCAAATCCTCTGCAACCATGTCACTGTTACGTAACTGAATTTGAAAACTATGCGACTCTCTCTCCCTCTCTCTCTCCTCCCTCCCTCCATTCTCACATCGCACTCATTTGTTATGTCTGAGGCCAAGGAGACGAGATTCCCAGACAGACTTATCACAGGGTTTTGTAACCGTGCTGTGGAAGCCACAGTTACTTTTATCTCTTCCTTCAGGAGAAAATAAGAAATACGTCCTCAAATTGGAACTGCGAGATTGAATTTTGCCGGCTGCCGGTTCAATGCTGAGAAACTAGGCGATCTCATCTGGTTTTATCAGCTGAGCGCAGCGGCGCACGACTCTGACAGCTTCCCGTCAGTGAGCTCATTGTTTTCGGGACGTTATCGGTGCTCGGCTGGCCTTCTGCCGTGGGCACCGACGCCCGGGCTGGAGCTGGGGATGCGAGGCAGAAAACCCTGGATAACGCTTGAAATGTCCCGAAGCCCAATCAGAGTTTGCCACATCCCAGAAAAATGTCTTATCAGACACTGCTGGGCACGTGAGGATGCTGGTTGACGGGTCTAAGACCGAGGGGTGGACCAAGGACCTAGCAATACGATATGTATCGTGATACTTGGGTCGCGATACGATATTATGACGATATCGCGGTATCAGGGTTGGGCAAGTTAACGCGTTATTATCGCGTTAACGCATTAATTTATTAACGCCGACATTTATTTTATCACACGTTAACGCATGTTGCTCACATGCTTTTGTTTTGAAAAGTCTGTTACTGGCTGCTGCAGAACCTTAAAACAGTAAACATAAGAAAAAGCTAAAACAGACATAGAGAACGGTAAAAATCTGTGAACTTTACAGTTCAGGTAGCAACTCAGGTAGAAATATAAACAATTCTGTCTGAAAAAAAGAAATTCTGGACTGCAACAAAACTTTGTTGTCATTCCTCCATGTTCCATCAGATCTGCTCCATGTGTTCACTGTCCTGCTGTTCTCTAGCTGGTTACTGCAGTGCGGCTCCATCTAGTGGCACAGATGTGTAATGACAACAGAAAGTCCAGTCCTCCATTATAAAACTAATTCAGTTCTGTGGCCCATTTTTTTAATTTCATATTTTTTATCCAAGTCTAAAATTGAAATAAATAAAAAACAGGCTTTTTTTGTGTGTGTGTGTTAGAATAAAAAATTAAAAAAAATAATAAAAACATAATTAACAACAAAAAAATAATTAACGTAATTAATTTTTGATTGTCATTTGAAAATGGAAAGAATGAATGATACACGGATTGATAAAGTTACTGAACTTTAACATGGACATTTTCATTTTAAAGTTCTCCCAGACGGAGGATTCAACAGAAACAAGGTTATTTGTAACAACTGACAAGTTGAACTCCCCGTTAAAAGTTTCTGCTGTTACCTCAGAAATTACCTGTTTTAATGTTCTGATTGTGGCTCAGGATTTTGTTGGTAGGCTTTTTTTTAATTTTTCATAAAAACAGGATGACATTAATGTCCTGGCAGTGGCAATAAGTTTCATTTTATTTTACATTTTTAAAATGAGATTTACACTAAATATGTGTTACTGACAAGTGCTGATGTTAAAAGTGTTTGAACAACAGATGTTATGACACTTTAGTTCATATGGCAGCAGAACATTTAAAAAAAGTGCATTTTACACTACTTTTACACTACTAATATTGCAATAAATCGTGATATCGCGATATATCGCAATAGATCATGATATATCATATCATCCAAGTATCTAACCCAAGTATCATGATACATATCGTATTGCGAAGGTCCTTGCCAATAGTCACCCCTACTATTGGCACAATCGGGCGCTGGCGAACAACAGCGCTGGAGGAACGTGGGATCCCGTGAGGACACTTAAACGTGTGGACCGGCGAGGCCGGGACCCAAACCCCCCCAACAGTTCAGCGGGGCCTGGAAGCTGCTGAGATGCTCCCAGTGGCTAAAGCTTGTGCCCACCACAATACATCAAGACACTGTTGGGGGTGAGGAGGGGGATCTAACCAAAAAAAAAAAAAAAATCGAACATCTGTCTCTCTCTCTTACAGAACAGGAGGTGGGGGTGGAATAAAAGTACTGTGTGAAGAGTCCAGAATATACCAGCTGGAACTGGCCGGCCTGGACATTTTCCACTGGCTGCACTTCCCCGAGACCTCTTTCCTATGCTCGCCTCTATTCCCAGCTCTCTCTTTTTTTTCCTTCTTTTCATTGCACAATCTGTTAATTTTATCTTCCAAAACACAACGTGGGGCGATAAGCCTTCGAGACAGCGCGCACATTAACGCAGAGCATGGAGAGAGAGAGAGAGAGAGAGAGAGAGAGAGAGGCAAAACAGAAGAGAACGGGATGCAGGAAGTCAATGTTGCTGCATAAAAGAGGAAACGGCCGTTTCCTCCACTTCCCCACTCCTTCCTCATATCATACGGGAAGGAGATTACAGTTTCAGTTCCATGCCAGAAAGGAGAAAGTAAGAGGACAAAAGAGAGAGAGAGAGAGAGAGAGAGAGAGAGAGAGAGAAGAAAAGAAGGCACGAGAAAAATAAAAAATGCATCAACAGCTGAAGCAGGCAGGAAGACGCCAGTGAGCTTAAGTGCACGAAAATGAACATCAAACTGTCTTTAAGTCTGACGCTTGCCAAAAAAACAGGGACCCTGCTCCTCTCCTCTTCACTGCAGCTGATGAAAAATACATTTGAAGAAGAGGGAACTCGCACGTCTCGCCGCTGTCATTAAGGTGAGCCCACGCGCCGGTTTGAACTTCACAGAGAATACGTTAATGAAAAGGCCAAAGTTGCGCCGCGGAACCGGCTGCCATCTTTAAAGCATCTTGTTACAGACGCACACAGCCAATTAGGAAGGAAGCCGCTAACAGACCAAGACTAATAAGGGCACTGCAGTCAGTTCGGGGGGGGGGGGGGGGGGGGCAAACATCTTCCCTTCCCTCTGGCAATGGTCCACTCTAGGGCTGTAGCGATACACTAATCTCACGATACGATACGATACACGATACGATACACGATGTTCGGCTAACGATGCGATATATATATATTAAAGCCATAAATATGAAGATTAGGGCTGTAGCGATACACTAATCTCACGATACGATACACGATATTCGGCTTACGATACGATATATATCGATATTCATCTTACAATACATTTACATCATTTTCTGAAAGATTTTAAAGGGACAAAGTGATTTTGGTGACATCTTGTGAGTGTTCCAATGACTTTGTTTGAATTAATTGAACTGAAAGCATCAATTACACATTATATGGTCTGACAGGCAGCTTGCAAATGCTGGACAAAATGAATAAAAGATGTGTTGAGAAAAATAGTTTCACTTATTTATACAGTCCAAATTGTTGCTTTCAAGCTTTTAAAGGTGGGACACGGGGGTTTAGGAGGAAGCTTAGAATATCGATACCCGTGGCTGAAAAATCGATACTCGATAAAATATCGATATATATCGCAGAATCGATAAAATCGCTCAGCTCTAATATGTATACCAACCTGTCAGTGAACGTAATGTGGGCTCTTTGAAACCCAAACGTGATCTCTCAGTTTCCAAACCAAGTCGTTTATGTGGCTGAAGTTTAAAAACCTCAACCGCATTGTGATGTTACTGACAGATACTCAAAAAACACTGATGCAGAAAGGTGAAAATAAATCGATGTATCTGGTTTGAGCTGGTTTTGCATTGAAGCATCAGTGCTCCGCGTGGTGAATTTAAAAGTGCTTTACGTGGCTTTGAAACATTTAAAACCACAGGTTCGGCCTCAGTGGAAGTCTCACCTCGTTACCTTTATTTCTGTCTTGCCAGTTCACAATAAAAGTCACCTCAAGGCGCTTCGTGCAGAAGACGAGAGCAGTCCAGTCCAGCCAGAGACGACCCGGTTCAGTTCATTTATGTTCCAGCTACATCTAATTCACTGCAACTCAGTCGATCCGTTTAACTTCAACGGAACGTTCAAAGCTCATAAATATCGCCCATCGATAACTATTAGCGGGAGCGCGAAGTTGACCGAACTCACGCTAATTGTAGGAAACGTGTTTATAACTTTTATCCTGCGTGAAAGTGTCTACAAGCCCGAGAGTCCCATCAGGCGGAGCCTCTTCCTCCCATGGTCTTCATTAATATTTAGATTTATCTCCTTCCTCGTGCACGGTGTCGGCTGAGCGTGCATACCAGTCACGCACATTAGAAATACATGACTTTATGGTCCTCTCAAGTGCTTTTCCCCGTTTAGTTCCTGCAGGAGGGTGTGGATTACCTCAGTGTGGGGCTTGAATAAGACGGCCTGTTCCAGAACAGATGTGCTGTGTTGCGCGGTGCTCGACCAGAAAGAATGAGCTCATTGTTTACAGTTGAACCTGGTGCTAATCTTTTCTGAAACGCTAACAGCTGCCTAACTGCACCCCCCAGCCTGCTGCCTCTGAGCGCGCATGTGTGTGTGTGTGTGTGTGTGTGTGTTAACTCTGGCAGACTCCAAAAGACCAACTAGGCGCCGGATGATTGCCAACCCTCCCACTCAAAGCAAGATCGTCTCCATCCCAGCGCACTCCCCAAATCTAATCTACGGGATGAAATCGATCAGCATCTCTATGGCCAACGCAGTCTCGCCAGTGTTAGGTTGCCTCCTCAAGCGCCTCCCTGGACCTCCGGTGCCTCAGAGGACTGGCTTCATACTGGTGGACGTAACACGCAGCGCTCCACCGGCGCATTAGAGCTGAACGATTTGATCGATTCTGCGATATATATCGATATTTTATTGAGTATCGATAGCCTCGTCACGTTTTCTTCCTCCACCCAACCTGTCACATCGCACTGCATTTGTTGTTCATTGAAACACGGTGACGCAGATGTTTGACCGATTTCAGCCTGTGGAGGAAGAGGGCGGAGTCAGGTGGCTGACTCCGCCCCCAAAAACCAGCTGCTCTGAACAGAGCTGTGAGAACGTGGACGGAAAGAGAGCAAACCGTGCCACAGATGTTCCTTTGATCACTTTTGTTAAGGTTAACCTTTACCTACGGACACGTTAAGCGGCTCTACTTACTATTCGCTGATTGTTATTTATCTTAATTTCTATTTAGCACCATTAGTATTTCTGTTTGGGCTTTAAGTAACATTTAACTTCTCATTTCAGAGAAGAGAAGCGAGGACGACTAAAATCCTCCTCTTTCCCCACACACACTTTGCGGTCATGTGGTGCACGGAGAGCGCGCGTGTGCGTGCATGAGTATGCATGTGGCGGGGGGGGGGGGGGGGGGGGGGGGGCTGGCATTAGGGTCAAACAGACATGAGGAGCAGGTGGCACAGGGGTGGGCGCTGCTGGGTCGGTGGCTGAGGATCGGCGTGCGCTGCCCTTTCACGATCCACGTGCCATCTGCCTCAGCCGGCACTGACTACTTCCTGGTGACGATGAAGCACACAGAGGGACGGAGGAAGTAAACCGTGCATCATCCACGGAAAAATCCTACAGATCGTCTGCTCATTTTGCTTCTAACTGCAGCA